>OY744482.1:187889434-189089434 GCA_963556165.1 Tipula helvola
ATCATATTTTGTAAAAGTTTCTAATTACTAGTATTGAGCAACTTAGTGTTAATTTATGAAAATAAATTTCATATTGCGCAGTATATTCATTAAATTGTAGAAAATTTAGAATTCGTGTTTTTGAGAAAGTACTATTCTTAATATTGGAATAATATTTCTCTCAGTGTACTTTACATTGCTTACACAAATTATTCCACTTTATTCTTAGCTGTTGTGGAGTAAAATCATGAAGATTTGCTGTGTCTTTAATTTTTCTGAAACAATAAAACTGAACTTTATAAAACAGTTTATTTTCAAATAAAATATTTAACTTACGCCCAATTTTCATTTCTGCGATAAAATTTATTTTTAAATAATTCCTCATGGTGGATTCTGGCCTTTATGAGTCGTTTGATTTCATCGTCGCTCACTAAAATAAATATTTTTTTTTCATATCTACACAGATATTTTATTTACTTACTTCTTTTATATCGCAATGATTCGCCTTCAGCCATAATTTATATTTATTGCGCGCTTACTGCTTCTATGCATTTCTATGTAACAAAAATTATTCTGCTTCTATGGAACAACAATTATTTCGAAAACGTCAAAATTATTACACGCAGTTGCTGTAATAATTTGGTTGCATACAAAATAATGTCAAAATTATTACAGCAGAAATATTTATTACAGAAATCGGATCCGTCTTAGTGTAAAATGATATATTTGTCGTGGAATTTTACATTTACTATTTAGAGTGTATGTATATTATCGCACGCGCTGCCACATTAGAATTTGTTGTTTTCGTAAATTTTTGACTTATGCTAAGGTGATCATCATTTTTTTTTTCAGAAAAGGACATTACATGGAAATTTTTAAGAATTGTTAATTAAAGTATATTTTTTTGAAAAAAGGGGACACTGTATTTAATTTAAATAAAACAGCATGTTTTTGAAAAATAGAAAATAACTGATCCTTTTTTATTGTATTCTAGTGTATCACTAAAAATTTGGCTTCAATTCTTGGATTAGTTTCCTCTAAACTTGACAATTTATTTTTTAAAATGAGTGGAATGAATCCTTCTTCAAGCCTGGCATATAGTTGATTTTTAAAATTTATGATTTTGCATATAATTCCCGACAGTTTTATGCAAATTGGTAGCCTGATTGTGCATAAAATATATTGTAATGTATATGCTGCTAATTCATTGGTGAAAAAAGATTCAAGATTTTCGGACATTTCTCCAAACTTAAAAAGTAACTACTCGTATAATTTAAATACATGTCTATTCTATGGCCGGAGTAAGGGCCAACCATATAACTTTTGAATACCCTAGTATTTTATGTATTCAACGTCAGCCTCTTCGCAGAAAGTTTGAAATGAAGCATATTTTTTTGAAGCATTGATTTTAATTTGGTGTGTACATTATTTGTGCCTCAACGCCTGCAAACTCCAAAATACACGTACAAGTGTTTCATTATTAGTCTAAAATCCACCTTTCATTCTAATTAAACATATAGAAATGCGTGAAAACATGCAAATGTGTTTTTAATCTTTTGGATACATTCTATCTTCGTACTCGGAATGGTCAGAAAAGATATTCTTTGTACTATGTATAAAGATACCAGAGTAGTCTGAAAAGTTTTGAGCCTAACAACAAAGATACACATGTTTGTTTTCAGTCAAACCCAGTTTTATTTATCAAAATCTCACAAATAGTAGATGGTTTGTTGCTCTGCAAAAGAGGCATTTTCAGATGCAGTGACCGATGAAAATCATTGTCGCCCGATCCAAACTTTGAACTTAGGAAACAGAACAAAATCGTTAGGCCTAATATAAGGCCAATAAGAACAGCAACTCGTACATTTTGGCGAATGCTGGAGTGTGAGTAGGTGCTTTCCATTAAAGGAACAGTAATTTTTTTTAAATGCGGCCATTTTTTCTGTTTCTACCTTCAACTTTTTAAATTATGATGCTTAGTAGACACTTCCATGATTGTTTTACTTTTCTCAAGTTAGTCGTTTTGGTGCGCAAGCTTTGATTCAAAAGGTCGTCGAGTATTTGATGAACTTTCTCGATGTTACCATCAGTTATTGGATGTCTCGAATTTTCATTACCTCCAGCTATAATAATACAACAATGTCTATATTCAGATACTCATCTTTCCACGATGGTAGCGTATTTATTACCTTCCAAATGAAAGAATTTAAGCACATCATGATATTCGATAGGTATTTTTCATTTTTACAAAAACACTGACATTGACTAACACAAATCCATTTCAACAACTGAGCATTTAAAATAGGTACATACTTCAAATTTTCACGGTTTTTTCAAACATATCAGATTATAATGCTATAATTGAATTTACGAGTATCGTCATCTTCGAATTGAGGCTCAAAGCTTTTCAGACTATCCTCGTACATGGAACTGTTCTGCTCTTTCAAGAGTAAAATTCTTTGCTTTGCTTACTAAATTTTTTTGAGTTTGTTCTTGATGTTACAAACAATAGGAAAATAATTTATAATTAAATGTACCATGCTTTATCTGTGTAAAACTGTATATCGTAGTCGTTGTATATGCATAAAAAAATAATTAAACTAAAACACAATAAAATAATTAAGATATGAAAAAAAAATAGTTTTGATGATATCTACAGTATAAAATATAAATAAAATGTAATTCATATATACTACACAAACGGGTGCATCCTCAAACTTACTTGGCGTGTTCTGTAAAAAGTTTAATGTGGTACTAATGGTAATGGAATATATTCATTTACACATTAAAAATAATAAAGGAATAATTATTACATGTAATGCTTAATAATAATAAAATATTGTATGATGTATATAAATTATATAGCTATATGTTGCTTCTCCTGCGGGAGGGTATAATAAACTCTGGCATAATGGTTATTACAAAAATTCCTTATTTTAATTGAATCCCGACACAATTAAAAATCGCTGAATGAATAGCTGTAGCATGCAGCAGCTAAAATGGAATTCAACTTAACTAACTTTTAATTACTTTATGTGTATTTTGTATAAAGATAAATGAATGAAAGAAATATGGCACTTGAAGTACATTTTAAAATCAGATCCGCTGTTTCTGCATACATATTTCGTAGATTTTAAATTTTTTATATCCGGAATTTTAATAGATTCTTTTGCATTGTTTTAATTTGAAATAAATTTTTCATTATTGCATGGAAGCGGAAATTTAATTAAAATGACGTAAAGAATATTGTATTTGAATATGAAAAGATATTTATGGAAATGACTGGGGTATCTTGAATTTTATTATGATATTTGTCTCTCAAAATTTTAAACGTTGAACATATTACTGTGCGCTAACAGTGCTGATATCTTGCATAAAGCTTTCGAAGCGACCAGAAACAGTATGAATTAGTCGAGCTATAAATAATCGTATGCCTTTCGAAAAATACGGGATCGCTAATTGAGAATTGTCAGATTTTATATGAGTAGGTTGCTTCAATGGCGTTTTTTTTTTTGTAAGCTCGGCGAATGGGGTGGGGGTTTCGAAGCATTGTTGGTGCCTGCCGCCGGAGGAAATGTTAAAAGGTTGCTAATATTAAAAACATGATACAAATATGATCGGATCATACATATACATATGTGAATTGAGTCTCTTGAGCTTGTGGTGATGATTGTCGATCAAATTAAAATCATTTCGAAGTTCGCCGATCAAATTAAAAGAATTCCAAATTCCAGACCGCCTATAGCACACGTACAAGAACACGGTTAAAAGTAGTACACCCGATGTGATCGTGGTCCCGTTTTTATACACCAGACGCGATCATGGTCCCATTCATACACCAGACACTATCGTTATCCCATTTCACACATCCAGACGTCTTTTCACAGACTCGACGTAATCAGCCGCAACATCATCAACATTAACAATTAGGGGCAATTCTCATCCAACCTTATCACCAACCGTATCAACAACAGAGACCGAGGTGACTCCATTCGTAACGAGTCTCTGTACCGGCTGCTAAATTAAATTGTATCATAAGTACTCAATTATTTTTATTGGTGCAGGTTATATATCTTTAGCTCTAAAGTAAAAAAATTAAACCAAAATTTAATCGTGATACTGATTTTTGATCATTCGGCCTTCTCTGTGAAAAATAAAACAGAAAGAAAGTGTTTTAGTGTTTATTTTTGTCTTTTGCGGTTACCTTATCTTTCGTTATAGATACAACCACAGATACTCTTCTCCCACCGAGCGGCGACGACGGGGCATCAGCATCGACCAATGCTGCAGTAGCTTCTGCCGTTTTTGCAATTATCCCCGTACAATTAGCGGCAATTATTAAAGATGCCGTCAATTTGACACAAGAGTCCCCACAGGTGAACACAAGTCCTTCCTCTCAAAACCCAAGCGTGTGGTTTGAGATTTTGGAGCAACAGTTTCTAGTGGCGGGAATTAATATGGAAGCAACGATGTACGCACATGTGGTGGGCGCTATGGATGCACGACTCCATAATACTCTCGCGTATTTGATTACCAGCGCGAAGGGCACATCCTTACACCAACTTTAAAACAGAAGTGATCCGGGTGCTCGGCGAATCTGAGAAGAGGAAGCTTAACAATCTGATACAGGACTTGACACTTAGAGACGGTGGTGTGTTCACACCTTTCGAAAACGACGTCTCCATGCTGGTCTTGGCGGAACGGGCTGAAAACTCACGATCTCGATGACTCAGGTGCAGGTTAATGTCCTTGAGATGTCTGCTTCTGTTTTCAATAAAAATTCCAATGTTTCGATCAACCAGCAATTTTCAGAATTTCGCAAAGCCCTATTTTCGGAAATCGTTCAATATAATTTTCGATCCCGCTCTAAGTAAAATTCTAGTCGGCATTATAATTTGCGGGCGCAACATGGTTCGAATAATTCCAGACAAAATTCACCAAATTTTCGAAGATCATATTCAAATGAATACACGTGTTATTATCATCAACGTTTCAGAACCAACCCAAAAAATGCAAAACCGGCTGTCAATTTTTAACTAGAGCTAATTCTTCCGATACTGGCGTGCCAAAAAATCAATTAGCAACTGGCGGAGTTCAATGACATGTCCAAATCCAGCCACCTTTTAATTTTCGAAATTTTGCTTCAGACGCATTTTTTAATAGATACGGGCGAGAATGCCTAGGTCTTGCCTTCTCGCGTTGTAACGAACCCAAGGGTTAATCCATCATTCAGGTTGTTCTCGGCGAATGGCTCTGCAGTAAGCGCTTTCGGAACTAAAATTTTAAAGGTTGACATCGGACTGCGCCGCGCGTTCTCATGCTATCATCTTTTCTAAGGAACAACGGGTTGCCCGTGGATATACAGAGACAAAGGCTTATAGACCCGATAACTTCTGTATATTCACACGGTGCGCTTACCTCCAACGCGGGTTCCGCAGGATCTAAGTTCGACAGGTCAGTGAAGGACCTCGACAGTAATTTACAGCAACATCAACCCCGACGCTGCAAAACATAACGTGATGCACAACTACAGACGAATGAACCACCGATTTCATGCAAACCCCGACGACTGGCACCGGACAAATTAATCATCGCGAAGACAGAATTCGAAAACATGGTGAAGCTTGGGATTTGCAGACCTAGCAGCAGCCCTTGGTCCAGCCAATTATATTTAGTGTTAACAAAGAATGGAGAGTGGAGACCGTGTGGAGATTTCCGAGCACTTAATCCAGACCGGTACCCTATTTCTCATCTCCAATATTTTACGCAACTACTCGAGGGCTGTTTTATGTTCTCCACGAGAGACCTTGTCCAGGCCTATCACCAAATTCCCAATTTCGACACATTTTGAACTTTTTGAATTTTGTAGAATGACTTTCGGCCCTCGCAATGCAGCACAGTCGTTCCAACGCCTTATGCACTTGTGTATTTGGACGGCGTGCTCATTGCCTCAAAAAATTACGAGAACCATATTGCACACATCAAAATTATCTTTTCGATATTTGGAGAAAACGTTCACAAATGCAAACTTGCAAAACACGAAATTCTCTTTTAGGCCACATGATAACTGGACAAGGTATTTTACCATCGCATGAACGGGTCCAAGTCATCAAAAATGTTGAACGACCACTGACTGTAAATTAACTCAAATGCCTTTTAGGGATGGTTAACTGTTATCGTGGCTCAGGAACTACGGAACGACTCTAACACCAAGAACCATTGCGTTCCAATATAGTGGTCGACAGCAGCTATTGAAGCGTTGAATAACTGTAAACATAAACTTACGGTTGCTGCCTTACTGATTCATCCTTCATCATAAGCACCTCAGGTCATCATGGTCGACGTTTCCGATACAGCGTTCGGAGCAGTGGTTCAGCAGTTAATTTCAGTTACTTGGCAACCACTCGGATTCTTTTCACTACGTCTCAATGATACGCAAAAAACATATGCATGCTTATGATCGTGAACATGGCAAGGCTTATTCAGGGGTCAAACACTTTCGCCACCTCCTCGAAGGTAGTACCTTCACTCTTTACACCGACCCTAAACCAATGATCTACGCTTTTAATCATAATCCGGAAAAAGCATCTCCTAGTCAGTTTAGACACTTAGATCTCATTGGTTAATTCACAACCGATATCCAGCACATCTATGGCATGGATAATGTCGTAGCAGATACCAAAGACCAGATTAATCAAATTACTATTCCCAGAAGTATTGATTATGCGATCATCGCAGATGCTCAGATCAAGGACGAACAACTACAAGAAATCTTAAGGAGTAACACTGTTCTCAAATTCGAGAAATTCCCAGTTGTTTTCAATTAAAAAACCTTAATTCATTGTGATATTATAACTACTATACCTAGGCCACTCATTCCGCTAAAATTTCGAAAACATGTTTTCGAGGCATCTCTTAATCTTCCCATCCTGGCGTCAAAGCGTCCATTAAACTTTTGACTCAGAACGTCATTTGGCCATAGCTAAAGTCTCTCGACACACTAAAACTCCACTTAGTTAATATAAATTAACTTCCCAACGCTTTCGATTATTGACCTCGATAGCATTGTTCCATTACCGGCTTCTGATAATCAGCGTCACATTGATTGATAGATATACCCGCTGGCCCGAGGCGGTCCCAGTTTCTGATATAACCGCTGCTACCGTCGTAGATTTTGGTACGCTAAGTAAGATTCCGTTGAAACATTTTACCAAATAGGTTTTTTTACTATCCGCGGTTTTCGTAATTAAACAGGTGAAACAGAGTACCTTGAAAAATAAACACAAATTCTTTCGAAAATGGGGATGGTAAAACATGTTGCCCTATATTGCCTACAGAAAGTAGAGAAAAGTAAAAAAAAAATGTTTTGTTTGCACTATATTCCAGAAGGCATTGAATCCAACACGAAAGTTATTATTTTAAAAATAATTTTGTTTCTAATGTGGTAACGTTAAAAACAAAACCAAAATAATCGTGCTGCATTGTACCATTTCCGTTGAAGCTGCTTTGTTTTAATCAAAATTTAAATTTTTCGCTCTTTTATCGATCTTTATAAAAACTTTCGCTCTTGCTCAAAATAATATATTTTTTCATTATGCTTTTATGCTCTTACAAAGCATTCACAATGGAAACACTTTTTATTTACAGTTTTGAATGAATTTCCAACTTTACGAAGAAAATTTTTTGCTTTTTATGTTGGAAATTCATACAAACCTGTAAGTTAAAAGTGTTTCCATTGTGTATGCTCTGTTACTCTCTATATGTATAGATAAATACTTAAAAAAATTATTTCCTCTTTCAACGTGATTTAAATTTTTATTTTTAATATTGCTCTAGAAAGAGGGAGCGTAAAAGTTAAAATATTGCTCCCTATCAATGCTACAGAGCGCTTGAAACAAATATATTTAAGAGCGATATTCTTTGTAACACATGGTTTGTTCTTTGAATGCAGATTTTGCATTTCAGATTGAACCTTTAGCAAATTATATGTATGGTCAATTAGGATAGAAATTATTTATTTCATAACGGATTTTAGTGAAAATTGACATCCGCGATGGAAATGGTATTCTAAAATTATTTTTGATTAAAGTTCTGGAATATGGCAAAACATGATGGTAGTTAACCTATTTCTCATCCGATTTTAATGAAATTCGACATGTGCGTTGGAAATGGGATTCTAAAATGATTTTTAGGTGAAGTTCTGGAATATGGCCAAGTATGTATGAAGGAACTTGGATATTCCTTTAACCGAATATCACGAAATTCGACCTGGGAGTTCGAAATGGGATTATAAAACGATTTTTAGATAAGTTTCTGAAATATGGCCAAGTATGATGGAACTTGGCTATTTCTTTACCGATTATGATGAAATTTGACATGTACGTTGGAAATGGGGTTCTATAATGATTTTTAAACGTGATTCTAAAATGATACTTGAATAAAGCTTTGGAATATGGCCAAGAAGAATGGAACATGCCTATTCCTTAACTGGTTATGATCAAATTTGACTTGTGCGTTAGTAATGGGATTCTAAAATGATTTTTTTAATGGCAATGAAATATGGTCAAATAGGATGGAACTTGACTATTTCCCATTTCCTACGCATATATCGAATTGCATCACAATCGGTTAAGGAATAGCCAAGTACCTACTTGTCTATATTGTAGAATTTTATACAAAACACGCATGAGAAATTTCATTAAAATCGTTTAAGGAATAGACGAGTTCCATCGCACTTGGCAATATTCTAGAACTTTAACCTAAAATCATTTTAGAATCACATTTTCATCGTGTTTGTCAAATTTCACTAAAACCGGTTAAGAAATAGGCAAGTTCTGTCATAAGTGGCCATATTCCAGAAATCAATCTAAAAACCCATTTAGAATCCCATTTTCATCGCGCATGTCAATGTTCACTAAAATCAGTTAAGAAATAGCCTCCTATTCCTTCATAATTGGCCATATTCCAGAACTTTATCCAAAAATCATTTAAAATCCTTATGCCAGAATAGGCTTTCTAAAGAGGGAATTTTAGAAGGTTTCATATGTAACCGTTTGCCATAGGCATTGCCCCATGCAAAACGGAAAGCTGGAATTTAATTTTTCAAATCCAATTTTTTGCTATGTTGCTTCACTTTGCAATATGAAAATTATTAACAAAGAGTTCTAATCTATAAGTTCCATCTTATTCTAAGAAAATTTTATTAAAATTGATTTAATTTCATTCATAAAGCCCCAATTTATTGTTTTGCCGGCCGTCAAGCAAAAATCCGTCCGTCTAAATATAAAATTGGAATGAAATTAAATCAATTTTAATAAAAAATTTTACAAATAAGGTAGAACTTATAGATTCGAACTATTTTTTAATAATTTTCATATTGAAAACCAACCAATTTTTTCAATAATTGCATTTGACGGTTTGAAATGCCGGTTTGCCGTGGGCAATGCCTTTACGGTAAGCACGTCGATTATAGAGTCCGCGGGAGCGAATCAATCGCGGATCGAAAACTACATTATACAAAAAATTGGAAACAATAATTTTATATCATAGTTTCATTGAAATTCCTTTGGATATTTTTACAATTCGTCAAAAAAAATTTGTATATGAAACGGAATAAAACTATTGCGTTTCTACGGGGAATAAAAAAATGTAAATCACATGTAAATATACACTAGAAATATACAATAGAAATTTTCCAGGATACTTTGATTTACACCAATTGTTTCCTATTTTTTTTAAATGCAATTTTCGATACGCGATTGATGCGCTCCCGCGTATTCTATAATCGACGTGAATGAGAGTAGAGCGTATTTGTTTTTGACGTGATAACGTTTTACACTGTCTGTTCAGAAAACTGACCCGAAATTTAGCCCTTGGTCGTAAGCAATTACTCATCAACTATAAGCATTACCTTTAATTTAAAGATATGATTGCTTAGATTGGTCCTTCAGCTTTATGTGTCACGTATAATATTATCTCAATGACGTCATTAGGCGGCAAAGGAACCCACGCCGCGAACCTCTGATTTCGACCGATTTAAATGCTTGAACCAGTGTAGCGAGAGAATGGATCGTTCGATCGGAGATCCGATGGTGTCGATTTTTGCGTAAAAAACCGGTAGTGGTTAATTTATGTTAAATTAAATAAAGTAATGTCCACACAAAATTTTAATTAAAAATTCAAGCTACAAAATAGCGATTTACAGAGATTGAGGGCACTATTGCGAGAGAATGCCCATCAGATCGGAGCAATGCGAGTATTAATTAGTGCTGAATAATACTGTGACAGATAATTTATTTTAAATTAAAATAATTAATCTCCACATGAATTTTAATTAAAATTACAAAGTACAAAACAGCGATTTACAATCAACCATGAGAATCCCTTATCTGACCGTAGTGATTCTGGTGTCAATTTGTACGTAAAGAAACTCTGGCAGATAACTTATTGTTAATTAAACTAATTAATCTCTACATAAATTTTAATTAAAATTAAAATCTATAAAATGGTGATTTACAAAGCTTCAAAACACTGTAAAGGGAGAATGCATCATCTGATCGGAGCAATTCTAGTGTCAATTTGTGCGTAAAGAACTTGAAACTTAAAAATAATTAATTTTCAATAAATTTTAATTAGAATTACACACTACAAAATAGCGATTTACAATGCTTGAGAGCATTGTAGCGAGAGAACACCTCATCTGATCGGAGCAATTATAGTGTTAATTAGTGCATAAAGAAACTGTGGTTAAAATAATTAATATCCACGTAAATTTTAATTACAAACTACAAAATAGCGATTAAAAATGCTTGCAAGCACTGCAGCGAGAGAACGCCATCTGATCAGAACAATTCTGGTGCCAATTTGTGCGTAAAGAATCTGTGGCAGATAATTTATTGTAAATTAAAATAATTAATTTTCACATAAATTTTATTTAAAATTTAGATCCACAAAGTGACGATTCCCGTAGTGCTAAATCGCACAATCTTGCTCGTCACACGACCTGAACATTTTTGCAACTTCGTTGCAACCTGAACATTTTTGCAACTTCGTAATAGCGTTTCTAGCCTCGTTTTCAAATAAATACGTACGGGGCAATCACTCCACCAGCCCAAAAACTGCACCAAACAGTGAAGCGTGGTGGACCGTATTGGCTTCCCCTGAATCATTTTTGGGTTCTCTGCACCCCAAGTTCGACAATTTTGCCATTGGGTTGAAAACACGCCTCATCGCTAAAGTTGATTTTCTTAGCAAAATTATCGTTTACTAGCTGATGTTCCATCAACCTGTTAATAAATTCTCTTTACTTAAAATGGTATGCTGGTTTGAGTTCTTGGATCAGTTGCTTCTTATAGGCATGATAATACTACAGATTTTTCGTGAGAATTTAACGTAATATGCTTCTCGAAACATCTCATTCTTGTGAACGATGACAACTTGATGTCCCTGAGGTTTCAGTAACGAGTCAACATCTGCTACGAGGCCGCTTGGTTGACTTATTGCCCATAATCGAACCAGTTTCTTCAAATTTTATCATTATGCTTCAAACACGTTTTACAAAGAACTCGTAAGGCTTTATAAACAGTAATATCATTTAAGTTATAATTTGGTCTGGAAAAAGCTAAAAACCAGCAACAATTAAATGATCGTAAGTAACACGCATTTAATTCCGATTTTTCATTTAATTGTTATTTAAGGGGGAACCTCCTCCAGACAACAGGTTTTTCAATAATTGTTTACAAAAAATTGAGAGCATTTATTGCAATGAATCAAATTACATAATAATATTGACGTTCAAATAACAAAACGTTTTTTTTATCAGTGAGAAAAAACAAAATGGCAGCGCTTGAGGTGCTCGAGCTTGGCTCCTAGATTAATTATATTTAGACAATTATTTTATTGGTATAGGGCTTAGAGTTTGTATAAACAAATCATTAAAAACAATATTTATTATAACAATTTATACAACATTTTAGGTTTGTGTTAAGGTTGATAAGTTAAATAAAATATGCAACCGATTGGTATGAAAAATATGGAAAACGGGCAGACGATTTGGAAAATGTTACTTTAGCACATACAGTCAGAAACATTCAGATGTATACGGCTCATATTTAGAGGGAAATTTAAAGATAAAGTTAAAAACCAAACAGAAGATATCATATTTAAAATTTTATTTTTTATCAATAATGTTATCACATATACATATTTACTTCATATTTATGTATTTTTAAAATAAAAAAAGTAAGAAAAAAAAAAGTGTTTCGTTGATTTTAATTTGCCGTATACATCTGAATGTTTCTGACTGTAATTTGTTTCTAAATATACTAACAACAATCGTTGAGTTTATGTAAAACGAAAACAGTCACGAATTATTCGTTCTAAAAACTATGATATGGCTCAGGACTACAACGAGTACAGAAGGCAAATGGTGACTACATTTGCCGTTTTGAAATGGGGATACGGAATTTTTAGCAGACAGGAAATTCATTACCATAAAAACGGAAATACTATTTTACAAAGACGAAACGTGTTTGAGTCTAATATTGATATTTAAAATACTATTGACATAGACACTCATTCTAGATTTCTCATTTCATTATAACTAAAGGAAAAAAAACAAAGCTTCTGATAATTCCAATGTTATCGTTGTGTTGTGTATTTTATAAGGCAATGGTTTTAGAATGCGTTGCAAATATAATACGTAGCTATATGCAATACACCGATAATATTTGGATTTAGCCGTAATGATAATTTAAGATTTTACCATGGAAGAAGAACTGATCAATCAAATTTGTTTTTGCAAGAAGAACTTAAATGGCTATCTTTGAATAAACTTAATACTTTGCAAGAAATAATTACTAATTTCATTATATCGAAAGAGGGATTGACAATATTAACTTTAAACTGTAAAAGTCTCAAAAAACGTGCTTCAGATTTACAAGATTATATTTCTCAAAAAAGTAACTCTTTATTATTATCAGAAACATGGCTTTCTAATGAAGAAGACGTTCAAATACCTAATTTCGGTTGCATAGTAAAACTTAAACTGGGAAAATGTTAGAGCTGCGGTAGTTGCGATATATCAAAACAAAAATATCGCCCGAATCACTACGCTGAATGTAGAACTTACAATATGAAATGCAAGTGAACTTATTGTATGTTACCCAGGCAGCTGTTGGTGATATATGCTTCTTAAGCTAAAATAGATGATGTGAGAGAATTCTTTAAGGTTTTGTGTATATGTATTTCACGAATTCAAAAAGTTACAGAAATCATAAAATTTGTACACCGTCGGTTACTCATATACAGTGGTAGACATTCGTATAAATAAACGCACTATGTTTTTGAATTACGGTACAACAAAGCGCATAATAGCATTTCTCATTCGTCACATGTAAAAGACGAACATAAAGAAAATGCTTAATTGCATTTCCCACACTTGGGAAATGTAACATCATAAAATACTTGACACCTGAGCCAACGGATAAGCATAAGACGCACGCGCAGCATTTTTAATAATTTTAGATTAGAATTAAGAAAATATAATTGATAATTAAGTTAGTTGTAATTTAGAAACCAAACGTGTAACATTGAAAGTTAAATAAAAATTGAAAATATTGTAACATTGAAAGTTAAATAAAAATTGAAAATAAAATATTTTTTTTTATGTTCGCGTAAAGACACAACTCATAATTGGCGCAGCCGTACGGCAAAGTGAAGTGAAAGTGTTGTAACAGTGTAGAAAAATAAGCAAATAAAAACTTATTTTAAAGTGAATCCATTACGGACATTCAACACAGTGATTTTTTTTTAAAGAAAAAAGTGTTTGAAAGTTAACGTGATATCTCGGGCTATAGATTTTATAATCGTCCAGAAGACTAGAGGTTCCACCGCATCAACACCAAAACCGCTTTGAGAACCGTTACATCCACGACTACAAACCAGGTAAGAACTTTATATATCTTTTTACCTAATTTCTTCGGACCTTTAAGATAAATTCGAAGATCTGGAATTGAACCATATTAACGTGCACTACGAGATAGACACGAAATTTGGGAAATTCCACGGGAATAGTCTACCATCGCGCACTACTAGATAGACGCGAAAAGACTGTTAAAATTTCTTAAATCAGTGCACATAATTGTGACAAGATTTTTTGTAAAGGAAAAAGTCACACTGAAAGAAAGAAAAATATTGAGCGCTTTATATTAAATAGAAATATAAGCTCAATAGAAGAAACAAACCAAGAAATGGAAAACTTGGAAC
Organism: Tipula helvola; assembly: GCA_963556165.1. Lineage (NCBI taxonomy): Eukaryota > Metazoa > Arthropoda > Insecta > Diptera > Tipulidae > Tipula > Tipula helvola. The sequence goes on from OY744482.1 coordinate 187,903,679, forward strand.
AAATAACCGCGCAATTGATTGCAATTGCCGGCCAATTGGGTAACCTAGTTCAGAAACAAAATGAACAGGATGAAGTACTCAGATACCTCGGTCAAAAAATCGAGGAACCAAAACCCCAAAACAAGGAAGAAATCGGACCGGATCGACCGATTGCTGATATATTCCGCATTCCTGATCCCATTAAGTCGATGCCTTCGTTCGACGGGAACAGAAAACAGGTTACGGCCTGGTTGAAGACAGCAGAAGAGACGTTAAGACTCTTCGAACATTTAGTCCCACAAGCTCAATTTACAATATATGTTCAAGCTATAAAAAACAAAATAGAAGGTAAAGCTAGGGATATTTTATGCCTAGCAGGAGACCCAGAAACATTCCCAGAAGTGAAGCAAATACTTCTCGATACCCTGGGAGATAAACAAGAATTGACATACTATAAGTCCCAACTATGGGCAAATAAACAAAATGAAAACATGTCAATTCATAACTTCTACACTAAGACGAAACAAATCGTCCAGAGTATAAAATCGCTAGCAAGGCAACAGGAAATTTACAACCAATCCTGGCAAGCGATCAGTACATTTATAGAAGAAGACGCACTGGCAGCATTTCTGTCCGGATTAAGTAAACCATATTTTGGTTTTGCGCAAGCAGCAAAACCACGAAATGTAGAGGAAGCGTATGCATTCCTGTGTAAATTTAGCTGCAATGAATCAATTGCAAACAACTCAAAGAAAACGAGTCAAATAAACCAACAAAGGTTCAATCAGTCGAATTCTTATCAAAAACCAAATAACCAACCTACAAATTTTCAACAATCTAAACAGTTTCAACAATTTTCGAAACAGAATTCAGAAAAAAATTTTAACATGCCAAACCCAAAACCAAAATGGCAAACAGGTGGCACACCAACACCTATGGAAGTAGATCCCTCTATGAGATCACGAAACTCGTTTAACAAAAATATGATAAACAATCATGAATCCCACGAGATTAGCTCAAAAGACGACTATGAGTCAGACAACCAAAGCGAAGAAGATCCTCCCAGTAATTTCGAAATAAACTCAAATTTTCAAGAGGGACAGGGAAGCGATACGGAAGACTAAATTTCCTTCCATATCTAATATGCGAAAGCGTACAACCAAATAAAAAAATAAAATTAATTATAGATACGGGCGCGAACAAAAACATAATCAAACCCGGTATCGTTCCAATAAATCTAATAGAAACCCAAGATACTTCTATCAAAAACATCCTTGGAAACCACGTCGTCAATAAAAAATGTAAATTTAATTTCCTTCACAAAAACTTACCTGATCAAACTTTTTATGAGTTAGAGTTCCATAAGTTCTTCGACGGAATTTTGGGCTCTCAATCAATGGCAAAACTTAATGCCAAAATTGATTACAAGAATAATGAGATTCTTCTAAATAACATTAAATTTAAATTTCTGCGTTACTATCCCACTGGCAATGTGTATAATGATAATCACGTAGTCTTATTCGAGACAGACAAAGAAGGCGAATGGTTCGTCCCCCAATACGAAGCTCTAAATAAAGAAATTATAGTTCAACCAGGTATATATAAAGCAAATAAAGGTAAAACTATAGTAAAAATCCTTACGAACGAACCAGAAACCCCAAAAAAGCTCCCAAAACTAAAATTAAAAGTAAACAATTTTGAAACTTTAAAACCAATCCCAATTTTTAATAATGATTCGATCAGTAAAGACGACATAATAAACGTAATTCGAACAACGCACCTCAATGAGAACGAGAAAAATGCCCTCATTGATAAAATATACAAAAATCAATCAATTCTGCTGAAAACAAACGAAAAATTATCAGCAACGACAATCATAAAACACAAAATCCTTACACGGGATGAAACACCCGTAAACACACGAACCTACCGATACCCACATCACTTCAAAAATGATGTGGAAGAACAAGTCCAAGACATGTTAAACAGCGGCATTATACGACACTCAAGTAGTCCGTATTCCGCTCCAATTTGGGTCATTCCCAAGAAAGCAGACGCTTCTGGGATACGCAAAGTAAGGGTAGTAATTGATTATCGAAAGTTGAATGAGAAAACAATTGACGATAAGTACCCTATACCTCAAATTGAAGAAATTTTAGACAATTTAGGAAAATCCACCTATTTCACTACACTGGATCTAAAATCTGGCTTTCACCAGATACAGATGGGCGAGAATTCGAAAGCAAAAACTGCCTTTTCTACGGACAAGGGACACTTCGAATTCTGTAGAATGCCATTTGGCCTGAAAAACGGCCCAGCTACCTTCCAACGTGCAATGAACCATGTGCTACACGGGTTGATAGGCACAATTTGTCATGTTTATCTAGATGACATAGTCATAGTTGGTGAAAATCTAAAAAACCACCTAAACAATTTAGAAACGGTATTTAAAAGACTCTCAGAATTCAATCTCAAGATTCAACTTGATAAGTGCGAATTCTTGAAAAGAGAGACGGAATTCTTGGGGCACATCATCACCCAAGAAGGAGTGAAACCCAACAAAGACAAAGTAAAAAAAATTTTGGATTGGCCATTGCCAAAAAATCAAAATGAAATAAAACAATTCTTGGAACTCTCCGGATATTACCGTAGGTTTATTAAAGACTATTCCAAAATAGCAAGAAATATGACCAAATATCTAAAAAAAAGAAACTATATTGAACTTAAATGATCCAGAATACGTAAAGGCTTTCGAAACACTAAAAAGCACGATAGCGACAGACCAAATCTTGACCTATCCAGATTTCGCGAGACCTTTTATCCTAACTACAGATGCTTCAAATTTTGCAGTGGGAGCAGTTCTATCCCAAATCCAAAACAGCATCGAAAGACCCATTGCGTTCGCTTCGAGAACACTCAATACAACCGAAACGAGATATGCCACTAACGAAAAGGAAGCGCTAGCCATAATATGGGCGGTGAAGAAATTCCAACCATACCTTTACGGTAGGAAATTCACCCTAGTAACTGACCATAAACCTTTAACGTTCATCAAATCCTCGGAGAAAAACTCCAAAATCCTACGATGGAGGTTAGAGTTGGAAAACTACGATTACGATGTAGTTTATAAAGAAGGTAGAGCCAACGTTGTAGCAGACGCGCTCAGCCGCATACCAACGATGAATGAGATCAATATCAATGAAAGAATGGAAAACACTTTACGTGAACCAGGAAGTATGGAGGGAAATCCGTCCAACAGAGAGAGTGAGGTAGAAACTGTTCATTCGGCAGATACCTCAGACCATTATTTCATACATTTCTCAGAACGGCCTGTAAACTACTACAGAAACCAAATTATATTTAAAATTTCCAGGATAGAAACCATAATCACAGAACAAATATTTCAAAATTTTAACAGAATTATTATTTCAAAAGAGGTATTCGAGAAAAAAGATATTTTCAAATATTTAAAAGAATTTCACAATGGTAAACAGTCAGCCATCCTAGCACCGGAGGCACTGTACCAGAGAATCCAGGAAGTATTCCGCGAGAATTCCTCAAGAAACGGTCATTTTGTTTTCACCACAAAAATGATCGAAGACGTGACGAATGAACACCGTCAAAATTCCATCATCGTCAAGAAGCACGAACGAGCCCATAGGGTCATAAAAGAAGTAGAAAATCAAATTAGACGTTCCTACTTCTTCCCAAATATGACAAACAAGATAAAAAGTCATATAAACGCTTGTAACATATGCCATATACACAAGTACGACAGAAAATCGTACAATATAAAAATATCCCCTAGACTGGTTACGAAGTATCCCCTAGAAAGGGTACATATAGATATTTTTAATATTAGCAAAACAAGTTTTTTATCTATAGTAGACGCATTTTCGAAACATCTGCAGATGATTCAAATAAATATAAAAAACTTGGTGGATGTAACTAGCGCCCTAACCAAGTATTTCACACAATTCGGAATTCCCAATACTATCATGTCGGACCACGAGACGACATTTCAATCTATTCAATTCAAAGAATATTTAAATAAACTAAACGTTAAATTGGAATACACCTCTTCGTCCGAATCAAATGGACAAGTTGAAAAAACTCATGCAACGGTGATTGAGATTTTCAATACAAATAAAGATAAATTCCCCAATTCCAGTATTCCAACAGCAATCGAATTGTCAGTAGCGTTATATAACGGCTCAGTACATTCTTCCACTGGCTACACGCCTAACGAGATTATATTTAATCAAAGTAATCTAATAAACCCCTACGAAATTGAAAGACAAGCGAAAGATATATTTAAGAGTGTAAACGTAAATATAGAAGGAGCGATTAAAAATATGGAGAAACAAAACATTAATAAAGAAAATCCGCCAAATTTAGCGGAAAATCAATTAGTATACGTAAAACCGAACGTTAGGTCGAAAACACAACCTAGAGGAGTCAAAGCTGAAATTAAAGATGTTACTCCTAGAACATTTAAAATAAACAAAAATATTAAACGGAATAAAAATAAAATAAAAAGATTGAAAAAAGATTAATTAAAACCAAATTTTTTTATCATTCCAGGCAAAATTATAGCACAATTTTAATTACGACTTCAAAGATACAATTTTACCTTTAGACATAAGAATTTTAATAACACCTTAAACAGAATAAAAAAAATAAATAAGAATAGATATTAAGTAGTAAATATTGTTGTAAAATTTTCTTCTCAAATTTAAAATTAAATTAAGAGCTATTAAGAGTAAATTACGTTTAGTCGTACCTCAATAATTTTCCAAAAACATTAAAATAAAAAAAAAAAAATAGAAAAATTATCTTTCAAATTTTCTGTTTTGTTTATATTTTTTTTTTAAGATGTATTTTTTAAAGAAATTAATGATATTAATGATAATTATACAAGTTTATAAATGTCAAAAACTAGAAATCAGAGATCTACAAGAAGATCCAATTTTATTGATTAAAGTAAAAACATGTAAAATTCAAACAGGGGTCATAAAAATTATACACCCCATAAACTTAACTAATTTAGAAATAACTATAGAGTCAATTGGCAAAATTACTACCAATAAATTAAATGACAAACTAGAATTAGACAATATAATAGAACAAAAATATAGAAAATTAATCAACAACTTCCACCAAATAAAACCAAGCTCAAGTACAAGGCACAAACGCTGGGATACCTTAGGCTCAACATGGAAATGGCTGGCGGGGAATCCAGATGCCGAAGATCTACGTGCAATCAATGGTTCGATGAACGAACTAATCAGCGCAAACAACCAGCAAGTCAAGATAAACGAACAAATCAACAAAAGAATCGAATTAATAACAAATACCGTAAATAATGCAATGAAAAACACTACCATAGCAAACAAAGTAATCTTGACAGAAATAGAGATGATAGCAATGATCATAAACATCGATACAACCAACACAATATTAGAAGACATCCAAGATGCAATAATCAGGACAAAACTAGAACTCCCAAGCAATAGAATCCTGACAATAAAAGAACTAATCACGATTAAAGACCTCTTAACCAACCAAGGAGTTAATATTACATTACCAGACGAGGCACTCCAATATGTGACTCCAAAAATCGCAATAAACAAAGAAACCTTATTGTATATACTTGAAGTACCCAAACTAGAGGATGAAGAATCAACAATAATTAGGATTAGACCTTTAGTCATCAACAAAACAATCATAGAGGACTACCCGCAACATCTCGTTAAATCCAAAAACAGACTATTCACCACACTGAGACATAATAGCTTCGTTCAAAAACATTCCCAAATAAAAGAATTCCAAGATAGCTGCATTAAGCCACTGGTAATGGGAACTAGAAGTCAATGCAATGTCACAAAAGAGCCAGAAACAACGGTCCAGTACATATCCGAGGACAAAATTCTAATAAACAACGCCAAGAACGAAATGCTATATTCAAATTGCGGACCAAGTAACCGAGAATTGACAGGAAATTTCCTAATAGATTTCTTCAATTGCTCGATAACATTCAACAATAAAAGGTTTCATTCATACGAAATAAAAAGCGAAATGCAAGTAATGCAGGGAGCACTACACAACGTTGAAGCAACACGGAAACTAATATCAACCCTGAATTTTGAAGAAATAAACCACGACAACATACAGAATAGAAAACAATTAGAACATGTGTACCTAAAGCAAGCAAACCAACAAACCTGGATTTGGACATTATCAGGAGGAACATCCATATCATCACTGTGCATTTTAATATTAGTAATCTATATCAGCATCGTTAGACGCAAAGCAACAGTAACAATAAAAAATTCAAAGGGTCCAACACGGGAGGAGTCAAACACCGAACATACCACGCCACCTTCGGAGTTATTAAAGAAATATGGAATCAACCCAAAGACCGAGGACGCCCTTTTTCATCCCCCGGAGGAATTGCGGTACAACAAAGCGCATAATAGCATTTCTCATTCGTCACATGTAAAAGACGAACATAAAGAAAATGCTTAATTGCATTTCCCACACTTGGGAAATGTAACATCATAAAATACTTGACACCTGAGCCAACGGATAAGCATAAGACGCACGCGCAGCATTTTTAATAATTTTAGATTAGAATTAAGAAAATATAATTGATAATTAAGTTAGTTGTAATTTAGAAACCAAACGTGTAACATTGAAAGTTAAATAAAAATTGAAAATATTGTAACATTGAAAGTTAAATAAAAATTGAAAATAAAATATTTTTTTTTATGTTCGCGTAAAGACACAACTCATAATTACATACTTCTAATAAGAGTAAAGTGTTTTAATTTTTGTTCAATTAGTCTAAATTATGTCTACCATCTTTAATCTGTTGCTAAGATAAACCATTAGTAAAAAATTTAATGTTGTATTTAATAAAATTGAAAAATTTAAGTTTCAGGTAGACCTACGTATAAACGCACTTCTAATGTACTAAAATAAAAAACAAAATTAGCAATTTTTCATATATTATTTTATTTAATATTTGGTGTGGCCCACTTCGAAAATTCGAGTAGGCATTGAATTTGTTAAATTTTTAAGAATTTCCGGATCAATTTTGGCCCAACATACACGGATGGAACTTTTCAAATCATTAATTGAATTATATTGCTGTCCATTTCCATAAAATTTTCGGGCAAGACCCTCTAAAGATTTTCGATGGGATTGCAATTAGGACTGTAAGCTGGCCGTTCAAGAAGAGGAATGTTTTTTTTTTTTTTTGAGAAACTACACTTTGAGGCATTGCCTTGGTGAAAAATATAATGTTCGTTTGTATTATTATACAGATAATTTATCAAAACGTCTTACAAAAGTTCCAAGCCCCATAGTTTTGTTCATTACAATCAGACAAAACGTGCAGTTTGTCCACCCTGTCACTCATAAGCCTGTTTCGGGTTTGTGCTAAAATCGACCCAGCTTTAGAAAACAATCTTTCAGATAATATGGAGGTGCCGGGTACTATCAGGTATTTCTTGGTGAGGCGGTACAAGTGAGGTAAAGCGTTTATATCAGAGGCGTTCACTATTTTTCCCACGGATGACGTGGGGGTAAAATTTATCAATTTCGATTTAAGAGAATTAATGTAGGAATATAAAAGCAATGGTGGCAGAAGAAGTTCTGCCGATTTACCCGTTGAAAATGGAGTTAGTATAAGAATTTTATTATTTATCGACTTTTGTATTAAATTTCAATATTAATAATAAAATATTAAAAATATTTTAAATACATTAATATTAATACATTAATATTTTCTTAAACTTACGATTTATTTGGTTGTTTTTTTTTCTTCTACCAAATTAATTAAATATGTTCCTATTACCACTTGATTGATTGATTGATTGAAGTGTTCGACCAAGCTTTAAGCAAGACCTCCCGGATTTACTAATGGGCCGCACCGAACACCTTGTTACATAAAACATAAAGAGGCTGGATAGGTTTAGTTAGTATGAAAGAAATTGATCCGGTTACAGACACACTATGGCCAATAGTTAGTAACACAATGACGACACATTTCTAAACTACTTCTATGTTTATTAAAATTAAAATTAAAACTGTACTCTGAAATACATTTATTAGTTTGCTGGATCAGATTCCTGGCCCCTTCTGAAAGTCGAGATCATAATAAATTTAAAATTGGCTTAAAGCTAATAAATATCACCGAAATTAGCTATTTAATTACATGATTTCTTTCATACTGGTTCCTGTCGCTACTTATAACTACAATTTAGTTCAAACTATAATAGATGTAGAGATTCAGCTAAATCTGCCTCTAAAATTCTAGGAGTTTGATCTGTAATAGGCGCTATCCTGTAATGAATTATTGTTAATGTTACCAGTAACCAAGATTAAAATTATTAGACGCTAATTAGTTCCTAAGGTATGAAGTCCGCGTTGAAGTGCTGTAAATTAAAAAAAAACAAAATCTAGACAACACAATATCAACTACATATTCGTTGGATACTTGAAATTTCTGGAAGCTGAGTCAAATTTCGCGGAAAATTCTGAAACAAAATCAACATTAACCCATTCTCCTTAAATAGTTGCTACTCCATTAATAGGATTTAAAGTTATTTCTTAAAAAGTAATCATCATTTATTTAAATTCAAAATTCCATTCAAAACTAATAGTACAGAAGTTCAGAGACGACCTAATTTAATAAATTCAATTACTATCGGTCACCTATTTTAATGATCTCCTAGGACTACATAACTCCACCTCGTGATGGAAGTGTAATAGAATGTGATAAAACAAATAAAATAAAATCAACAATAATTAAATAAAAATTAAGATAAAAATAATGCACATTATATGTTTACTGCAGCCATTCAATGATTCGGCTTAAGCTATTTCATGCCAACCACAGTTTTAAACTGTGAAACTATCAAACCAAAATCAATCTACTTATAGCCGTTTTACTTTTGTAATTTAAAATAGTAAATTACCTAAACATAAAATATTTGAATCCAGAATGAGTTTACTACAACTATTTCCATGCCCGTTTCAATATTAAAGTGTAATACTACGAAAACCAACCCAATATAATGTATATGCCGACTTACTTTGGAAACTAGAATAACAACTGTTATAAGAATAAAAATATAATTTATGCTCATGACCGAAAATAATTTCTTCTTACTTTTAGCAGTTGGCATTAAAAATTAAATAAAGTAAAATAAAATTTCAAAATTATTGCCCGAACCATTCTATCCTAACAAGCTTGTTTTGAACTAGTCCAAACGGCATGAAAATACACGGCAATGTTGTTGTAAAATCCCAAAGTAAGACTACAGTAGATTAACAAATATCAGAATTTCAGCTAACTCCTTCCTCACAACAAATCATTCCAATAATTTCCCATTTGTACCCATATACACATGCCTTAAAAATTCAGACGGTAAAACATGCAAAACTTAGAAAGGTGCCAATTAACAGTTAAACTTATTACTAGGGTATAAATAATTAATTAAATGCATCATCATGTTCATTAATATCACTGAAAATTCAAATCAATTAATCAGTTTAAATATGTATGTTCCTATTACCACGTTTAAAAAATATTTTTATATTGTGCATCCTCGCTTATCGAATAATTATGTCTAAAGCCGCAAACACACTGTTATCACGTCACGTGAGCTCACGTGTTGTCACGCAAACTCTCGTCACGGGTAAAAAGTGCATATTATCGTTTTACATTGTATTTTAATGGATTAGAAATACACTGATGTCACCTCACGTATATCACGTCAAGTAAATTTACATAATTCTGACTCACGTAACCTCACGTAAATTTGATTTTAGTAATTTTGTTTTATTTATATTTTACACATTCATGAATATTCTGAATGTACCTACTAGAAATAAAAATAATTAATATGTAGTAATCTGCGAAAGCATTGACTGTGCGTGTGTCGAGCAAGTTTGCCGTTATTTTGTTATTTATGGCAAAACAAAATGCTCGTATATTTTGGTTCTACTTGAATTTAATTTTTTAATACCATACTAGAATACTGCAGCAATCACAACTTTAACTACGTAAATTGAATATTGGTTCAGGGAACATTGGTTATTTATAACAATGAATCGCCTAGTTTTCGCGATCAACATATTCGACAAGCAGCTTGGGAGGAAATTGAAAGTGAACTACAAATATCAGGAATTTAGAAAAATATTTTTATTTTATAATTTATATAATTTTATTGTGAATAATTTTTTATTATTTATGTATGAATTCTTCCCTTACGCACACACTCAAATTGCCAAACTAGACTACCAGCTTCAGAATTAAAATATTCTTTAAATTTTTCTCGAACTTGAAACGATTCACTAGTGCAATTTTTCCTTAGAGAATCTAAATTTAGTAAAGCTGATTCTGGAAAACGAAGTGATTCGAAATCTGGTTCAAATACATTGTCCATGCATAACCTATTGTGCAAGCAGCACGATGCAAGAACTATTTTGGCAACAAATCATGGTTGTACCTCCGAAAACATCTCCAACCAAAAGCATTTTCTACGACACGTCTCGGCTCATTGTCTTCTAAGTTATTTCTACTATATGGGCGAAGAAGGTAATTTTTCAGTTGAAACGCTTCATCTCCGCAACGACGATATATGGTTGTGGTTCTCCGGTTTCAATTATAGGTGCTGGTGGTGGCACATTGAAACTTCTACTGTGTAATTTTTTACCAATTAATGAATTAGAAAAAATCCCAAGATCAAGATGAGCCGACATCAATTGCAATAAACTTATAATCATCAACTAAAGCTAAAAGTACATTTGAATGAATTTCTTTGTAGTTGTAATGCGTAGATCCAGCATTAATAAGACACTGTATGTTAATATGCTTGCCGCCGACAGTACCAATGCAGTTTGGAAAATGCCACATTTGTTTGTATCGTGCTGCCATGGATTTCCACATATCTTCCGTTGGCTCTGGCGGTGCAATTGGTTCAAATCTGAAGAACTAGTTGACCGACAACAATCCATCATTAAAAACAATGACAAACTGGTATACAATGTTGTGTGATAAGACGTGACAGCAGTATATTTCTAAGCATGATATTACGGTTTAAATTTGTCTTCGTGACACTCACATGACGTGACAACAGTGTGTTTGCGCCTTAACTGATTTTATTTCAAAATTACAAACCGCAACAACACACAATTACCGTAAGAAGGCTTATGATTTTTTTCTTGTATGTATTTTGAAAATGAAAAAATTTTCTGCGTATATATTCATTTCCTTAGTTATAAATAAGTATGTAGGTTTATTAAATAAAATTGTTTGAATGTAATACAATTTTATTGCAATACAAACATAAAAAATGCCAATTCCTACATTTTTCAAATTTCTCTGTAGTACCTAAACAGAGTTGGTAGTTTTGTTAATTTTTTGGGTCGGCATTTTTGGTCGTTCGCTTTTTCTTTAGAAACCCCAGTATTAACGTTTTCAACGTTAAAAATGATGTTTCTTGTATTTTGCTAGTTAGTTTAGTAGGGACTTCCCCGGAAAATAAACAATCATAGCATACATAACATATACGATTCTTTATTAAAAAGTATCGACTTTTCGAGTATCGAGTACCAGTCAGGTATTGCTACAAAAGTATCAACTACAAAAGTACTTGGTATCGTAATCAAAGTATCGATACTATAAAGTATCGATACTTTTTGCGGATTCCTACTTAAGGACCGAATTTGGAAAAAATATAATATATAAGAAAATAATACGTAGAAAAATTAAAATGTAATCAATAATTTAAATCTGTATGGTAAATACAACACAAACACAACATTACAAGGTTTACAATAATAAGGGGCTCTCTCCTCTTTCTTTTGTATGTCCCACCCGAGATATCTCGGGCCTCGTCCTTAACCTTTATGTGCATGGCAAATTTTACATCATATCCGAGGCACCAAAGGTACATTTGTACCTTCATGTGTTTTGTATGAAAAATATACCTTAATACAATTTTTTCTCGAAAAATATATTTTTCAATTTGATTTAAATGAGTTAGCGGTATGAAAAATATCTTTTCGGAAAGCAGAATTCATTGGCTATAAAATAAATCAAAATATTTTAAAATAACGGTAATAAACCTGTATTTATACGTATATGTATTGTATATTTGTAAACAAAAATTGTTGAAAATAAATTCAGGAGGATTATAATTACAACAGTAAATAATGTATAAAATACAGTAACAATAACGCAAAAACAGTAAAAATAACGCGGAATAACGAGAATCCTGACAAAAGTGCCAGAAGCTGGACCCGCTTATTATCAAAAGAATTTTATGCGTATTTGGGAATCCTTACAATGGGTGTACATCGCTCCAATAATGAGCACCACAGCGTGCTATGGCGATCAGATTCCAACCCACTTTAAAGAGCAACAATTTCGAATAATAGACTTCGCAGCCTATGTCGATTCATTCGATTTGAGAATAATACCACCCGATCCGAACGATTGCAGATAGATAAAGCTGCTGCTTTTAGCGACATATAGCTATTGCTAAACAGCAATTTATCGTCAAAATACATTGCATCTGATTGTGTAACCGTGGACGAACAGGTTTTTCCGTTTCAAGATAGAACTCGATTTACCAAATATATCCCATCTAAGCCGGCGAAATGTGGCCTGAAGATATTCTGGGTTTAAGACGCAACGACACCTTATCCCATTACAGGCCTGCTTTACACAAGAAAAAGTCCCAATGGACCCGAAAAGGATCAAGGGCAAAGAGTTGTACGTGATTTGTGCCACCAATTTAAAGGTTCCGGGCGAAATATTACGATGGACAATTTTTTCCGCATTACCTTTGGCGCGGTTGTTATTGTCGTGGCAATTAACAATGGCTGGAACGACAAAGCAAATTAAGACATACATTCCAAGCAATTTTAAAAAATGTTCGGCTAAGCCAGATAATTCAAGCTTGTTTGGATTCAACGAGGATGGAAAAATTAGCATTTGTTCTTATATGTAATAATACAGATGGTGGAGTGAAATGCAAGCCGGAGGCGGTTATGAATTATAATGCGACCAAAAGCGGTGTTGATATGACGGACAAAAAGCTGACGCATTACACGACTAAAAGAAAGACGTTCCGATAGCCGCAAGCCATGTTTTATAATATGGTCGATGCCGCAGCTCTAGCTTCGTACATCACTTATTTTAAAAATAATTCGGTTACCACTAAGTCTTCATTTAGTCGATGCACATTTTAGTCCAGTCATTATAGGGGGTTCACCTCGGAAATCGAGATACCCAGTATATTATTACGTGAAAACTTGTATTTTGGCATCCTAAAATTATTCTTAAAATTCGAAAATAATTGGATGGCCGCAAGTTTTAAAATCAGGGGTCAAAGGTCACAAAAATCGATTGTTTCTACTGTTTTTGCAAATATCTCGATTTTTATGGGTTTTACGCTAATTGTATTCATTATAAATATTGTAGAGAATTAAATTCTCTACAACTTTTGTATCGTCCCATGCAAATGAGAGTATGATAAGTCAAAAAAGTCATTTTTCAGGAAAGGAGTTTGAAGTTTTTTACTTTGGTATAGCAGAAAAGAAAATGAGAGTATAGTTTGTTGTTTCTAACCGTCAGGGAGGATTTCGATTTTTATGAAAAATTTGCCATAATATAAAATCATATTCAGAGAATTCAATTATACGATTATTTGAGAATATGATATAGTCACTTATCATACTCTCATTTGCATGGGACGAATATTTTTTCATACCTCGAATTGTTTTCGAGCTAGATGGCGGAGAGCGCGGGGTCAAAGAATCATGTTAGGTCAACTGATAGTCCCGATCAAAAACTTGTAATATTAAGGTTATAAATTATTGTTAAATATATAATTATCATTATTTATTAACTTTTTTATTGGGGATGGGGTTGGACAATGCATAACGAATTCCTGGAACCTATCATGACTATTTTACCACCTGCACCAGATGAATTACTCAATACAATTTTCTGTAAGTGTAAGAATGGCTGTGGCTCAAGATGTGGATGCAGGAAAGCAGGGTTACAGTGCTCTTTAGCCTGCGGACAGTGCAATGGACAAGCTTGTCTCAATGCTGTACCATATCAGTCCGATATTGATGATGATACAACCTTTGACCCAGAAATCATGAAGGACTTGGAGACAAATGTCGTTGAAGAAGATAATGAAGCGGGACTTGAAATTCTGCAGCAGCGGGACGATGACGACGATGATGAAGAAGAAGAAGAAGAAGAAGAAAAAGAAGAAGAAGATGATGAAGAGGAAGAAGAAGAAGTGGATTGAAATTAGAACTTGTTGTTCTCAGAATTTTTATACTTTTTTACTCGTTTTGACAATAATATATGTATTGAATGACACTTTTAATAAAAACATTAATTCAAAATTTCTTTCTTTTCTTCTTTATTTATTTAGAAAATCATTAGCATAAATTAGATTAGAATGAAAATATAATTTAAGTATTCCTCAACAATTTCTTAATTGTTGCTATTACATAAATTGAAACATAATTAATAATAGCTAAGTAACCGAAAAAAAGATTGAATTTAATAAAAAAGTTAATAAATAATGATAATTATATATTTAGCAATAATTTATAACCTTAATATTACAAGTTTTTGATCGGGACTATCAGTTGACCTAACATGATTCTTTGACCGCGCGCTCTCCGCCATCTATCTCGAAAACAATTCGAGGTATGAAAAAATGTTAAATACAAAAGTTGTAGAGAATTTAATTCTCTACAATATTTATAATGAATACAACTAGCGTAAAACCCATAAAAACCGAGATATTTGCAAAAACAGTAGAAACAATCGATTTTTGTGACCTTTGACCCCTGATTTTAAAACTTGCGGCCATCCAATTATTTTCGAATTTTAAGAATAGTTTTAGGATGCCAAAATACAAGTTTTCACGTAATAATATACTGGGTATCTCGATTTCCGAGATTTTCAACTAATTTGACCTAAGATGACTGGACTATTTTGACAGGATCTGGGTAAGCAATTAGCAATGGCAGCAATTGAAGATCGTGCCGCGAATCCAAAAGTGATGGCTCAGTTTTCCAGCAAAACTGGGATAGAGTGCATGTTAGGATATCCGATAGTTGCTTCTGCAGCGTCGACTCCATCTACATAAGGAAATTCACGCTCAAATGTTGGGAGCTGCTACATATGTTTGTCGGTCGATGTCGTCATTCCAGCGAAAAACTCGGAAATGTTGTTCGATTTGCACGCGACCAGTTTGCAATGAGCATGCAATAACAATAAATAAATGCAATCAATTTCACATTTAAATTTGAAATAATAAACTTTAATACCAAATAAATTATGGTGTTTTATTATAGTTGCTGTATACCAATATTTCTCTATATGGGCTGGTTTCAATTTTGAAATTTCCATACATATTATAAGTAGGTACAAATGTACCTTAGGTGCCCGTTTAAGGGGTATTTTATTATTTTTGCATATAGTTAACTTTGAAATCCTACTAGATTAAAAAAATATCAAACACTGAACCTAGAAAGACTAATTGAGGCTAAACAAAATATTTGGACATCTAGCTAACCGAATTAATTAAAAAAAATTAAATTAAAAAACAAATAGGTACAATTGTACCTTGCCATGCACATAAAGGTTAAGGGGTTCAACTACAATATGATTTATTGTTGTTATCAAAATTATAACCCATTCACTTCACCTGCCATATTTTCTACAATATCATTAATATTAATAGATTGGGTAAAAAAATGATTAAATTTGACATAAGGTGTGGTTACAAACTTAATTAAATTGCAATATTTCTTCTTATGAATAATTTTTCCAAAATTAATTTTATTAAATAAATAATTATTACTACTAAAATTTCCAATAGCCTAATCGTATAAGAATGCAATAAATGCCAAAATAATTTAAACCATCAACTTTTGCAATATAGACAGCAAATGATTGTATATCGTATGGCACGATGTTGTTATTTCGTGTTCACTAGCAACTGTTCCAATTTTAATGGTATAAGTCCATGTTCATTGCAGGTGGAGAGTAGGTGTAAACGAGGCTTTGTTGTTGTCAATACTATTTATTAAATTTTCAAACATTTCCGATTATTGAAATTGAGCTTTTTGTGCCATGTTTGGTGTAACTTTTGTGTCATCGCTTTTATACTAATAAATTATTTATGTATGATTTATACCATTCTAAGTATACACAATTACGCAGAGGTTTTCGTCAATATGTAATCTAATCGAATAAAATGGGAAAGACAAATTAAAATATGCAATTAATGGAACAAACAAAATGAAAATGGGCAGCACCAAACAGAAAATTTTCAGTAAATTCATGACTGCATACTAATCCTTCATATTGTATAAAATCTCTTTGTCTAAATTATACATGTAAATATTTTTTTTTTTTTTTTTGTTAAAACTGTAAGAGAACAGAAAAACTGAGAAAAGTTTAAATGTCGTTGATAGATTAGAGTTCT
Organism: Tipula helvola; assembly: GCA_963556165.1. NCBI lineage: Eukaryota > Metazoa > Arthropoda > Insecta > Diptera > Tipulidae > Tipula > Tipula helvola. The sequence continues at coordinate 187,920,199 of OY744482.1, forward strand.
ATCTCTAAAATTACAAAGCAATAATCAGAGTTCATCAAGGTGTTGTAACAATATACATATTTGCTGGTGTGCACGTACAAAAGTCAACTATGCAAATTCACAACCAAATAATTCTTCGTCTATGAGAACACAGATAATTTATTGCAATGAAACTTCTATGCATATGCAATAATTAATATTCAATATTGTGACTTTTCCAAATGGAAAAATCTACACTGCATTTTGTGCAGTGCATATATGGGTATATTGTTGTTGGGTTGTATTTGCAAGTGAATGATAACAGAGAATGGAAAATTAATTCTGATAACTGGTGAAGGGAAGAAGGAAATCGTTTTGTTTTTTTTTTGTATATTTATTCTGGAGATTTATGTGAAAATTAGACTTTTTGTATGAAAATTAATTCTTTTGCCATTCATTGTTGGAATTTTTTTTTATTTTTCTGTTTTGTTAAACGTCTGTTGATGATATTTATTGTTATGTAGAGTGGAAAATGGGAATGACTGATTTTTTTCTATTTTATTTACCAAGTCGTCCGTCTTCCAATTGTACCATTTCCCATTCTACGACAAAGAACAATAAATATTAAATTTTCAGCCTAATTTAATTTTAAATTTGTGTATGGTGGTCTGGTCCTAACCTAGGATAACACGATAATAATAAAACGAAACGTATTAGTAATAGTAATAAATATAATAGCCTTAATGATAATAATAATAATAATAACAACAATAATAAAACATTTATGTTTGTGGTTTACAGACAATTTCCCATATTTTTGTTCGTCGTTTCAACAAAACAAGAGAAATATTTTAAGAAAATAGATTTTCATTTATGAGCATTTGTAAGAATATTTATGGCTTAACGAAAATATAAAAGTTTAGGGAAATGTGCTTTTAAATTTAGCGAAAGAAAATGTCTAGTTGATTGATTTTCTTCCATATTAAGTACAAGAATTAAGTATTTTCCATACTAGAGGCCGCGTCTCGAAATTATTAGTTACGACAAATGTGAAGCGCAGACTCTCTCAAACCGGTGGCGTCGACTTAGAACATTCGGTGGGTATGAAATATTTTGTTTTGGTTCATTTAAAAAGCACAACTTGAATCCAATCCTTTAAAAAATAAACACTAAGATATTCTTAAATTGTAAAGTTAGATTCCTCGGTAAATATAAAAGAGTAGTACAAAATATGCTTAAAATAAATTACTTTTCCAACAAATTGAATTTATTTTTGTAATTAAACGTTATCAATCAAATGAAACTAATTAATAGAATTCAAAAACGAAAACGAGAATTTTTATTTTGCTTAAGCTCAAAGCATTCAATATGAAAAATACTTTAGAGATAAAATATCTCAATGTTCATAATATGCGTTGAGATTTTCCAGCACTATGTTGGAAGCTGATTTATAAAGAAAGTAAGGCCAAGTTTCTAAACATTACAGGTTATAATTTTGAATTATTTGTTTCTAATTCCGTAATCAAAGTCTTTTTTTTTATTTGGATTTCTGTATTTTTCGTCATGGTAAGGGACTGAGGGTGTTCTCTCTTAAGTACTGCAACATTCACGGGTAAAGAACGAATTTTGTATCCGTTGATTGATATACGCAGCTTCCAGCACCAAAACAGCGACTTCACTTCTCACCAGGAACCAACATTTGGGCTAGTCTTTCGGCCCTCCTTTGCCTAATTTCGATCATCGGCTACTTACTGCAGGGTTTTCTGCATCGTGGCCATGCCAAGGGAAGTGTTCGGCACGAACGTCGCATATATCAATAGACAAAATCGATTTACTTTGGTAATATTAACAGTGCAGCCATCCTGGTTTCAACTACTATTCGCTTAAAAATGGAACTGTTCAATCCTTCCAGTTCCTCTAAGCCTAATAATCGGACAAACTTTGGCACAACCATGAATGCAGATTAGCAACCACTCTTAAAGAAGCATCCCACCCAAATTATCGCAAAGAACCAACACGTGAAGACTTGACTGTGTTCAGGTCAGCGAAAAACCAATCAACGTCAACGGTGGCTAAAGCAAAAAACAGCATACGCATAAGCTAAAAGAGGAGCTGAGACAAATTTTAGGTTCCAATAATGATAGTCGGACCAGGCAAATTTTCTCGTGGAATGTGGACTATACCACTTCTCAAAGATGGAACAAGCATGTATTCAACTTTCAAGAAAAAAGCTGAATTCGATGCGCCTTATTAAATTCAGGCCCAAAGCTGTTGGCAAAGCTTTTTCAGACATTAGCGTATCCAAACCATTATCTTATATATTTGTTCAGATCAGTTAGATCTGTAACTTCGGACGTTTTCCCCTCCATTTTGCAAATTGGTAACGTGATCAATTGATCATGCTATTGTCTCTGTGCTTTCCAAAGTACTAGAGACGATAAAAATTTCCATCTGAATAAATATTTACGGATGAACCACCTCATTTCGAATTGCTAATACTGATTGCGCGCGATATTTTAAAGCCATTTCGTCATGTGTGGTACAAGGGTTTGCTATATTTTCATGGTTCACTAGGCTCATGGATGTGTTGCATGGTGCAACCTATGTTACCCAATTTCTAAACGGTGGTGTCCCCCAGGGGGAACAACGGTGGTGATCCGCTCTTGCCTACTTCTCCTCCTCCTCTTTATTTTTAAATTCTTCTTCATGACGAAACAATGTTTTTCCAGAGTTGAGGCTCGCAGAGATCTTTGTTGAAAGATATCTTACTACAATTCTTAATTTGGGTGAAGCCAATAGGGTTACATTGCACCGGAACAAATTTCGATTCAGCCTTTTCAATGGCAAAGCTGCTGGTTATTTACCATCCTTTACAATTAGGTCTTCCAATCTGGCTTCGTCCGAATTCTGAATTCCTTAATTCCTCATTAAGGATACAATTCCTAAGCATCACTTTGCTAATATACCGGGTGTTTCTTTTAAACTGAGACGATCAAATATCTCGAAAAATAGCCACTCTACGGAAAAAATGTCCATAATCAAAATTTAATCATACCGCGGGGGAAATACATTAGTGCAAAAAAATAGTCCCCCACCCCCCGCTTTGTAGGTGGGGCGGGGGTAACTTTTAAACTAAGATAGGAAGCCATATTTTTTATTGCAGATACGGATTCTACGACTAAAAGTACGTATGATTTGAATGAAATATTTTGTTCGGTTCATGATAGATGGCGTTGTAATCGACGAAATTCAATTTTTTCAATTTCTTCTTCTTAGAACACACGCATTCGATTCTGAAATACGTTTGAAATAAAAAACATTACGTTTTCATTGGAAATACTCGAAATTCGTCATCGAATTCGTATAAAAAAAGCATAACAATCTCGACAAGTTAGTTGAATTTAGAATGTTAAAATGACAATGATCGACCAACAAAACGAGATATTGCACTGAGCTGGTTTTAAACTACTTTTGAATGAGAAATTTAAATCAGAGTCAAATAATGTCTCATTTGTCGCAAATTCAATCCAAAACATACAGAGATTATTAAAATATTTGAATCAATTTGGGTTCTGTTTGAAAGGAATCAATTTTGTTTATACATATAGAAAACAACCTAACATTATGTATTGTGGTTATTTTGCCTCGTTAAACCACCACCACATGATGTTTTATATACAACTGTATGTACACACTCGATGATAAAAAATTACGGCATAAAATGCATTTTTATTTTTATTTACAGAATGCTACTGACACACACAACCTATAATTCTCCACCATATACACAAAAATAATGAAAATTTTACGAAATGATTTAAACAAAATTCCAACCCACTTAAAAAAATAAAAATAAAAAATATTTTGAATTTGTTGTCCAACTCAAAATACAAAACCAAACCAAAAAAGCTTTATACACCGGATTATAAGCAAAGTTAAGCACATTTTTTTATTTGTGTATCGTTATGTGTTGCTTTTGGATAGTGTATACATAATTTGTATCCTGGATATGAAAAAACAGTTTTGTTAAATCGAGAAATGAGGGAAGCAATTTCCATATGCAGATCTTGAAATTATTATGAATAAAAAAAATTGTGTCCAGTATTCCTGTCCTGTTAACTTGAAGGCCCTGAAAAATACGTTCGCCAGAGTAAAAAAGTTCCGCTTTAAAAATCAGCTTCTAGTTTTACGTATGGTTAGTCAAAAACATTATGAAATTCATATGGGATTTTATTAATGAATGGTATATCATAAAAAATATATTTTCCATCTTCTTACAGAAAGGAAAACTTTTGTACATTTGGCATATACATATAGTACAAAAAAAAAAAATATTATTCATTAACTTCTGCTAAACAGCAATTAATCATAATTACATTAATTTTGAGAGTTCAAGACATGTTTCGTTTCAGTTCGGTTTTGGTTAAGAGACTTTTATTTTTAATGTACATGACACTTTTTTTTTGTTAGATTTATGACTATTAAGGATATCAAAACAAGAAATCAAAAACAAATCTAAACGTAATTATGTTGTGTTGTATACAAAATTCAGGGCTATTGTTTTTATAAACCTCAAAAAAAAAAAATCTGCATCCATCGAAATAATTTCATTTTATTGTTATTGTGAAAATTTTTCTTGTCTTACACGAGTATCTAATTGAGAACCTAAATAAGAGACACAATAATTTCCTAAATAAATAGAATCATTTAATTTAAATTTAAAAGTTTATTTCTGTTGTGCGCTCGCAATTGAGTTTAAATATTTTTTTTTCTTTCCTCCTTTTATTTTATTTTGTCAAACTTATACGTTTTCTTAAAAAAAAAAATCCTTAGAAAGAAAATGTTTTTACTCGTGCACAGAGAAAAACACTCCAGTAGAAAATAAAATCATTAGGTCTGTATATTTTCCGCCAGTTTAAATTTTCAGTATCTACAGACTTTAAACATTTTTTTTTCGTACTGGATAATCAATTGGATTACCATCAAAAGCATTAGAAAAATGAAAAATCTTCTTCTTCATATTATATTCCTACTTCTGTTAAACCAGACAATTTTCTTGTATTAATAAACTTTTATTTCTGTTACAATCGTTTTCTTGTTTTTTTGTTTGTGCTACAATTGTGTTTTTATTTTGCTGTTGCGGGTTGCTGGGAAATTGTGGTTACAAAAATTATTTTATTATTGTTGTCCTTATGTAGATTGCTTGTAAGACTACTGGTTTAATGGTATGACATTAAAGAAATTGGTGTTTGGGGGGGACATGAGACATAGCTGAAGTTGTGTTAATTCAGCACAAAAATATGAAAAATCACTGCAGTCATGGCTGAATCAGTGTACGATTTGATGATAATTAAATGGAAAGCTTTTTTTAATGGTTATAAAAGTTATCCAAAATATAAAAATGTGTTGAGTAAATTAAAAATGGGGACTATTAAATTAATTAGAATTTTTTCAATGGTGAATGTATTAAATCAAAGATGCACCCTACAAATCAGAAGGAGGCATTGATTTTTTGATGAATAAACTAAACCGAAAACCGCTTCAAAATATTGTAACAAAAATTTATTCTTTTTGATACTATCCAAAACCTTCTACAATTCTCTCTCGAGAAAGCCCAACCAAATGTATACTAAGACATCGTATATATATATATGGTTATGATCTCAACTGGAAATAGTAGTGGTAAGAAACGAAAAAATTTGAATTTTTTTTTATATAGTTTTTCGTAGCGACCAATACACTTGCCAGTATATATTTTTAAATTTGTGTAAGAGAGTTATACAATGCAGTCAGGCTTTCTCAAGAGAGAATTGTAGAAGGTTTTGATACTATCATAAAATTAAAAAATACTATTCTATCAAAATACATCAAAGGATTTTTTTACTTTTCCCACTATAACGAAGTTATATTGGGTAAGTATTGTAATCGCGAAAAAAATGTTGTTCCAGATTTTCACATTTCTCGACGAATTAGGTTACCAGGACCCCGAAACACCGATCAGAAAAATGTCGTGTCTGTCCTTCCGTCCGTCCTTCCGCACATTTTTATTATTTTTGTTTCGCCTCCCATTCTCACAATTATTGATAGTTTTGATCGAAATTTTGTACAAAGATAGATTTCAGTAATAAGCAGTGTGTGTTAACTTTTAGGTCCATTCGAGTATAGAATAGAGGGGTTGCAGTGGAAGAGAAAACTGCCAAACAGATTTTCTCAAAAACTAGACCGACAATTTTTTTGTTATGTTGATGATAAATTTGACAATTTATCATCAACTTGTTTACAAAATTTGAAGTCGATTGAAGTACTGCTTGGGGGTCATTTTGACAAAAAGGAGTAATATAAATTTGTTTATCTGTTTACCGAGGTAATGTCGAACTTTCTGAAAAAATATTTCTCTACAGTTAATACATCTTGCAAATTCCAGCAATTGTTCCCTAGGTGTCTTCAAGATAAAATTAATAGATTACCTTGTAATATGGAATTTAAATTTCTAAATTTACCTAAAATACTTTGCTGCACCCTCATTCTCTAAAAAATAAGATAATGGGGAAACGTGTAAACCTGTAAAAAGCAGAGCTTTCTTTTATTAGTTTGAAATTTTTGATTTTATTTGAAGTAGTAGCCAAATCGAAAAATTGCGAAATCATTAAAGTAAGCTTCGCTTTTTGCAAGTTTACACGTTTACCCATTATCTTTTTTTTTTAGAGAATCAGGGTGCAGGTGGCAAATAATATTATCAACAATTAAAAACAATTATTTCTAGTAAGCTTTTATAGGTTTTGCACTCCAAATTCAACCTATTACAAAACATATTCACCCTTTTCCAAATCAAATTCAACTTTATCCAAAAACCAGTCAACCTTTTCCAAATCAAATTCACCTTTATACAAAACAAATTCAAACTGCCAAATTCAAATTCATCATAAAAACATTTTATTTGTTAATAATATATATAATATAACAATAGATTAAATAATTCACGATATATAATTCAATTTTTGCAATATAAATATATATATATATATATATATATATATATATATATATATATATATATATATATATATATATATATATATATATATATATATAATATATATTGTCTAATGTAATGATTGGCCCTGCAGCCGCCAATATGGACATCATCGACATATCCAAGTAGTAATTGTTGCAGTCGGTGGATGTTATGGTTTCGACGGATTGCTGAATAATGAATAATATTCACTAAATTACCATTATTATGCTCGGAAAGCATATTTCGAGCGCTAAGTTTTGTTTTTGAAAATACTTTTTCAATCGGGTTAAGTATGGGTGAGTAAGGCGAGAGAAAAACTAAATGATGGCCTGACTAATCCACAAGCTCACGAACTTCCTGCGTCTTATGAATGCTTGCGTTATCAAGCACCAACCAAGCATTTGTTATATTACACGAAGTTCGGAGTTTTGTAAATAATTCATTAAGAAATTCACAAAATGTATTTGAATTAACTGACGAGTTGCCAATTATTTTGTGATACACTACTTCATTTATATTCATGGCAGCGATGAGTGATATACGTTACGGCCTCTTACGGTAGGAACCACTACATGTGCCGCTGTATTTATCCGCGATCGCGCCTTGGTTCGTCGAAGGTGGTAGTTGAATCCTGATTCATCAATAAATATTATTTTTTCTCTTGATTGTGGAGCATGTTACGCGTAATTCATCGCGTATATCTTGCGTTGTTCAATTGTTGATGCCGCATTAAGACGATCAAGATTAATCGTAGCACATTTTAGTGTTATTTTTAATTGTTTTAAACCATTGCTTATGGTAAATGTACACAATTCAATGTTGTCAGTTTCCATAATTTTGTTGCGAATACTTTTCCGCGTAATGCAGGGGTTTTCTTCAATTAAGCACACAATTTTATTTAAAATCGTTGAATTTAATTTTCCGTCCGCCACCGCATTTTTTTTCGATAATGTCCCCGCCATTTTTATTAAAATCTCTTATAATTGATTTGGCTGTATTTTTATTTATTCCAGCCATTTCTGCAGACTCACAAATGGAATGTCCTTCGTCATAAAATTTAATTAAAATATTTTTTTTTCAACGCTGGTACGGTTGTTTGCTCATTATTATTACTTTCCCAAGTATTTTTACTTTCGACTTTCTCGTCATTTATTAGACATTAGTTCGAAACTAAGATTCGAATTTCCCTTAGTTTTAGTTTCGAGTTATTCTAAGAAATCGTATGAAACGTGTCGCGAAAATTCGAAACTGGACGAAACTCAATCTAAAAAAATTGTGTGCGTGTATTTGTGAATATAGAATAAAAAATAGGCGGGGCTAGTTTTAAGCATGTGTATGTAAAATTGTCAAATTAGAAAACGGCTGTAATTTTTTTTTTCCATAATGAAACAAAAGAAAATTCCAATTTGAAATTAATTTTATTAAAATACATATTGTGCATATACATAGTAAATAAATCTAAACAAAATTATTTATTTAAAATAATTCAAAAAACATTTAAAAAGTTATAATAAATTGAAGCTAGAATTTTCCTAATTACTTAAGTATTCAAGAAAATCGGGTAGAGTCCTCCTTTGAAGATGCACAGAAAAAGTAAAAGTTCCATGTAAACATGAATTCACATAATTTTATTGATTTTTACGTTTTATTTGAAAATCAAACACAATCACAATTTATTAGTATCAATATCGAGTGGCCAATTACTTTTTAAACAAAAAAATTAAATTTATAGATAAAAAAATTAATTACAAACGTAAATCTTTTACCCACAACATTAAAACGCAGCTGAAAACACTTTACTAAAATATTTTGCGTCAAACTAAATTCACGTTAATATATTATTCACACCAATACTAATCACGAGTACAATGAATTTATCTTTCGATTATTTTCTCAAAAGTCGAAGGAAAATACGGTAGCTCAATTTTTAGTTTCGAATTGTTATACTTGGGTTATTTTAGCTAGTAAATGATTTTAATTAATTGTTAGTAATTCTGCATTTTGAGCGCAACCACTATTGTATTGAAGTATGTAAGGATGATTATTTTTGGAATAATGATGAATTTGATTTGGATAAAACCGAATTTGATTTGGAAAAGGATGAATATTTTTTGTAAAAGTTTGAATTTGGAGTGCAAAGCCTATAAATATAGAAAGATATTCCCGTTTCTATTATATTGACATTTTTGGCATTGACATTTCTGTGACGTTTTTTGACATTTTATTGCATTTTAATGATTGAAACTTCAACGATATGTTGATCGATACATTATTTGTGAATTGCTTTAATAAAATCGACGGTATATTCCGTCATCTTCAGGAGGAAATTAATTATAACCAAAATTTTTTCCATTACGTTATTTTAAAATTTTATAGTAATGTCTACTGAACTGCAAGTGCCAATTAAAACTCCGGCAGAACTTGAGGTTCAATTGGAGCTGCTAAACAACAGTATTCTGCAAGCAGCGTGGCAGAGGACTCCTCCTACTTGTAATCAAACGGAAAGTCACATCAACTATCCAGTAGAAGTGAGAGATCTGGTTAGAGAAAAACGGAAAGCTCGAAAAATCTGGCAGAGGAATCGAGCACCACAAAGCAAATCACGACTTAATTATTTAAGCAACAAATTAAAAATGCTTATCAAAGAAGTCAAGAACAAATCTTTTAACGAATACCTCGCTGGCCTTTCTGGCAACAAAGACACTAATTATTCCCTTTGGAAAGCAACTAAAGGTCTTAAAAGGCCTATAGTACAAATAGCTCCTATCAAGAATGACAATGGAACTTGGGCAAGAAGTGACAAAGAAAAAGTTGCATTGTTTGCAGACTATCTTGAAAACACATTTCAACCCCTTCCAAGGCAAACAGCTGAAGAAAATATAATTTCAGTAAATAAAGTGGATAACCTAAACATAGGACCTGTAACACTACAAGAGCTAAAAGATGAAATTACAAACAACTTAAGTTCAAAAAAATCCCCTGGTTATGACCTAATCACTGGACTTATAGTTAAAACTCTCCCAGAAAAAGGAGTACGAAAATTACTGCAAGTAATCAATGCAGCGTTCAGATTAAAATACGTTCCATACCAGTGGAAAGTGGCAGAAGTGATAATGTTTCTAAAACCTAACAAGCCGCCAAATAAGAAAACTTACTTCCTATAATTTCAAAACTATTTGAAAAGTTACTACTCAAGAGGTTAAAATCAGTAATAGAAGTCAGAAAACTCATTCCTCCTCACCAATTTGGATTTATAGAGAGACACTCTACCATAGATCAAGTGCATAGAATCACAGATCTAATTGAAGATGCTCAAGTGTCTTCTTAGACGTATCTCAAGCATTCGACAAAGTATGGCACCGAAGCCTGGAATGTAAACTACACAGAGATCTGCCGAAGCAGTTTTACCTGATTTTAAAGTCATATCTAGCTGATCGACAATTTCGTGTAAAACATGAAGAGGAATACTCCGAATTAAAGAAAATATCGGCTCGAGTTCCACAAGGGAGTGTTCTGGGGCCGATACTCTATATACTTTATACGCGAGACGTGCCAAGCACAAAAGGAACAAATATTGCAACAATATTGCCGATGATACTGCAATCTTGGCAACTGGAAACAACATAGAGGAGTCAACCAGTAAATTACAAAATGCTGCTAATTCATTGAGTAATTGGACGAAGAAATGGCGCCTTCAACTCAACGAAACTAAATCTGTACATATAAACTTTACCAACAAAAATGTTAATTGGTAACCTGTTCGACTGAATTTGCAACCTATTCCACATGCAAACACGGCAAAATATTTAGGAATGACTCTTGATGCTAAACTCAAGTGGAAAGAGCATGTTAAAAAGAAAAAAGAAGAGTTAAACATCAAATATAGAAAAATGTATTGGCTCATAGGAAGGAACTCTGAGCTAACGTTACATAATAAACAGCTATTATACCGGCAGATATTGAAACCTGTATGGACGTATGGTATACAGCTATGAGGCTGTACCAAGAAAACTAACGTAAAAGTAATTCAAACTTTTCAAAATAAAGTCTTGCGTAGTGTGGTCAATGCACCATGGTACATAAGGAATGATAACCTTCATAAGGATCTAAAAATGGAGTACGTCGATGAAGAAATTAAGAAATATGCTAGGAAACATGTACAGCGCCTCAGTCAACATGAAAATGCGGATTTGCGTCGTATGCTGAACAACCAAAATCCAGTAAGACGGCTAGGACAGATAAATTAATGAAGTATCCAACCTGCAGCTAACCAGATGGGTTATACTCCTCAAACAGTTAACATCATTTAATATAGATAAATTACTAGATGAAATTGTATTCAGTTGTAATATTTGTTAAATAAAAATAAATAAAAAAAAAGTAATGTCTAAAGTATCTGAGTTTATGGCAAAAAATAAATTTTATGTAATACAAAGTTTAAATTTAGAAATAAGATTACATGAAAATTCAATTTAAAATAATTTTATCATAATAATTTAACAAAAATTTGGAAACTTCTTGTATAGGTATATAATAAATTTTGAGAATTTTGAATTTTTTTTATATGTATACTTTCCAAAATAAGCGATTTAGTAAGATTGTCCTCCTTATCCAAAATTGTCGCATCCTCAATAAATAAAGAGTGGCCAGTTTGTCGTAAATGGTTTGAGATTGCGCTGTGTGATTGGTTAAAAGTTTTTGTGGAATCATAAATATGTTGGTATAACCTTTTTAATCGGTATACTCTTTTTTAAATATTGTTTGGTTTGACCAACATATTGTCTACCACAAACATTTTAACTTATATCACAGAGTAATATATACAGAGAAGTAAAGTTCATACTACTCAAATGTATATGAATGATATTACTTACAATTTTCGTACTGTAGCCAGAAGTAACACCCGAAAACGAGAGGTTTATATCGTTTACTTTATAATGTTTTCTTTTTCTACTTTCATACAGTTAAAATGCAATCTTGCTTGCAATCGTATGATCAAAATTTTTAAATACATAAATAAAATAAATTTGTTCCACTTTATCTAATGTTTTCATGTATATAAACCATTTCAAACATTTCTTTTTAAAATACAAGAACAATTTTATATTTGTTAATTGTTGAAGTTGGTACATTTAGCGTTTTCATAAATTTCGGGGTATTTAATACAACAATAATTTTTTTTAAACAATCACAAAACCATTTCAACAAGTTTATTTAAAAAAATAATTATTATCCAAACACAAGGTAAATTCATTATTTGCAATAGATTGATAATAAATTAATATATTATACATATCAATGTTTTAATTTATGTGAAGAAATGTACCAACTTTCTTCTCGATTTTTGTATGATTTCCATTTAAGAACAGTGTGTGTGTGTGCTTCGTTACATTTTTTATGGATTATTTTGTTTTCATAGATCAAAACAAAACCAACACTAATGTACAACAAGCCTGATTGCGTAATGAAGTACACAGATACCCCCTCTTACATTTAATCGCTAATACTTGAAAGTGTTGGTGCAAAAATTTCTTTGTTTTCTTGTATCTACAATTTGTATGTTTATTATCTTACTCATTTATACAGTGTATTCGATCACCAATACTTTCATGTATAAGCGAAAAATAAATTTATAATATTGGTGGTAGTCAGGCTTGTAATTATTGTTGGTTTTGGATCAAAACCAAAAGAAAGTTCTTTACAAGCCAAGTTGTTTATCAGTTTTTGTTTTGTTGGGTTATATTATATTAGTATTAGTATGATACCCGATATGAAATAAATATTCAAATAAAGCTGACTTACACAATGACACAAGTGTACATTTGTTTTATAATATCTGTCTTATAAGAGAACCGCAAGGCTTGAATAATACATTAGACCAAATAAATTATAATACCCTATAAAGGACATAATGACACTTTTCCATAGTAAACTTGCGGTCAATGATATTGGCAGATTTACCGATAATGCAGTATTATTTAATACGGGAAAACATAGTACGGGATAACTTCTAAAGATGTCAGCTTTAACAATTTTTAATTTTTGGTTAATAAATCAAAAATAAAATTAATTTTTTTTATAATTCATGTCTAGTTGTAAGTTTTATTCGTGTTTTTTGCTTTTGTTTATATTTTTGTTTCGATACAATAAAAAAAAATTTAAAAAAAACTACTAGTGCCATCTTAAGATTTAATCTATCTATCGCCGTTTTTTGACCGTTAATGTCCTTTATAGGGTATTATAATTTATTTGCATTAGACATTTGTGTATAATGGATTTTTCATTCATAATGATTCATTATGTACGTGTATGATGTAACAAAAATCATTTCCCATACATTTTTGAAATCAACATTTGTATTTTATTTTGGAATCTATCTTTTGTCTTTGTTTATGTGTGCATATTTAGAAAATTTGTAAGTACAGTCAGAAACATTCAGATGTATACGGCTCATATTTAGAGGGAAATTTAAAGATAAAGTTAAAAACAAAACAGAAGATATCATATTTAAAATTTTATTTTTTATCAATAATGTTATTATCAAATATACATATTTACTTCATATTTATGTATTTTTAAAATAAAAAAAGTAAGAAAAAAAAAAAGTGTTTCGTTGATTTTAATTTGCCGTATACATCTGAATGTTTCTGACTGTATGTATTTTAGCATTGCTTAAACGTACATACATCTAGGCGTATACATACATATGTGACCTTGGAAAAATAAATATTTCTGGTTTTTAATTTTTATTTCTATTTTATTGAATTTATTAATGTTGATGAGATTGGCTCTCAAAAACAAAGAGACGTCGAGAAGTAACTTTCTTACTTTTGTTTTTAGAGCAATAAAGGATCTTTAATTTTGATGGCCAATCTAGAGGGACGGTTTCTGTTTGCAACATAATCAATTTAATAATTTTCCTTGTATTTTTGAGTAAAATTGATATTTTTTAAAGAGGTGTTTTTTAAGGATTCGGTTTTAAATTTATTTAGAATAATAATTCTGTGCTCAAAAGGTAAACCATCTTAAATCGAATTAAGCTGTTTTACCTTTTTAAATATTCAAAGTTTTCTATCTCTCATCTAACCTCACTAAATTTGATTTAAATGGTAATGCCTTGTGGCCAAAGGATGTGGTATTAAGCCGTAGCAACTGTAGTCGGCATAAGTGAAAAATGAATAGAATATTAAACTTTTTGTAACTCTCTAGAAAAATTATGAAATTTGAAATAAGCTGTTTTACCTTTTCACCACAGAACTTATGAGACTGGTCTTAAACAGGTTTTATACTTCAAATTGATCCTTTTACATTTCATATTAAACCTTTAGCAAGTTAAAAGTATTTATATATGGCCAATTAGGATGTATGTATGGTCAATTAGGATGGAACTTGGCTATTCCTTAACCGATTATGAAGAAATTTGACATGTGCGTTGGAAATGACATTCTAAAATAATTTTTAGATGAAATTCTGGAATATGGCCAATTGTATGGAACTTACCTATTTTCAAACGGATTTTAGTGGAATTTGACATATGCGATAGAAATTGGGACTGTAAAATGATTTTTGGATAAAGTTCTGGAATATGGCCAAGTAGGAACTTGGCTGTTTTTTAACAAATTATAATGAAATTTGGCATTTTCGGTGAAAATAACATTTTAAAATGATTTTTAGATGAAATTCTGGAATATATGATCAATTAGAATATAACTTAATTATTTGTAACCGATTATGATGAATTTTGACGTTTTTCTTGACCTTACAATTATTTTTGGGTGAGATTGTGGGAAATTTGCCAATATGGCTTCTATAATGTTGTCTGTTGAGGTTTCTGTCAAACATGCATGTTGATTAAAAAACTTTTCTCGCCAATCCTTCGCTATAAACTTAGGGTTGTGTTTTCTGAGTAATTGCTGTCCCAGCGGTAAGTCTGATCGGGTTTGAAAAAAATTGTGTGTGTGTCGGACATGTGCCACAGAATTGAAACTACTAAGTAACGTTCCAGTATGCTACACTTAAATTAGAAATATCATTTTAGAATCTCATTTCCATCGTAAATCTCAAATTTCCTCATAATCGGTTAAGCAATAGCCAAGCTTCTTCCTATTTGGGCAAATCACAGAAATAAATCCAAAAACTATTTTAGAATCCAAATTCCATCGCTCATGTCAAATTCCACTAAAATCCATTTAAAAATATATAAGTTCTGTTCTAACTGGCCACATTATAGAATTTCGTCTATGCCTCAATGTATAGCTTATTGAGCAGTTTTGAAATTGGATTTTGCGTTCCCGGGAAATATTCACAGCCTTCACGGGAAACTGGAATAATTTTAATTTCTTAAATTCCCGAGAATTCCATTTCGGGAATGCCCGGGACGCAAGCCCTACTATTTAGGTTCACCATAATCGGTTGAGAAATACACAATTTCCATCGAACTTGGCCATATTCCAGAAATTCATCCAAAAATCGTTTTAGAATTCCATTTTCATTGTTCTTATCAAATTTACTCGTAATCGGTTGAGAAATACGCAAGTTGCATCATACACTTCCAACGCACATGTCAAATTTCTTCATAATCGGTTAAAGAATAGCCAAGTTCTATCCTAATTGGCGATATTCCAGAACTTTACCAAAAATCATCCATTTTCAAGGCTGATGTCAAATTGTATTAAAATCAGAGAAGAAATAGATAAGTTCCATCCTAATTGGACATACAAAAAATTTGCTTAAGGTTCAATTTGAAATGTAAAAAGATCAATTTCAAGTGTAAAGAGTTCGATTTGAAGTGGCAAAGGATCAATTTGAAGTATAAAACCTGTTTAAAACCAGTCTCATAAGTTCTGTGGTGAAAAGGTAAAACAGCTTATTTCAAATTTCATAATTTTTCTAGAGAGTTACAAAAAGTTTAATATTCTATTCATTTTTCACTTATGCCGACTACAGTTGCTACGGCTTAATACCACATCCTTTGGCCACAAGGCATTACCATTTAAATCAAATTTAGTGAGGTTAGATGAGAGATAGAAAACTTTGAATATTTAAAAAGGTAAAACAGCTTAATTCGATTTAAGATGGTTTACCTTTTGAGCACAGAATTATTATTCTAAATAAATTTAAAACCGAATCCTTAAAAAACACCTCTTTAAAAAATATCAATTTTACTCAAAAATACAAGGAAAATTATTAAATTGATTATGTTGCAAACAGAAACCGTCCCTCTAGATTGGCCATCAAAATTAAAGATCCTTTATTGCTCTAAAAACAAAAGTAAGAAAGTTACTTCTCGACGTCTCTTTGTTTTTGAGAGCCAATCTCATCATCATTAATAAATTCAATAAAATAGAAATAAAAATTAAAAACCAGAAATATTTATTTTTCCAAGGTCACATATGTATGTATACGCCTAGATGTATGTACGTTTAAGCAATGCTAAAATACATACTTACAAATTTTCTAAATATGCACACATAAACAAAGACAAAAGATAGATTCCAAAATAAAATACAAATGTTGATTTCAAAAATGTATGGGAAATGATTTTTGTTACATCATACACGTACATAATGAATCATTATGAATGAAAAATCCATTATACACAAATGTCTAATGTATTATTGAAGCCTTGCGGTTCTCTTATAAGACAGATATTATAAAACAAATGTACACTTGTGTAATTGTGTAAGTCAGCTTTATTTGAATATTTATTTCATATCGGGTTCATACTAAAACTAATATAATATAACCCAACAAAACAAAAACTGATAAACAACTTGGCTTGTAAAGACCTTTCTTTTGGTTTTGATCCAAAACCAACAATAATTACAACCCTGACTACCACCAATATTATAAATTTATTTTTCGCTTATACATGAAAGTATTGGTGATCGGATACACTGTATAAATTAGTAAGAATAAACATACAAATTGTAGATACAAGAAAACAAAGGAATTTTTGCACCAACACTTTCAAGTATTAGCGATTAAATGTAAGAGGGGGTATCTGTGTACTTCATTACGGAATCAGGCTTGTTGTACATTAGTGTTGGTTTTGTTTTGATCTATGAAAACAAAATAATCCATAAAAAATGTAACGAAGCACACACACACTGTTCTTAAATGGAAATCATACAAAAATCGAGAAGAAAGTTGGTACATTTCTTCACATAAATTAAAACATTGATATGTATAATATATTAATTTATTATCAATTTATTGCAAATAATGAATTTACCTTGTGTTTGGATAATAATTATTTTTTAAATAAACTTGTTGAAATGGTTTTGTGATTGTCTAAAAAAAAATATTGTTGTATTAAATACCCCGAAATTTATGAAAACGCTAAATGTACCAACTTCAACAATTAACAAATATAAAATTGTTCTTGTATTTTAAAAAGAAATGGTTGAAATAGTTATATACATGAAAACATTAGATAAAGTAGAACAAATGTATTTTATTTATGTATTTAAAAAATACGATCATACGATCGCAGGCAAGATTGCATTTTAACTGTATGAAAGTAGAAAAAGAAACATTATAAAGTAAACGATATAAACCTCTCGTTTTCGGGTGTTACTTCTGGCTACAGCACGAAAATTGTAAGTAATATCATTCATATACATTTGAGTAGTATGAACTTTACTTCTCTGTACATATTGCTCTATGCTTGTATACTAAAACCTAGTTCAGACTAGGGATTAGTAATCTAGATTTACGAGGTAATCCTGATTTTCTTTTGGTCTGAACGACTGTGATTAAAGTAATCTTGATTAGTTGGAAGATTAACTTAATCATCAAAAATTTAATAGATTTTTTATGTAATCTCGATTAAATGAATAACAGCGCTTGATATTTTGCGATTGTTGAGTGAAACAACTTTTTATTCTAAACACATAGGCTCAATTTTTATTGAGCGTAAATAAAATTGTTTAATATTTTTGACATATTAAACAATTTTATTTACGAAAATCAAAATCAAAATAATGGATACCACACTAAATTATTTTGAACAAATGGTTCAGCTTCAGAAGCTTATTATTATCAACAAAAAAAAAAGTAAAATGTATAGAAGAAGAGCATTATCTTATAAAAAAAAATCAGAAAATATTATGTTGTTATTTTTAAATAATTCTCGACATTGCGAGCGAAACAGAACAATATGGACCCTCGTAAGTATTTATAATGAACTTATTGCATTGGCTTTACTAAAATGTAGTAATTATGCTATAAATTGAATAAATTTTAGTTTCGAACTAGTAAATATTGGGAAGAGGAAGTCGTAAAATATACGGATGCAAAATTTAAACAAGAATTCCGTGTAACTCGAAGTACATTTCAGTATTTAGGGGTAGTTTTGGATTGTCTGCAGAAACAAGATACGCAGCTTCGGGAGTCAATTCCATTACAAAAAAGAATCGCCATGGCCTTATACACATTGGCATCGTCTTGTGAATATCGTACAATTGGTAATTTATTCGGAGTCGGAAAATCAACGGTGTCCACCAACTTATATGAGTTTTGTGAGGCAGTCGTCAAAATTTTTGGGCCAATTTACATTAATGCCTATCCCCCCTCACAAGAAAGTATTGATACGTGTGTAGCGGGGTTTCAACGAGTTTGGGGATTCCCTCAATGTTACGGCGCTGTTGGTAAGAACTTACAAATCTCAACTTATTCTTTGGTATACAAATATGATATTATTTTTGTTTTAGATGGATGTCACATCGAAATTCAACCTGAAGAGGCAGACAGGACAGATTATTATAATTATAAGGGTTGGTATTCGATGGTTCTGTTAGCTGCCTGTGACTATCGGTAAGGGAATACATTTATTTATAAAATAATTAAATACTGATTGTTTTACTCTCAAAATTCTTTCGATCAGGTACAGATTTACATACATAAATATTGGAGCGCCTGGAAGAAACAATGATTCCTACATATTTGAGAAATCGTCGCTAAAAGCAGAACATCAACTAAATAACATTTTCTATGAAAATAAAAAAATCATAAATGGTACTGAAGTACCGGTTTTATTATTAGGAGATTCAGCATTTAAGCTTTCACCATATTTAATGAAGCCTTTTCCGGGAGTGGAGTTACCACCGGACAAGAAGCATTTCAATTACGTCCTCTCAAGATCGAGAAGGGTCATTGAAAATGCCTTCGGACATCTAAAAGCTCGGTTTCGGAAAATAGGAAGAGGTTTAGAAGTTTCTGTGGATCATGCAGCCTTAATTATTAAAGCGAGTTGTATATTGCACAACCTTTTAAAAGAAAAAAATGATCATGTTGACAACCAGTGGGTTACCGAGATTGACAGAGCACGTGAACCAACATCCAGTACAACAATATGTGACAACCATAACAACGCTGTAGCTATACGTAACGCGTTAACACAGCATTTATTTGAACAAATTAGTCAGACAATACAAATACAAATTTAATTATTTCGAGGTTATTAATCATTTCTATATTTCAGGTGGTAATGAGGCAGTCGATGGACATTATCAATAATCGTTTGAATAAAATAAAAACTATGATACATTACAAATTTTATTATTTATTTCATTTAAAAAAAAATAAAAATACAGTTACAATTGATAGAAATCTTTAATTAATATAGTATAAAAAATTAGGTAGCTTTTGAACCCAACTGTTGTTGAAATAAACACAAAAGGGATTTTTGGAGCTCGTTTGATTCTTTTAACAAACTATTCGTTTGGACGTCAATTTCGTTCGCCTTGTTTAGGTACTTCTCACTTTCTGTATTGCTTCTTTTAAATTCCTGAAGCAAATCTTCTTGGATGGCTGAAAGTTTTCTTTTTCGATTTGATCGACTACTTGATGTTGAAGGGACAGGTGAAACAGTTGTTGATTCTACAGCGTAATTTAATTCTGTTTCTGTGTCATAATATTGAATCAAATCATCAAAAACAAAACTTTCACTTATTAAAGTGTCATCGTTTGATGGAAATCTTCCTATAATTTCATTGACTTTGTCGAAATATTCCCAGGTGGATGGCTTACCTCCTGATGGACCCATAATTTTTTTTTCTGCTCTGAAAAATATAAAACTAATCTATAATAAATTAGTTTTTGATTGTGTGTGTTAAATTTTTTATTTTTGTTTTTATTTCGTCCATTTTTTTGGTCACACCATTATCGGCCAGCTCATTTTTTATTTTGTTGAATACTGCCGAATTTCTTTTCGTCCGCCTTAAATTTTCTATATTTTCACTCCAGGACTCCAACAAAACCCTGGTTTCTGATACGGTCCATTCCGATCTCTGGTTTCTGTTTGAAATTTCGGGATCCATATTTTTTTATTTTATAACCTCTATAATGAAAGTGAATGTATTTATTTGTTATTAAGAGTATCAAACTTATTTTTTATTTATTCATAAAACAATACAATTACTTACTAGTTTATTATAAAAATGTTATAACGTATCAAGTTTTTGAAAAATATGACACAAACCAATTGAAAACAAAACAAAATTGAATCGTTAATGTTAACTTTACGGTATGATCACCAGGAACGCTACAATATTTAATCGCGTTTATCCATTATAGTCTGAACATCAAAAATAGTAATCTAGATTAAAAGTAAAATTGATTTGGCAAATCTGGATTACTAATCCCTAGTTTGAACAAGCTATAAGTTAGATTGCGACTCGTAAGGGAATTTGTATTTTAATTTTGTAAATAAAAATGTATCTAAACTATTAAACGGTCTACCAACAAGTTGCATACCATAAATATTTAATAAAAATTTAATTTTTTCGTATTTTTATGTAAGGGATCGAAATAAAAAGTTGACGGTTATTTTTAATGTGTAAATTTTGATTTTCGCTCGAATTTTGTGAATTATTTGTCGAAATGGCATTTTTATCGACAGCCTTTCTAATATTTCTGGCAATAACTTTCTTTGGGTAGTCATTTGAAAACAATACGATCGTTAAAATTTTGAAATTATCTTAATGAAATTCCCACATTCATTTTCTACTGCTCCTTTGCACATAGGGGTTTTAAGTAGTGTTTAGTCCCAAAAATGTCTAGAGCCTAGAAAAATGCACCAAATTGAGTATTTTTTTTTTTAAATACTCTTTATGAGATTCTTAAAAGATCCCTCATGAGTATTTTGTCTGAAATTTTTTTGTATGCATAGAAATCAGTACATACTCAGATATTTGTTATCGAAAATCAGACTTCAGATTTGAAATCAGAATCCCAAGAAACATAAAAATGAGAATAAATTTGAAGTTTCTAATAGATGAATGTGATTTTTTTAAGAAAAAAAGTGATGTTTTTAAACAAATTTTCAGACAAAATACTCATGAGGGATCTTTTAAAAATCTCATAAAGAGTATTTAAAAAAAAAAAATACTCAATTTGGTGCATTTTTCTAGGCTCTAGACATTTTTGGGACTAAACACTACTTAAAACCCTTATGTGCGTTGGTAGTTCTCATAACGTAAGAACAATTTTTGGTGATAATGTGGGAAAAATGAAAGTGTACTTTAGAAAACATTTGGCATTAGCTAAATTAATTAACAAATAAATATTTCTGTTACGCTGCAGAAAATTACACGTTTTTCGTACAAAAAAAAAAACTAAAATAAGTAAAAAACTTTAGTGTGAAAAATGCACCTGCTACTTTGATTCCACAATTCTCTTAAAAATGGGCGTTATGTTTGATAACTGAACTCGCATATCTGGTGCAGCATCAAGT
Source organism: Tipula helvola (assembly GCA_963556165.1). Lineage (NCBI taxonomy): Eukaryota > Metazoa > Arthropoda > Insecta > Diptera > Tipulidae > Tipula > Tipula helvola. The sequence continues at coordinate 187,941,909 of OY744482.1, forward strand.
TTGTTACGATATTTGGTTTTTGTCGCAACATATTTTGAAAACCCAGCTTCACACAAATAAGTGGTTGCAAATGGTAATAGAACTCGAATAGCCTGTTTTATTAAATTTGGATATTCATCGAATATATCTGACCAGAATATTGTGAATGGAGCTGTTCTAAATTTGGCTTCTAATTGTGTACATGGACCGAAATCCTTTTGGTTTTTCCTTTATTCTGAAAGGATTTTGTACCCAGTAATTATCTTAGTTCTCTAGGTTTGGAAAGTATTCACTGAGTGATCTAAATACACTTCAGATTCTTCGATAAAACCACTAAGCGTCTGGAAACACTCAAAGTTATTTTGCTCCACAGCTGAATTCCAATATTGTATTTTCCTTGAAAAGGCAACCAATTTATCTTTTGTTTGCAATATGTTGACTTGTTTTCCTTGCAGAGCCAAAATGATTCGTTCAATTTTCCAAATATATCAGCAAGGTATGCAAGTGTAGATAGCGAAGTCATATTATTTAATCTGTCTGATAATTCAAATTTATGACCAATAAAATATGCCAACAGTTCCTTTCGCAATTCAAATATTCGCACAAGAATTTTACCACGCGATGACCATCTAACTTCCGTATGAAGAAGTAAAGTGGTGTGAAGACAACCCACATCTTCACACATGACACGTTATTGCAATGATCGACTTTTAATAAAATTAATAATCTTCACTGCTTCGTCCAGAACAGATTTAAATGTAACAGAAATCCTTTTTGTAACTACTGCATATCTGTGAAGAATACCATGAGTACTGTTACATGTGCAACATTTTTAATCCGTGCTACAGCCCACTCACTTTTCCTGTCATTGCTTTTGCTCCATCGCTGCATACTTCAATACATTTTCCTCAGTTAATTTAATGCGTTTATCAATGCAGTTAAATATATTCTCCCCCGTGGTGTTAATTTTCACATAAAAGCAAATCTTCTTTAGTTTTTTTATTAAAATCATACTAAAATCCAAAAATCAGGATACCATATTGGTTACAAGGGGGTCCGGTCCGTCCATACGATACATCAACTGCTTTTGGCTGCTTGAAGAGCGTTTCGCTAAATAAATTAGACAATCTTTGTGAACGAGAAATACAAATAACAACAATATTAAAAACAAAAATAAACATTAAAAAAACAACAACAAAAAATGAACAATATTAATAATTTTTCTGCTGCATAATAAATATTTCAGCAAAAAAGTTTTCTTTGTTTTAGTGCTGCCCCTGGTGGTGAGTAGAAAGACTCATTTTTTCTGCTGGAAATTTTCTGCAATCTTATACAACATGTTTGGCACCCAAAAAAATCAATTGTTTAAATAATTAATTTTATTGGCACGCCAATAACCAACTATTTGCGAACACTGCTCTAGAGGCTGCTTTTATTCAAATTTTAAATTTTTCTTTGAGTTTCACAAATTTTCCATAATTTTCCACGAGGTGCTAGAGGCCAGTTTTGCCACTATCGACTGATTTCGACTTAGTTTTTTGTTTGACACAAAGTTCATTGTTCCATAAATTTGTTAATTCACTCAAATAATAATCCAAAAGTGGGCTTTTTTAAACTCGCACCTTTGAAGTGTGAAACGTTCTTACAGATAACACTGCAAACTAACACTTTTTCAGTTACCGCTATGTTACATGTAAATAATATAATTGGGTTCAGACATTGAAGACCAGTAACAGATCAGTGAACGATTATCAAAAAAAAATTGTATTTTGAACTGAAATACACATGAATAACGGAACGTGTCAAATTCACCTAAACCTATCAAAATAAATCTTCCTAGCTCTATTTAGATTCTGCCCCATTCAAACAAATAATCGGCTTAAACTAAAGTAAACATAGTTTCTGCAAATAATTTTCCAATTTCTGACGGTTACAAAAATTTCACCGGATACTCAAAAACCATACCACACATAAACTTTGTTTCAAATATTCAAATACCAACAATTTTAACTCTCGTTTCAATACAAGATAGTAGACACACTCAAACAAATAGGAACTGAATCAATTTCTTTACCGTATCCTCTCAATTTTAATTTAATGATTTTTATATTTCTGTTGGTTGTATGCTGCTATAATGCTATGCTATACACATACCAGTTTTTTGTGATTCGTTCGTTCCACAATTTCGTTTTATGTTTTATTTTTTGTTGTTGTTGGAGAAATAACGTTTTTCATTCGAAAGATGGAAAAAAGAAGTGATTTCAATGTTTTCGATATTTCTTCTTGGGATTTTTTTTTAGATATTTTGGGTGAAAATACAAAAAAGTACGCTGGAATTTTTCAGTTTTGTTGCGATGGTAGATGATGGTGTATAAGAAATGTAACAAAAAAATAAATGCTAAATGATTAATGGGTATGATTTGTGGATTGGGAAATGGAAAATATTTTTTTTTTCGTAAATAAAATGAATTTTCTTGGTCATCTTATATTATACAGTATACAATTTATCGAACACAATTCAGGATATAATGAGTTTCAAAGGATTGGATTTTTTTTTTTATTTTAAACCAATTTAATAGAGATTTTCCTTATGGAAAGATTTTGGTTGTGGTTTGGTGTTCTATACAGATGATTTCCACGAATTAATTAAACTTCACAATTTTAAATATATAATTAATGTGTATTATACAAGCAGACGATATTGAACATTTCTGGTATTTGATAAATTCATTAATCAATTCGATAATAATACTAAGGTTTTAATTAAGCAGCGAACACTTTATAAACCAACTCATTATCTCTATAACAATGGAAAATACAATAACATATTTCAACTGCATATACACTAAAAATTTACTAACCCTAAATAGGAAAAACACACATCGTTAGGATTTTCCCCAATAACTCTTGTATATTTTGGAATATAAACTTAATTTCACATTTACCATGTTTCTGTGAAGAATTTTGTTCTGTTCTCTTGGTTTGGTTTAAAACTTTTTTTTTTGTTTGTTGGTATGGTGAATTTTCTTTTTAATCGAAAAAATATACAACCAATTTGGTACATGAGATTTTTATTTTCAATTTTGTGTCATTTAAGTACGAGTATATTAAACGTACGTATGTTGTACGCGCATTATATACGAGATTGTATGTACTATATGTACTATAGAAATACCGATCAAATTGATCTATTTTAAGTTGAAAATTTATTTTGTTAATTTCATATGTAGGATTACGTTTTGGGTATGAGAATCGGCTTGATTGTACTGAACATTTTTTTTTATATATGATTCTGCTCGTTCATATACGATAGATATACTCGAAAACAAATTAATTTTCGATTATACGAGATGTCTGCTGTTTTATTTTTTATGTTTTGGTAGAGCAGAAGTACAGCAAATATTCTAGTTTTGACTTACCAAGTCAATCGAGAGAATATAAATTTTACTTATGGTTTTTTTTTTTTGTTGAGCATTTTGTATATTTTCAGTTATCAATGCCGGCTTATTGATTTCAAAATAATATCTATGAAAAATCTATTTATTTTTAAATTGGAATCACAATTTCGTAATTTTGTTGTGGGTCAGAATACGGTTTGAATCTAATTTGGAATTTACATATAATATATGTACGTAAATTTCTATACGCTCTGATATGGCAATTATAAAAATTTATCGTGTTGTGTTGCACAATTCTATATAGTTTGTGCAGCCCTGAAATTATATATTTTATTATACCATCAATTTATTTGTAAATCTTCCAATTATTTAAACGGTAGAAAAATAAAGATCATTGATAATTCTGGATTTAATTCGAGCGTTGATATAATCTATTTGACATCGAGCTCAATAAAATTATGTTTAAAATTAAATCATATTATTTAAAATAATAAATAGTGTATATAAAATTCTCTCTACAACAATTATTATAACTAAATAAAAAACATTAATGGTTTCTAAATAAATTGTGTAAAATTATAATAAATTATTAAATTAAATATAAATAATAAATAAAGAATTTCATTCATCTACACAGCAAATTCCTGTTGTTTCCGTTCAACCTTTCCACTTTTGTACCGCTCATAACATTTATGGTGACAGCGAATTACCGAACTTAATTAAAATTATAGTGGACAAAAAATATATTTTGACGTGATAACGTTTTACACCGCATGTTCAGAAAACTGACCCGAAATTTAGCCCTTGGTCGGGGGCAATCACTCATCAACTATAAGCACTACCATTAATTTAAAGATATGATTGCTTAGATTGGTCCTTTGGCTTTATGTGTCATGCATAATATTATCACAATGACGTCATGGGGCGGCACAGGAACCCGCGCCGCGAACCTCTGATTTCGGCCGATTTAAATGCTTGAACCAGTGTTGCGAGAGAACGGCTCACCCGATCGGAGATACGATGGTGTCAATTTTTGCGTAAAAAAACCAGTGGTAGCTAATTAATTTTAAATTAAATTAATTAATCCCCATATAAATTTTAATTAAAACTAGAAAAGAGGGATTTATAGAGATTGAGGGCACTATAGCAAGAGAATGCCTCATCAGATCGGTGTAATTCGGTTATTAATTTGTGCTTAATAATACTGTGGCAGATAATTTATTTTAAATCAAAATTATTAATCTTCATATTAATTTTAATTAAAATTACAAAGTACAAAACAGCGATTTACAACCAACCATGAGAATCACTTGTCTGACCGGAGTAATTCTGGTGTCAATCTGTTGTGGCAGATAACTTTTTGTTAATTAAAATAATTAATTTCCACATAAATTTTAATTAAAATTACAAACTACAAAATAGCGATTTACAATGCTTGAGATCACTGTAGCGAGAGAACCCCTCATGCCTCATCTGATCGGAGCAATACTATAGTGCTAATTTGTGCGTAAAGAAACTGTGGCAGATAATTTATTGTGAATTAAAATAATTAATTTTCACATAAATTTTAATTAAAATTTAGATCTACAAAGTGGCGATTTACTAGATGCTAGAGAGCACTATAAAGGGGGAATGCTTGGTCTGATAGGTCATATGTCAGTGTGGACTCTGATATATATTTGACCTAGACTGCGTGTCCACCACACTAGCCTCGGCGGCTTTGGGAGGCACTTGTCTGGAACTCACATTCATCAGGCACATCTCCGCTGAGACCCTGCGCTTCATATCGTATTTCTCATACCATCGCCCAGTATTTAATTGTTTGCAAACAATCACTGTACTCTCATTTCATGATGCTAATAATAAAGAAATTTATTTCAAATAACCCATACATCGTGCCATTTCTCGCACCTCTTATAAACGTTATCGCGGAAAGCACCTACGACCGTGTAGAAGACACAGCCTACCCCGAATTTTTTTTGCTATATATAGTGAGTGCATAAAATTAAAAATTGTGCAATAAAGTTCTGTGTAGAAAATTCTTAAAAATTTCAAGACATTATAATAAGTGTAACAATATTATAAATTTTAACGGAATATACAGTTAATAAATTTCACCCTTAACAAATTGTTCGCGAATATTTTTCATAAAGATACGACGCCTAAGTAGTCTACATACATAAACCGCGCAAAATATATAAAACGTTGTACATAACAAAATAATAAAATTGTGATATACAAGCTTCAACCAATGAAATTGCATCAATATCATCTAACAAAAAAGTTTTCGCGTTGGATAACAACAAAAATACCATTACATTTTATTAACATTATATCAAATTATCATCAAACTCATCATTATTGTAATAAAATCATCAATGAAGTGGCATGGCCGGTCTTCACTTGTATATTTTTCGTTTGACAAAAAATAAATGACATTCGGCTCATTACATTTTTTGTACAACTACTAACATAACCCAAGTATTTTTATATCCGACAATTTTTGTATTTTCCTGACATTTTGCTGATTTCATCACCGACTTTTTTCCGGAATAATGTCCGACTTATTATAAGATTTACTATGAAAGTTGGCCACAAAAATCGGAAAATGATGACAAAAAAATTTAGGTTATGTCGCACAAAAATGGGCGTGGCTTTTAATGAAAATTTTGGTGGGGAAATTTCACTTTCCATAAAAATTTTTTTTTTCTATTGCAAAATTTTATTAACTACATACATATTACAATCATATATTTTTTAAGTTAAATAGTAAACAAAAAAAAACGATTTCAAAACCAAATGATATATCCCAACTCAAAAACACGTCATCATATCGCCGTGCGTACATGTTTGCAAAATAATTTTGTATTTTCTCCAAATTCGCCCTACGTCCATCCATACAAATTGATTTTATTATACATGTGTCTATTAAAAGCAAAACATACTCTTCCACCAAATTTTTTTTTCCTAAATATAGATGGCATTAAATTAGGAATGTTGAATACTATCATCTAAAAACAAATATGTATTAGAAAATATGTCTTATCACTTTGAAAAGTGGCATTCAAAATTGCTATTGGAATCAAAACAATATCTTATCCGGCAAAGAATTTACAGCAAAACCTTACCTTATCCATAAAAAAAAAGTTACAACATAATTACCTTATCCTTTATGAGTTTTTTCCTACATTTTTATTTATGAAGCACAAATTACGTTATCCAATTTTATCCCATTACAAACAAAAAAACAATGTGTGTAGCCTCTACACGCGACAGAAGTGAAACTTTTTAAGCTGTAAATTTGTAATTACTACAATTTATCGTTCAATGGTCCGGCTAGCATATAACGTATGAGGAATAAAATATGGACAAACAAAAAAAAGTAAAAAAAAAATTATTTACTAATCAAATGATTTTAATCCATCATTTATTTAAAACTTTAATTCTTAGATAAAATTTACAGAAAAATTTGCGCTCCATATCGATTCGCTTTCCTGATCCTTTCTGGCACTCTTTTCATTGCCGCCTGCGTTCCTGATGTATCAATCTTCTTGAAATCTCTTTTTATCTTTCTAATCAGACATTCAACATTTTTGTTACGATATCCATTGCTGTATACCATTCTCTTCAGATTTGCCCAAAAAGTTTCAATGGGCCTTAGTTGTGGAACATTTGGTGGGTTATAGTCTTTAGGTATAAATTCGATTCTGCGTTGACGTAAATCAGATAACGTTGCGTTGGCATAATGTGAGGATGCCAAATCAGGCCAAAAAATCGTTTTATCATTTTTATGATATTTATTTATAAATTTCTGAAGCACAGGTAAACATTTGTTTGTGTATGTTTGCGCATTAACCGCCAAACCACTTTTGAAAAATACTGGGTCACTGACACCTCGTTCGCTAATAGCCACCCACAACATAACTTTACCTGGAAACTTGGTCTTATGAATAAACTTCTCCTTTTCTGGTGCATTGTGATCGGGAGACTCGCAGTAGTATTTTGGCTGCCATTCATTACCTTCAACAGTGAAATAACTTTCATCATCCATCACACATTTATAAGCTGAAAAAGCAGCGAAATATGTTTGGGAAAGCACTCTTAATCTAGATTTGATTGTAGCTAATTGTTTGTCTGTAGTTGCTGGTGCCGATTTTTTGGGTTTGCGTTGAATATTCATACTTTGTAAATATTTCTTGATAGTTTTTGGGGCAACTTGATATTTTTTACCCAGTTTTCTGTACGATTTTGCAGTTCGACCCACTGTTTCACCTTTCAATTTCATTCGAACTTTGCTACCTTGTAGTTGACATTTTTTACCAGAGTCGGGTTTTCTTTCCACAGGTTCATTATTCTCAAACAGTTTAATTGTTTTGTAGATAAAGAATTTTTTGAATCCAAGATCCTTGAAGTAGTGAAAAATCTCGTTCTTCTTTTTGTCTGGAATTTCCTGACAAAATTTACAAATTAATTTACGACGATCTACTTGTAACAACGACATTTTTGTAACTAATCGTAAAATGACGCAGTTGTAATGTATTTTTTGTAAAATATACGGGAACCACCTTATTTAAAAACAAGGAAATTTTTATTTTTGGTTGTACAATACAAATACAAATACATTTTACATTTGTCCATATTTCATTCCTCATACGTTACAATAAAATGTGTAGATTTTCCGCAGCAAGAATTGAAGAAATAGCCGATTGATCCTTATAGTGTTATAGGAGTATTATACAAAGTCAGAGTGATACATCCAAATTAGATAATTGCACATTCTACATTATCTATTATTTTTCTCAATCTCTGTTACTCCATGATCTGGTATAACAGGATTATCACAACTCGACACAAAATCTACCTATAGAGGCACGATAAACAAAAGCAATATTATTTACTAATACATACTGATATTAAAGCGACATTTTAGCTTCAGAACGCAAGCGAAATTGTGATGGTGTATTGTTCGGTTTATATTTTAAAGTGAATTTTGCTTAAGACAAACATTTTCTTCAAGAGAAATTCAGAATACTAAATAATTTACCTAAAGTAATGCAACCAGCGATTGATGCATAGGTGCAGTTTTCTCATGTCATTTGGAACTATTGCAGAGTATAATTTCCATGTCATTTTGTAGCTAGCATAAACCAATTGTTTCATTTTTGAATTGCCCGAGAAAAAGAAATACATTTTGTATTTTGTAGTTTAAAAGTATTAAATTTAATCTTAATTTGCCAACTCTCATTGGGCGCATTCAGGTCTCCCAACATGTTGGCATCAGAAATCCACTGATGGAAAAATGACATTTAAACAATCACATTGCCATGAAATTTTGAATGTATCATGTGCGTTCAGGTCTCAACGTGTTGATTTTACGCAACATGTTGCCAACAGTTGGCTTGCCTGAATGCGCCCATTGTATGATCCTTTAAATATCTATACAAATTTAAGTTTTATAAACTTCACTTCTCTACAGGCAAATTATTTACAAACACAATTTTTACACTTGTTTAATATAATACACTTGTAAATTGCAATCAATACCTCAATATACTATGATATAAATCTAGGAGGCATTAATTCGACTCTTTTGTTTTTTTCGAATCATACCCTGCCTAAAAAAATTTCACTTCAAAAATAAAAGAAATACTGTCGCTTTTTTCTTTCAAATCGCTTTTTCATTTTTTGCTTGTAATTTTTGTTTTGTTTCATCGATTATAAAAATCACCCCGGTACTAAAGAAGTTTCACTTCAAAAATTCTTCGTTTTATACAATTTATGATGTTATAATCAGTATTAATCTAGGTGTTGTAAACTGTAGTTGCAGTTATTGTAAAATTAATATAACCTATAAAGATGAGTGATAATAGTTTTGCAAACCCTGTTACAAACGGTGAAAAAGCACGGAAAGTAACATGCAACAAATCGAACTGGAAGAGAGAACAGCAAAAGAGAAATAGGTACAAACAGTTTAATTGAAAACATTCTTAAAATCTAAATTAAATCAAACTTATTTTAGGTATATTCGAAAATCACTGCCGAAAATGCCCAAATGTTTCCATAGAGGATTTGTATACTATTGCAAACGGATAAAAGGTTACGATGCATTAAGTTTTTCCGACTCATTTTACAGATGTACAAATAAAAAATCCCAAGATGCTTTCATTCTTATGCATACAAAAATAAATGTGCTAAAACGACGACGAGGTGTAGGTGGGCCCCCAAAAAAATTTAGTGTGCAATATCTAATGCGGAAAAGAAATTCAAAATTGGTTAGAATATGTCAAACCAGCTTTCCAAATATTTTGGGGATAACGAAGGTGCGAATAAAAGGGGTAACCAAAAGATATTTTGAGCAAAATACGGCACCAATGGAATATCGTGGAGGTAATCGCATCTCTAATAAATTTCTAGGAAAACGAGAAGCTATTATCGGATTTGTTAAACGATTTCAGGTAGTCCAATTTTCTGTAGGTATTTAATTTTATTTTATCATTTCTATTTTTTTTTTAAGATTTTAGAAAATCATTATTGTCGATGGCGAACACAAAGACAGTACATGTGTGAGGAACTATCTGTTAATAAACTTTACCAAATGTTTGTACACGATTTTCCAGATCTAGAAGTAAAAAAATTCGGGGTAGGCTGTGTCTTCTACACGGCCGTAGGTGTTTTCCGTGATAACGTTTATAAGAGGTGCGAGAAATGGCACGATGTATGGGTTTGTTAAAATAAATTTCTTTATTATTAGCATCATAAAATGAGAGTACAGTGATTGGTTGCAAACGATTAAGTACTGGGCGATGGTATTAGAAGTACGATATGAAGCGCAGGGTCTCAGCGGAGATGTGCCTGATGAATCTGAGTTCCAGACAAGTGCTTCCCAAAGTCGCCGAGGCTAGTGTGGTGGACACGCAGTCTAGGTCAAATATATATCCGTGTCCACACTGACATATGACCTACCAGATCAGGCATTCCCCTTTTATAGTGCTCTCTAGCATTGTAAATTGCCACTTTGTAGATCTAAATTTTAATTAAAATTTATGTGAAAATTAATTATTTTAATTTACAATAAATTATCTGCCACAGTTTCTTTACGCACAAATTGACACCAGAATTACTCCGGTCAGATAGTGATTCTCATGGTTGGTTGTAAATCGCTGTTTTGTACTTTGTAAGTTTAATTAAAATTAATATGGAGATTAATAATTTTAATTTAAAATAAGTTATCTACAACAGTATTATTAAACACAAATTAATAATCGAATTGTTCCGATCTGATGAGGCATTCTCTCGCTATAGTGCCCTCAATATCTATAAATCACCTATTTTGTAGTTTGAATTTTTAATTAAAATTTATGCGTAAATTATTTAATTTAATTTAAAATTAATTAGCTACCACTGGTTTTTTACGCAAAAATTGACACCATCGGATCTCCGATCGGATGAGTCGTTCTCTCGCTACACTGGTTCAAGCATTTAAATCGGCCGAAATCAGAGGTTCGCGGCGCGGGTTGCTGTGCCACCCAATGACGTCATTGCAATAATATTATGCGTGAAACATAAAGCCGAAGAACCAATCTAAGCAATCATATCTTTAAATTAAAGGTAATGCTTATAGTTGATGTGTAATTACCCCCGACCAAGGGCTAAATTTCGGGTCAGTTTTCTGAACATGCGGTGTAAAACGTTATCACGTCAAAAAGGAGTTATTTACATATTTAACCGATATTTTAATATCGGTTTTAAACCTCCATCGTCTGATGTATGCAGCACTTACCAATCCACAAAGGAACAACTAAAAGCTGAAACAGATCCGCAGAAAAAATATTTCTTAATGACGACTTTAAGGGTGCACAAATTGCGAGCAAAAGCATTTTACGGGTTGGCAAAAGAGACAAAGGAAAACATGGAAATGTTTTCTTTTGATTGTCAAAAAAATATGCTATTGCCGAAAGTGGCTGACCAAGCTGCCTATTACAGCAGACAGCTGAACTTGTACAATCTAGGAGTTGTTCAAGGCACTTCGATAGATCACCTTAAAAAAGAAAATGTGTTTCTTTATCTTTGAACTGAAAACGAGCGGCCCAAAGGGTCTAACGAAATTGCCTCAGCTGTTTATCACAGACTTCAAAATTTCACTTTTAACAGCAATATATCCAAAATTAGGCTTATATGCGATGGTTGTGGGGCGCAAAATAAAAATACCACTATGATGGCTCTATGTGCTCTTATTGGCTAAGCTTAGAGGCTCCCCGTCACATAAAGGAAATCGAGATTATTTTCCTTATTCCTGGACACTCGTTTATCCCACCGGATAGGGAATTCGCTCAATTGAAATAAAAAGTTAAAGCGAAGGAGACAATAGTTAAACCGGAGGAATACTTCGAGCTTTACAAGGAGAATGGGACCATTATTAGATTGGGAGGTCCTGACTGATTGTAAAATTAGGGATTGGAAAAATGCAGCAACTACAACACTAAAGCCACCTGGTCAATGGCATTTTAAATTCAATGTGTCGAAGAGATTTTCAATAAATCGAGTTATTAATAACACGGTTACTATTCGTGGGGAAATAGCTTACCTGTCGGATATATGTATTGCCCATTGCCAAATCGGTTTTAAAGAAAGGAAAATCTTTACGAAATATTAGTATTCTCCCTCTCAATGTGCCGGTAAAAATGGAAAAACTTAAGGATGTTGATCAATTACTTAAAAAACACTTCGGTGAAAATTGGAAATCAAATGAAGATCTTGCCTTTTATAAACATATACTAGAAGAAACTGACTCACGGCCGATAGAAGAAGAAATAATATGTGAAGCAGCTGATGAAGATGAAACCGACCTAAGAGTTTAGTAGTTAGATATTTAAAAGTGTAATGGAGTTAGTCACTTTATTTTAAGTTAAAAATAGTTTTAATTTTTTATTATAATATGTGATATGTATGTTGAACACTTTGCCTTTTACTGTATAACTGAATTAAAATATATTTTAAAAAAATATCGTTTTTAAGCCGTTTAATTATTTAAAGCATATTCGAATCAAAACAAACCTTATCCATGTCGGTTTGTTGCAAAGCCTACCTTATCCGCTGGTAAATAGCAAAAGCATCCTTATCCATTTTTGATTAGATTTTTTCTCGGAATTCATTAATTTAAAATATTTGAGGCATAATTTTTAAACTTTAATTTACAGTTGTTAATTATTAAAATTAATGAAACCTATAGATTTTCTTATAATTAAAAAATTGGAAGATATTTCCCTTTATCTCAAAATGACTTACGATGGACAAGATCATGTTTTGCTTTTAATAGACGTCATAATTAATAGGTCGCACACACAAACACAATACATAATTAAAATTCTACAAACTAAAAACTGATCAAACAACACTGGCCACAGCAGAAATAAAAATAAAATTTAATTAGACGCAAAAACACATAAACAACCATAATGGCGTCTCTCACAAAAGTAAACACATAAATTAAAAAAAGTATATACCAACGCCACTCTCCACTGCTGTGTTAAAAGTTGGAAACCTATTTTCATACTTGGGAAAGAATATAACAAATTTCTCTCTTTGAGAATAAGAAAAATATTTGAGTTTGGTTCCTTTTTCGATTTAATATAATTTTTGGAATATTATTTATTTATATTCCAAAATTTGTTATTTATGTTAATTTAATAACTCAATTTTTATTTTAATTTCACCTAAAATTTATTAAAAAGCTAAAACTTTCCCAAAAACAAAAATAATTCATTTTAATTGTCAAAATATTAAACATAAAATGACAAGAAATTGAGCATAAAATATAAATTATGGTCAATTGGCACAACGTCATGACAAAAATATTGAATATTCTAATCTTTACCTCTATCTTGACAAAATTTCAATGCGCATGCTCAAAACCATTTTTGTGTATGTATTTTGCAAAATGTACTAAAAGTTCGGTGTAAGCTGTGTCTTCTACACGGCCGTAGGTGTTTTCCGTGATAACGTTTATAAGAGGTGCGAGAAATGGCACGATGTATGGGTTTGTTAAAATAAATTTCTTTATTATTAGCATCATGAAATGAGAGTACAGTGATTGTTTGCAAACGATTAAGTACTGGGCGATGGTATGAGAAGTACGATATGAAGCGCAGGGTCTCAGCGGAGATGTGCCTGATGAATGTGAGTTCCAGACAAGTGCCTCCCAAAGTCGCCGAGGCTAGTGTGGTGGATATGCAGTCTAGGTCAAATATATATCAGAGTCCACACTGACATATGACCTGTCAGATCAGACAATCCCTCTTTATAGTGCTCTCTAGCATTGTAAATCGCCACTTTGTAGATCTTAATTTTAATTAAAATGTATGTGGATATTTTTTTTTTTATCAATTTTTTTAATTGGGTGCAGAGCGGACTTATTAACGGTCCTAGCTCCTTTTAACTGTCAGAGCTTCTGCACCCAATGCGCGATCCTGCAAGTAAAGATTAATAGCTACCTTAAATTTATTCATTTTATATTCCTTCGGAAATTTGAAATGTATTAGCGAATTCCACTTTTTTGATGTTCGGTATATAAATTCGCGCTTGATTTCTTCAGTTCGAGGTTTCGGGAGCTTCACCGTAAACCTATGTGCATTGGTTGTTCCTCTTGTTACTCTTGTTGTTGTAACGAATGGTGGTATTTTCTCCGATAGTTCTGCAGAACATTTACCATGTAAGCATCTGTAGAAGACGCAGAGTTCTGCAACATCTCTGCGATGCTGTAAGCTGTCTAGTTCTTGAGTACATCTGGGATTCTGTATTATTCTGATAGCGCGGCGTTGAACCCTGTCCAATAAGTGGAGGGTGGTACCAGACGCACCTCCCCAAACTTGACAGCAATACTCTATACATGGTCGGATGAAGGTTTTATATATCTGGAGAACTTGATGCGATTTGAAAAACCTTCTGCATTGATTCAGGAACCCGAGTTTTTTTGAAGCTGATTTAGCCAATGCAACAATGTGTTCATTCCATTTGAGTTTGTTACTTATTTGAACACCAAGCAGTCGAATTGAGTCGCAACCCACAAAGATATGGTTTTTTACCACAAATGGGTAGTCGTTGCGACTTTTTTTACGTGAGAATATGCATATTTGTGTCTTTTTTTCGTTAAATTGTACTAAGTTGTTGTTACCCCACTCAAATATTGTACTTAAATCGGAATTAAGAGAAGTTACGACTTCTGACCGTTTATTATTTAGATCTGTAATGCTAGGCTCCGCCTCGAATGAAATAGAAGAATGCAATGTGGCATCATCCGCAAAGCTATGGATAGGGTTTACAGTGCTATCCAGCAAATCGTTGATGTATAGCAAAAACAGGGTCGGTGACAAAGGTGACCCCTGAGGGACTCCGGCATTTGGGGAGTGCGTCGATGATGATCTCCCATTAAGCACGACGCTGATTTTTCGGTCATTGAGATGGCTTTTAATCCACCTGGTGGTCATCGAGTCCAGCCCGTATGCCACAAGTTTACAAATAAGATTCTCATGCCACACCTTATCAAAAGCCTTGGATATATCCAAGGCAATTGCAAAGGCCTCTCCGTGGTGTTCTAGGGCTATATTCCATTTGTTCGTGACATACGTCAGGAGATCGGTCGTAGATCGGCTTTCACGAAAGCCGTATTGTCTATCCGAAATTAGTTTGCTAATTTCAAGATATTTAACTATATGTTGATTGACGCATTTCTCAAAGACCTTAGCTACGGCTGACACAATTGATATTGGCCGGTAGCTTGAAGGGTCAGTTTTGTCACAACCCCGTTTCAGCACGGGTTGCACTATTGCATTCTTCCAGGCGTTCGGGTAGTGACCTTGCTTATATGAAAGTAGGAAAATTTTAGATAATATTGGAGCCAAGTCACTGGCAAACTCCTTCAATATTCGAACTGGAATTCCATCAGGTCCGGTGGCCTTGTTTGCATTCATTGACTTCAGATTAGTAAAGACAATTTCCTCCGAGATGACGACGGGGCTCATTTTAGAACCACAATATGGAATTAATGGAGGTCTAATTCCATCTGGGACAACTAATGTCGAGTTCGATTTGAAGACGCTCGCCAATAAGTCAGCTTGTAAATATGGATCCACCACCAAGGCGCCGTCAGCACGTTTCAATGCTGAAACAGATGTTTTCGAAATATTTGCAACCGATGCGACCATGTGGTAAAAGTTGCGATCGGAGATTTTCAACTCGGAAGCCACATTGGCTTTCTTGCTGTCGGCTCTTTTTGCTTCTCTACCACAGATTTTTTTGCAGGTGTTCCGTATCGTTTTGTATTCCTCATAAGAAATTTCGTTGCGTTTATATTTTTTGTGTGCCGCTTTATTTTGTTTGGCAGCTTTGGCGGCTTCTTTTGAAAATATTTTAAAATTTTGATTGGGATCGGAAAATGATGAGGGTATAAATTTATTCATTCCATGTAAGACCGTGTCAGTAAAACTGGAAACGGCGTCGTCGATGTTGTTGTTATGTAGGCAATGGCGTTCCCAAGGGAAATGTTGAAAAAATGACCGTAAACCATCAAAATCAGCTTTATTAAAATGCCAAAGACGCCTTGGCTGCTGTCTAGATTCTAGTGGTGTTTCGACAGATATTTTTATGGTTATTAAGTTATGGTCAGAATTTCCAATTCCAGTTTCGACATGGGCCTCCATGGAATGAGGGATTGATGTCAGACAGAGATCCAGAATATGAACTCCTCTAGAATTTTGGCATTCAAATGTGGACTCACTAACAATCTGTGTGAGGTCATGCGAAACGGCAAGCCATTCCGCATGGCGCCCAGCGACATTTGTATCTTTGTGATTCAACCATTGTTTATGGTGGGCATTAAAGTCACCGACCATAATTAATTCGCATTCGGGATGTTGATTGCGAATATCGTCACATTTGTCTGATAAGCCCTCGAAAAAGCTAATCGTTTCTGAATCCGTCTGATTAGGAGATCTGTACAAGCTAATTAAAAAAATGAGTTTATTAGGAAGAGAAATTTTAAGCACAATAGTTTGAGCGGTTTTTGAAAATATTTCGTACTTTTTGTGTCTTGAGTACGGTATGTGGTTTTTAATGAAGATGCACACTCCACGTTGCAACTCAAAAGCTTGTTCGAACTGATAGCGCTTGAAGTAGAATTCGTTTTCGTAGATGTTCGACGATACTTTTGTTTCCGTTAGAACTAATATGTCGGGTTTACGTGATTCGAGATGTTGATGTGCGCAATTTTTGTTAGTCACGAGACCTCTGACATTGGTATAATGGATGTTAAGGCTATTAATTGTGTCTTTACGAGGATTATGCCTCGCCCCGCGATCCGAAGAGACATGTTTCGGGGATTTTCTTTTATTATTATTCATATAAAAAATAAATCATTTTTGTACGGAAAAATGTTGAAAAACCGACCCAACAAAAAATATAAAATAAAATAATAAAATTTCAAAAAATAAATTATATTAAAAAATGAACGCGGGCAAAATTATATATGAACTAAAATAATTGTTAAAATAAAAAAGTAAAAAGTTTTTACGGATGCTGGGTATTAACCCAGCGATCCAACCATTTTAGTCGCCTCCTACGACAAGCAGTGGATTCTGTGGTGGTATTCTAAGGATATCATCATGATCGTTCGGTGCATTTTACGAATCATGAGAGTGCCCCCCGACCACAGGGGTAAATAATTAATAATTAATTAATTAATTTTAAAATTAATTAGCTACGACTATTTTTTTACGCAAAAATTGACACCATCTGATCTCCGATCGGATGGGCCGTTCTCTCGCTACACTGGTTGAAGCATTTAAATCGGTCGAAATTAGAGGTTCGCGGCGCGGGTTCCTTTACCGCCGGATGACGTCATTGCAATATAATTATGCGTGACACATAAAGTCGAAGGATCAATCTAAGCAATCATATCTTTAAATTAAAGGTAGTGCCTATCGTTGATGAGTAATTGCCCCCGACCAAGACAAATAATGGGCTAGAATTTTGTTTGTCAAGAGAAAAATATACAAGTGGAGACCGGCCATCACAATTATATACATATTTTTTCAACCTTCCATACAAATTTTTGGGCTCAACGGTTAGCTAATTACCACAGTTTAATGGTAATTTGTTACAGATCAATAAAAGATTAAAATTATCAAATTATATTTTGAATTATCAACAATAATCAACAATTATCAACGAGTACACAGGAAATTACAACAAATATTACATCACAGGAATGGTGATCTGTTCTTCATAGTTGTTCAACAATTCATCACCAACTACAGTTACTTAACAAGATGATGTTAATTATCAGCTGTAATCTTATAATCATCTATAAAGTTTTCGTTCAATATCATCTGATTACTTACAACTGAATTAAATACATAAAATGTTGTAAAAGGTAACTCTCTTTTATATTAATATGTATTAATTTCATTTTTCCAAATTTCAAATTTTTTTTTATATGTTTTAAATATATTTTCAATTTTCATGTAATACTGCGAAAGAAATTCAATTACAATTCATATGCAAGAAGGCAATCAAGTGAAATCCGATGACTCTTTTAAATGCTAAAAATTATTCCAGAGTTCGACGGGACTTCTGTGCAATTAGATAAATTTATTGCATGTTGCGAAATTATTTATAATCCGTTGACTAGCAAGGAGGATCAATCATTGTTTCTTAACATTTTGAAATCTAAATTAAACGATAAACCATTTGATATTGTTAAATATGGTAATTTCGAGCATTGGGGAGATTTAAAAGCAGAATTCATTTTACAATTTGTGGATAGAGCAATTACGAGTTGGGCAATTACAAGTTGAATTAGTACAACTTCTACAACAGCGCAACGAATCTGTTAAAGAATTTGCTTCTAAAATAGACCAATTGCTTTCCGACCCTTATAATACTTGCATTGCAAGAGAAGGCGAAACGGCTGCAAAGCACATTCGAAATCTCAATTCTATCACAGCACTAAATACTTTTCAAAATGGGTTGGGAGAGCCGTTTCGATTAATAGTCGAGGCATGTAGATTTAATACACTTAAAGAAGCCGTAACCAAAGCAATTGAAGAAGAAGCATCGATATCAAACAGTTAACTCCCGTAATTTACAGACTAATAATCGTGAAAGATGTCAGTTATGTTCACGAAATGGACATTCCACTTAATATTGTTATGCTTTTACTAGACCTTACCAAAATAATAATAATAATTCCAATTCTACAATTAAAATTCCAGCTACAAATCCTAATTTCAATAATAGCCAAACATTTTCACATAACAATAAGTTCCGTACTGTTAAATGCAATTATTGCAAAAATATGAGTCATAATATAAACGAGTATAAAAAACGTGAATTCAATAATCGTAATAGATCTGGTAATTTTCAAAACCATTCTCCTGAACCTGAACATTCAGGTCAAACTACAAATTCAAGTTTGGAAAATTACAATCAGCCCAATCAATCGAATGCAGTGGTTCGGTCTTCGGAAATTTAATTCTGCATTCAAATCAAAATAATTCTAATCAAATAAATTCTAATTCAAAAATTTTTACAAGTTCTAATTCTAATGATACCAGTTTTAAAAATGGAAATCTGAATTACCAGGCAAAATTAAAGGAAATATTTTATCAACTACTAGAATTTAATAACAAGAATTCAAATAAATTTATAGAGTTGTCGTTGGACATTCTAAATTCAAATAAAAACCATTTTTTAGTAGACACTGGTTCAGATAATTGTTTAATTAAACGAGAATGCATCCACGATGATCTACTTTGTTATTTAAATGAAACTTGTTACATCAGAGGGATATCTCCAGATCGTATTTTAACTTTAGCTTTATGTCACTCAATAGTACAATTTCCAAATAACGAATCAATTTCACAAGATTTCCAAATTGTTCCAAACGATTTTCCATTACCATGCGCCGAAATAATTGGTCGAAATTTTCTGGAACATGAAACATGATTGATTACGACGAAAAGACAGTTACAATTCTTTCTAGAAATAAGTCATACATTCCAATTCCATTTTGTTTAATTTCTACTGGTCAAGAATTTATGAACTCTATTTCATTAACAGTGCCTGCTAGAGTAGAAACAATTATTCAAATTACCAGTTGAAAACAATTTTGATAGAGATTATTTCTGTCAAGCAAAAGAAATTTTCCCTGGGTGTTTTCATTGCAAGTGCTATTGTAAATCCTAAGCATTCATTCATTCCTTTAAGTATTTTGAACACTAATGAAAACATTACACAAATCGACAATTTATCAATTCAATTTGAACCTTTATTCGATTATGATGTTTTTAATTTAAATAATATTTCAAATTCAATCGAAAATTCAAATCGTTTAAAAATACTATGTAGAGTTCGAAATAGACACAAGCCACTTGAATGATAAAGAGAAAAACTCGATTTGCTATAAATTTAATGGTATTTTTCATCTTCTGGGTGATAAATTATCATCTACAAATGCAATATTTCATGAAATTCCTCTGAATCCTAACTCACGTCCAGTACACCCAAAAACATATCGACATCCAGAAGCCGTAAAGGATGAAATGAAAAGACAATTAGACGAAATGTTAAAAGATCAAATAATCGAACCATGTTCAAGTCCCTATAACTCTCCGCTCTTGATCGTGTCAAAAAAATCTCAAGACAACGAGAAAAATGGAGATTGGTGGTGGATTTTAGGAGACTTAACACAATGACAATAGACGATATATATCCATTCCAAACGTAACAGAGATTTTGGATCAATTAGGCAATGCGAATTATTTCACGACACTAGACTTGGCAAATGGGTATCATCAAGTTCCAATACATCCTAAGGACAAAACCAAAATCACATTTAATTCATCTTGGGGAACCTTGTGTTGGAACAGAATGCCTTATGGTCTCAAAGGCGCTCTCACAACATTTCAGCGTCTAATGAACCAAGT
This sequence comes from Tipula helvola, assembly GCA_963556165.1. Lineage (NCBI taxonomy): Eukaryota > Metazoa > Arthropoda > Insecta > Diptera > Tipulidae > Tipula > Tipula helvola. Next base: position 187,962,265 of record OY744482.1, read on the forward strand.
TCTAAGTTGGCTAAATGGAATTAAATGTTTGACATTTCTCGATGACGTTGTTATTTGTGGGTGTGATTTGCAATGTTTGAAAAATTATAAGCTCAAATTGCAACCTCGAAAAATAATTTTCTTAGAACAGAAGTCACATATCTTGGTTATATTGTTACAAATCAAGGTGTCAAACCCAACCCAACAAAAATAAAAGCCGTTCAGAATTTTCCTATTCCCCGTAATTACGGGACTCACTGGCTACTATCGTAGATTCATCAATGAGTACTCCAAGCTTGCCGAACCTATTAATCAACTATTACGAAAGGACGTTCCTTTTATTTGGAATGCTTTCTGTGATAGTTCTTTTCGTGAATTGAAGCAAAAACGTATTTCTCCGCCTATTTTAATTTATCCAGACTTTAACGAAACATTTATCGTAACTACAGATGCTAGTGATTTTGCTATTGGTGGTATACTATCTCAAAAGCCGAAAGCACAAACAACTGATCTGCCTGTAGCTTTCGTTAGTCGTTCCTTAAACTCAGCTGAACGAAACTACCCCACAATAGAGGAGTTACTTGGTATTGTATGGGTTGTCAAACGTTCCAATCCTTATTTATATGGAAAAAAAATTTGTAATAAAAACTGACCATCGTCCTTTAATTTGGCTTCCTAAAAATCCTAAACCTTCTTCTCACCTTTTAAGATGGCGAATCGACTTAGAGGAGTATGATTACGAAATAGTGTACAAACCAGGTAAATCAAATCAAAATGTAGACGCATTAATTAGAAGTAGCCAATTAAATTCAAAAAATTTCAATGATACGTTAGCAATCACTAGAGATCAAACAATAGCTCAAAGACAAATCAATAATTCACCAAATAACCTTAATTCTTCAGATTCTATTTCACCGATTCCTCCTATTTCTACTATTCCTACTAATTCACATTCTAATTCATCGAAATCACAAAACATTACGAATATTGAAGCCGAGCATTATAGAAGAATTCCACTGTACACCAGTAGGTGGACACCAAGGCGTTTTACGGACAGTTCGTAAAATAAAACGTTATTATCACTTTTCAAAAATGATGTCTCGCGTTAAGAAATTTATTCAAAAGTGTTCTTAAAGTCAAAAGAATAAATCCGGAAGACGTACGAAAATCCCAATGTGAATAACTTCTACGTCAACTGAATCTTTTGAAAAACGTCCTCTTGTTCCAACACACGAAGGTAATAAAGTTATACTTACGATGCAAGATGATTTAACAAAATATTCATTAGCTGTGCCTTTGAAGTCACAAGAAACTTATGAAGTAGCTAAAGCATTTGCAGAAAATTTTATTTGTAAATATGGAGTACCAAAAATGATTGTCACAGATCAAGGAAATAATTTTATGAGCCAAATGTTCAAAGACTTATGTAAGCTTTTGGGAATCAAGAAATTAAACACCTCCGCTTATCGTTCATAGTCAAATGGCGCATTAGAAAAATTCTCGCACAATATGTACGTAGTTATATTTCTGAAGATCCTCTTAATTGGGATCAATGGATTCCATACGCTATGTTTACTTATAATTCGACACCCCACTGCGTGACTGAATATATGCCTTTCGAATTGTTATTCGGATACGTGCCCTCAATTCCAAATTCACTGAAACGAGATCCAGAACCTTTGTATAATTTTTCAGACTATTGCCTAGCGAGTAGCTCGTGATAATATTATAAAAAGTAAACAAAAATCAAAAAAATATTATGACAAATCATGCACATCAACAATGTACAATGTCGGTGATAAAGTCCTTTTAACAAATCAATCGAAATCGCGAAACAAATTTGATCCACCTTGGATTGGACCATACGAAATTGTTAAAATCACTTCTCCAGAGAATAGTCAAATTAGATTAGATTGTCGAATCAAAACAGTGCACAACAACAGATTGAAACATTTTGTTGAATAAATTTTATTTATGTTGTTGGTTATATCATTTAATCTACAATTAATTAATTAAAAACTAAAAAACAACAATTTTAAAATATTTTATTGTAAACAAATATTGAATTCTTAGTGTAAGAAAAATAGTTTGTAAATTTTGAATTCCTTATTGTATACAAGGGGGTACAGCCCGTCCTAGGACGGATACAGCCAAGCGGCCGACCATTTGACCATTTGATATTTTTTTAACCGTTATGTTTTAGTCAAATAGGAATAGCTTGAGAGTTCGAGACTACAGGCTTTTAAGGATTAGATTTAATTAAAATTAATGTGTAGATTAATTATTTTAATTTAAAATAAATTAACCACCACTGTTTCTTTATGCAACTACAGTTGTTGAAGGATTTAAATCGCGCGAAATCATTCGATAATATTATGTGAGAGTCATGGAGTTCAAGGACCAACCTAAGAAATCATACATTTAAGTTAAAGGTAATGCTTACAGTTGATTAGTAATTGCCCACAACTAAGGGAAAACTTTCTTGTCAATTTTCTGAACATGCGGTGTAAGATGTTATCACGTCAAAAAAATATAAATTGAAAAATAATACTAAAATGCCTTGGCCACAATCGAACCCTGGACTTTAGCCGCGCTAGTCCAAAACATTTCTACTAAGCTATATCAGCCTAACGAAATTTATTTAATTTTCATTCTTATATTCCCAGTATGCATAATTTCCAACTTGGAAATAGTATTACGAATTTAACACGGAAATTAAATTTGAAATCATCTATATGCACCAATACATATGATTGGAGTAGAACAAAAAAATCATATACATGCATATACGTATGTATATACTTAACCTACTGCTATTTACGTATAATCACTGAAAGCACGTGGGCCGCCATTTTTATGTTTCGATCAATTAATTAATTTAAAATTTATATATAAAATACTTTATAAATATTAATAAATAAATAAATATTTATAAAGATGTACAGTTTTCTTTACCAGGTAATTATATAATTATTGCAATAATGACAAAGAGAACTTATTTTAGAAAAATAAAAAGTGAAGTGGACAATTTAATAGAGTTTTCAAATAGTACAAATTGTAGTGAAAATAATTCTAATATTAATAATAACAAAAAAGAGATACATAATGCAGTGAAAAATTATATGGAAAACCCCAATAGTTGTAATATAGTGTTGTAGAAGATATCAATAATATTGTTTCGACGCCTGAAAGTGAGAATAATAATTTAACAGTAAACTGCGAAGATGATGAGCATGAAACTATCAATAAATGTTTTGATTTGGAAACGGAATTAGCAGAATGGGGGATAAAACATAATGCGACAAATGACGCCATGAATGCTTTACTGAAAATACTAAGGCAATACCACCCAAGCCTTCCGAAAGATTGTAGGACAGTGAAAAAAACTCCAAAAAAAATAGAATTGGCACCACAGGGTGCTGGGTCATATTTACACTTTGGACTGAGACACAAATTGCAGCTATTATTGCAAAAATACAAAAATTTTAACGGATACCTAATTATTGACATTGGTATTGATGGTCTCCCTCTGTCAAAAAGCTCCAATAGCCAATTGTGGCCTGTATTAGGAAACGTCGTAGGTTTAGAAGATGTAATTTTGATTGGAGCATATCACAGTTACACGAAACCTAGCTGTGCAAATACTTTCTTGCGAGAATTTGTAAAGGAAACCATAGATCTTCAAACACATGGTATACAATTGAATGAAGTTGTATATAATGTCAAAATTCGTGCTTTTGTGTGTGATGCTCCAGCCAAATCATTCATTTTACCAGTTAAAGGACATTCTGGATATTACGGACGTCCTAAATGCGAAATTAAAGGGAATTATATAGATCGAAGGGTGGTATATCCTGAGATTGATAAGCCATTAAGAACTGACGTTAGCTTTCGAAATAGGCAACAAGTTCATCACCATAAGGAATTTAATGAAATCGAGTTAGAGAAAATTAAAATTGGATGTGTATCACAATTTCCTGTGGACTTTATGCACTGCGTGCTTCTGGGTGTCATGCGACAAACATTAAGGTATTGGGTATCCGTTAAAAAGAAACAATTTTCGTTGTCATCATCCAATCTTGAAGAGATTGATGAAAAATTGAGAATAATAAAATCATCGATACCCAAAGAGTTTTCCAGAAAACCACGATCCCTAAAAGAGCTTGACAGATGGAAAGCAACCGAGCTAAGGCAATTTTTGTATACTGGAATTTATGCCTTAAAAGGAATATTGCCGCAACTGTATTACAATCATTTTTTATTACTCTTTTGTTCGATGCGAATATTAGGTGACAAGAATGAATGCTCCCGCAATAATGCATGTGCAACAGCTATGATTAGGGAATATGTGAGAAACTTTGGAGATTTGTACGGAGAACATTGAGTATAATACAATGTTCATAATTTAATCCATATTCCTGCCGATGTTTTAATTTATGGAAGTGTAGATAGCTATAGTGCTTTCAGATTTGAAAACAACATGCAGGAACTGAAACGCACTTAAGAAGAAAACACAGCCTCTGCAGCAACTCAGAAACAGACAATTGGAAACTGAACAACACATCAAAAATATAAATTATGTCACGCCATATGATATTGTTCAATACCAATTAGATGATTCTTCCTACCGGGAAGTGTTAATCAAAAACAATATATTTTCCATAATTCCACCAAACAATTATTGCTGTATCGATAACGAAGTGTTCAAAATTCAAAATATAAATTGTGAAATTTCAATCATAGGCTACTTTATTCCAAATTTAAAAAAATATTTCAATTCCCCAATAGAGTCTGCAGATCTTAAAATTTATTACACAGATCCTACGATTACCGAAAATAATTTCTCAAGACAATTTGATATTAGTGCAATCCAATATAAATTTGTGGCACTCAAAACTAAATTAGAAATCATATTCATACCACTTATGTCATAATATTTTTTTCTTACGTAGAATGTCGCAGTCCCAGGGCGCATATTCTTGAAATTCACCGAAAAAAGTCGCCGGTGACTTTGGTGTAAAACAATTTAAATTCTCGACTGGAATGACGTATTTCACTAGAAAATTATTGGCGACTTTTTCGGGTGAATTTCAAGAATACCGGCCCAGTAACATTCAGAAAGCATAATCGCTTTTGCAAAAACAGGTGACTTTATTAAAATAATAAATATTCTCTTCTAATATAAATAGAATACCGTGCGATGCGTTTAAGGTATAAACAGAACAAGAGCGACAACGGCGGGCGTCGACGAATAAAAAAAAAATATCGGCGCGATATCGCTATAGTTAACATAACAAGACCGTCAGCGCATGGCGATAAAAAAATAACAACAAACACATGCAAGAATATTATAAATTAATATTGCCAAGTAGACGGTGGCGGGTGTAGATTTTCTGTTTTATTTTATGGGTGACGCTGCATTTTCGTTGAAGAAAATCCTACTGGGCCTAAAAAACCTAAATATTTTTATTTTATACATATAATCATCAAAATGTTGCAAATCGAATACGAATTGATTGAACAAATGGTTAATAATATGACAGCTATCGTATAGCCTACTTAAAAATATAAAAAAAACAGTTGGCAACATTGTATCGCCGGCGATAAAATTAGAAATAGATTCTAAAAAAAGTTCAGCGATATTGTCGTCGTCGCCAGCGACATTGGTTCTGTTAGCATTGTATGGTTTCTGTGTATTTTAATTTGACAGGCGTCATCGCTCGTCGTCGACGCTCTTGTTTTGTTTATACCTTTACTGCGAGTTCGTGACAATATTCTGCGGAAAAATTTTCAGTAAGCAACCAATCAAAGTAGTCTATTTCGTAAACAAATTTCCCCTTCCGAATAAAATATTTTTAAATCGCATGCAATCCTGCTGAAAATTTTTCCGCAGAATATTGTCGCGAACTCGGACTTATTGGGTTGTTTCGATAAAAAAATTTTTACCGAAAAATTCTCATGGCTTACTACAACTCATAATATAAAAGTTTTTAAATAATTTGTTGTAGTGCTTAATCATAAACGCGGACCACGTATTTTCTTGTGTAATTAGTAATTACTGTAATAACTAAAAAGCGGAATGATTAATTTAAAGTATAATATTTGGTCATTACATGAATAAAAAAAAAATAATACAATTGGCTGAGTATCGAACCGAAGTATCGTATCGAAGCTTTGTCGCTCTAAAAAAATTATATTATATAAGAAATAAAATTATATTGTATCAGAAATAAAAAGTATAAATTAAATTCCAATACTAAAAATTATAATAAACTAAATTCCGCCCCGGTGGCACAGTTGTTAGCATGCTTGCTTTAAGCTCCGGAGGTCCCGGGTTCGATTCCCGGCGGGTGATGAAAAAATCACGGCTGGTTAATGTAGGATCAATGAATTAATCACTCATTATCCGTTAAAAAAATGATTACGAAACTTCAATATGAAGCGGCCAAATTCCTCTATGGGATGTAGCGCCAGCGAAAAAAAAAAAAAAAAATTAAAATGTTAATAGTGATAAATAAATTGTGTAAATTATAATAAATTATTAAATTAAATATAAATTCTAAATAAAAATTTCATTTATCTGCACAGCAAATTCTTGTTGTTTCCGTTCTTCATTTCTACTTTTGTACCGCTCATAACAATCGTAAGTTCAAATTCGGATATGATTTATCTAATGACTTATCGAACATATTTTTTTTTTTTTTTCATCCCATAGAGGGATTTGGCCGCTCCATATTGAAGTTTCGTAATCATTTTTTTTTTTAACGGATAATGAGTGATTAATTCATTGATCCTACACATTAACCAGCCGTGATTTTCTCATCACTCAAGCTCTTACATGAATTATTGAATTTTGATATCATAAAGTCAAACGCTGAAGAAATTTATCGAATTTTGATATGACATATGGAATTCTTTGATATATCATCTCAAGATTTCAGAATTCGATATATAATCCCAATATTCGAGATGTTATGTCAGAATATGACAAGATAATGGGGAAGGTAAGTTTGCCCGTTTTTGAAAATCCCGCCTTCAAAATCCCGAAATCAAAATCCCAATTTTGAAAATCCCGCTTTTTAAAATCCCGCTTTTCAAAAATCCCGCTTTTCCAAATCCCGCTTTTCAAAATCTTGGTTTTGAAATTTGCAAAGACGTATTTTTTTTAATTCGAGCCGCGCTTTCTGGTGAAGGAAAATTTTATAAAGTAAAATAAAAATTAAAACCGGGATTTTCTGAAAAGCGAGATTTTCATTTTTGCAGATTCGGGATTTTGAAAAGCGGGATTTTAAAAAGCAGGATTTTTTTCTTAAGCGGGATTTTGATAAAGCGGGATTTTGAAATACGGGATATCGTTACGACCCCGTCAAGATATATCCAAATTCTGATATGACATCTCGAATTTTAACATTATGTATCGAATTTTGAAGTCATGAGATGATATATCAAATTCTGATAAGACCTTTCGAGTTCTGACAAAACATGTCGAATTTTGACCGAATATGTCCAATACGGAAAAAATTAAAATATCGACGTGACGTATAAAATTTGACTTGTGATATCGAATTCTAAAACCGAAAATTGAAATTCTGATATAAATTATCGAATTCTGAGATAACATTTCGAATTTTGAGATGATTTACAGAATTCTGAAGGCTTCATGACAGATTTATCAAATTGTGACTACCTTTCAAATTCTGAAATGACATAACAAATTCTGATGTACTGAATTTGGCTATAAATAATTCAAATTCTGGCTTGATGTATCAAATTCTGTCATCATTTATCTAATTTTGACATAATACCTTAGATAGACACAAAATTGTTCACGATTTTCATTTATCCTGATTGTCAAAAATCGTGTGCTGAAAACGAAATATTCATAAACTCATAAGCTTGAACTATACTACTAACTATTGACCGCCAAGGCCTTTGTAACCAGGTCGATCTCAATCCTATTCTAACCATCCTATCCAATCTTTTCAAGTGAATTAAAAAAGGGTGTACGGTGGGCCCAGCGTCAAAATTCAATTGCCGGGAGATCTTGCTTAATGCTTGGTCGTACACTCAAAATCAATAAATCAAGAAAACTAACCAAATGATGAATAAATATTCAAATATAAACATAAGAATGAGTCATCGAATTTCTTTTATGAAACTTAAGTATTGAAATGTTTTAATTTTTAAAAATTACTGACAGTTTCAACAATTTAAATTAATTTGTTTTTGATTTTATACTAAAGTTTGGTATGAACTGAGTATTTTACAATACTGCTTTACTAAGATTTTTGTATTTCTTTCTTTTTTTGTAAGCCAGAAAAGGATGCTTTACATGAAATCGTGTATTGCAACACGCTTCCTGAATTGCACCACGAACTAAAAAATTGTTCCAATATCTTACCGTTTTTTTCATTACCAAAGAAACAATTCTGTGGCTACAAGGCATAACAGCTTAAGTCGACCTTAGAAAAAATTGATTTTTCAATATTCACCATTTTCTACCTATCCTGTAACTTCACCAAATTTGACTTAAGCGCACTTATCTTGTGACTAAAGACTGTGGTTACAATACGTAACCGCTTAAATAAATTTGGTGAAATTACAAGGTAAATAAAAAATGTTGAATATTAAAAAGTAAATTTTTTCTTAAGTCGATTTAAGTTGTTATGCCTTGTGGCCACAGAATTGTTTTTGATGTAGATTTTCGTTGAACTGAGTAATTCGTTTTTATAGTAACACGATTTCCACAATTTACATATGTCGTAGAAAGAATAGCAAGAAACATACTTGCGATAGAAAAACCGAAAAACTCGTATGATTGCCTCGCTTGTATTACAATATACTATTTCATGTTAATTTAATTATTACAAAAAGCTCTTAAACATAATATTTTATTGTATAGGGTATCTTGTGGATTAGAATTGAATTAGTAAATATTATGGTTGCTTGGTCTGAAAGAATAAACTACATAGCAATAATCTCATTTAATAGAAATAAACCTGAACGAACCTAAAGGAAATACCGGATTCAATTTTCTTTTTCCTTAACACCCTGCTTATTAATTTGTTTTATTATTTTGTAAGAGATTTCCTGTGAGCAACATAAATCGTCTTAAATTTGTTCTCCAGACTGTCATTTTAATTAAAATTAGATTGGACAAAAATAATCTTATTATAAGAACCACAATTCTCCAAATTTATTATGTTTTATATGGCAAAACCATAACAACAAATGAGACTAACACCAATAAATGAAATGTTGACCATTGACCTAGCACAATACTTAACCATCTTATTATATTTATGTGTAGTATAAAAAAGATATGAATTTTCACTTCAATTCATTTCATCACCCATTGTCATTTCATTCAAACATTTGCTCATTTCATATTTTATTTACAATTATTCTGTTTCCCGCAACAACGAAAATCTATTCTTTGTATAAAGTATAAAGCAAACAAAGAAAAGTTTTTATTTTAATATTTGACAAAGACAAATTATCGTTACGAAAACTTGAAAAATTTCGAATTTTCTAAAAAAATAATAATTTCCTTCCTGTTCACAACCTTATCCAACCTCAGTGAGATTTGTACTAAAAAATACTTTTTCCCCCGAATCAAAAGCACGATGGTATATGGTATACGGAAAATGCGCAATAGAGACATGATCCATTATTCCACAGTGGTAGAAAGAGAAAAGCTTCGGGGGAAAAACGTATTTTTCGTACACAAGCAGTATCAAAAACAAAAAAGGTTATCATTAGAAATCCCACTTAATCGTATATGTTTATCATTTAATTTTCTCCAATTTAAATTAAATTTATTAATCTTTTAATCTAAATAATAAATAAAGAGTGTAGATTCAAATAAAATTAAATATTTTATTTATTTTTTATGTTATGGTATTTATGTTATATGTATTTTGTTGTTGCTGTTTTGTGTTTGTTCGGAAGATAAATTAAAAGATTTTACATGTTTTCGAAATATTTATCTAACTCTCTATAGTGTACGGAATTGTATAATAGAGAGAATAACAAGATAACTTGTGTTTAAGAAGCGTGAATAAAAGTTTTTAATTTTTTTTTATATAAATAGATGTATAGTATGTATGTCGGAGTTTTTATTTGTTTGTTTTGCACGAACAGATTTTTATACTTACTTTTATTGTATACTGGTCGATGTGAGTAATCCAGTAAGTTGGAGATTTTCGTACATCAATTGATTAATTTGAATTCTGAAAACAGATGAAATGTTGATAAATGTTAAAAAAAAAGTTTTGAATTTCAAATTTTTATATGTTTACAAAAAATATGTTTCTATGTAGCATTTTAAAATAAAAAATTAGTACCAGCTGTCAAGCTTTTAATACAATATTTGTAGTTTTTTGCTAGTTGAGTTGCTTGAAAAATGATCAAAATATTTAAATTAATTAATTTTGAGCTTTTTTTAGCAAAATGCCATATATTTACGTTTAAAATAAAATACCTATCGATGTTTATTCTAGACGTAAATATATGGATATTTACAAAAATATGGTATGTTATTTATTAATTTAAATATTTGATCATGAAACGAATCTTGAAATAGAGATTGTGTAATTACTTTTGAATATACAAAGTAATTACTTTTTTGTATTTTTGATTGTACTCAAAAATACAGGTGGTAATTATTGCTTAGCGACTAATTACGCGCGGTTATACGTTTGTTTGAGAGATATCACGATGAAGCTGCATACACAAGAAATTTACGATAAGTATTTTGAATTACAATATTTCGATTCACTTATTAATTAGATTACATTTTTTTCTTGCCGATTGGTTAATAATAAAATGGTAAATGTATAGATTTTGATAATTAGACACTACGACATGTGTAAAAACGCCTATAAAGCTAAGTTATGTGTAACAAAAATGTAAACAACTAAATAATATAAATTTGTTTTGTTAAAAGAATGTTGACTGGCGACGTTAGAATAACGAAGTTCTATGTTCACCATTTATAGTTTCGAGAAAATAGCAATTGAAATTTCAAATAGCTGCAATATGCTCTGGTGATATTTTTTTTGTGTTTTTTTTTTTTAACAAATAAGTCTTCCACATTCAATTTTCATAATTTTCATTGAGATCTGCAAAATTGTTCATGTTAAGCCGTGAAATAGCCAAAATTATAATGAACATACAACCTTTTCTAAATTTTTTACCAAAATTGGAAGATAAAAAAGTTGTATGTAGTCACATACAACTTTGTTTTACAATTTAAGTTGAAATTGATGCTAGATTTCAGAAGGAAGTTTGTATCTGCGTTTTTTAGAGTACAATTAAGCAAATTTTATCGTTTAAACAAAAACATTTTATTTGATAAAACTATAATAATATCACATTTCAATATAAAAAAATAATAAAATATAAATTATAAAAAAAAAATACTTCATTATAAATATTAAATAATAACACAGAACATTTCATTAATTCATAAGTTCGATTGAGGAACAATATTTCACGAGTATACTTTTATATCATTATTCTAAATTTTTTACCATTAAAATGGTTTTATGGCTGACCCATATACTTAAACATTTTCTCTAAATGTATTTTTTTGTGGTTTGGAATATGTTTACTGTTCATACTTACAGCGGAATTAGACATCGTTGCAACAGAAGGTGTATTCTGTGATCGGTTTTGGCTTCTAGTTTTTTTAGTCGGTGGCCTTATTGATGTGTCAATGTAATTTGTAGAATTATACGTTAAGCTATATTTAATATCAAAAATATTTCGACTGAATCGTAACACCTTCAATCAAGGCCTTATATATACAGGCCTGATTGTACACGAAAAAATATTCAATGAGCTTTCGATATGGGTACTCATTTGTCTATTTTATATGGAAAATGCATATCTTGACTGATAAAATCATGAAATAAAATATGAGTAATTTTAATGTTTGATGAGTTTAAAAAATTACTTGTATTTTAAACCATTTGTCATTTTAATTTCGAAGAATGAATCAACCTCGAAATTAATAAAATAATTAAATAAAAATAGTACCTTTATCATATTTTATAGAAAAAGTTTCATTTTAATTGTGCTGCCAGATGCATAAATGTACAAAAAATAATTAAAACAGCGATCGCTGAAAAAAATGCTGAATATTCCTCAGCAATAATGAAATGTCAAATTTTTGTTTTAGTATTTTTTTGTGTTTAGATTTTTAAATTAATTTTTCTTTTATATTGTACAATAAAATATTTATGTACATATTATTATTTCCAATAAAGTTTGTGTTTTTTTTTAAATTTAATTGTGTACATATGAGCAATACATGGATACGAGTATTCGATATAAAAAAAAAATAATTAAAAACTCTAAACACAACAACAAACGAAAACAAAAATTTGACATTTTATTATAGCTGACGAATATTCAGCATTTTTTTCAGCGATTGCTGTTTTAATTTTTTTACATTTATGCATCTGGCAGCACAATTATAATGAAACTTTTTCTATAAAATATGATAAAGGGACTATTTTTATTTAATTATTTTATTAATTTCGAGGTTGATTCATTCTTCGAAATTAAAATGACAAATGGTTTAAAATACAAGTAATTTTTTAAATTCATCAAACATTAAAATTACTCATATTTTATATCATGATTGTATCACTCAAAATATGCATTTTCCATATAAAATAGACAAATGAGTACCCATATCGAAAGCTTCGATTTTTGTACAATCAGGCCCGTTAATATATGGCCCTGCTTCAATGTGCTAAACGGTACCACTTTATAGTTATTGATATAAATTATATCCGGTCTTTATTTAATTTTTAATTTTTTAATTACTGGCTATTATAGACCGTTTATGTTCATTTAGTTTTTAATTTAAATGTTTTTATTTAAAAAATTGCTATCGCCGATATTTCGATGTTTCACATCATTTTCCAGGCGGTATATTTAGTTAACAAATTTTATTTTTTATTTTCCGCGATTCAAATTTTTCCCCAAAGACTACCAATTTAATAATTTATTTGTTGTCCTTGACCCAATATTTATTTACGAAAGTTCAAAAAACAGCTGACCAAAGTTCAAAATAAAAACATTGTGACGTAATAATTTAAAAAACTACATAGATTTCTGAATGAAAATTTTGATTGTATTATGTGTGGTTTTCAATAATATCAATATAGACAGATTGTAATTTATTTGTGTCCACTTTGTAATTAACTGGATTCTTTGCCAACCAGATATGGCATGCTTCCTTAAATAACCTTTTGTTTTTCTTTGGTTCATACTCCAAGGTGATTGCATTATCGATATCGAACTCGTGTTTCCTTTCGTTTACATGTTTTACAAGAGCTGATCTATACGTGGACGGTTGAGTATTTCTTTGCCTGTTAATATTATGTGCAACATCTCTTTTATGTTGTATCATTCGCTCATTTTTTGTTTTGCCCGTTTCGCCAACATAACATGCGTCACAGTTTTTACACATAACTTTGTAGATTAATGCATTTTTTTGGTCCGTCGGTATTTTATCTTTTAATTTAGTGTAGGTATCAGACATTTTACTTATAATTTTGTTTGCGATCAATAGATTTCCCGAATCGTTTTTTAAAGTTTTGGTAATTTTTTCCGTTAAATATAGTTGAGTGCTTTTGAACACGTGTCGAAAATCTTGAAATCTGACGATTTCATTTGTATTACCTGGTAGGGCAGTTTTCTATTAATGGTTTTTAAAAGTCGAATCAGGCCATTCGGTGAAAAACATTCGTTTTTTGAGAACACTTTCTCAATTTGGCTGTGGGCGTTATCTACTTCCTGAATACAGGAGTGCCCAGGTAAAGAAAAACGCATCTCAATTGATTGTACTTTTGGATGTGTACTCATAAAATATTGTATGGCATACGACATGTGAGAATTCTTATGTTGCGGCACACAGTCACTCCAACTAATAAGGTTGGTGATATCATTATCACTAAACACACGTTCCAAAATTTCATAAAACGCCGATGCGATGTCATTGCCCGTGCGCCCCATGGTGGCTTCATTCCATATGACACAGTATGTTGTTTTGGTTGTAGATAAATGGACAGTTAGATAATATGTGTTTAACTTCGAAAAGTAATATGTCTCATCGATATTGCTTCTCGGACATGTTATAACTTTCTGCATGTCGAAACACAGAACAGGTATTTTGCTTTCCTTATCAATGTCTTTCAAATGACGCATTGCGACTTTCAGGTTGTTGTGTTCAGTGTAGTCGATATCTTGCAATTTTGATGGATCGATTTTGTGTATTTCGCAAATCCCACATTTATCAGACTTTGGCTTAAAAAAGTCCAAGTTTAAACGGGTATTAAATATATATCGATAATAACTGCTCTTTACAGGCAACACGTTTGACTCTATGCATTTTTTTTATCTCCAAGTATTTTTTATTTGTTTTTGCCCTACAATAATGAGATTCGACGCACGAAAAACTGTTTACATGGGCTAATATAAATTCCACCTTTTCTTTCCCAATTGCCCTCGAGCTTTTGGTACCCTTTTCGCTTTTAAGAACCACTGTACCAGTCATATTCATTTTTTCATGAACCGTATAAACTGGTTTTTGAGATATGTCCAAAGTCCCTAGGATATACTGGTACCGTGAAGATTGAAATAGTAGAAAAACGAATATTTTCGATGGGATACCTTGTCCGATTTACGCTTTCTACGAGTCTCGACCCGCTCCGTTGTCCTTGATAAGAAATTGTATTTTCCCGCTTGTTCTAGGGAATAATAATCAGTAAAAATACTTTGACGTTTAGAGTCCGAAATTAATAGAAAGCATCGAAATTTGCAATCCGACAAGCAATTTTTGAAAGTTTTAGTTTGTTTTTTGGGCCTTATTTTTCCTCGATAATTCACAAACTCTAAGCCGGCTTGGTATTGTTTATTCCGAACGGTTGATTTCCAGGTATCAAGCATGCGTCGCCGTTTTCTTGATTGAATCTATTTAAAAAAATAGAAATTTCAAGAAAATTAGGTATTCCAATCTTTGATCAAATTTATGACATGGCTTATCAATTCGTTTTCGCTTACATTAGATGATTCACCGTCAGAAATCGTAAGTTCGTGCTCTACTTTTGAGTTGTTTATTTCAGAAATGATTGAATTAGTTCTTAGTTTTATGATTGAATTAGTTCGATTCATTAGATTCACTCGATACGTGTTCCCCATTGTTTTCATATGTATATGTATTTATCGATACAAATGAATCTGAATTCGTATTATTTTTGTCGGTGCCAGAATTTTGTTCATTTTTTCCAGTATCTTGTGATACCAAAAACGAAACTATTTGGGGATCGCCGATTATTAATACCTCATTACCAGATTCAAGAAGCTCAAACTCTAAAACTTGCTCGCCCTCATTAACTGCAGAATATTTAATATTGTAATTTTCCGATATTGTAACTGTGAAAATATTCGAAATAAAGTTAGATAAATTCTACAAATTATTTAAATTATTTAACTAATTAATTAAAACCAAAATTACCTTCTTACAATTACACTAAATATATCAAATATACAATTTAATTAAAAATAAATCACATTAACACATCAAACCACATCGAAATAGGAAACTGTACTAAGATTCCCGCGTAAATTTGACATTTCAATTCAAATTGGTAGTGTCATTAAGAATAAAATAGTTGTAACTGAGCAAATAGGGTAAAAAGGTCCTATCTTAACTTTTTCCTTATTTTTTGTCGATAAAAAGGTTGCATGTGACAATTCTTGTGCAGATAGAAGTATATTTAACAAAATATTGACAAAAGTTGTAGAAGTTACAGCCTTAAGCGTGTTCGATTGGACTGGATTAACTGAAGTAGTAGCTGTATCTGAAGTAACAGAAGTGAAGAGACTGTTCGATTACCAACTCTTCACTTCAGTTAAAAATTAACTGAAGAGATATTTTGCTTATTTACTTCAGATGAGTGATTTGTTTTTCGTTTTTGAATTATTTCGTTTTAGTTTGTTTTTATTCTCGTGTTTTGATTTGGTGGACTGTTTGGTTGGGAATTTGCGACCTAAAAAAATAATTTTTAATAATAAATTACTAGAAATTAATAGAAAATTACATTTTGAAACCGTTTTTCTAAACACAAGCCAAACTGAAATAAATTGTTTTATTTTTATTTTGACATTTATCTGAAGTGAAGAATACCAATCGAACAGTCTCTTCTCTTCAGTAACTCAATTAAGTGAAGAGTACCTCAATTAACTGAAGTGAAGAGTTGTACTCTTCAGTCCAATCGAATACGCTTCTTTTTATAATGCTATCTTTGTTATTGAGCAATTTTTTTTAAATCTGACAACACCAATTGAAAGATTGAGTTAAAATTAGTGGGTATACTACTACACACATTTTTAAATTTTTTTTTTAAAACACTTGTTAAGGCTGTATGGTACTCAAAAAAAATTTCTGTTTTGGTATCGATATTTAAATGTCCAAAAATGGGTCTAAATTGTGTCTATAATAAAAAAAAATATCGTTTTATTTTTTTGTTTTATTTTGATGTAAAATAAATATAACTGTATGTCGACTTGTCTTATTTCCCTTTTTTCCAGCATTAAATTATGTACTATTTCGGTTAATTTTTCGTTGTTTCTATGGCAACTCATTATGTTAAAATATATAATTTATTGCAAAACGATAAGATCCTGGACATTTACCATTTTTGGGGGTTAGCCATCTCGTAGAGTAAGAGGAAATCAAAAATTAGCCGAGATCATACTCCTTTTTGACAAAAAAAAAAATTATTTATCGATACTGAATTTTTTCGTATCGATAAATATATCGATACTCTTAGTATTTTGATTATATCTTTCTTATTTTAATATTAATCTTTATGATCGTGAATTAATCCCTCAAAAATATCTTTCTGCATAGGTCAATATAAAAGATATACATGGTTTAGCAAGAAAAACTTAAGAAAATTTAATTTTCCTTGAGCACCATTATCCAAAATTTCGTCAACTTTGAATTTTTATTACGGATAAACTATAAATAATTTTAAAATAATCCTGTATTGATCCCTCAAAAATACCTTAAGCTTTGTCAATAAAAAAAATTATGTGAATTGATAAATATTTGTAGCCACAAATTGAATTTTACGATACCCTTATTTTGGTAAAATGAGTACCATACAGCCTTAAATATTCCGCAAAATTACAAAAGGTTTAAAAAAATTACTCGATCGATTTCGGCTTGTTAGGCTATCATCAGGAGTATCTACTAAACTGTCGAGTGATTTTTTTAAACCTTTTGTAATTTTGCGAAATATTTAACAAGTGTTTTAAAAAAAAGAAAATTTAAAAATGTGTGTATTAAGTGTGTTTCGCCAAGTGCCTACGGCAGAAAGTATAAGTAGTATATAGTGGGTATACATGCGTCACTAGAATAATTAACCCACTAATGCATGAATTTTTAATCATTTTCTATCAAAATTTTGACTTCAACTCGTAGTTGTTGAACAAATATGCATATTACAATAACAAAAACCAAACCGTTATGACGAGAGTACTTTAAAAGAGAATACCTCCTATAAAAACTAAAGAAAAAAAATATTCATGATAACGTAAAGTTAGACAATTCAAGATAACGTAAAGTCCGCCTTTAGGCGGAGTTATGCATTAGAGGGTTAATTCTTGTAAGTGTTGTATACAAGATTTCTCGTTTATTGTTGACTAAGAATCACCATTCCTTAATATACGTACAAAAAATTTTCCGTGGGGTTATCAAGCAATTCTGGGGGTTAAATTAGATACTAAAATTTCCTTGTATACTGAAAGTGGTAATTACCTCAATCATAAAATATCGTACAAGCATATAAGGTATTGTATGCCGCTCATTGCAATCAGTTTTGAAAATTTTTCTGAAACGGTAGAACTTTGAAAAATTGTACCTATGTACTTTATAAATCAAAATTTTAATGTTTTTGTACACAATGGAAAAATAATAATAACTTGTACTACAGGGTTACAATTATTTGTTATGCATCGAAACGTTGTATAACTCAGAAATGAAATATTGTACATCATACAAATGAAATATTGTATACGACATTCTTCTACCCAATAATTGAATTGAAATATTATACAGGTACATAGTTCTGTTTGAACTCCCTTTTCGATATGACAGTATGCACATTCTGAGTCAATATTTTACAGACATTTTGTCATCATATTGTAGAAGTGGAAAGCAAAATTTCATTTAATAAGCCTTACCCGTTTTTAAGTTATGCGTTTTTTGTGAAAATTGTAAGGGAGAGGAACTTTAAACACAAATATCTCAAAACTATAGTTTTGCATATACAATAATTCATTATTCAAGTGACGCATGTATAACTCATTTTTTTAAAAAATGTCGCTTAGAACCTTTTTACTCTAAGGTCGCTGTTGATGTAAAAACTCGTCAGCCGGAATATGGATTCTATTTATGCTCCTTATTTCAGAATTAAAAAGATATTTTACGTTAGGAAACAAATGGTTACGGCCGTTTAGCTCCTACTATAGATTTGTACCATTATCGCAATGTATATATTTTGGTGGTCCTCTTACTGTACAGAATCGTTTCAACGCTGCTAGAAAGGTATCGGAGCTCAGATCAGTGGCGATTTCGATTGAAGTGGTTTTGGTAGCTATGCACACAAATATCACGATGTAAGACTTAACCCTCTAATGCATGAATTTTTAATCATTTTCTAGCAAAATTTTGACTTCAACTCGTAGTTGTTGAACAAATGTGCATATTACAACAACAAAAACCAAACCGTTATGACGAGAGTACTTTAAAAGAGAATAACTCATGTAAAAACTAAAGAAAAAAATATTCATGATAACGTAAAGTTGGACAATTCAAGATAACGTAAAGTCCGCCTTTAGGCGGAGTTATGCATTAGAGGGTTAAAGGCTTTCGCTCTACGACCTCACCATGTTTTTAGTGTGAACGGCCCTGCTAAGTCGATGCCAACTTCGGTGAATGGTCTTATAGATGGATTAACTCTTGCATTAGCTGCTGCTGCTGTTGAGCCTTGTAGCGTCGACATATGAAGCACGTATGGATAATGCGTTGTATTAGATTCTTGGCCCGCAGTATAGCGAAGCTTTGCTTCAAGATTGTGTTGGTCATCTTTTGCCCAGAGTGGAAATTTGTATAATACGTTTCGATGGCTATTCTCTCACTGATTACATGGTTATTTGGCAGCAATATCAGATGTTTGTTATCTAGATACACGTTGGCCTATTTTAAACGTCCTCCCACTCGGAGAACACCTTTGTCATCTATAAACGGATGAAATGTTAAAATTTTGGAATTATGTATTTGGTAATGGCTTTCCCTTCGACAATAAGTTTATATCTGCATTATATGTTTCTTATCATTATATGGATTCTGCAATAGAAATCTCCTCTAATGTTAAATTCTTCTGCTGTATTCGTCTTGATTTGGTGGTTAACCTCTCTCTATACCGTAGAATGTAGACTAAAACATGAGACATTGTACGAAAATTAGAGTATTTGGCGGTTAAGTTACTGATAATGCCAAAACTTGGTTGAATATTCGCAAAATTGGTTAACGCCTCGGTTATTGGTAATTGTCTAGGTTGAAGTTGGAGTTCTTGCAAGAATGTTGGCCCATTGACTCACGTTGAATTATTTACACAGTCTTACGACCTCACTCCACGAGTAGCATAATCGGCTGGGATATCTTCGGTTGGAACAAACTACCACTGGCTAAGCTTGTTTGTCATTATTATTTCGGAGACGCGGTTGACCTCGAACTTTTTCCGCAATTTTGGCGGTTTGGATAGCCACTGCGGACTGCCGCATGATTGTAGAATCTGAATGTAGATAAATGTTAGGTTCTCTCGTCAAATTGAGAGATGTTAGTACGATCTTTAATAGTCGAGCCAATATTGTTGCGTAACTCGAGTTTTTGCAATAAGCAGGTTGACCTTAGGTTGTCCATTCCCTTTGTAATGGAAGCGCGGAAACTAAATTGTCAGCTCCAGACATAAAATCGTCCATGTAGAAATTTGACTTCAGTATTGCACTAGCTTTCGGAAATGTGTCACAAAATTTATCGGCTAAATAATGTAGTGCAGCAATTGCTAAAAATGATGCTGAGGCCGTACCGTATGTTACGGTTTTTAACCGATAATGAATTAACTACGACTTGAGATCAGCTATCCACACAAAGAGGTGATAATCACTATCCTTCTTTGAAACTGAAATTTGCCGGAACATTTTTTCTATGTATTCTCGTGCTTACGGAATAGGATGAGTATGTTTATTAAATTATCTTGTATAGTCGGTCCAACTACCAGGTTGTCATTGAGAGAGTGGCTGCTGCATAATTTGGCGGAGGCGTCGAATACTAAGCGCATCTCTGTTGTGCTACTTGACTCTTTCAGAACAGGGTGATGATGTAAATAAAATATTTAATTATGTGCTTTATCCAATTCATTTTCCGGCACTACCTCCATCTGGTTTAACGTCAAATAATCTTTCAAAAATGCATAGTGAGCTGCTCTTTATTGACTGTTCGTCTATAGACGACATTCTAATGCGTATATAATCGTTTGACGGCTTGTGAATAACTTTCTCCAATGGTTGGTGGAAAATGCCTACCGTTTAAGACAAATGGTTATTTTATTAGCATCAATCCGTTGTATCAGCTACGATCTCTTTGATTCTCCAGAATCGTTCGATTACTGCTTCAACACGAGATGTATCACTCATTTCAACGGAGTTTATTGGCTGCATTGTATTGACGATAGGTTTAGAATTTCTGGAATTGGCTGGTGTATTGTCTGCGATTATCCAGTCGAATCTGGAATTTATAGCAAATGTACTCTTTTGCTCACTGTGTTTTGTCCCGTTCTCAAGTGAATGAAAAAATGGTTCACGTCCCAATGACAAGTCAATTTTGTCTGGTGTATTGAAAGCCGGGTCAGCTAACAGTCTATACTTATCGTCTTCCTCTGGTCGTATATTTGCGGGTTCACTGAAAAAAATAATTCAATGAATCCATTTCATTAAATTTTTCGGAAGAAAAATTCTTTGAATCAATGAATTTATTAATTGGTCATATTAATTCTAAAATAAACACGATTATAAATTAGTAACCGGGTTGTCAATTCAATGAATAGCCATTTATTGATCGATTTCTCATTGATATCCTGAAATCTACGGAAATTAATAAAAGTTTTAACAACTTTATAAACTAAGTTAATAAGAAAAAACTATTAAAAACCAGTTTATTCCACATGATAATGGATTTGTACGTATATTTAAATGATTTTCTGAAATAATAATTCGTTGAATCAATGAACTATTTAATTGTTGTAAGATTGCTGCTATATTAGAACATATTATATAAAATATATTACATATTATTATATAAAAACATTGATTCAATCTAAATAGATATTTTTATAAAATTTCCAAATAAATTGTCTGGTGGTAATGGTGTTTTTGACCGCAATTCAGAGTCAGAATTGGAATGAGGTTTTAGCCTGATTTCGAACTTGTTAGTTGCCAATGATTCAAAAATATGATCTATTTCGTTTTGTGATTACAGGAAAGGAAAATTGAAATTATGCAGTAGGCATTCGGTTTCTCACTTCTTCTTATTTAGGTAAAACCGTCTGTTATGTAAGCCAAAAAAAGTTGTTAAAAGTGGAAATATTTTTTGAATAATTGAACTTCATTTTAATAAATAAAAAATATCTTGTATGCTTGTTTTATTTTATAAAAGCTTCCATCTCAATCGGAAATGTTTATTTTGTTAAAGCAAGACATATAAATCCCGAATTATCTTAAATACAGTAAAACCTGTTTTTGTGAGGTATTTTTTTATGCATCTTTTATATGCGATTTTTTTATGCAATTTTGTTTGTGCGATTTTTTTTATGCGGCCTAATTCATATACTGCATAAAAAATCGTTCAAAAAAATCGCATAGAAAAGGACCGCACAAAAACAGGTTTGACTGTATTCAGTATCCTCGGATTAAACCTGAAACGCACATATATAAAAAATATTTCATCCTCCAGCAAGTGCCAATTTCATATAAAATAAATAAAAATTGCGCCAAAAACGCTATATGTTAAAATATTCTTGTTAAATTTTATAAAAAATGCACATGCTTATACACATAATAAAAAAAGTTATAAACTAAATAAATTTTTTAATGGCATTAAAGGAAAAATTGATCAAATAATAACATTTTAATTAATTTTTAAACTATTTGTTGAATTTTATAAATTATTTAATGAATTCAATGAAGCTTATATAAGTCAATAAATATTTTCGTTAACAACATTAAAATTTTAATCGAACTAATGAATTTTAATGTTAAAATTGGAACGACTTTCTGCTTTTTCGCGTCTTTTTCGCCAAATCGTGCTCGTCGCTGTCTTGTTGGTCTAATAACCGCGTTCGGCGCGGCGTTCCTCTTCATTTCGATTTTGAGTGTTTAATTGAAAAGGTGTTTTGTGAAAAAGTTAATATCTAAAATTCAATTATCCAGATAAATAGATAAATATGTAATATACAATTTATACATGCAGATTTAATTATTAAGGTAAGTGTAAAATTGTTACAGTATTACAATGTAATATTAAAAGTGCTTGAAAATAAAATATAAATGCATGTTTCCTGATCTTTAAAAGGAGAAATCGACGCATATATGATGCCGTATTAAACATGTTTTAAACAACTACAGAAAATGTGTTTTGAATCGATGTTATAGTTTTGAGATTAGTGTATTTTGAAGCAAAAATGAAACTACTGTTTTTTTATTTTTTTAAATTCTAATGATAAAGTTTATTATTAACTATCGATTGGCATTAATAACTCAATTTGGCCAAAACTGTAGTTAGGTAAAATATGTTTAGCACGACAGTACGGTTGTCTGTATAAACGTTAATTTTCGTGGCGGTAGAAATTTAATTTGTAATGATTCAACACGTTTATTTCATAAGGACGCATGTGCGGTTTTCTCTTTTAAGTAAAGAGAGTGTCTACAGTTTGTTTACTTATTTATATTTTAATACTGTTTTTGGGTATTAAAGTTGGCCTTTTCCTTACTATTTTAAAAAAAGTGTGTGTTGCTAAGCTACACTTTTAATCCTTGGTGTAAAAGTAGGTACTTTTAATACTAGGAGAAAAATATTATGCGTAGCCGAGCAAAAGCAAAGATTGCGAGTCAAACAAAATCACACAAAATCGAATAACACACACTATTTTTTCTCCAACGAAGGGTGCATGTCGTGTCGGTTGTATATTATTAATTATACAAGATTACGAGTAAAGCCTAGTACGCTGTTCAAGTAAAATGAAATTTTCACTGGTCTCCAAAAATAGGAAGATAAATCTGACGTGAAAATTTAGTTTGACGATTCTTGTAAAATTTTATATCAGTAAACTTCAATTTGCAATTTAAAATCAAAATTACAATTGACTGCAATAGGCGATTGAAAAACAAGAAACTCAAATGATGAAACGTCAAAATATTTAGCTTCACATTAATCGTTCGGGAATATAAAAATGGAGTGAGGTAAAATAGAGACATCTGTATTTTAATACGAAAACCCCCATTTCGCTAGCTAAACTGCGTACCGCAAAGTGAAATTTAGCGGTGAAATTTTCATTTTCGTTTTCGCTTGTGTCATTTTTATATGAGAAATTTCATTTCACTTCAGCAGCGTACCGGGCTTTAGTACAAATTATGTAATTAAAACTTCAAAATTGAAACTAATTTTGTTGAAATATTTTGTGAAACTAAGGAGATCATGACTTTTGTTTGGTTTGACTATTGTACGCGTCAAATACAATGCAATATTCCAACCAAACAAAAGTCATGACCTCCTTAGTTTCACAAAATATTTCAACAAAATTAGTTTCAATTTTTAAGATTTAATTACATAATTTGTACTTACTCGTATAATTAGTAATATACAACCGACACGACATGAACTCTTCGTTGGAGAAAAAATAGTATGTGTTATTCGGATTAAAAGTGACTTTGTTTGACTCGCAATCTTTGCTTTTGCTCGGCTACGCTGCGCTTCGCCTCGCATGCAAATATAATTGCTCGCCAAACAAAGTATTACTTTTAATCCTAATGACACAATGTACTATTATTCAAATAAATAACCTATATTATCTCTGGGCTAAATTAAAAATAGTTTTCTTACAACTTTCATTAAATAGCACTAAACAAAATTTTAAGAACATCTTTTAACTTAAAGCCTGTAAAACAAATCTTACACAAACAATATTAAAAATAGGCCATAATATATTATAAAAATCAAATGAATATTAAGGTATAGTTAGTTGTTATACTGCTGTTCAAAATTTTTTTTTGTGATAACTATCTTTAAAATTTTTCGTATAAGCTAAATACTTTATTGCTTTATCTTCTAATTGATATTAGTACCTGAAACAGATGCAGAGTACTATGAAAGCTCATTAAAATATGATAAATTGTCCGCCGAAGGATTCAGGCTCACTGATATGTAAAAGTTAGGTAGCACCGCTGAAGTATTTGGGAAATGGCCATTCTACAAACAGTCTTCGGGATATCGTTTAGTAAGTATATAAATTGCAGAAGATTAAAATAATAATAAACAAAACGTTTCTTTATTTCCAGATTGACATGGGTTTCAAGGTTCTATTTGCAGAGACGAGTGATATTTTAATAAAATGGCCGGAATACAAAATGTCAGTTGAAAAATTTCTTACCAAACAATCAAATGTAAAAGATAGGGGTATTGTTTCGTATTTACATAAATTAAGAGAAAATGATATTTCGGAAAGTAAGTGAAATATTACATTAAAATTTAAATGTAGTTATATCGAGTATTTTGGGATCAAAAAAACATAAAATGTAGATGATGTAAATAAAAAGCCGGAACATAGTAGAAATTGATTTAGTGCAGTTTTTTAGGTCCCAAATTACTCGATATACATAAATACAATAATAACATTAACGTAATGTGATGTTTGTTTATACATTTACAGATAATTTGGATTCGTTGTTGCTATATGGGCTGTTTAGTGCCAACACAGGAAATCGTAACAGAAATCAACACGGGCCTAAAGGCGGTTACCAAATTCACTATTAAAGACTCACCAGAGTGTTTTATATATGTAGGAAAGACAATCCAGGAGATTGAAGATCATCTCCTGTTTAAGTGATAAAAAAACGCCTATTCAGCGTCTAATTTTAGGAGTGGGAAATTCTCCTGAATAAATTATTGAGACATTTGTATATTTCGATGGTGTTTGATTCGAATTTAATAATATTTTGCGGGTAATGTTTCAAAATAGAGCATGTTTTTAATTTGGAGTATCCTGCCGCTGCTATGAATTTCTATTGTTTTGTACAGGATCTGTTTTATGGGATAAAAACAGCTAAAAATACCAAAGTAAATGTTTTATTGAACGAAATACATACTTCGTAAATAAACTTGAATTACTTAGGTGCTTAATTTATTAAATACATATGTATTAAATTTTAGAAAATGGAGAATTTTTATATTATTATACAATTTTACAATTTATTATTTAAATATTGAAGTTTAATTAGTTTTTTTTATTGTTTTATTTTGTGATTTGAAGAATATTGAATATTTTTATTGAAGATTGTTAATAAGTTGAAATATCGATGAATAAAAAAAATTTATGTTGAACATTAAACCAAGCGTTTTAAGCTTTACACTTCAAGCCATATACCCCCAATTTATATATATATATAATATATATATATATATATATATATATATATATATATATATATATATATATATATATGTATATATATATATATTATTATATATATATATATATATATATATATATATATATATATATATATATTTATATATATATATATATATATATATATATATATATATATATATATATTCCCCCCTCCTCCCGCCCGCTCCTTGTTGTGACAATTTTGATTAATTTATTCGTTGATTTAAACAAAAAGTTTATACATCGTGAAATAAGGTTACTAATTCAATATTATCTATTACATTGTGGCAATGAATTAGTTAGTTAAATTAATAAATATATGTGTTGTATCAATTATTTTGTTTCATAAAAATTAATAAGATTAATTAATTAATTCATCAATAATATAAACCACGTCGTGAAACTTCTATTAAATTAGTACATTGATTCAATAAATAGTTGTAAGATCAATCAAATTAGTTACAAAATGATAATTTTGTGTTGCGTTGTATTAATTAAAAAATTTATTATTTTTTTTGACAAAAAAATATGAATAGTTACATTGTATATATTAATTTGTTAGCTTTTAATAAATGGTATTCTAATCTAATAACATTGAGTTTGTTCAATCAATCAACAAAGTTTAAGGTCCAAGTTATTAAAAATTTCGTTGCCACAATAATTTTTTTTATTGTATATGCGTATGTTTTTTTTTCAGTGTTGAACTGGTAAATACGATATAATGGATGTATCTGGTAATTATGGTCAATATGTGATCTAAATTTTAAATCACACCCTCCTCTTGAACATCCAGCTTCAGTAATATCTTCAATAAATAGTGGTATCTTCAATAAATTTAGAAATATTTCGATGATAAAGGAATGTGTCCAGCCTGAGTCCAATAATGCTCGATCCTTAACCCAATTGCCATATTTGTCTTCTACCTCAACACAAGCTGTTGGCAGAATAGGTATCGTTGTATTATACGACGGTGACTCAAAAACTAACACATAGTGCCTGCGCCTTCGACTGAAGATGAACATACATGGTTAGCCACTGGGGTAGGTGTTTCCGGTACAAGATGGAGGAACGTGTTATGTTTGTTGTCTTGGGCACTTCTGCCAATGTTTGGTAGTTCGGCAATTCATAACCAAATGCCCTTGGCTGATGCAGTTGAAGCATCGGTTGGCTTTGGAAATAAAATCCCGACGTTCCGTCACAGGTAATTCTCGGAATTTGAGGCAATCAAATAATTTATGGTAACTTCTGCTATTGGGCAACTAGGTAATTAAGCTTCGGTGTGGTACGATACTACGATCTGCCTTTGATTGTTGATTTTTTGATTGTTCATCGGTAGCTAGTATGTAGAAGTATCCATGGATCCCGATTTCTTGCATCTGGACCAAGCAATTTTAATCCGCGTACTGTTTCGTCTATGGTATCATTTAACTTCATTGTGTTGCTAGCTGTTGCCTTATTGAATTTCGGTGTTGCTAGGAAATCACGTATGTATGTCTCGACTTTGCGCTTCTTCTTATCGTACTTTTGGGCAAGCCGTTTCACTGCTTCATAATAATTTGCGTCATTTACCCGAAAATGACAGAAGGAAGTATAGGCAGCAACTCTTATTTGACCGAGCAAATTTTTAAATTTTTGGGCTGAAGATAAACTGATATTATTGTGCACTGTTGTTACGAATATGTCATAAAATAACTGCTATTGCTTCATGTTTGCATCAAATACAGGAAGATTTAAACGGGGTAACTTGAAATCCGATCAAAAATATTGGTTTGCATTGGCTGTAACATTCGCTGCATCCTCGTTGTCTACTTACGAAACAGACAATAAAGTTTGTTTCCTAATCAAACTTTGGATTTAGGATACTACCGCGAAATACATTTCATCAATCAATTAACCCTGACACTTTGTATAAATTCTGTCTTTGCATGTACACAGCAAAAAGAACGTACAGCCTCGAAAATTATGTTCGAATTTTTATAGCTTATTATTAAATCACACAGATGTCGCGTCGGTATTCATATTTTCGAAGCTGGATCACAAAAATTACACATGAATCCACTTGCAGGTTTGACTTTTGACAGATATCACGATGAAGCTGCATACACAAGAATTTTACGAAGAAAGTATTTTGAATTACAATATTTCGATTAACTTATTAGTTAGATTACATTTGTCCTTTCAGATCGGTGAATAAGTAATAAAATGGTAATTATATGGATTTTGATAATTAGACCCTACGATATGTGTAAAAATGCCTATACAGCTAAGTTATGTGTAACAAAAATGTAAACAACTAAATAATATACATTTGTTTTGTTACAGAGAATGTTGCTGCTGTTGATGTAAAAACTCGTCAGCCGAAATATGGATATGATGTATGCTCCATATTTCAGAATTAAACAGAGATTTTACGTTAGGATGACCATACGTACCACATTGTGTGGTATTGTACCACATTTTGAACTAACGTACCACATTGGCAACTGTACCACATTTTGCACCCCACAAGAGTATCGAATGTACATACCACATTTCATACATAAATTTTCCACAGAATTATTTTTAAACTTACATACAATAATATGGCATACTCAGATTTACTTAGACATGTCTAGGATTTCTTGGAACTGGCCAAAAGTGACCACTACACTAAATTTGTATAAAATTATAAATTTATTTATTTTTCTAAGTGAAATGGAATTTTTATTTTATTAATCATTTGTCTGTATTTCATAGACAAAAAAAAATTTCATTTTATCCGGTTCAAATTTTTTCTTCATTAACATAAACTTAACCTACTATACACATCTTTTTGTGTACAATTACACTATTTTCTATATTGTATAACTACATTTTTCAAATCTGTTAATTTGTGTAGCTACACTTCTGAATTCTGTGGAAAACTTCACACCGGTTGTCAGGAACCTTTGTACTATTACAGGGCCAACAACTTGTTTGTTGAAAATAGTGATCGTCCGAATATAAACTCGTTTGAAAAAAAAAAAACTAAACTTTCGCCATCTAACGTAACGATTATAGCATTGGAGATCTGACCTAAACTTTCGGCAACATTTCTGAGTTTTTACAAATAAAATCAGATAGCAGATCAATAAAGCAAGAAAAATGGTCAACATGCTTCATAAGATTTTCAATGCGTCCGCCCCTCCTTTATTGAGTTCGAGCCCAGAAAACGCAAGATGAGATGGATCGGACACACATTAAGGAAAATACTATACTCTTGAGGTAATTCCCAATTTTCTATTCGTTATCACAAATTAAAGACGATATTCAATGTGAATAGATAGAGTAGAGAGTTTGAATTTAAAGTTGTTTGGTAGTTAGAATTCTATTATATTTGTCATACCTGCACAATATTGATATTACATACCTACATTTTAGATCGTAGATCGTAAAACTGCAATAATTTAATCCATTGAAAGTGAAACTAACATAAATCATTGAAACTTATCATCTCACCTAGATATTTTGTATGCGGTAAAGATTTGCAAACAACATAAAAACCTATAAACTTGAATTGTTTTGAATCACAATAAATCGAGAGCTTGTCTAGTTTGCACACATATTCCGTCTTAATAAAAAGTGTTAAGTGAACCGTTAAATTATTGTAAAATGTTTAAAAAAGTATTGTTGGTTGTAGTCGCAATTTGTACAATACACTGCAACCGTGAAACGAACCGGATTTCAAATAATAATTTGTGGAAGCCATCAGATCTTCTAAAATCACTTAAATCATCACCATTTTGCGTACTCGAAATAGCCCGTAATAGAAATCTACGAAAATTAACACGTCAAACTGCAACTATTGTTGGAAAATATCATCCCATCAGTCTAAAATTATTTATTGATGCTAATAAATTTAGCTCAGTGCATAAATCATTGGCTAGAGTAGAACGACTAAAATGGGCAAATCGTATTCAAAGAGAAGGGAAGAAATTATTTAGAAATTTGGTGGCGGAATTAAATCCTGTGCAAAAACAAGTGCAACAGATAATTAGGTTTCAGAACAATAAATCTGGATCAAGGTGTACATCACGATTGAGCAATTTTATTGATTTTGTTTTACGATTGCCATTTTTAATTATACAATTTGTGTTGAAAATCCTTGAAGGGAATTCTAATCTAATGACAACTACAACTAAAGAGGACACATGGGAATCCACCAGCCAGAGAACAACAACGGAAAAAATCACAACCATGAAACCAACAACCACTAAAGCGCCAACGAAAAAAACTACACCAAAAATAACAACCCCAACAACTACAACCTTCTCAACATTATCAACAACGGTAATAACACCGTCAATAACAACAACAGATAAGACAACAACAATGTCATCTACAATGCCTACATCAACTGCATCGTCTATAACATCTGAAACTACTTTCGAAACAACAACACCACCACCACCACCACCACCACCACCACCACCACCAACACCACCACCACCACCACCACCACAACCACCACTGGGTGAGTTCTGATCTATAAATTTATATTTCATATTATACAAGCCACTTGAAGAAAGTTAAAAAATATTTTTTTTAATTATAGTTGGCGAGCATGGTAACGGCTCCGCGGCCTTCAATGATACGCATAAAACTGACAAACCAGTACGTCGTCAGCAAGTCAGTTAGTGAAGTCTTAAATTATACCTTGGCTATATGGTCGATTGGAACATACAAAAAACTATGATATGAGTTATACATAATCTCCAAATTTCTAATTAACAGAATACCAAAATATAATTCGATTATGATTTGATTTTTTAAATTTGTGGTAATAAAATATTATATTTATAATAAATATCTAAAAAATATATTTTAGCATTATCATTGTAAATTAAAATAAATATGGCCTAGTGAAGAATGTTGACGTAACTGCTTGTACCAGCTTATGAAAAAACTCGATCATATGAAAAAACTCGCATCACAAGGGCTCCGATCAACACTTTTCTTTTTATCACTATGTGTAATGGATACAATACCGGGGATAACGATAGTTGGCCAATCCCTAATTCCACTATATGTTTAAACTTTGCGAATGTAGCATTGTGACGCACTAGATCTAGCCTGTATGGTTTTGACACTGGAAAATGACCCGTAGTGACAAAAAAGTGTACCACGGGCCGATTGTAATTTGGTGGCGCTGTTAATGAAAGGCAATTTCTTCAAGAGAGTACAAAAAACTTTGGCGTGTTAACTCGAACCATACTAGCGTTGATTGATAGCTGAGTTTTTGGGTCAATCAGTTTCTTGCATAAGGCGGAAAGGGCACCAAATCAGCTGAGAAAATCAGTGCCAATGTTTGAATGATTCACGTCTGCTAGAATGAAAGCATGCGTGAATGTACATTTGAGTTCCATATTTACCTGGAGCAATTTGCTACCGAACGTATTGTGTGTTGAGCTATTGGCGGCCAATTAAATTAGACCTGGATTGTTCGATTTATAACTTATGAACTTTCGAAACGGCCGATATCGATTAGGAAAATTAGATTGTTTGTGACTTCATGAATGAATAAGCGGCTTCGTATTATTGTTTTCGTTTGGCTCTGATCAACTTGCATTGGTGAGCTGCCAGACCCGAAAATACACGACTTGTGATATCTCCACATAGTTACCGTTGGTAACAAAACTACTAATCTTTTGGTTTCTAGGATAAAATACGGCGCTAAAGGAGTTAACCTTAAATATTTCGCTCGGCTGGGTTAAGGTGTTACTCGCCATGGTGATAATCGACAGTCAGCTTAGGGTGGATTAGGATACCTGGCACCTCCCGGATTAATGGTATTTTTCTGTGAACATCTTAGACATCTGACGTACAATAGTAAAACTAAAGATAAATTTAGCAAGTATTATTTTAATTCGGCAGAGCCAACTTTGATGTATTTTTCAAAATGAAAGTTCGAAAAAATTTTCTAGCAGAAGGCAGTGTGGCTAAATTCTAGTGAAGCAAATCTATATTTGATTGAAAATTATGATATGTTCTCAAATTGTAATGACAGTTATGCATCGGGAGGAGTCATAATTTATAAATGAAAAAATTAAATCACGATTGCAAATTTGTAAATCACTCGTTTTTAAGTGCTGATGTGTTGTCTTTTAGTTTTTTGGTGGAAAAGGAAAGATTTAATTTGATTTGTGCGTACAGGTTACAAGATGTACATACTAGTTCTTTTTTAGATGATTTGGAAAATTTACTATCTGCCAAGAATTTGTTTGTTACTATCTGTTTGTCTTCTATGGGTTTGATTTCTTTAATAAACGTACCTACAAGATTTTCTGGTTCATGTATTGATCATATTTATTACCGGAGCAGCCCTGACATTAAACTTGATTGCAATGATAATTTAAAATTGCCGATGCTAAACTAAACTTGGACAACCGTCTAGCTAGCCAATCAGATCCTAATAGGGCATTCAAGAATTTTTCTGTAATTTTAAATCATTATATTCAACTAAATACTGTAACATCTTTCAAAGTGAATAAGCAAAAAAAATTGAAACCATGGATGAATGATAATGTATTAAGAAATCTTTAATAAAAAAAAATAAGCTTGTGAAATCTTTAAGAAAACATCCTAATAATGATCTTTTTAAGATATATGTTAAAAGGTACCTACTCTAAATTTGCGAGTAGAATAACAGAAGAGACCAAGAATGATTTTTATCTCAACAAGTTTGAAACTAGCAAATGTAATTTGAAACATCAATGCCAAACAGTGAATGAATTAATTAATAATAAAAAATCAAACCGCACTATAAATGAAATTCGAACTCTTGATGGAAATATAATAAATACTCCTGTTATGATAGCCAATAACTTAAATGATTATTTTTCCTCCATAATATCTCAACTAAATGAGAGGTCTACCAGGACAAATTTTATTTCCTCAGATAGAATAGTTTTTTTTAATTTTTTTTCCGTTTTATTCTATGCAATCTTTTTCTGGGGCTCAAGGCACTCCCAACTCTTTCGCAGTTAACTTTTACCGTCCTACTTTACGCAGTAGTTGCCAAATCGAGGACGTACGGCTATAGACTGGTTTTGTATAAACCACCTGCACATTGCATTGCTTCATGCAAGCATTTAGTGCTGACATGAAAGGTGGGTCGGCCCATGGATTCTGCACTATCAACAGGGAGTCATAGTTGTGTTCATCGTCATCACCGATCGTAATCAGATGACGAAAAATCCCTTTTACATCCCGCCCCTATCGGGATTCGTACACGGTACCTCCCGATCCAAGCGTCACAGCTTTAACCACCGAGCCATTTGGTCGGTAGATAGAATAATTGAACTTAATAGTTTTTATTTTTCACCTATCTATGCTTCAGAAATTTTTAAAATAATTGCTGGGCTAGAAAATAAATATAGTTGTGGCTTTGACAACTTAAGTAATGTATTAATTGAAAATATTGTTTTCTGTATAGTAGATGTTTTAACGTACATTTTTAATTTAAGTATTGACAAAGGAATTTGCCAGACAAATTGAAATTAGCTGTAATCATTCCAATTTTTAAAAAGGAGACAAATTATTATGTACTACATCGGCCGATTTCTCTTTTGTCAGTATTTTCTAAGCTCTTTGTAAAAGCTGTTAAAACATGCATTCTAAATTACTTAAATTCAAATTTTTTTTTAATAATTCGCAATTTGGTTTTAGAGAAGGTCTACTGAAGCTGCCGTGTTGGCTTTTTTAAATAATGTGTATCAAGGAAAAAACGATGGCCAACTAGTGACAGGTAGTTTTATAGACATAACTAAAGCATTTGATATGATATAAGAGGACATATTAATAAATGGTTTGCATGATATCTAAGCCACAGATCACAAAAAGTCAAGATTGGGAACTTTTTAAGTAAGTATGCCTCGTGATATCAAAATAGGGATTCCTCAAGGATCTGTTTTAAGATCTCTTTTATTTTTGATCTATCTTAATTCAATTTTCTCCATTAAATTAAATGGTGAAATAGTAGCAGATGATATGGGTATAAGCTACTGTGCAAACTCTGAACAACATCTTTTAAACTAAATAAATACTGATATGAGGATGCTCAGATTATGATTTCATGCTCATTATTAGATAATCAGTGATAAAACTAAACTAATTAATTTTAGTCTAACGGGAAATAGTGTTTGTAATGAAATTATACTTCATTCTAATCAAACAAATGACAGCTGTGAGTCTATTTGTTTTGTTATCGAGTCAGCTCCTAATTTTAATTACTTAGGTTTACTCTGGATTATTAAATTGAATTGGAAATACCATGTGGGCATCCTTAAAGATAAGCTGCGAATGTCTTTGAGGACATTTTATTTTTTAAGAAAGTTATGCCCCGATAAAGTTATGACTTTTTTGTATTTTGGGTTAATTGATTCAAAATTGCAGTATGGCTTATCTTGCTGGGGTGGAACTTATTTTAATAGAGTTATACGTTCACGTGAAGTATTTACTAAATTATTCCTAAAAAAAGTTAGGACCAGTTTAGGAAAATCTTCGCGAATTTGAGCAGAAGCGTGAAGTTTTTCCTATTCCTAAATGTTTACGAGTGTATTAGTGTAAATAATATACAAAATTCGTTTTAATTAAAAAATTGAATGGCTCTTTTCTTTTTATCGTTTAATGCGTATATTAGCCCGTAAAGAAATTTTTCCCGTCGTGGAAAAAGTTACATGGAAAAAACGTTGCGTGCCAGCGGACCGCAGTTCTATAGTAATTATTGTTTGTTTAATTAGAACGTTACTAAAAATTTCGATTAGGCAGATACTAACAATTTCAAGAAAAAAAGTAAACGGAGTGGGGATATATTTTTGGAGTGATAACTTCTTACACCGCATGTTCAAAAAATTGAAACAAAATTTTGCCTTTGGTCGTGGGCAATTACTCATCAACTGCAAACATTATCTTTAATTTAAATGTATGATTTCTTAGGTTGGCTCTTAGGCTGCATGCCACACACATAACATCATCGCAATGACGTCATCAGGTGGCGAGGCAAGCCGCCCCGCTTAACTCTGATTTCGCGCGATTTAAATGATTTAACAATTGTAGCGAGGGAATCACTCATCCGATTCGAAGTAAATTTTTGCATAAACAAACAGTGGTGGTTAATTGATTTTAAATTAAAATAATTAATCTTAAAATTAATTTTAATTTAAATTAAATCTACAAAATAGCAATTTGCAGGGCTTGGCTGCACTATAGGGAGAGAATGCCTTATCAGATCGGAGCAATTCTAATCTCAAGAAGCTGTGCCGAATAATTTATTTTAAATTAAAATGATTAACCTCCACATAAATTTTAATTAAAATTAAAATCTGTAAAATAGCGATTTACAATAGTTGAGAACATTGTTAGAGAGAATCCCTCATTTTTTGTGCGTAAAGAAAGTGTGGCAGATAATTTATGTATATTAAATTAAAATAATTAATCTGAACATCTTACAAATATGATCACGCAAAACACCTACGGCCGTGTAGACGACAGAGCCCACCCCGAATTATTTGTACGGACCGAACAATGCTCTTTAAGAGTTAATCCTTAAACAATATTGTAGCATTTCAATTTTCTAGTTTATTGATTCCCCTAGAAAGCGATCAATTTACAGCTAAACTACACTGCGCCAATTAAAAAACGGAACAGAAATTTTCTTCGAAAAAATACCCAGATTTGAACGCTTGTTTCTTGGTGAAATAACACCTTTCAAAAAAAAAAAATTTGTTTCTAGTTGAAGGGAATTTTGTTTTCTTTTCAATACTGGAAACCGTTTTATTTTATTTTGTTTTTTTATTACTTTTTAGAGTAAAACAAAAGGTGTTTAAAAACAAAAAATTTGCTGCAGTTTGAAACTGTTCGTTTACAGTGCTCGAAATTTCATTCAAAAATTCAAATCGGCCATTTTATAGAGAATTTAGAAACCTTGCAAAATGACAATAGGCAAATTTCTGTGCGGCCACTCGTTATCTAGTTATTGAAGTTTTAGTGTGTTAAAGTTTTAGTATTAAAGCGACTTAAGGGAGAACACCACTGGGAGATTTTCAAAAAATCGATTTTTTTTTTTTGCCTTTAAAAAATCCTTTAGACCCTTAAAAATATGATACAAATTCGTTTATAGCTAAAAAAAATAATTTTTTTAGAAGGTTTTCAAGCATTTTCCTGAGAGCTCTTATTGAGAAGTTATTGATACCAAAAACTTTAAACGCGTTTTTCTCGAAACCGTGTTTTGGAAATCTGCACGCAGCAGAACTCAATCAATTTTTGTTCAATCGACTCTAAAATTTAACTGTAGCTTCTTAAATAGATTTAAAATCGAAGTACATGAGTTTTTTTTGATTCATTAAAAATTAAAAAAGATATAGGGTAAAGTGGGGTAGTTTCGTCATCGGGGCACTTTCGTCAAGCTATGTTTAGCTACCTTCACAGCGTTTAAAAAATCTGAAAAAATTACTGAATCATGCCATTATTATTTCAAATGTTTCTCTGTACTTTGGCAGTCATCATTGAAAACGCAACTAGAGTACACGTATAATCGTGTTTTTCACCAGTATTGTGTAATATTTGGTATGTATAACGTAAGATTTTTTATTAAGCATTTTTTTAGTTTTGTTGAGTGTTTCATTGAATATAGTTAGATAAATTAATTATCTTTAAAGTGTTAGTGTGTGAATTAATCAATAAAAAATAATTAATTAAATTTCTTTATTTAATATTTTTTTTGCTACTTGGGGCACATTCGCCAAGTTGTAACGGGGCAGTTTCGTCTTTGACAAATGCCCTTAATACTATCGACCGTGCCACATTTATAAAATAAACGTGGGTAAAATAACCGAAGTGGAAGCTAATAACTCCTACATCGAAAGCTTCTTGCGCAGAAATGCTACAAGTCAACTATTTGTTGAACCAAGCAAAGAAGACATTTCATTAATTTATAGAAATTATGCTTATATGAAGCTGCCAACACCAGAGCATCCTCCTATACGTTTAAGTTTAAATTTAATATTTTATTGAATAAATATATTTTTATTTTATTTATTTAAAAAAATTATTTTATTTATAATGTGTATTACTAATGATTCTACTAAAATAGTTATGTAGACGAAAGTGCCCCTTCATTTGGCGAAAGTACCCCGGGCCGGGGCACTTTCATCTTTCTATGGAGTTCCAGCAGAAATTAAAAAAAAAAATGTTTTGTAATAATAAGGAAAAATCCTTACATTCACAATTGGTTCAGAAAATATGGAAGTATTTATTACCGTTAACTGATTTAAAAAAATATCAATAGTAATTTTTCTACCGGGGTTTTAATAAAAAGTGGCGAATCTGCCCCACATTACCCTACAACTTTTTATACGAAAATTATAGTCGAGAAATGAAACTTTTTTTTCAAACTTGTCTCAATTTTTTATTTTTTAGAATTTTTTAATTTCCTCATGTACTTCAATTCTAAAACTAATATATTTCATGAAAATATTTTATATTTTGTTCCAGGAACATATTTAAGACCCTTCTACTGCGTGCAGCGGAGCGACTCTAGGCAAAATCACTTCTACTAAAGCTACTCTAGCGCCGCCATTTTGTATTTTTTTTTACATAAAATTTTTTTTTTGTTTACTTAAATATATGCCAAATATAGCTTAAAAGTTTTTTTTTCTCTAAACCCAACCCATTTCTCAAAAAAAATACCAAACTAAGCACTTGGAAATGGTAGGTCACAGTGGTGTTCTCCCTTAACATCTTATCGTAGAGTGCTAAGTTTACAAGAAAAAAAAATTTACTTCTACGCTTTTTGATATGTTTTCTCTAAAACTTCAATAACTCGACAAGGAGTGGCCGCATAGAAGTTTTCCTAGTATCTTTTGCAAGGTTTCTAAATTCTCTATAAAACGGCCGATTTGGATTTTTGAATGAAATTTCGAGCAAATTCGTTTACAGTTTTAAACAGCATCAAAATTTTTTTTTAGACGCCTTTTGGTTTACTCTAAAAAGTCGTAAAAAAACAAAATAAAAAAGACGGGTTCCAGTATCGAAAAGAAAAGAAAATGTCCTTCAACTAGAAACAAAATTTTTTTTTTGGAAAGGTGTTATTTCACCAAGATACAAGCGTTCAAATCTGGGTATATTTTCGAAGAAAATTTCTGTTCCGTTTTTTAGTTGGCGCAGTGTATTTTGAGTTACACTAAAAATGAAATCTAGCGGAATAGATATAGAATAGGATTACATATTTCTTAATTCGGTTCCAATATGGTTGAATATTGATTTTTCAAAATGTTGCTGCTGTTCCTGAAAAGCGCGCATTCTAACGGAAACCTATTATGAGTTACTGTAGACCTACTCTAAAGGAAAACCATGCACATTTTCCGAAATCTAGGGGAACGGGTAGTTAGGATTGAACATTTCTGAATTCGCTTCCATTATGGTTGAACAACGTTCCGGTTGCTTAATTGTGGCGTCCTTTTCGGTTTAATGCTCTTTGGTTTATTTATAATACTACAACTGTAAAGGGGAGTAAAATAAAAGTTAGGTAGTTCGGAGTAAAATAAAATGTATTTTGTTAAATTTTTATTTCATTCTTCATAGTATATGCTTTATTTCAGTTAACAATATTATTATTTTAGTAATTGTTTAATTTATTACAGAAGATACATTGATAATTTTCAAATTCAAAAAACTTGCTACATTCTGGGTGCATGTTTCTTTTGCAATAGGTGCATTGTAGGGTTTTGCCTTCTTCCAGTTTTCCGAAACAATAGAAACAGTTTTCCTCCATGTTTTCTGAATTTGCGGCCAATCTGTCCTTAAGTGTTTGCCGATATGTTTGGAGAGCTAAATGACTTGTACTCTCATTATCCGAATGCATATTTTCAATAAAGATTTGTTTAACAATATGTTCGGCGGCATAAATCACGAATAATTCACAGTTGTACCCATCATATTGTTGTGGTAGACCTTTTCCTGGCACTATTTTCAAGTGTTGTGGTACTCTTTTGCAATAAAGAAGAATTTCTTTAACGAAGTGTCGCACCTTTTCGCCCATTGTAAAGAGGGATTTATTTGGATTCAATGGGTCATATGTTATAATTTGGTTTCTTTAAAATTAACTACGTATACTGTCCAATGACTATTACTGCAGTATGGAATCACTAGAAAATTAGATCGATTGCACAAGCTTAACTCTCTTTGTTTATTGTCATCTAGTGCTTTGTAGGAAACTTTCACTCAAAAAAAATTTCGGTGATATGAACAAAAAATACTAGTAAATTGTACAAATAAATCTGTTCTATTTCAACCATCGAAGCACTTCGTAACACAACAATTTTCATTTCGTTAATTTTACAACGTCTATAATTGCCCGAAAATTTACAAACATTTTTGTAAAACTGATTCGGGTTTCGTAAAAACGTTTACAATAATACAGTGTAAACTTTACAAGGACAACTGTAATATTTACAATTGAGAATGTAAACAAATAATAATGTGTACGAAACTAATTTGTAAAATTCGCATTACTCCTTTGTATAATTTACAAATTATGTTGTAAGAGAGAAACTGTTTTTGCGTAAATTTTTATCAAATAATTGTAAAACTTACAAAGCTTGTTTGTGGGATTAATATAAGAGGACAAATGTTACAACAAATTTTTTTGTAGGATTAACCAGAGCCTACTGTATAAATAAGAGCCTCCAGTATCGACTGTATTTTTTACTAAGCTTAAAATAAGGTACAAACAATTTTTTCTTTACTATGAAACTATATGGGAAAACGCTTATTTTCATTGACAGATTTAGTTTATTAGAAATGTGAGTTTTTGTTTTGTTTTTATATGAAAATGTTCATGAAACATGTAATATTATTTGATTGAAAAATCGAGTCTTGAAAATGTTTATTTCTAAGTGAAAATCGTCATGCAAAATAAGGTACTTTTGAAATTTAAAATATTGTTGTTTTTGTAATACATACGTCACCAACATAACTAGTAGTTTATAAACAAAACAATAATCATCTCTTTCATTGCCTCCATTCCAATTTGAATTCGAATATGTTTCTATAGTTATTTTGAATTTGCAAAGCATGCTAGATTGTTTTGATGTTTTGTTTTTTTCGCACCCATTGTATTGATTTAATTTATTCTGTTTGGCTCTTTTTGATTTTTTTTAAATTTTAATTGTTGAGCGGAGGCGTGTTGTCTTTTTTCTTACCATTGAGTTTAGATGTGGACAAAGAATGACGACATTAAACTGAATTTTCTCTTTTTAATACACATTGTTGTTGTTGTAGAATGTTTTTTAATTTTATTTCCCTTATTTTCTTTTGATTATTGCTGGAAAATAGGGAAATTTGAGAATCTGTGTTTTAAATGAGTAAGACATTGAGTTGTTTGTTCGCGATTTCTTAAAAAATTATTTAACTGGGTTTAACTTTTAATTCATGTTTTATCGTCAATCGAAGTCGCGTTTTTTCATATAAACACTATGAAAATAAATGAATTTTTAGTGTTTCTATATCCCTTATTTTAAGTTCATTTTTCACATGCCGGCTCTATTCATATCAAGATGGTTCTGGATTAACAGAGGTTATTGTTGGATATACAAGGGTGTGTGTTTGGGTGTATGCATTTGTTTGTTTGTCTTGTTGAGTATTTATCTTGTAAAGAGAAGAATCGCGACCTTAGAATAACACTGTTGTAACTAACATTTTTTGACTTTTTGAGTTTTATACATATGTCTATATACTAATTCACATGCGCTCTTTCTAAATATGCACTCCAAATTTTGCTATCTCTTTTCGTTTTTGATATAGACAAATAAAAATTGTTGTAAGTAACATAATTTTATCACCGTCTCTTTTTTCATTGAGTAAACATTATTGTATCTACCACTTACAACTTTGTAATTCCAATAAAACATATTTTTCATGTAGATACCACTTTGTAATTTCTCTTTTTGTACATACAACTTTGTTATTCTCTGTTACGTTTTTAAAATGAGTAGTTAGTATTTTGTAATGCTCAAAAACGATTAATGACAGTTCAAAATTGGCGCTCAAAATAGAAAGACGTGTAAATTCTACTGTAAGTTATTTATTTTTTAATTAATTTTTATATTTGTTCTATAGATTTAATGTTTGTTATTTACAAAATAGGAATCATGGCAGATCTAGAGTTGAATTTGTATGTACCTGTGAATGAAAATATTGTTTTTTGTGATCAAATTTTACTCGGCGAAGAAATTTTATTAGATCATTCCACGGTTATATCTGAGGTTGTTAAAGCAGTTGAAGTCGGTTTGGCGCAGAACTGTTTGATTGAACCATTCATTCCTTCCTTAATCGACGTATCAAGCGAACCGTTAAATGATGAACCACCACTATCAACTCCAAAAAAATCTAGGAAACGTAGACGTAATCCTGTAAATTGGATAAGTTCTGTTCGTAAAAAAAAATGTCAGGCAGGTGAGGAATATGTGAATGTTCGAGGGAAAATAGTTCCATGCAAAATGGTTCTTACAAAAAAAGACTGTCTCAATAAGTGTAAATATTTGTGTGCCCAAAATGTGACGAAAACAGAAAGAGAAGAACAGTTTAAGTCGTT
The DNA here is from genome assembly GCA_963556165.1 of Tipula helvola. Lineage (NCBI taxonomy): Eukaryota > Metazoa > Arthropoda > Insecta > Diptera > Tipulidae > Tipula > Tipula helvola. The sequence goes on from OY744482.1 coordinate 188,003,662, forward strand.
TTATGCCTTAGATGCTCAAAGAAAGCGGGATTTTATCCTAAAAACTACCACCCGTAATTCACCAGCAAGAAAAACAACGAAAATGCAATCCCGTCGATCTTTCACCTTTTCCTACTTTATGACGGTTTCTGGCCATACATATACGGTGTGCAAAAATTTTTATCTGGGAACTTACAGCATTTCACAATCACCAGTCTATACAGCGCATCAATATAAATGTGAACAATCTGAGATGTCCAAAGGAGATATGCGTGGGCGGAAAAGCAGTAAGAGAACACCACAGGAAAAAATTGTAGACGTCATGGCACACATAAATGCATTTCCTAGAATCACATCTCATTATTGCAGAGCTAAAACAACCCGGCATTACCTAGAGCCAAATTTGAACATTTCCAAGATGTATGACTTATACAAAGAATACACAAAAGATCCAGTGCCAGTGAAGGAAAGTTTTTATCGTCATATTTTTTGTACAAAATTTAATATCGCCTTTCAAAAACCAAAGAGTGATAGATGTGGTTCTTGCGAAAAATATAAAGTTGCTGAGCAGGAACAACTTATCACATCCGAAATGATCTTGGAGAAAGAACAACATGTCGAGTTGAAAATCAACATGAGACAGCAGAAAGCTATTGACAAAGAAGGAGAAGTTCCGATCCTCTGTTTTGATCTACAGAATGTGATAAATTGCCCAAGATCAGAAATTGGCCCGATGTTTTACTATTCCAAATTAAACATCTATAATTTAACTGCGTATTTGAGTAGTAGTAAAAAATCATATTGTTGCTTATGGACGGAATATACATCAGGTAGAAGCGGCAATGATTTAGCATCTGCTATGGTGAAAATTTTGAATAGAGTTTTCGAAGATAATAGTGATATCTACAACCTAATTACATGGAGTGATTCGTGCGTGCCACAAAACAAAAACTCATTTATGTCGACTGCAATTTTGCATGTCATTAAACAAAACCCTCAAATAAATTCAATTTTCATGAAATATTCAGTTCCAGGTCACGGAATAATCCAGGAAGTAGACCATATTCATAGTTCAATTGAAAAGGTATTGGCAGTTAACGAATATTTCTCTCCAATGGGGCTTATTCGAATGCTTAAAACAGTGAACCGGAAGAATCCTTTAATTATCATGCAAATGACTGCAACCGATTTTATGGACTTTGGGCAGTATGGGAAAATGTGTTTTGATTTTTCCAAAATTCCCTACACCAAAATAAAAATGTTGAGGTACACTCAACAAAGCAATGAAGTCGAATACTCTTTGGGGTATAGTGAAAGTCAGTTAACTACCCAAAGTATAAGGCGTTTAGAGAGATCCAGGAAAATTATGTCTTCATCAGATGTGTGTGAATTACAGCCGCTAAAAAAAAAATCAGAATTATCAGACACAAAAAAGAAACATCTACAAGTGATGTTTCAGTACATGCCCCTTAGTGATATTAAGTATTACAAAGTCATTTTGAAATTAGAAGGACCTTCTGTAATCCAATCTGATGAGACAAATCCGGCATCAAGTGCCGAAATCGTTCGTACAAATCGGACTGTTTTCACTGAAACGGAAATGTCGCAGACCACTTTTACAAGAGCCTCGATATAGAAAATTAGGAAAAGTGATATAAACAAACCGATTTTTCTTGTTTTTAAAGCTTTCAAAACTTTATTTCTTTTTAAATACCCAAATGAATTAATGTATATTTTATTTTAAGTTAATTTAAAAAAAAATGTGATATGAAATGTAATAATAAAAACTAAAATAACTGATAACTTTTATAGACTGAAATTATATATTTTTATTTCAAAATATGAATATTACGGTATAACCGTTTAGTTTTATTTCAATAAATTTGAATTCTCTGTGTAATATAAAATTATTTAGTTTAATTTTCCATAATTAAAAAGATGTAACTACGAAAGTGGTATATTTTGGTTCGTACAAAATAACAATGTTGTATCTGCCAGATACATTGTTGTTATTCCAAGACTAAACGTGTCATAGTTCAGTTACAAAGTTGTATCTACTTTTGAAGCTTAAATTATTTCAATAATTATGTACAATTTTCATGTAATAACTACTTTATTTTAAAAATATAAATCAAAACAGCACACTACCACAATTCAATGAAAATTATCCATAAAATGGAAAAGTTATAGCACTTCAAATTTTCAAACTTCATTTTCTCAAAACTATGCATCGAGTAGATGCAACAGTGTTATTCTAAGGTCGCGGAATGTCCAAATAATTATGATTAAATCAAAATACAAAATTTATTCATTGTTTAAATCAAAATTTTTATTGAAAACTTTAATTTATATATTTAAAGGTAAATGTTACCTTGTTTTGTAAAATAAAATAATAATTATATTAATTGTTTTTTTTGCCAAGTGGTAAGGTTATGTTCGAAAATAATTGTTCTCCCCAATTCTGATGGCTCAAAAATTTCGCTTATATGATGATACATATGTGTTTTGAATGTAGTATGCCAATACCCACATCTAAAATTAAATTTTTACTTTACAAAAACGATATGTATAACATATTATAGAATATATTATATGTACTTGTAAGACGATTGTAAAGATCCTCTGCACCCCATGATTTTAATAAATTTTTTAGATCAGTTTCTTCCTCAGTAGCCATTTCTTCCCCTGTTTCTTCTGCATTCGTTACAAGCAAAGCAATATTTTGAGTTTCGTTCAACATTTCAGCCGTTTGAGGAAATATGACACTTATTGTTTCGAAATCTAGCGGAACGATTTCATCTAGATGTTGATTGGGTTGATTTTCGCTATTATTAAGATTCGGCAAATTTGTGGTGAAGGCCTCTCTGTTTTTTTCCATGATGTAGTGTTTATTACAATACAATTTATTCTACAGATTACATTTTTTTTTAATTATTTCAAATGATTAAAAATATAATAAAACTGATTTATAATAACTTTAATATTTTTTAGTAACTCTGGCAACACATTACTATTTTTTAAAAATTCTTTCACCACTTGGTGATATTTTATTTTATTTTCACTATTCAATATTAAAAAACGCACTGCACGGTTTGGTAGCTCAAAACATAATGGAAAATTTTCTAAACGTGCGCAACTAATAATATTTTTGTGAAGCAATTTTGTAAAATTTACGAATCCTATCGTTTTAATTACGCATATGTTTGTAAAAATTACAAATTAATTTGTTAAAACATAAAATGTTACAAAATTTTACGAAACAATAACTTGTGTTTTACAATTATATTTGTATGACAAGCATTTCTACAATTATATTTGTAAATATTTGAAGTGGCTAATATTTGATGGCCGCCCCGATGGCACAGTGGTTAGCATGCTTGTTTTAAGCTCCGGAGGTTCCGGGTTCGATTCCCGGATTAATGAATTAATCACTAATTATCCGTTCACAAAATGATTACGAAACTTCGCCATGAAGCGGTCAAATTCCTCTATGGGATGTAGCGCCAGCGAAAAAAAAAAATATTTGATTAGGACTCTATATATTCTAATTTTTTTTTTTTGGTCTTGAAATATGCATTTTTCATGTTATTCAAATTGAACGGAATGTTTGCATGATTCAAATCAAAAACGGAATTCATAATGTATCGCAATTATCAAGCATATCAATTTTATATGAAGTCACTTCAAAAGTTAAGAATATTTTAAGTACACAAGGCAATTAATATTATACATATGATGTTCATTTTACGTTTAGGAAAATCATTTTTATAAATGTTATAAAGGATCATAATAACTGCTACAATTAAATTTGTAAAATTAAGAAGAAAAGGTATTTATTTCGTTATTTTTACACACAGACCTGTAAAATTTTGTTCACAATTTGGCATGTAAATGTTACGAAAGTGCATAGTAAATTGTAATTTGTATAGAAATTGAAATTACAAATTGATTTTTGTTGGATCAACAAATGCTTTGTTTAATTTACAACGAAAAATATTACAAATCCGGTGTTAACTGAACAAATTTTTTGTTAAATTAACAATTTTCTTTTTACGCTTTAATATTTGTAAAAAAAACTAAATTTTTTTTTTGAGTGTTGTTATTAAAAATTTTCATAGCCACATAATAGTCTAAACAAACACTATTACTGTCTTTTAGCGTAATTGAAATGGCGTTGCAAACAATGTCACATGTCAGAAAATTTGTCCCACTTAATGAAGTGAAGCATGTATGTGTGGGAACAACAAATAAAAACGCCAACTTTTTGTTTGATTTCGACCAAATTTATCAATACATCATAAGCAAATTGCAGGTACCAGTACTGACCAGTCAGTAACGAAAACTTTTGGAAGTTTTACTTTACGTTTTTGCAAATCGACTGCGCTTATGAAATGTTCTAAGAAAATATTAATTGCAGATTGGTCATGACGTGCGCTTATTAACTCTGCGATTGGAAGAATAATCCCATGTACTTTAATTACGCATGCGTAATAATAAATACGGCGGTAATCGTGGTTAATACAACATTTGGGGTTTCTAATCAAACTGCCTGTTGCATCTATGTTATTCAACAATTTTAAGGCTTTATCTCTCAAAAGGATGACGTAAAGTGGAATATGCATCCTCTTTATTTTGAGAATTAACTCTGTAAATAAGATCGAGTACCTCGCAACCTTGAATTACATCGGCCATTAGTTTCCGTTCTGAACGAGCTTACCGTAGATTTGTTGCCAATACAATACCCTGAGTATTTCCTTTCTTTAATAAATCTGCATCAACATTTTTCAGTTGCTTCAAGCTTTGTAAATAGGCATGCGAATGTTCCAGTTCATCTTGAGCATTCTCTCTGCGACTTCCTCGTAACTGCACAAATTTTTTAATTTGTCCATGGTCTTTAAGGTCTTCTCCTTTAGTAAACACCTTCATCTTTTTAAAGGTATCAATGACAAATTTAAATTGTTGCTGATGATTTTCATACAAACATTTTGCATACTGCGTAACAGTGTTATGAATTTTATTAACATTGCAAGTTTAAAACTGCAAAACACAGGAATGTTTTGTTGCTGTTAAAGCATCCCTAACTGATTTTCTGAGACCTTCATTGTCCCATGATTCTTTTACATCTAGATCAATCAACATTTGTCCGCGAGAAAACCAGGTAGCAGTATCTAATTCATTGAAAACAATTTCCATAGATTCAACATTTAAATTGTTTGAATCATGAATTATATTGAGGCACGGAATTTCATTTGGATCTGTATTTCGGTATTCTGTCATGTTAAAAGACGTAGAGGTTACAATAGCGTTATTTATGATATTATCATGTTATTGTGACATTTTAAGTAGTTTTTGCCACATATTGTATAATCTGAAATGATTACTTTTACAGTTTTTTATTTTTAATTTTTCACAAAAACTTGCCCATTTAGTCGTATTATATCTTGGGATTATTGTATTGTTAATGTTTTCGCCAAACAATTCTTTTGCCACACTTTTAAACTTAGCTTCGGTTTTTTTAAATTTTCAATTTTTTTATTATAGTAGGTCTGATTAGGACCCGTTTTGGCTTTTTCTTTAACTTTCATTATGATTAGATTTTAATTTTTTTAACAATTCAAAAGCAAACTAATAATTGAACACCAGTATTATAAACTTCACTCACAAAACAACCAACAAAATAAAAAATAGAAAATGCAACAATAAAACGAAATGAAAACACTTAAAATCAACTAAACAATATTTCACACACAATAAACGTTAAAAAGTTAGAGAAAGGGCAACTGTAAATTTACTGTTAGCTTTTTTTAATTTAATATTCACGAAATAATTAAACGAAAACACTAGAAAACTATAACGTATGTTAATTTTAATAAACTCACGAAATATTAATTTTAAATTCTCATAAGCTTTTTTTATTTTTATAACCATAAAACTATATTTTTCAAATTGTTTCCGTATTACAACTATGACTTATTTTCGTAAACAATATTCCCGTTGGATCTACTCGTATACCCGTCAGTATTAAACCCATTTGTGACATTTAGTTCATTAGTGCAGCAATGCACGTGCTACTACTATTTTTGTTTTATAAAAAAACTATAAGAATTTTCCTGGAATTTAAAAATCGGATATATTCCCATTATGTTAGACAGTATAAAGTGGAACAAATTTGTTTTTTTGATTTAAATCTCAAATTGTCTAAATAGGTTTCCGTTAGAGTGCGCGCTTTTCAGGAACAGCAGGAAAATTTTGGAAAAATCGATATACAAGCATAATGGAAGCGAATTCAGAAATGTTCAATCCTAATTACCTATTCCCCTAGATTTCGGAAAATGTGTATAGTTTTCCTTTAGAGTAGGACTACAGTAACTCATAATAGGTTTCCGTTAGAATGCGCGCTTTTCAGGAACAGCAGGAAAATTTTGGAAAAATCGATATACAAGCATAATGGAAGCGAATTCAGAAATGTTCAATCCTAATTACCTATTCCCCTAGATTTCGAAAAATGTGTATAGTTTTCCTTTAGAGTAGGACTACAGTAACTCATAATAGGTTTCCGTTATAATGCGCGCTTTTCAGGAACAGCAGGAACATTTTGGAAAAATCGATATACAAGCATAATGAAACCGAATTCAGAAATGTTCAATCCTAACTACCTGTTCCCCTAGATTTCGAAAAATGTGTATGGTTTTCCTTTATAGTATGTCTACAGTATGTAACTCATAATAGGTTTCCGATAGATTGCGCGCTTTTCAGGAACAGCAGGAAAATTTTGGAAAAATCGATATACAGAAATGTTCAATCCTAACTACCTATTCCCCTAGATTTCGGCAAATGTGTATAGTTTTCCTTTAGAGTAGGTCTACAGTAACTCATAATAGGTTTCCATTAGAATGCGCGCTTTTCAGGAACAGCAGGAAAATTTTGGAAAAATCGATATACAATAATTTTTTTAAAGATAATTATATGTAATTAGTTTTATTCGCTTTAAATAAAATTGTATTTAAGTACGTCTATGCCTTAAGGAAAAAAAATTTGGTTAAATTTTCGTTTTGTTAAAAGAATTTTTTTTAAATATTATGAATTTTTTGTTAATAAGTAGTTTTTTAGTACGAAGCTTTAACACATACATTCAAATGATTTGTTATTTTTAGGAAACTTAGGAAAAACTTCACAATCGTAGTTATACCCATTGTGATTTCCCAAAACATTTTATTAGATTAATAACTTAAAGGAACAAAAGATCGCCTTCAGCGCCTTTGTTTATAAAACTCGAGACAACTTCAAAAATTAACTTACCGCTTATCTTTTTTGCTCATTTTCTCATTCGGTAAGTCAAATTCTGAAGTAAAGGTAAAATTTTTTTAACGAATTTTTTTAAAGAATTATATCGCACTTATGGCTTCTAAATTGTGTTTTGGTTTACGTAATTCGTTGGGTTAGTATAGCATCGACGAATATATTGAAGCGAATTGGATATTAAATTGAAAAATGCTTCTTCAACCTTGCAGGCACAGATCAAAGAAATGTTATCGCTCCTATCGATTTTGCTGATAGTTTTCCACAAATGTTTTAGGTTGTGACAAAGATCTAAATATACCTACATATAAAATAAAATTAATTTTTTTTATTTGTTTTAACCAAAAAAAATTTTCTGGATTTTTTTCCAATAATTTGTAGATTTTTTTTTTTGCAGACAAAACACACAGCGATTCCATACGAAACCGACGAAAAAAACGCAATTTTTTGCTGACCCCTTTAGATTTTTATGAAACTTTCCAAAAATCATCTATATATCAAATAACTCGACACGTATTTTTTTATTTCCTTCTGCGGCTCTGTTCTTTGAAACAGGGGCGTACGGCGTTTTACGTTTTTTCTGATTTTGCTGCAAAATTCTAATTTTTGGAGGCCTCTGTCGCGAGAACGACTTAACCGATTTTAACAATTTATATCTCAAATGAAAGGGAATGAATGGATCTTATAAATAGCGGTACAATTTTAATTTTAGAAAAATTAGATCTTGAAGAAAAAACGTGTTTTTTTGGAAAATGTGATTTACCGTTATGTTGGACTTAAACGAGTTATCGATTTTTTTAATTTATTTTTAAAGCTTATTCATTTTGTAAGCAATTAAAAAATTAAAAACGCTAGTGATACGTCAAGATCTGAATATTTTAAACCAAAATTCAAGAAAATCTATTCAAACTGTTCCTTCGATAATTTTATTATGATTTTAATTAATTTTTTTTTTAATTCTTCAATTCAACCACTTTTTGCAATGCTATTATTATTATTATTATTATTATTACTTGAGGGCCATGTGGGGGCTCAAGCCACCCCGCACTGCGACCTAAAAGATCTTTTGTGCATAAGCCCTACTTAATTATCCGTCCAGTCAATATTCAGGCTCTTAATGAACCTGATAATACTGCCTAACGGTACGTGATACATACTATCTGGGCTCATTGCTCTCCCTCCTAGATGTTTTAATTATCCGTCCAGCCAATATTTAGGCTCTTAATGAACCTGATAATACTGCCGACCGGTACGTGATACATACTATCTGGGCTCATTGCTCTCCCTCCTAGATGTCTAATGTAGGAAATACTTCTACACGCGTTACATACTATCTGGGCTCATTACTCTCCCTCCTAGATGTAATAACATTTACTTCTGCTAGAAGACCGGTAGCATTGGGACTCAAGGACTTCGAGAGGGCAGACCCACTCCCGTATATTCCTATCCGTGCCTCGTCTACCGTTTTGATTTTACTCTTGCGAGTTGCTGGGACATACTATCTGGGCTCATTGCTCTCCCTCCTAGATGTTTACTGTTGGAAGTACTTCTACACGTGATACATACTATCTGGGCTCATTGCTCTCCCTCCTAGATGTCTACTGTAGGAAATACTTCTACACGCGTAACATACTATCTGGGCTCATTGCTCTCCCTCCTAGATGTAATAACATTTACTTCTGCTAGAAAAGCGGTAGAATTGGGACTCAAGGAGTTTGAGAGGGCAGACCCACTCCCGTGTATTCCTTCCCGTGCCTCGTCTACCGTTTTGATTTGACTCTTGCGAGTTGCTGGGAATAAAAAAGTCGCCTGTAGGTCACCCAGGTTTACTACAGGAAGGCTAAATAAAACTGGAGGGTGCCTGGTATCCAGAGTCCGCATATATAGACTGATTAACCTATCAGCCATTCATCCATCGGCATATGCTGTTCCACCTTAGATTAGGGATTTTTTGTCAAGGTTTTCTCCTTTAGCGCCGTACTTTAGCCTGTCACAAAAGTCTATATTCAGCCTAATGGTTACAGTTACCGGTGGTTGCCACGAGGAGGCAGTACGTACACTTGCGCCTACTGGAAGGTTACGGAGCCCCTTCCAATAGACGCCAAACCACCTTTTTTTTGCAAAAAAACCACCTTTTTTTTGCAATGCTATAAAACCATAAATTAATTGTTAATTAATTACTCAATATCAAAAAGTTTTTGCCTTTTACGTATAAAGTTCACGTGGCATAGTTATTTGTTTTTCAAAAGGTCTTTGTAAACTCGCGCTAGCAGCATTCCTCTTGAGAAATCCTCCTAATACATTACAAGGTCCTTTTCCATGGCAAGTAGCAAAAAAATTCGATTCTGTTTCCATATCGAAGTCCTCCTTGAAATTGCATAGATTGTAGAAATTCATTATGTTTTTGTACTGAGCTTCGGATCCATCGGAAAAGAAGCAAATTTTCTTAGCGTGCCGTAACTTTTCCTTTATAAAATTAACCAGGCCGGTAATAAATAATCTCACAGCTATCAAGCTGGTGAATTCCAAGCTACTCTCGCTTTTCATCGTATGACTGCTTTTCTCCGTTTCTATAATACACTGCACATAGATGTATTGAGCATTGGACCAATGATATCCTTGAACCGCGTCTTGAACTACAAATAAATAGTTCCACGAAAAGTCACATATAACAATACATTCATCAGTTGCTGCATTTGATTTTTTATATTTTAGGTAATCTGCTTATTGTTTTGCAATAAACGAATGCGGTACTATATTATGCAGTAGCTCACCCAGTTTTTCTGTGAAACCAAATGATGATACGGATAAAGTTTCCATGGTGTATCGATCTAACTTCTGTCATTGCTTGAATGTTATTTCATCTATACAATTTGTAGAAATTTTGCAGATAATTCGGTTTCCGGGCAGGATGTACATTCGGTTAAATATGTAGCATGATGTGCTTGGAATAGCGCATATAATCTGCGAATTAAGATCTTGACAACTTCCTTCTTCGTGTGATAGGTGTATAGATTTGATTGTTAATACGCAGTGCCCTGGATGAAGTGCAGCAAAACTAGAAAATCCAATTTTTGTATTTGGATAGTTTTTTTTAAATATTTGATAAACCTCCTTCAAATTACAAAGAACCAGCCTACGCTTCTTTGTTTCAATAACCCCATCAGATGATAGAGTCTTGAAATCTCATTTCCCAGCACACACCCGATTTATATCGTCATCTTCATATAATTTCTGCGCCAATAATACTATTTCATGATTAAGAATTGTTGATCCCAATTTGATGTTCGGTATTGACGTGATACCTTTTCTTTTTAAATCTGTTTTGATCTATTTGCCATATAATAAGACACACCGAACTCATCTTGAATTTTCCGAACGGGCCAGCTTTTTGGTGCCGATGTTAAAATCATATACTTTTCATTAGTTGCTGTAGAAATATAATATTACTCGCGTAACTGTTGAATTATTTCAATACTACCGCCTGATACGTCAGTGGCAGCATGCTCAGAATTGTACGGAAGCCTAAATATTTCCCAAGAAATTTTCGCTGTAACTTCTTTAAATTTTTGTTTTTTATAATTCTCACTTCTCATTTTCTTATCTACTAAAGGAGAACTATAGGTTTGTGGAGATAATAAAAAACAAAACGAGAGGTATCCACATGCTGATAATAATTACCATTTGCATACCTTCATTTTTATAATTTATTATCTTGACCAATAAATAATTATCTTAAATAAATAAAAATGTAGGCGTGAACAATAAGAATGAGTCATAAAATCTCTGTTAGCAAATGTTTTTCAACCTGTACGATTTCTGTCGTAAGCGATATATGTATAATGAACTAAATATACAAATTATTCACTACGAAATAATTAATAATTAGCTGTAAGTATATGTTTTAAAAAACATTTGGGTCCGCCTTTATTTTGTAAAATTCAAAAATTTATAGTTATTTAAGTTAGTTAACTTGTTTAAGGGGGGAACCTCCTCCAGATATTAATTTTTTTGCATTTTTTTTATTTTTACTTTAAAAATTCATTTAGTATCTGAAGAATATATTTCCAAAGTTTTAAGCCCAACAGAAAGTCCTAAAGGGAAGGCACCGAAGTGATGCGAAGTAATGCGTTTTCTTCAAGAACGAAAACTTCAATCGAGTTTTTCTCGAATGTCAAAAAAATAAATAAATAAAGGCCTCAATTGAAATTTAAATGCCGAATTTAAATTTTAAATGAAGTTAAAAATTATCGAGGAAAATAAAAAAAAAATTGAATGTAAAACTGCCGAAAAAAAATTATGAAATCAAGTCAATAACACTAGCAAGCTGGTACAATAAATAATTTATCCAAAATAAAAAAAAACTTAAAGAAAATTTTAAGTCAAATTAAAAAAAATTAAATTACAAAATTTCAAGTAAATAAAGAAGTTAACAAAAAAACAAAAATTTGGAGTAAATAAAAAACTTAAATAAGAAAATAAAGAAGTTATATTGAATCAGAAAAACATCATGAAAGAATTGTATCAATTAATAAATTTAAGAAAAGGAAAAAAAAAATAATAATAATACTAATATAATAAATAAATAACGAACGTTTTCCAAATGTTGATTCACACTGCAGCAACTCCTGTTAACCTTGATACAGCTAACAAAGCTCTAAACTGCAATTTTGTATCCAATGCACCTTGACGGTGTTATGATTCCCAAAATATCAATTTCAGAATGGCCTCACTGTACAATATGGACCGTTTCATTATCCTTATAATAGTCCACACGTGGTAACAAATCTTCTGCTCCACAAATCAATATACCGCAAATGATTTTTGTAATTAAGGTATATCCGTCTGATTCTTACAATAATAGTAGAGTACCGCAGGCAGATGTTATGACTGACGTGATAGTTTTCGAAGTCAATCGTACTGTAGTCCACTCAGCGGTAACCAATACACTTCCAGAAACAATATGATTAATCAGCGTAACGAAAACAAATAGCCCAGCACTGCTTTAGGGTTTTTTACTTTTCCCACTATAACGAAGTTATATTGGGTAAGTATTGTAATCGCGAAAAAAATTTTGTTCCAGATTTTCACATTTCTCGACGAATTAGGTTACCAGGACCCCAAAACACCGATCAGAAAAATGTCGTGTCCGTCCTTCCGTCCGTCCGTCCTTCCAGTCGCACATTTTTATTATTTTTGTTTTGCCTCCCATTCTTAAAAATATTGACAATTTTGGTCGAAATTTTGTACAAAGATAGATTTTAGCAATAAGCAGTTTGTATTAACTCTTAGGTCCATTCGAGTATAGAATAGAGGGGGTCGCAGTGGAAGAGAAAACTGCTAAACAGATTTTCTCAAAAATGGGACCGACGATTTTTTTGTTATGTTGTTGATAAATTTGACAACTCATCATCTACTTGTTCACAAAATTTGAAGTCGATTGAAGCATTGCGTGGGGTCGTTTTGACAAAAAGGAGTAATATAAATTTGTTTATCTGTTTACCGAGGTAATGCCAAACTTTCCGATGAAATATTGTTCTACAGTTAATACACCTTGCAAATTCCAGCAATTGTTCGTTAGGTGTCTTCAAGATAAAATGAATAGATATATTAAATGTGTAATATTAAATTTAAATTTCTAAATTTACCTAAAACACTTTGCTAGTGGCAAATAATATTGTCAACATTTAAAAATAATTATATCTAGTGAGCTTTTAAATATATTCATGATATTGAGCCAATTTACACATGCTTTCTTGCATCAGTTTCTTTCCTCGTTTCTTTACCCCTCTCTCTATAAACTGATTTCGAAGGTTATATTTTTGTGATTCTTTTGTCAACAAAATTTTTTTTTGTGATTCTTGTGTTTCTCTGCACTAACACAAACAAAAAGTTATGACGAAATTTAACCAATTGTCTGAATATTATGAAAATGTTTCGGCTTTTTGTAGACAATATATTACTTGTAATAATGACATTCACTGTATTTTCGATTTGGTAAATCAGAAAAATACAGAGGCCAATCACTTATAACATATCTACTAACCAAAGTAGAAATACATATTATCCCCTCCCCCTTTTCTTTCCCGCAGAGTCAATACAAAGTGTATCAACTCTCAAAAAATTAGAAATCTCTTTGAGTTTTCGTGTTGGTAATTCGGTTTCGTACAGAAAAGTAAGGTCTACTCATCAGGTACACAGTACACATATATAAGGTAATATATTGCGCAGGATGTCAAAAAATTACAACAACAACAATGGCGGAGATCGTGACTGAAAGTTTATGAAATATTTAAACAATGATACATTGTTAATTATTTTGAAATAAAGTCAGTAGAATTTTTCACAAAATTTTAATTATATTCACTCAACACTCAAAATTATTACGCAAAACTAACAACAAGCACGATTTGTTTGGTCACTATGTCCGCCATATTAAATTTTTTTTTTACATAGATGCGCAAGAAAGAACGAAAATGAAACATCGGAGTATATTACCTTATTATGTGTACTGTGCATCAGGTAGCTATACGACCGAACTACAAAAATTTAACTCTAAATTTTACATTATATGTAAAACTAGAGTGTATCGACTTAGTGAATTATATTCAAAAAATCAAACTCAAAAACCCAAGCAGAAATCTAATTGACAATTGGTTAAATTTCGTCATAATTATTCGTGTGGGCCTGGGCATGATACACACACAATTTAGATTTCCTCCACCATTTCACAGGTAGTGTTTTCATCAAGGTGGCCAAAAATGCTTGGTGCGGAGTTTTTCAACGTCTACTTTCTTTTTGCGCCTTAAATTATTTCGTTCTGTAATTTTATCTGGTTCTAAATCATATAATTTTTTCCCAACCTTAAATAAATTCTTAAGAACATTTTGATCATTATTATATGTCACCTTCCCTCAGACAATAATTTTATTGGTTTTGTTTGTTTCAAGAATGATCCTTTTGCATTTTAAAATCTGAAAATGCCAAAATTTTCTACAGCTCTTTTATATTTAGCTCAGAAACAAGATACAGTCGAAAAACTCTGCCTCTACAATAATGTGCCTCGAGCATTTGAGTTTATTTATAAAGTTCATCACACATTCTTTTTTTGGAGCAAATTCAGCAGATCTTTTAAATCCTCCGCGCTTTTCTGTTATAAATCCATCAAGATAAAATTTTTTGGTGTGGTTATTAACTATGAATTTCAAAACTCCCAAAATACAAATAAAGCTTTGTAAGCACACTGAAATGTTTTCTTTTTTTGTAATTTTTGACAAAATAATGCGTCGTCCTTAACTCTGTGTTGTAAGCTGTAGTCTCCATACTTTTTTTGGACTGATAGGTCTACGCCTTTTAACGCTTGAAATTTCTACATGTTTTAGTATGAAGTGATTTTGATATACCCAATTAGGTTTTTTATAAAATACCGAATGGACATTTTTAATATCGTTCAATGTGAGCGACCTACAGCAAAGCTTTTCCGCTGAATGCTTATATTTTGGATATACAGGCATATCGGTAGTCATGCCCCTGGAACAACAAAAACGTTTCCTTAGATTGTTATGTGTTCAATTTCGTAACAATAATAAGCGTATTTTGTTGACCAAAATTGAATTCGAATTATTTTGGATTAATTTTTTCCCCAAGAAAATAGCCAATTTGATTATTTTGACAAAAGTCAACTTTTCGAAATAAAATATAAATTTAATATGTATTATTGTCTGGTGGCAGGTATTATAACCAACAATTAGAATTATGTTTAAATAAACCCAATTTTTTTGTGTGTATATGTTATTCATACGGGGATTTATCCTATACAATTGTTGTTGTAAATTTGTCAAGGAAATACGCTTATTAAATACAGTACATGATTATATCGCCGGGGTTCTTTCTTAATTTTTCACATATGACACCAACAAAATTTTATCACGTTTGACACGAAAAATGGTGAGCATTAAACGAACTATACGATGTATTCATTAACTTACTGAATAAACAAAAACAATTACCTCGCCGTCTATGCCATTAACATTTGAAAACGATATCAGCCAAATGGCCGCCACGGCTACGCTTGCAGCACCATAACCTTTTCATGAAATTTTCCATGACCATCTTTAAGGTCTTGAATCGATTGTGGAGCATTGGCATAGACTTTGTCTTTCACGTGACCCTAAAGAAAAAAGTCTAAAGGTGTTAAATCACAAGATCTCGTTGGCCAATTGTGATCACCTCTTCGAGAAATGAAACGGTCAGGAAACTTTTCTTGCAAAATTGCGATTGTTTCGTTGCTTGTGTGGCACGTAGGGCCGTCTTGCTGAAAATAAACGTCGTCCACATCAATATCTTCCAATTCCGGCCATAAAAAATCATTAATCATAGCTCGGTAGTGCAATCCATTCACCGTAACAGTTGCACCAGCCTCATTTTCGAAAAACTAAGGTCCAATCACACAGCAAGCCCAAAAACCGCACCAAACAGTAACACGTTGAGGATGGAGAGGCATTTCAACAATCATTCTTGGATTTTCTGAGCCCCAAATGCGACAATTCTCCTTATTAACGTAGCCTCCTGTTGTAGAAAGGCGATTCTTGCTAATCACCGTTCTAATTCAATGAATTTTGAAAAAGAGGAACTAAAAGACATTGTACAGGCCAAATTACTCAAGAAATAGTCTGCATATTGTAATTCTCGCGAGCCTATTGCATATTTTACGAGCTTGTTAAAGCTTCTTAACACACTAACGTGGCCAAGGTTGACCCCTCAGTCAACTAAGAATACTAGAGCCTACCATCGCTTAATAGAAACGTTGAACAGCTTATCAAGCATGAAATTCTTGCATATTTTCTGGATATTTTGGCACCGGAACTGAAAGTGAATTTCCCAAAATAGTTATAAACGAATCCCAGTCGGTTTTCCCTTTGTTCCTACATATGGGACTTGAAGTTACTTACAGTTTCCGGATTTTTTAGAGAGCCGGACTCTTTTGTTGCTGTTTTTGTTTGATCAAATTCATGTTATGACCCACGAGTAGCGGAAAAAATATGAGCATCTATGCTTGTTAACAAATTGTTTACACGAATAATATGTAAAGTTGATATAAAATCGCGAATCTTCCGATGTGCCGTTTCGAAAGTTCATGATATTCAGTTAAAAATCTAACAATTCATGTCTTATTGTACCGGCTGCCAATGGCTCAACAAAGAATACCTCCGGTAGCAAATTGCTCTAGGTAAATATCGAACTCAAACTGACATTCAGGCATTTTTTCATTCCAGCAGACATGAAAAATGAATCATGCAAACATTAGCGCTGATCTTCTCAATAGATTTGGTGCCCTTGTCGACTTAGTCAAGAAGCTGATTCGTTCGAAAAACTCAGCTATCAATCAATGCTGTTATGGCTCGATTTAACACACCAATCAGACTCCGATTCATTTTAGTATCAACAATGGTTTTGACGTGATAACGTTTTACACCGCATGTTCAGAAAACGATCCAGAAATTTAGCCCTTGGTCGTAAGGAATTACTCATCAACTATAAGCATTACCTCTAATTTAAAGATATGATTGCTCAGGTTGGTCCTTCGGCTTTATGCCTCACGTATAATATTATCGCAATGACGTCATCGCAAAGGAACCCGCTCCGCGCACCTCTGATTTCGACCGATTTAAATGCTTGAACCAGTGTAGCGAGAGAATAAACCGGTAGTGGTTAATTTATTTTAATTTAAAATAATTAATACCCACATGAATTTTAATTAAAATTACAAAGTACAAAACAGCGATTTACAATCAACCATGAGAATTCCTTATCTGTTCGGAGTGATTCTGGTGTCAATTTGTACGTAAAGAAACTGTCGCAGATAACTTATTGTTAATTAAAATAATTAATCTCCACATCAATTTTAATTAAAATTAAAATCTACAAAATGGTGATTTACAAAGCTTGAGAACACTGTAATGGGAGAATGCATCATCTGATCGGAGAAATTCTAGTGTCAATTTGTGCGTAAATAATCTGTGGCAGATAATTTATTGTAAATTAAAATAATTAGTTTTCACATAAATTCTAATTAAAATTACAAACTACAAAATAGCGATTAAAAATGCTTGAAAGCACTGTAGCGAGAGAACGCCTCATCTGATCAGAAAAATTCTGGTGTCAATTTGTGCGTAAATAATCTGTGGCAGATAATTTATTGTAAATTAAAATAATTAGTTTTCACATAAATTCTAATTAAAATTTAGATCTACAAAGTGGAGATTTACAATGCTAGAGAGCACTGTAAAGGGAGAATGCCTCATCTGATAGGAGCAGAGGACGCATTCTCCCAAAGCCAGTATGTACCGCAATATGTCAGTGTGGACTCCGATATCCTCTTGTTCTCTGCGGCGAATTCAACATCGATGTTATCGCTAATCCCGAATTTGTATACGCTTCATCAAGGACACCTTGGACACAGACTGGGTTTCCAACACACTAGCCTCGACGATTTTGGGAGGCACTTGTCTGGATCTCACATTCATCAGGCACATCATCGCTGAGACCCTGCGCTTCATATCGTACTTCTCGTACCATCGCCCAGTAATCGTTTGCAAACAACCACTGTACTTTCATTTCATGATGCTAATAATAAAGAAATTTATTTTAACAAAACCATACATCGTGTAATTTCTGGCACCGCTTATACTTAAACATTATCACGGAAAACACCTACGGCCGTGTAGAAGACACAGCCAACCCCGAATTTTTTAGACATTCTTGAACAAATGGCCTTTGATTAACAGCGCCACTAAATGGTGGAATTAGGGATTGGCCAACTATTGGCATCCCCGGTATCTTATCCATTACACATGGTGATAAAAAGAAAAGTGTTGACCGGAGACCTTGTTAGGACTATCGGAGATTAAATGCGGCTGCTACACCTGATCGAGTTTTTTCATAAGTACACTGGTACAAGTAGAGTTGGGGATTTCCCGAGAAAATCTCAATCTCGAGATTCGGGATTTTCCTAAATGATAAAAATTTGATTGTCGATTTTATCGATATCCCGAGTTATCAATAAAATTTAAAAAAAACTGTAAAAAACCCTAAAATCAGTGTAAAAACAAAGAAATTCCAAAAAAACATGATTTTTACTTTTTACATTTTATTAATCTTTTTTATTATTTAACAAATATTACAATTGAATATTGCAACTGAATAAACATTCATTTAGTAATTTATCTATATTAAATTGTTAACTGTTTGAGGAGAGTAATCTGAGCCTTCTAGAGTATAGAGTAATAATCATCATGACGCATTTTTGGAAGCTTCTTTAGTGGTTTAACTTTTCAATTATTTCCATAGGAATCCATAGTAAAAATGGTGTTTTTTAGCTTCAAGTTTTTCAATGAAAAAAATTAAAATTATTATAAAACGTTTTTATAAAAGTTTTCAACATACATATCTTTAAAACAATATACAAGAAGGCTATATTGGTATTGATTAAATATTAATTGCAAAAATATTAAAATTAAATTATTTCTAGAATATCTTTTTCGAACTATCATTTTGAAAAATACATCAAAGTTGGCTCTGACGAATTAAAATAATACTTGCTAAATTTATCTTTAGTTGTACTAGTGTATGTCAGATATCTAAGATGTTTACAGAAAACTACGATTATTCCGGAGGGTGCCAGGTATCCTGATCCACCCTACGGTGACTGTCGATTATCGGCATGGTTCGAGTAACACCTTAACCCAGCCGAGCGAATTATTTAAGGTTAACTCCTTTAGTGCCGTGTTTTAGCCTAGAAACTAATAGATCAATAGTTTAGTTACCAGCGGTCACCAGGTAGAGATAACACGAGCCAACTTGAATCCTTCAAGCAACTTCACACCAACCCTGTACATTTGGGTCTGGCAGCTGACTGAGCCAAAAGAAAACAATAATACGAAGCCGTTTATTCATTCATGAAGTCACAAACAATTTAATTTTCCTAATTGATATCGACGCGGATCTTTCCGTTGTGCCATTTCGAAAGTTCATAAGTTATAAATCAAACAATCCAGGTCTAATTTTACTGGCCGCCAATGGCTCAACAAACAATACGTTCGGTAGCAAATTGCTCCAGGTAAATATGGAACTCAAATGTACATTCACGCATGCT
Organism: Tipula helvola; assembly: GCA_963556165.1. NCBI lineage: Eukaryota > Metazoa > Arthropoda > Insecta > Diptera > Tipulidae > Tipula > Tipula helvola. The sequence goes on from OY744482.1 coordinate 188,023,094, forward strand.
TTCATTCTAGCAGACGTGACTCATGCAAATATTGGCGCTTATTTTCTCAGTAGATTTGGTGCCCCTACCGACTTATGCAAGAAACTGATTGATCCAAAAACTCAGCTATCAATCAACGCTAGTATGATTCGAGTTAACACGCCAAAATTGTTTGTACGCTCTTGAAGAAATTACTTTTCATTAACAGCGCCACCAAATTACAATCGGCCCGTATGGTATCCTTTTTTGTCACTACGGGTCATTTTCCAGTGTCAAAACGATGCAGGCTAGATCTAGTGCGTCACTCACAATGCTACATTCGTAAAGTTTAAACATATGGTGGAATTAGGGATCGGCCAACTATTGGCATCCCCGGTATCGTATCCGCTACACAAGGTGATAAAAAGAAAAGTGTTGACCGGAGGCCTTGTGAGGCCTTTCGGAAATTAAATACGATCGCTACACCTGATCGAGTTTTTTCATAAGCTGGTACAAGCAGTAACGTCAACATTCTTCACTAGCTCATATTTATTTAAATTTACAATGATAATGCTAAAATATATTTTTTAGATATTTATTATAATATTTTATTACCACAAATTTAAAAAAATCAAATCATAATCGAATTATTTTTTGGTATTCTGTGAATTAAAAATTTGAATATATTGTATAACTCATATCATAGTTTTTTGTATGTTCCAATCGACCATTTAGCCGAGGTATTATTTCCATACTTATAAGTACTTGTTGGTCGATTGGGTGGTAATGGGAGCTCATAGAAGCCTCCACCGCCTCAACGGCTGTCCTTTACTTAAATTTGTATTATTAGGCGGTGGAATTATCTCCCTTGTCCTCATCTTTACCTTGATTATTTGCTTCATCATCACTTGCTGGCTCAACATTTGGAACTAAATAAAACAAATTTAACTTTCTTCAAGTGATACGCTAGCATGAAATATAAATTTATAGATCAGAACTCACTTTCTTCTGCTGATGATGGCATTGCTGTTGATGTTGTTGTTGATGGTTGTGTTGCAGGTTCAGATGTTATAGACGATGCAGTCGATGTAGGCATTGTTGATGACATTGTTGTTGTCATATCTGTTGTTGTTATTGACGGTGTTATTACCGTTGTTGATAATGTTGTGAAGGTTGTAGCTGTAGGGGTTGATGTTTTTGGTGTAGTTTTTTGCGTTGGCGCTTTAGTGGTTGTTGGTTTCATGGTTGTGGTTTTTTCAGTTGTTGTTCTCTGGCTGGTGGATTCCCATGTGTCCTCTTTAGTTGTAGTTGTCATTAGATTTGAATTCCCTTCAAGGATTTTCAGCACAAATTGTATAATCAAAAATGGCAATCGTAAAACAAAATCAATAAAATTGCTCAATCGTGATGTACACCTTGATCCAGATTTATTGTTCTGAAACCTAATTATCTGTTGCACTTGTTTTTGCACAGGATTTAATTCCGCCACCAAATTTCTTAATAATTTATTCCCTTCTCTTTGAATACGATTTGCCCATTTCAGTCGTTCTACTCTAGCCAATGATTTATGCACTGAGCTAAATTTATTAGCATCGATAAATAATCTAAGACTGATGGGATGATATTTTCCAACAATAGTTGCAGTTTCACGTGTTAATTTTCGTAGATTTCTATTACGGGCTATTTCGAGTACGCAAAATGGTGATGATTTAAGTGATTTTAGAAGATCTGATGGCTTCCACAAATTATTATTTGAAATCCGGTTCATTTCACGGTTGCAGTGTATTGTACAAATTGCGACTATAACCAACAATACTTTTTTAAACATTTTACAATAATGTAACGGTTCACTTAACACTATTTATTAAGACGGAATATGTGTGCAAACTAGACAAGCTCTCGATTTATTGTGATTCAAAACAATTCAAGTTTATAGGTTTTTATGTTGTTTGCAAATCTTTACCGCATACAAAATATCTAGGTGAGATGATAAGTTTCAATGATTTATTTTAGTTTCACTTTCAATGGATTAAATTATTGCAGTTTTATGATTTACGATCTCAAATGTAAGTATGTAATATCAATATTGTGCAGGTATGACAAATATAATAGAATTCTAACTACCAAACAACGTTAAATTCAAACTCTCAACTCTATATATTCACATTGAATATAATCTTTAATTTGAGAAAACGGGTAGGAAATCTGGGAGTTACCTCAAGAGTATAGTATTTTCCTAAATGTATGTCCGATCCAGCTCCTCTTGCGTTTTCTGGACTCTGACTCAATACCTAACGGTGGGGCAGACGCATTGGAAATATTATGAAGCATGTTGAACGTTTTTCTTGCTTTATTGACCCGCCAATTGATTTTATTTGTAAACAAACACTGCAATGTTGCCGAAAGTTTAGGGCAGATCTCAATGCTATAATCGTTACCTTTATTTACCATATATGGCGAAAGTTTTTTTTTTTTTTCAAACCAGTTTATATTCGGACGATCACTATTTTCAACAAACAAGTTGTTGGTCCTTTATTCGTACAAAGCTTCCTGACAAATGATACAGCGACTAGAGACAGATCCCCATTTCCTTTATTGGTGGAGTCGCTGTGTCTAGAAACATGTGGTTTCACTAGGTTATGAGTCTAAAATCAATTCAAGTGCATTCAATTTTTTTATCAACGATATATTTAGCCTTATGTTGAATGAAAAACTAATAATGAACGCTAACGATTCAATGTTGATATTTAAATCCAAAGATCCATTTCAATTAATTGGACAAATGATTGAAGATATCTTAACTATTGAAAACTGGTGTCAGCAAACAATATGTCAATACATTTTTCAAAAACGAACTACATAATAATTCAAAACCGGCAGCTTCCCGCACATTTTCCATCATCCATAGATATTAATAACCAAGCAATTAAGCAAGTAAGTTCATTATGTTATCTAGGAAAAATCATTGATGATTCGCTACTTTGGAAGGAACATATTAACTCTAAACGTCTTAACAAGAGACTGATAGTCTCTATTTTTTTAATTATCGTGTACTTATACAAAACATTTTTCAACATAATATGTTAAGACGCCTAGGGTTAATAAGACCACAAAAATCATATACGTTCATTCAAGACTCAGTTATATGAGTCTCTTTTGGACTACTGCAGCCCCAACCAACCTTAATACTATTAGGGTCTTGCAAAATAAAATCGTTAAGATGATTAAATTGTTACCACCTTTGACATGTACCAAGTCTATTAATTCGTCATTTATCCTTCCAGTAGATGTACTAGGGAACTTTGAACTACTTGTATTCATTTAAAAAGTACAGCTATATGGCTAAGTGTAATGTGGATTTGTGGATTTTACTTCTATACTATAAGTAATGTGCACACATACGGAACCAGACAAAGCAAAAATAATAACTATTATGTCAACACTGTTGACACAGTCCGATCACAAAAAAAATCCTTTTTTTAAAGGGATCTTCCAGAGGATATAAAAAGATCTTGAAAGAACATTTATTCCAGGAATGGTTACTAACTTATGAGTAACATACGCTTCAGCAATCAGATTAGGTAATCTTACAACTTTAAATTTTTTAAGGTGAATAAGTACAATATGCATCAACAATGCAACAAATTGGGGTGATAAGGGTAAAACATTTTCTCTTAAGGTCGCGATCAATTATCTGAATGCTCTGAATACCGTGCGTCGGAATTGGTCTCGGATACAGTCTCTCATCTGTGCTTGAGTTGGATTTTAATACGATATAGGTTTATTAAAATTCGTCACTGCAATCATTTTTCGCCTGTATCCTGTATGTATGTAAGTTAGTATATTGAAGTGTTATATTCAAAATTTCAGTTGCTTCAATTAATAATTTCAACTTATGTAATTAGAATATTTAAAATAATAAATCATTACCGTTTACCGTATGTTTTAACCAATATGTACATTTATCACTTGATTATAGTCTTAGACTTTAATGTTGCTTAATGGTATCATAAAAAATCGCAAATTAAGAGAAACTATTTTATAATGGAAAACTATATTAAATTTAGGATATTATTATTCAAATATGTGTCACACCTTTTGAAGTAAAAGGCAAGGTATGATTCGAAAAAAGCAAAAGAATATTGCGTGACCAATCGAAAAATTTATTTGACGCTTCAATTTTTTTCGTACTTTTTTACGAATTATGGTGACAAGTGAATGAGTGGTCATCACAGTGAGGTACAAGAGCAACACCGTGATTGATCATTGATCGCTCTTGGAGCGATCAGTCGTACAACAGGGCTGAAAACAAATCGAGCGGCGAAAATAAATCAACACATATTTTACATAGTACAACCACAGAAAAGAATACCAGATAGAATCTTTCATACAAGCGATATGTATATGAAATTAAAATCATACACTTTTAAAATCAGCTATTGAAGGGTCTATTGAAATTCACGTTAGACTGAGCGCTTTTTAGATATTTATATACAGAAGTGTTTCTTTTTCACCAATCAAAAAAAATCAAGGCAGTCCTGATTTGTTTTAAATTTGTTTTCCTATATACAGAAAAATGTTATTGTTTGATTGTAAAGTAGTGAAAAATGGTGGTTTTCTTTTCTCATCCTACCTGAAAATGTAGAGAGATTTTCTTCTACGATTTTTCAATCAATAGTACTGTAGAGTAGACAGACACAAAGTAAATCGCGATTTTCATTTACCCCGATTGTCAAAAATTGCGTTGTGAAAATGAAATAATCCGGTTTTTGTGAAAATCGTGTAATGACAGACAGGCTAAAATCGTTTAATAATCTAGAATACGCGATTATTCGGTTTGAGTCTGTCTACGGTGTAATTCTAAACATATTGAGGAGGGAAATTATCGAATAATATATTCAATTCGAGTGAATTTTGGATCATAAATATGTAGCGACTCACTCATTTTTACAATTCAAATATTCGCAAATTATCCATCATTCATTCATCGCCACAATTCGCACTTGCATATTCACACCCATACACATTTCCGAACGCACCTATGTTTTACCAACAAGCAACACAACACGTAGTTCATTTAATTAAAATATACTACAGTGCATCAATGAGCAAAACAAAACAATTCATTTTCTTTCTACGTTTTGTTCATCGTCTCCAAAGTTCATGCATCGTTCTCCGAACTTTTTGTTTTTGACAATCGATTTTGGATTTTCAACACGTACACATCTTCCATTGTGCGTGTTTCGTTTTTCCAGTGTTTACAGTAGTTAATACTAAATTCATAAAAAATCTTTTTAGCTTTTCGGGCGTAACATATTAGTTCTGTGGTGATTAATATTAGTAATCATATTGTACTAAAATCAAGTGTAAATAATATAAACGGGCGCGCGATATACGCGTCTCAAAATTAATTAACAAAGTGCCTTTTTATTGTACGTGAAATTCATAATATAACACCGAATAGACAAACAGTGAAATATACATAACAACGCAATATCGGGTGTTATAAATATTTAAGTTAAAATGACAAAATTTTCATTAGTTCTTATGGGAAATTAGAAGAAGTAATATTAACGCCCTTCCTTCTAGTTATATTAATATGTTACATCTTACATATCACTAATTACTTGATTAGAATATTCTATGCCGCATTTATCTTATTTCAATGAAAATGCACCTATCGAAATAGTGAATTAGCGATTTATAAAAAATTATACATGTAACACTTGCATGTATAAGTGAAGGTGAAATACAGAGATCAAATTTAACACTAGGTTTACGAAGCGCGTCAATTTGACGCATTTTCAATTTCACATAGAAAAATTTGGAAATCGGTTAGATTTAATTATTACTACTTTTACTTACAATTATGCATTTCGCGAGACGAATATTTGGCAACATTTATTTTCTTCTACGCCCTTGAATTTCGAAGTTTGCTATGTGGTATACCTATCTCTACGGGGACGCGTCAATTTGACACAATGATAAGGCAGTGCAAATACTTCGTCATCTCACGTCTCCAGTGGCTGGTTCAGGGTTATTTTCTGTTCTTATGTATAGAGTAATGTATGTAGTGTAGAAAGCAGAGATAAAAAGCGAAACAAAAACAAAGACTTATCCACGTCAAAATCAAAACAAACAAAATCAAAGCAAAAAGTTTTCTCACACATAAATGCGTGGCCACTGTACAAAGAATGTACCGGTACCGGATGAAATATATCCAGAAAGGATTTCATTTTTCAATTAGCCGAAGAACTTGCCGATAAGAAAGAAAATAAAATTGAGGAAAATATTGACGTTCAAGAGCCTCATACATCAGCAAATAGAAGTAATTACAATTGTAGAAATTGTAAGATTGTTTGTGGAAAACGTGCACATAAAAGTGAATATGTATGTACATATGGAAAAAATGCGTAAATTAAAAAAAATTAATTTAAAATATTTTACTCCTCACAAAAGGACCTATAATATCGTTCTCTTTTTATAGAGATACTAGCTGCGCTATTCCCTTTATAAAACGGAAAGTTTATACCAATTTTTTTTTTTTTTTGTCCGAACTGACCAATCAGCTTGCGAGTTGTTTTTTTATTATTATGATGATTTTGATGTCAATACACCTGTATGACAATGTTTCTTTATATGTATATAAATTACTTATTTTACCAAATGTTTATTTTTTTTAACACGCGTCAAATTGACGCGTACCGTAGAGAAAGGTATATCAGAAATGTCCGTAAACCTAGTGTTAAATACTATACAGAATGAATTAACAAAGCACATACATATTTAAAAATTCAAGAATAGATGTATACTATGTACCTATAACGAAATTGAGAAAACACACAAAATACAAAAATTTTTGATGAACGTGATGAATTTGAATTTTTTCGATTCATGTATTTCAAAATATTAAACACAGTTTTTCGAAGAACGAATATACAGTATAATAAACGTATGAATAATGCAATGAAGCTAAAATAAAAGTAGGAACTCTATCGCAATCTCAGTTATTTACATTTTTGTAATATAGATGTGTAAGTACACCTTATTGGGTCAGGTGGGTTAAATGGCCAAGGTGATAGTTAAATGATTCAATTCATTTATCTTCGCTCCCAAAACCATCGTGTAGCCAAAACTGATGGAACTTACCTATTCTTTAACCGATTACGATAAAATTCGACATGTGCGTTGTAAATGGGATTCTAAAATAATTTGTAGATGAAGTTATGGAATATAGCCAAGTATGATGGAACTTGCCTACTTTTTAACATATTACACCAATCCGCTTTACGAAATGATAAGTTTCCGAAAAATTGGACGTAAATAGAAATTTATTTTCTTTCTATTGATAAATTTCGTAAATCGAGGGATGAGTGTGCATGTCACCAATCCTTCGATTTGCGAATTTTTAAATGAGAACAAAAAGAAATTTCGATTTACGCTCAATCTTTCGGAAACTAATCGTAAAGCGAGGTATTGGTGTATGATGAAATTCGCTATGCGCGTTGTAAATGGGATTCTAAAATGATTTTTAGATGAAGTTCTGGAATATGACCAAAAATGATGAAACTTGCCTATTCCTTAACCGATTAGAATGAAATTCTACCTGTGCGTTGTTTTAAACTTGTCTATTTCTTATATTTCTTGCCGGATTTTAGTAGGATTTGGCATGTGCAGTTGAAATGAGATTCTAAAATAATTTTTATTAGGGCTAATTATAGACCTTTATAACTTAATTAAATTAATTCAATATATATTTCTCAAAATTAATTTAATAATACAAAAAATTATTTCTCCAAATTTTCGGTGTTGTACACCATTCTCAAGGAGTTTTCATTACCAACTACTACAATTTTTTGAACAATAAAGTTTTTTCTTTTTCGTCATTGAAAAATGTCAGAAAATAAGGAAAACAATTTGTTTGAATTGTTGACCTAGTGAACTTGAATTTTAATATTTCCTTCGAACAGCTGATTTTTCAAAATAAACAAACAGTACGTAATACAAATTATCGGCTACATAGATGTTTTGATTTTGTATGACATCATCGAACATAATATTTTATAATATTGATGTAATTTCCTTGAAACCTGTTACTATCAACTTTATAGTTAACCGGATTCTTTGATAACCATATGTGACCAGCCTCTTTAAATAATCTTTTATTTGTCTTGATTTCGTAATCTACTGTTATACAATTATCAAAGTCAAAATCGTGATTATTTTCATGTACATGCTTCACTAATGCTGATCTGTAGTGATTATGTGTTAATGTTGCATGTCTTTTTATATGTGCTACGTCCGTCTTATGTTGTTGTACTCTCTGTGCTTTCGTTTTGCTTGTTTCTCCTACATAACAAGAATCACAGTCTTTACATTGAATTTTATAAATGACACCATCCTTTTGCTCCACTGGTATTTTATCTTTTAATTTGGAATATGTGTCCGAAACTTTGCAAATAATTTTGTTAGCTAATATGATTTTAGAATTTGTTTTTAAAGTTTTGTGAATTTTTTCCGATAAATTTGGTACGTATGCGATTGAGCTATACTTAATTTCTTCTAAATTATTTGAATTTTTATTTTCATATGTGTATAACGTTTTTGTAATCAATTTTTGGATAAGTTTAATCGGGTAATTATTTTTTGTTAATATCTTAATAATTTCAGAGATGTTTTTTTGTCTAAATTCACTATCTAACAGGTATAAGACTCGTTTAATAAAGGAATGAGCAACATTCTTTTTCATTTGGTAAGGATGTGTCGAAATGAAATTTAATAGCGTATCTGACGCTATATCCTTTTTATACCATTCAGATTTAATAATTTTATCTCGTCTGTGGAGTTTAAGATCTAAAAATGGTAATGTGTTATTATTTTCTTTTTCAACGGTAAATTTAAGTTTATTATGAAATGAATTAAAAAGTACTTTTATATTGTCAATGTTTGATTCAGATGTGGCCAAAATGACATCATCAACATATTTATAAATGAAATTTGGTTGTTGTTGTAACAAAGGTAATTTTTCGTTAAATAGTTTTTCCAAAACTATATCTGCCAATATTGGTGATAACGGGTTACCCATTACTATAAAGTTGATAGTAACAGGTTGCAAGGAAATTACATCAATATTATAAAAAATTATGTTCGATGATGTCATACAAAATCAAATCATCTATGTAGCCGATAATTTGTATTACGTACTGTTTGTTTATTTTGAAAAATCAGCTGTTCGAAGGAAATATTAAAATTCAAGTTCACTAGGTCAACAATTCAAACAAATTGTTTTCCTTATTTTCTGACATTTTTCAATGACGAAAAAGAAAAAACTTTGTTGTTCAAAAAGTTGTAGTAGTTGGTAATGAAAACTCCTTGAGAATGGTGTGCAACACCGAAAATTTGGAGAAATAATTTTTTGTATTATTAAATTAATTTTGAGAAATATATATTGAATTAATTTAATTAAGTTATAAAGGTCTATAATTAGCCCTAATATTTTATGTATATAAGAAAGACCTTCGGAAATAAAAAATAAAAATAAAATAATTTTTGGGTAAAGTTTTCCAATATGGCTAATTAGGGTGAAACTTGGCTATTGTTTAAATTCAAGTTTTGCGATGGAAATGGGATTCGAGAATTATATTCCGAGACACTCCAATGTCGTTAGTAGTTTCAATTCTGCTGCGCTTGCCCGCCACACACAATATTTTTTTTAAGGGGTAATACCCTATTAGAAATTTCAAAAAATCGATTTTTTTATTGCATTTTCGGAATCTTGCGAATATTCTTTGAAAATTTCAAATCGACCCAGCAAATATTCTTGGAGATACACGGATGAAAAATAGAATTTAACGATGTAAATATAAACGTCTTTTGAAACTTTGAATGGGTTTTTCTCAAAACGGTGTTTTCAAAGGAGGCACAGAAAAAAAAAATTGATCGACTTGAGCTAGTTTAATCAATTTTAGTAATAGTAACCTAGGTTTTGGTTAATTTGTCAAGAAATTGCTTTGGTCAATTTAAACTAGCGAAGTTATTTTTGTATGTTCGACGTTTATTAAATTATAAATAAAATATAACGTAAGTGTGAGGTTAATACTACAATTGAGTGACATTGCCGTAGTTAATTTAGACTAGAGTAAAGTAAAATCTGTATCTATGCGCCTTGGTTATTCGGAACCATGCTTGTTTCAACAGTCAATTTTTGCCGTTTTTTTTAAAGAGAATTTACTGACAAGTGCAATTGTAAACAATTTTTTTCATTCCAAAGAATATTTGCCTTTCTTTCATACGATTCAATCTCGTTTGACGGAGTATGGTCTTACAATTTTACATACGATTAAACGATTTATTTAAATGTCAGGAAGCATTTTTGTAAGAAATGTTTACAGATTCTCGGATACCGTAAAATGGGGTGAATAGAAACACTTTTCAAGTTTACAAGCATGTACTGCTAAGAGGATATTTGTTTTTAATATAATAAATGTCTTAAAATATGGGTCTTGGTGTACTCTTTCCTTTTCAAACTACTTTGATCTATTAGAAATGAATATGGCTGACATTTTTTAAAAAAACCTCACTGTTTCTATTCACCTGCTGTTGGGGTGAATAGAAACAGTCATTGAATTTCGGTTTCTTTCTATTCTGGGGAAACAGCAGCCCGATTTCTTTTGGTATTTTGGCATCACCGGCGGTGAGATAATGCTTGCTTGTATCGTTTCAGAAGCGAGCAGATGAATTCTTTACCGGGTAAGTTGTCCTTAAATTTTTCGACCTATCTCTCTTACCGGTTTAACAATTCTTGAATATTCATTCGTAATGTTATTGTATCAATGGGATAACCCACTCTGAACAAATGATCAATTTGTCCACAGGGATTTTTTCTTCAGTTTCGTTTAAGCAGGTTGGTCCCCCCTGATTTTGTATTTTATCACTTTTTAAATGGCAATATATCACGGAATGGTGTATACCGCATTTCTCCGATGATTTCCTTAATCATAACTTATTATTTTTAACATCTTCAACTGCTTGTTTCAATATCAGAGGATCACGCTTTTTATAATGTTTTTGGCTCTTCGACTTGTATTGTCTGGGCATTTTAATACTCTGTAGCAATCAAAAACCGAAATATATACTATAATAATTTAACATTAGGGAAATTTAGTAATTTTCAATTATGGTCAACTTGGTAATGTTAATAAAACCACTAATTTCTGGTGTTTCTATTCACCCCACACTTCTTAATTTTTGACACTAAACTACAAAATGGTAAAATTTAGGAAAAACGATAAAAGTTAATTACAATTTTAACTACACAAGTAAAAAGAAGACATAATTGAACAACTTACATGAATTTTCTCTGATATTACTCCAACGATGGCTCAATTACATACAAAGTTTTTTAGAGTATTTACGAACCAAAATATGTTGATTTATATTTACCAATATATTCTTTAAAACTGCCGGTGTTCCACCAAAAATCCCTATTATTTCTATTTTTGCACTCATCGCCAACTTAAAAAGTTAACGTTGCTTTTTTTTTATTATGTACTATGAAAAATTATCAAGTTAATTATTTTTTAAAGTTTTGTTTCTATTCACCCCGCTGTTTCTATTCACCCCATTTTACGGTATCGTTTTAAAACTGTATCTTGATTACGACAATCTGTACGTTTTTGGCCAAACGCATCTTTCAAGAAGAATGACGGAAACTTTTGTGTCTATGGGATGTCACTTGTAGTAACTGTTTTAACAAGCCGGAACGCAACACAAGTTATGAAGTAATAGAAAAATAATTAAAGAAATTACTCCCAAAAGCAAGCCTAGATTTGATTACTAAATGGTTTGAATGTCATTACGTGTGAGTGCAAACAACTGTACGATAAATTGGTTCAATTATCTGCCAGATTTGTAATAAAACCTGCAGTGCGATTAATTGAAGCGTCTGTGGCCCACTTCAGTCTAATAACCGTATTAAGATTTGTCCGTAAACCAAATATCGGGTGAACAGCTGCTGAGCGTTCTAAAATAATTGAGCGGTTTTTATTTTCTTGACAACATCAAGAGACGTTGACTGAATAAAATACAAATCTGAATTCCAGTTTTGATACTTGTTAGTGAAAGTATTAAGTGGTCCATTTAAAATGCTAACGTATCAAGAATCTGTATAATTCTAAGTAAATTTCACTTAGATCATTTCAGTAAAGTGCGTTTATCACTTTCGAATCAAGAATGACAACAAGCATACATCAAATTAATGTTAGCACAAGGTTAATTTAATAATTGAATGATTTGCTGTGTAAAATCTACTTATGCTATTGGTTACATTTTTATTAAGGAAGTAGCTTATTTAGAGTTAACCTGTATGTGCAGATTTTAAATCTACCTAAATGATTGAAATTTTAAACTGTTTTTTCTATCCAAGGAGAATTATGTTCTATCTCTATGCTCTTTGAAAAAAAAAACCTTTAAAATTGACTAGGCATTAGAGTGGGGTTAACATGTAACGTAGTTTAGATAAACATTGCTAGGTTATATACAAGCAAGGGTTCAGTAAATTCTCTTTGGACCGAAAAAAACGTTGAAAATTAACTTGGCATTAAAGTAGGATTAACACGTACATATCTGTAGTTTATACTTTGATTTAGTTCAGTTTAACTAAAGGTAGGTATAGGTGTACATGCTAATCTCATTGGATCGAAAAAATGTATGCTTTTAGTTCTCTCAGCAATTTGTATAAAGGCGAAATTTTTGATCGTTATTGCATCATTTTCCTGAATTATTTTGAAGTGTAAAGTACGTTACATTGAAAGACAATACAAAAAAAAAAAATTGTGTTAAAATAGGTATCTGGCTCTGTCTAAAATCAAACTACTTAAAGTAATTAAGTTTAAGTGTAGTGAATGTTAAATTGATTAAAATTGTCTAAAACGTATGTTGTTTTATGTACATACTCGTACATTAAATAAATAATATTGTTTTTACAGGCCGTCCTGGTTCATACCGTACCAACCGCGGCATAAATAAAGCACTACATAGTTTTAGACGATGCGAATTGATAATCGTAGCGCCAATCTGTGCTCGTCAAATAAAGTGATTTTAAAATTTAATAAAATGTGCAATAATATTTGTAAAATTTGATAAGTGAGTTTCTCGAATCAATATACAACATCGCATTAATACACACATTTTTAAATTTATTTAAAAACGGTTGTTAAATATTTCGCAAAATTTACAAAAGGTGTAAAAAATCACTCGATCGAATTCGGCTTGTTAGGCCATCATCAGGAGTATCTACTAAACTCTGAGTCGATCGATTTCGGCTTATTAGGTCATCATTAGAAGTATCTACTAAACTCAGAGTTTAGAAGCCGAAATCGATCGAGTGAATTTTTAAACCTTTAGTAAATTTAGCAAAATATTTAACAACCGTTTTTAAATAAATTTAAAAATGTGTTTATTAAGTGTGTTTCGCCAAGTGCCTACGGCAGAAAGTGTAAAAAGTACATCGCATTAACTTAATAAGAATTAAGTAAACAGGTGAATTTTAAATTTTTTACAATAAGTTACTACATACATTAAAATTTTAAAAAGAGTAGTTCTTACTCTAGTTTCACTAGGAACTATTCTAGATTTGTGGAAACATAAATTGAAAAAGTGAAAAAAAACAATTGTTTTCGTTTTGAATCTTCATTTGTGGTGATAAAAAATAGATCCATACTCGTATATATATGCATACATATACATGTCTATATATATAAAACAAAGTCGGGTTAGTTACACCATTTATAACTCAAGAACGGCTGGACCGATTTTTATGATTTTTGATTTGTTGGATTTGTCTCCGCCCTGAATAGCAGAATAACTATTAAAACATCTGAAAAATTCACGAAAAAAAAATTTATGAAGAAAATTCATTTTCTCATATATTTTGTATGGAATGGCTTTTTTGATGATATCTCGAGAACGGATTGACTGATTTCGATGAATTTTCTTTATTTGATAATTTTTAATTTTCACGAAATTACGCACAACCACTTTTTCAAAAAAATAAAAAATAAATGGTTTGTTTACAGAAAAAATACCAACCATATATTATTTGTCTATAGTCATCTGTCCGCAACTGTCAACGCTTGAGAAAGCGTATTTGGGGTTGTTGTTGGTTCTAGTCTAAGTGCGCCGCGATTTATCAGCATTTGTTTTCGAGTTTTCACCATTTTTCATTCAGTTTTATACGGTTATTATTTTATTCGATTTAATTAATTTTTTTCAAACGAGTTGTTCTGAAATCCATCAGCGAAAAGTGATTTCAAAGAGGTGAGTTCATTTTGATGAATTGGACATGAACGCAACGACAATCAATCCAATCGGTAATTTTGGACTGCGTGTTTGATTTTCCAGGCGGATTCGTTCGAAATTCTGTGGAATTCTATTTTCGATCGTGATTTTCAAACGGTAAGTTGTCTTCGAAGATGTTCACTTTGTGAGGTTATCGCATTTGTAATTGTACGCGCATCGATAAGTGCTTCATTATGTAATTTTGAATTGTGTAATTAATTTTCCAGTGTTATTTACAATGCCGCGAGCCAGAAGATCTAATCTTTCACAATGAAACCGTAATGAAATTAGACATCGGAATTTTGCGAATCAATCCACTGCAGATGAACAAGAAATCGTACGAGAAGAGCGCCGCGTTAGTATGGCCCGACTTCGTGCTTCACAAACACAAGTACAAAGAGAGGCAGTACGTCAAACGGCTCAGTTGGCAATGAGAAATCGTCCAGCTTATCGCACAGATCAACAACGTGATAATCTTCGACGCGCAAGAAGAAATGCTTCAAGTGTTGATTTGAATCGACACTGAGAAAAAAACGTATGTAAAAACAATGATTTTATTGGTAAATTTAAGCATTTTTCTTTTTAGAAATTAGCTAAATAGTATCCGTTTTTAAAACAAAAACTTTAATGTTTTTAATTTAAGAGGGGCCAGAAATTGTAAAAATGATCACTTAATATATTTGTTTTAAAAATAATTAATTTATAAAATTAAGAACATTAACTTTTAACTTAAAATCTGGAAAACCCTTTGAATAATCATCTAGAGTTTTTATTTTAACAATATCATTTTACCTTATTTTACGAACTATAAAATTTTAAAATAAGAAGTATACATTTTAGTTTTTAAATATTATTTAAGAAGTTTTGATGCTTATTTTTAACCCAAATAATCCGAATTTATGCATAATAAAAGATTTTATTGAGTTTTGTGTTTGTATGTATATATTTATTTCAGTTAATATTTTTTACAGATTTATTCATTTATTAACCCTTGTGTCAACACGACATACCCGGGTGTGTTTTTGATTTTTTGTAACTGAATGATGTTTTTTTATAATAGAGGTAGATGACATTTTTCATTATGATATCGTTTCTGTGTTTATTATTCTTTGATGTAAAACTCTTGATTAAATTCAAACACACCAAGGATTTATCGTGTTGGTGAGAAATCGTTTTATTCTCGTGTTGACACAAGGGTTAAATATAAATTATAGTAATCGTTAATAATAGTAAAGCCATATAGACAGTTAAATAAAAAAAATAAAAACTAATAAAATTGTTTTCTTCTTATCACTTTTCTTTTATCTTGAATATAATAAACATGAATTGAAGGTCCCTCAAAATCCTCAATATTACATAAAGTAGTACATTGTAACATGTTTCCAACTAAATATGACACATAATGGGGCAAATATTTTAGTTCGTACTGTTTGCAAATCAAATAACAAATATTATCTTTAAAAACTATTTCTGATATTTCATATAATTTTATATCTTCATTTATCTGTTTAGTAAGGAAGTAACCAATTTTATACAATGTTCCTTTATAAATTAAATCTTTGTAATATATTGTATTATGACAAATTACAAAAGGAAATAAATTTAGATACGAATCATAATTTGGAATGTTTTTGGCTTCTTTACCAGAAATAATTTCGGCAGAAAAAAAATCCGCGTTGAGAACGTTACCACTGAATTTTAAGGCGGCCTTCGTACACAAATTAAGCAGAATGTTTAACCGTGAAGTAGTATTGCGAGCATACTGTTTGTAAATTTGATGAACACTTTCAAGCCGGTAACACCACAATTGTTTAAGTGGACCACATCTTTTAATTATTGTAGGATAATGAACCAAATTATGAAATTTTGGTTGTCACTAAATAATAATTGGTATAGTTGATTATGCTTCTTTATTAACTCTTTTAAAGTACTTAAATAATTTTCGTCATAAGTGCTAATCATTAGCTGATCTGTAATTTGAATTGCAATCAATAAATAATTATATACTGGATCATCAAGAGGTATTAAATTACCAATTAATAAAGGAAAGAAATGTAAAAAATTTTGTATTTCTCGAGCGGACATTTTGAAATTACCAGACTTAATGTGTTGCAGTAAGATTGGGATACTAACATTTTTAATTTCAGATTCGCCATATGCAAACATCTGCTTTCTATAATTTAAAACTTCTAGCGAGAAATACTTTTTTTTGAAAATAAAATAATCTAATGAATGATGCAAATTATATTTGTAAGTATACTTAGAAATACATCGTGCATTATGTCACAACTAACATTATTGGTTACATGAAAATATTAAATTTCATTAATTATTGAATTTTCTCTAATTCCAGTTTGGCTTACATTATTTAAATTTAAATGTGTGGCATAATTATCAATGTTTCTTAAATACTCGGAAATTTCGACATTATCATTTTTTTTACGTGAACAAATTCTACATGTTGGTTGTGCATTAAAAGCATTAGAGTAACCTAAAATTATGTTTAGGCCTAAATTATCCCCTAGTAACTGGCCAAACATAAAATATAATTTAATAGTGGTATTTTGAAACTGTATCTCTAATCCTTCTTCAATCAGTTTTTTAATTTCTGTTTTTAAGAGTCGTAAAGCTGCATTGTTTCCAAACTCCTTAACATCAGGGAAAAAATAATAAATTCCTAACACAGAACTTTTACCAGAACGCGATCCCAAAGGATCGTTTATTTCAAAATCATCTGAATAAAAGTGAATAGGAATTACTATTTTATTATTAAACTTTTCTTTTATGGACCATATTGAACCTATAACAAAATTTTTTATTTTTGCCTGAGATTCTAGATAATCTAAGTGGTTTAGAGTTTCTTCCAGAATATTTTCTGTTTCCAAAAATTTTTTGATTTGAAATGATAAATTTAGTAAACATCCTTGTGCTTTGAAATTATCTAAAGTTGGAGTATGATTAATGATTGTTTCTGCAATTTCATTGTTAATTACATATGTTTTTGGTGGTGAATAAATATTCAAGGCTTCTACGTGCTTAAAAAATTGATATTCGTTTGTAATATTTTGAAAAGGGTTTGTCAATAAACTTATAATTTCGTTAAATTCACTGCATTTCGTATCACTTGAAATAAAATTGGAAAAACTAGCAAGTACGGTCGATAGAGGATTGGTAATCAAGTTTGTTAGGTTATTTTGAATGGAAAATACCATTTTTCGACTACATGATGTACCATGAAGTACAAGAGAAAAATTTGTGATATTATTTAAAATTTGATTTAAATCTGTTGTTTTTGATTCAACATTTTGATATAAACTAGAATTGACGAATGAATCTAAGGTTTGTATT
The DNA here is from genome assembly GCA_963556165.1 of Tipula helvola. Lineage (NCBI taxonomy): Eukaryota > Metazoa > Arthropoda > Insecta > Diptera > Tipulidae > Tipula > Tipula helvola. Next base: position 188,040,737 of record OY744482.1, read on the forward strand.
ATAAAATTATTTGGATCAGTATTTGTTGCTGTTGACGAGACACTGACAGCTTGCAATGAAACAGGTTTATTAACTAAGTTGGAAGCGTCGTTTAAGTTGATGGTGTTGGCACTTCATGTTTCTTTAAATGTCGTTCATAACTGTATATTGATTGGAACATTTGATAACAATTGGTACATTCAAAATTGTATAATGATGGGACTTTATGAAAATTTTTTAAATGTTTGATAAGTTGTGGTAATGCAAATTGATGGCAACATAAAAAGCAGTCAGGCATGGTTATTAAGGGTATACTACACCCAGAGAACTAAGCGTTTGCGACAACCGAATCAATTGCCCTACCGAATTATTCGGTCCTGTATACATTTTAATTAAACTTTACGACAACCTCTTTTTATTGTTTATCAGAACTGAAAAAGAAGTTGTAACTAACCCTTTTTAGTTAGCCTAAAGGAATTAGCTTGTATGAAGAACGAAATATACTGTACTACAACCGACCATTGGTTGAGCTTATCGATCATTCGGTTGAATTAATCGAATATTCGTTTAGGAATATTACAAATTATAGTTGTCGTGATCACTGATCGATTGTAATAACAGACTTGGTTATTAAAGCAACTTTCTTTGCACGGTTAGTGCAATCCTATTTCGGTTACTACATAATCAGAAGTAGTTGACGCAACCGCATTCATTTGTTTTCTCCAACCGAATAGGATTGTTGCCAGTTCATTTAACCAAATTAGTTTTATTAAGAAAAAAGTAGAAATATCCTCCCCCCACCCTTTATTTTACCACAGAGTCAATATAAATGTATCGACGCTCAAAAATGAGAACCCTCCTTTACTTGAGTTCAATTATATTGGTAGTTCGGTTTCGTACTCAAAAGTACAACCTACTTATCAAGTAGCTACGACCGAACTACAAAAATACAATTCTCGCTTAATACATTAAGTGGTAAGCAGAACGTACTGACTTAGCGAATTATATTCGCGTGTGTATTTATGCCAACATGAAATTCGTTTATCATGATTGCGGTAGAGTTTGCCACAAACGCAATTCGTTTGGACTCATCGTAAGTTAGTTGTCCCGACACCAATTCGGTCATCGCAACTAGATTAAGATAAAATTTCATATAAATCGAAAACTACATATAAAAAAAATGAGAAACAATAATTGTATATCATAGTTTCATTGAAATTCCTTTAGATTTCACGGGGAATCAAAAAATCTAAATTGCTTGTAAATTTCAATAAAAGTTTTCCAGGATACTTTGATTTACACAAATTGTTTGCTATTTTTGTTATATGCAGTTTTCGATCCGCCATTGATTAGGTGTCAGTTATCGCGTACATTATAAAACAATTTATATTATTCATGTGGTGTTCTTGTTTACAAAATAACCACAAATCATTTTGTAATTTTTTCAAATAGTGAATCTACCCTCTCCTCATATAACACCCTCCTCATTTTGTATTATTTAAACATGACATATTCTAAATACGATTATAATATTTAGTTGTAGCAACGGAATTCCAAAATAAATAATTCCACTTTGATATTTTGGTACAACGACAGAATGATATGATTACATTGAACTACAATATTGTTCTCGCAACAGCATTAGTCAGTTAGTTTTGTTCGCAGTTGTCACAAAAGCCTCGTTTAATTGGTGTAACAAAATTACGTTTGTGGCAACTGAAACGAGGTTGATACTTTAAAAACTATTAGGCTCATTCGGTTCTGACAACGAATATCTAGGAAATTAGCATCAACGGAGTTGAAAATTTGGAAACGAAGTTGTTGCAACTATCTGTGCATTAGTGGCTACCGTAGTTTGTTTGTACCAACCTCAAGTCAATTGGTGCTACCGAAATTATGTTGTAGCAACTACAATTCGTTCATCGCAATGGAAAGTATTTTCTCGCAACCTCATGCCAACGAATCATTTCTCTCAGTGTATAAATAAGTTAATTTATTGACTTAACTGATCGATTGATTGATTTACAGTTGATGATAGATTGATTGACTTAAACTGTTCTACTAAATTAGATACAGTGGGCTTTTGACTATCGATTTCAAAAAAATATTCCTGCAAAAATAACCATATCTGCTGACTTACTTTTGAATAATTTAAATTATACACAAAAATCAACTTAATTAGTATATCTATAGACATTCTAAATGATGGTAGTTTATACTTCACACCATCGCAATAAACAAAAAATTACTTAATATGACCAGGCTCATTTTCGACCACGATAACGCGCGGTTGTATCGTCGTTTTGTTAGAAACAAACTTATTTTGCAATTTATCCAAACTATTCTGCAAGTCGTTTATATTATTAATTTGTAATTGTGTTTTGCTGATCCTCCGTGGTAATAGTATAGCATGTATTAATTTGCAGGCTATCCAGTCCCGTGTATTTGTATCATCTGAAGGTGCAATAAAAAATTTAAAAAACGATATTATTTAGATTTACATATTTAGATTCAAAAATTAATTATTTACCATCCAGATCATTGGTATTCAATTTGTCTAATAATATTTTCGAGTTTTTGTCCTTAATTTCTCTATTAAATACAATTTTACATTTTTCGACAAACTTGTCAAAATTGTCAATCAATAGGTTACCTTTGTTTAAAAACATTGTGTTAAAATCAATTTCAATCTGAAATAATAATATTAGATCTTAATTAACCGATCATTAATATTCAAATAATTTACCAATTGAAACCCATAAAAATCATTATATCGCGGCCATTCGCTGCATAGTTTCATTATATTCCTATTCTTAGACGTTTTAAACTCCGAAATTCGTTGAATGGACGACGATTTCCAATATTCGATTATTGTATCCCACGGGCCAACGTTTTCTGCTAGCTACTTTTTTTTCTCCAAATAGTCCCGTTCAGGTATAAAAAATGTTTCGTTGGTGGTTCGTGAAGAGTTTATTTCTGGATCCAGTTTAATTTTTTTTAAATATTTAGTTGTATGACATATATTTGTATATCTGTCATATAACTTTCCTGACAGATTTTTCTTGCCTGACCTCCCTTTATAGTAAGTTTCCTATAATTATATGGAAAGTAGTTTTAAAAGATATATTGTATAACGCTGGAGATGTTCTTGCCTTTTTTTCTGAGCGAAATGTTTCAACTATCGCTGTAGCCATTTTACAGAAATCATGTTGCAGTAATTTTACATTTTCTTCTACAAAATGGTCGATCAAAATTTGAACTAAATTTTTTTGAGAAATTTTGTTGAGAATCTTGTTGCTTTTGTAAAAGTCTATTATATCTCTCCCTTTAATTGATTTTGTTAATATATTGACAACACCATTAGAATCAAACGGGTTCCTAAATAAAAGAAATATAACTATATAGCAGTTTTATAATTATTTCACATAATTACTTACAGATCATTTATGTTTCTAATTTCCGAATTAGCACTTCGACTTGTACTTGGTGTCGGACTTGGAGATGAGCCGCACGTACTTAAGCTCTTTGATATATTTTCCAACCAACTACACGTTCTGCTGTCTATTGATACAGTTGTATTTTCCTCTGGATTTAATGGAACCCCCTATTGCAACGTAAACATAAAAACCAATAGTTATTTGGCACTTGAAAGAAAAGTTATGGCAAATGTAAGGCAATGTTTGAGATTATTCACAAGGACCAGCCAGCTCAGCTTATTCCATTAGGTGTTTAACCTTGTAGACCGTGTGCTCATGTGTGAAATATTAAGTATAATCCATCACAACAAATAAACTGTTATAAATCATAACAATATAATTATACGTAAATGTTTCGCGACATTTTCCTCCTCGAAATCACAAACAATTCGAGATTCGAATATAAGTTATACAAGGGAGAAAACATTTCACACACAGTGATCACACAGCACTATTTTCAATTAACTTACTATTGTATCTCTCCATGCTTTTAAACCAGCCTTGAACAAGACTTCTTGTCCGAACGGCGATTTAATTATATCAAATAAACGGACGATATCTAAGCGTTCCATTTTTAAAAGCACGTGCACGGTGATTTCCTCTTTCATTAGAAGGTTGAAAGTAGCTCTTGTATATCGCATGATATACTTACTATTTGTGGTTCATTAGGATTCACTTCGTTCGAACCATCTAAAACGCATTTGTAAGACGTGGTTGCGGACATTCTCAACTAGACGTATATGTATCTCACGTATTATTATATTAATTATTAACAAATAACTTTTGGGCAAATCTGATCACTTTTCCACTGTTTGAAATATAAATTAAAATAAATTAATAATGTTTTTTGTTCTTTTTTCAATTATGTATATATTGTACACTAATTATTCACTAGAGTAATAATAAAAACTTTGCTAATTTTTATCAATATTTAAATATTTTTTTTTTCAAATTTTGGGTATCAATCTATATTGTAAATAAAAAAATAAATAAATATATTGTAACTCAACAAATACTTTTCGATAAATGAAGCGTAGCCACCTAAAGCGTATAATAACAATATTGAAATAACTGTAAAAATGTAAAAACGAGATTGTTTGTCCTTTATTTTATTAAAAACAATAATTTTTAACATTTGATTTGAGAGTACTAAATTGTTGGTATTATCAGTAGTCACTCTTAAAAGAAAAAATATAAAATGAACGATAGAAATTGATAAATAAATTCATTTTATGCTCAATTTGAAAATTTTTATTTTTTAATGATAATATAAATATTAAAAAATTTGAAACGTTTAAAATAAAATGTACCTACATTTTCAAAATAAAATTAAATAATATTAAATCTACAATTTTTGCTGTAAAATAAATATGTTTACTACTTAAATATACAATTTTGTAAAATTGTAAAAATAAGAACCTCAATTGTTTAAATTAAAAGTTGCTTTTTTTTCTCAGTGGAGTATAGCGTTTCAATACGATTGCACAATTGACTACAGCTCGCACATGTTCGTTCGAATTGGCCCAATGGAGGTTGTGTGCGATCATTGCGGTGCATTGAAGTTCGCTGGAGAAACGCCTGGATTGTGCTGTCTCAGTGGCAAGGTGAAATTGCCATTATTGCCTCCGCTACCTGAGCCATTGCATTCATTGCTTCGTGGCGAAACACCAGAATCACGACATTTTCTATCCAATACTCAAAGATACAATGGATCTTTCCAAATGACTTCATTTGGAGCAGACATTATCGAAGAACGCGGATTCAGTCCGACATTCAAGATCATTTCTGCTTGAGAGAGTAAACTTTCATTTTCTTTTGGTGATCATAAATCACTAATTCTGACTTCGCCAAATTCACCATCGAATTGGATCATTGCAACCGCTTGAAGACGCACAGCATAAATTCATACAAATTTACTTCATGGGCAATATGGAGGACCAACTTGATCGGCGTCAATCGATCAGTATGGCAATGAAAAGAGCAATTCTTCAAGATCTGCAGCAATTACTACATGAACATCATGCCTTGGTTCGGTTGTTCAAAACTGCGTTGGATCGCATGCCAAGTGATGACTACAAAGGCATAATCAGAGCGGATAAACGACCCGCTGGAACACACGAACGCCAATTCAACGCTCCAACAATACATGAAGTCGCAATTGTGATTGTTGGTGAAAACTTGGAAACGCGCGAAATACACCGTTCATACGATACATTGCAATACCCGCTGATGTTTTGTCAAGGAGACGATGGAGACCACTTCAATATCAACATGATAAATCCATTGAGTGGTGAGTACCGATATCATAATTTTCATTTCAACATGACTCTAATTTCATTTCAGGTGAGGAAACTACCAAGAAGGTTAGCTCGATGAATTATTACGCTTATCGTTTAATGATTCGTCAAAATGCTGGCAACTATTTGCTGCGACTTCGTCCATTGCTTCAGCAATATTGCATCGACATGTACGTCAACATTGAAGCGGAGCGTCTCACTTTCATTCGATTGAGCCAAGGCAAACTGCATTCGGAGGAGTATATTCATTTACGCGATGCAATCAGCACCGAAGGAGTTGCAACTAATGTTGGTCGATTGACTATTCTACCGGCGACGTACATTGGCAGCCCGCGTCATATGCATGAATATTCGCAAGATGCAATGACATATGTTCGTCATTACGGTCGTCCTGATCTATTCATCACCTTTACGTGCAATCCGAAATGGATAGAAATTGTTCAACTGCTGCTCCCCGGACAAACATCAAGTGATCGGCACGACATCACAGCACGTGTCTTCAAACAAAAAATCCGGTCGCTGATGAGCTACATTATTAAGCATCGCGTCTTTGGGGATACTCGATACTGGATGTATGCCATTGAATGGCAAAAATAACGCTTGACTCATGCACACATTCTTATTTGGTTAGTCGAACAAATTCGACCAGATCCTGATCCCGAAACCGATCCAGACCTGCATAATGTTGTAATTATGAACATGATTCACGGTCCGTGTGGCACCATTAACCCTCAATCACCATGCATTTTTGACGGCAACGCTGACTATCACTGGCAACGATGGTTATCCACTGCAACGGCGTCGATCACCCCGATGAAAACGGTAGAACTATCACAACGAAAGTGAAAGGAAAGATTTCGTGGTTGACAACTTTTGGATTGTTCCGTATTCGCCACTTCTTTCCAAAACATTCAAGGCGCATTGTAACGTGGAGTATTGCAATTCATGGAAGTCTATCAAATACATCTGCAAATATGTCACGAAAGGCAGCGATATGGCGGTTTTTGGCGTTCATACTCCCAATACCAACGATGAAATCACGCACTATCAAGTTGGTCGATATGTGAGCTGCAATGAGGCGAGACGCATATTCTCATTCCCAATTCATGAACGTCATGAAACAAAGATGTGGACAACTTGAACTTCACAATTCAAAATCAGATCGTTGGTCCACTGCATTCCTTCAAATCTATCGACTGTGTAACAAACGAAGACGAAGCAACCAACTATCCAACTGAATTTTTAAACTCATTGGATCTACCTGGCTTACCACCTCACAATTTACAACTGGAGGTTGGATCAGTAGTTATCATGCTTCAAAATCTGAACCAACCAAAACTATGTAACGGAACGCGTTTGGTGGTGAGAAAACTCATGGGCAATTTGATTCACGCGACGATACTCAAAGGAAAGTTCAAAGGTGAGGAAGTTCTCATTCCGAGAATTCCGATGATCCCAACCGATATGCCATTTGAGTTTAAACGAACTCAATTTCCGATTCGTCTTGCATTCACCATGACGATCAACAAATTATAAGGCCAATCCTTGAGTGTTTGTGGGCTAAACATAGAAAATGAATTTTTCTCTCACGGTCAATTGTACGTAGCATGTTCACGTGTCGGCAAACCATCCGCTTTGTTTGTTCTCGCACCTGAAAACAAAACGAGAAATGTCGTATATCACAATGTGCTTCAATGAAGGGAATCGACCCGAGTGCAATCCATCCAGCAAATAATTTAATAGAATGTAGTGCAACAATGATACACGAATCATTTCGATTCACTTCAATAAAGCAAATGCCTTTTTGCCACGTGAATTACATTCATTTCAAAGTAATTAAAATACATTTCATTTTGATTTTTGTACATTTTATCTTAATAAAAATTTGAATTTAATTCAGCTAATATCTTAACACAACATTTATTAATTTTGAGGCGGTACGAAGTTCGCCGAGTCAGCTAGTATGGTATGTTTTAATTAAATTTAACTTTTACAATTCATTCGCGTGAAGTTTGTCCTAAACTTGTCCTAAAATTACAAAAACAAAAATTTAGGACAAACTTCACGCGATTGCACAAACGTTTGAAGTTTTTCCTAAAATTAAACATTTTTCCTAAAAATTGAGTTTTGTAAATGTAGAGAAAGCACTACCTGTCGGAATAAAATAAAACTGAAGCGACCATACAAAAACTAGCATCAGCGCTCGCAGAACGACTAAAATATGGTATAGCGGACATTTTTTAAAGTGAAGCGGCTATACATTATGTTGTCTAAAACAACGGCTCCAATCGTCAATTATGAATTTGTACGTAAACAAAATATTGGTTTAATTGAAATTTACAAAAGAACATCTAAGTAAATTAAGTTTTAATTTAAATTATCCACAGAAACAATTTAACAAAATTAAATTTCATTAGAAATTAGTTACATAAAAATTACTTAATCTACATAACCCAAAGACATAACTAAATAGGCACATGTTTTACAGAAATTCGAGGTTCTCTCTATCAAGAAATAATAAAAACGACTTCATTTAAGGTAGTATGCTATCCCCATATCTAAAATAAATTACAACTTTCAAAAATCTAGAAGATAAGTAACGTAGGACAGACGTGTTTCTAACTGCCCTGTATGTAAGTTGGCGTAAAATTAAATATTAAACAATTTCTCATTCTGGCCCAAAGATCGTACCCAAGTGGACATATATTTTTAAAGATAGCGGGTGACCCCCTCTTTCTAAAAAATATTACAACTTGCCAAAATTTAGAAGATAGGTGACTTAGGACAGACGTGCTGCATCCCTATATGTAAGTTCGCATAAAATTAAATATTAAAAAATTTCTCATTCTGGCCCAATACAGTTTAACATATCAAATCATCCTAGATGAAAAGATGGAGCAAACAAAACAACAAAAAGTTCTAAGGTTTTTCTCAAATTCAACTTTTAATTTATCTTTGTGATATCTTTGTTTTGTGTCTCTGTGAATTATTTTTTTTTATTTTTCGCAAGATGAACAATTTATTTTAGATTTTTTTTATTCAATTTAACTGAATTAGTACATAAAGTGATTATTTTTAAATTATTTTTATTTATCTTTATTAAGAAAATTACTCAAAGTAATTAATGCAAACATATGGATGCCTTAATATATAAAAAATTATAAAAAATATTCATATTTTTTTTATTTCGGAACATATCCTCTATTTTGTATGGCTCCCTAATCCCAACTCACGCGTATTCAACATACGCGGCGTTTTGCCAGAACGCATCCCTCGCGTAAGTGGGGATGATTTAGCTTTACAAATCACTCTTTAGTAGCCGTAAAGTCGCCGTGTTTTCTTATTGAGAGCAAAATAATACTTAGTTCTTAAATTTGGGTATGCTTATGTACTGGTTTGGTTAGTTGGGTACTTACATATACATATGTATAACATCAAAATTTAACAAAATTTCAGGTTCATCAGTCCGAGTGGATCCGTTTTTCTGGGATGTGCTTCTAGTTTTGAGTAATATTTCAAGCTGAATTCTTTAATGGTTTTAATTCCAAGGTCGTCATGTATATTACTGTTTCGCATGTACCACGGAGCATTGTACTGCGAGAAAATTTTCACTTGGGTTCGTTGAGAGAGGAGTTCTCTGTTTGACGAGCTGGTGGATCGCCATAAGTGAATACCAAATGTTCATATGGGTTTAATTATCGCTTTGTACAGTAAAACTTTGTTGTCTAATGCCAGTTGAAATTTTCTTCCCATCAGCCAATACATTTTGGAAAACGTCATTTTTATTTGGTTGAGCTTTCCTTCACTATGTTTTTTCGATGTCAGCCAAGTGCAGTTCATTCCAAGAGCAACCCTAAGTATTGAACCTGTGAATGTGACGTGTGTTGATTTGTTTTCATTTACTTTCATTCGCCATGTCTCAGAAAGTCCTCGAATTTATTCAAATGATTGTGTAATCCTTTGAGGCAGCTTCGGGAATATTGTGTGTTTGCCACTGCAAAAACATTTTTAATGGAACCTATCTTCAGCATATGGCTAGTTAAGAACAGAATTGATCCAAGTAACATTTTTACAAAAACTGCGTTATGTCACATTTTGGACTTCGTTGTCATCATATTAGCTAGCCAAAAAATAATCCCCAATGACTGTTGAGCACTGTTGCAGTACTCAACAGCACTTGGATTACTTTTGCGCTAACCAATATGATGACAAAGAAGTCCAAAAAGTAACATAACTCAGTTTTTGGTAGAAATGTTACTTGGATCACTTCTGTTCTTAACTAGCCATTTACATGGCTTACTGTAGAAAACAACAATTCACTTTGCCTCATTTCACTTTGTATTTATTTTTCTTAGGAACATATCACACACAACGCACAGTGAGATTTACAAACATGGGATGTAATTTGGTTTGCACTCAAAACATAAAACTTTGTAATATGATAAATAAAACTTTTTTTATACATTGGTACTGTCACAACTTAAATGTAAATTTGTTGTGAAAAGACAGACTTGCCAAAATATCGTTGTAAATTGGTTTGTATTCACAGCAAACAAAAGTGTAAAAATAAATTCACAGCTGTTCACAACCGATTTAGAAACAGATGTCCACAACTAATTGATAATTGAAAATTGGCTGCTTCACTTATTCACAATTTTCATTCGTTGTACTTGTTCTGAACCTTACTACTTCACAAAAAAAAAATTTCTTTGGAACAAATTACGCCAAATGTACTATATAAGGACAATGTTCGATGCAATTTTACAAAATAATGGTATTACCTTGTTCATTGACTAATTGCTTGTTTCAATTAACTTTTTAATTTTTTTAACATTAAATTTGTTTAATTCAAAATCCAAATATACACTACTCCAAAAAATTAAAGGAACACTAATTTTTTTCAATTTTTTTAGTGTGTTTTGAAGAGCTGTATCTTAGTAAAATACGGTCGTACAGAGATGAAAAGAAAAGCATTTTAAAGCTTCAAATCTCTAGTTTTGAGACTTTTGAGCGGAAAATTTTTGTGAGATACCGTTATCACGCAATCATAAGAAAGAGCGCGAAGAAAAAAAATTCGAATTTTGTTTTTTTTTTTGTAAGGTGCCATGGGCTCGGTTAATTTTTTTTAAGTTAAACCAATGTATAGGTCGGTTAGCCTGTTAATTAGGCGTAAATTTAATTTCATTCTGGTCTCTCTATGTCAACTTTTTGCTGAGATATCTGACTTTGAATCAAAAAAGATCCTTTTGCCTTTGATCATCGATATCTCAGCAACCAATGATTGCACAGTAAACTTTAGCGCAGCCTTAAAAACTTCAATAAATTTCCTACAAGACCCTTTAATGATTGGTGGAGAATAAATTTTTTTTTCACCCTCAATACTGATTTGAAAAAAGTACAAAAAAACGACTTTTTAGGTTGTCTTAATAAATCTACCGTTACTTTACCGTTATTGATGAAAAGACTAATGTTGCCAGGTCATTTTACAGTTTAATGTACTCCTAATAGCCCTGTATTATTTTCAAATTGATCCATCCAACCGTTTTTTCGGACAGATTGAGCAAAGTTTTACAAAACAATTAAAGGAACAAGTATTCATCAAAATAAAAAAACGACTTTTTTCACATTTTACGTTAGTTACTTGTTAACCCTTAACGATCGTACGGTTTTTTTTGTAATACTCGCCGATAAGAGACGATAGAAAATTAAATAAAGTTCTGCAATATGAGCAATAATTATGGAACTTGGCCATTTCTCATCCGATTTTAGTGAAATTTGGTATGCACGATGGAAATGGGATTCTAAAATGATTTTTGGATAAAGTTCTGGAATATGGCCAACTAGGATGGAACTTGGCCATTTCTTAACCGATTTTGATGAAATTTGGTATGCACGATGGAAATGGGATTCTAAAATGATTTTTGGATAAAGTTCTGGAATATGGCCAACTAGGATGGAACTTGGCCATTTCTTAACCGATTTTGATGAAATTTGGTATGCACGATGGAAATGGGATTCTAAACTGATTTTTGGATAAAGTTCTGGAATATGGCCAACTAGGATGGAACTTGGCCATTTCTTAACCGATTTTGATGAAATTTGGTATGGGCGATGGAAATGGGATTCTAAACTGATTTTTCGATAAAGTTCTGGAATATGGCCAACTAGGATGGAACTTGGCCATTTCTCATCCGATTTTGAGGAAAGTTAGCATGTACGATGGAAATGGGATTCTAAAATGATTTTTGGATAAAGTTCTGGAATATGGCCAACTAGGATGGAACTTGGCCATTTCTTAACCGATTTTGATGAAATTTGGTATGCACGATGGAAATGGGATTCTAAAATGATTTTTGGATAAAGTTCTGGAATATGGCCAACTAGGATGGAACTTGGCCATTTCTTAACCGATTTTGATGAAATTTGGTATGCACGATTTAAATGGGATTCTAAACTGATTTTTGGATAAAGTTCTGGAATATGGCCAACTAGGATGGAACTTGGCCATTTCTTAACCGATTTTGATGAAATTTGGTATGGGCGATGGAAATGGGATTCTAAACTGATTTTTCGATAAAGTTCTGGAATATGGCCAACTAGGATGGAACTTGGCCATTTCTCATCCGATTTTGAGGAAAGTTAGCATGTACGATGGAAATGGGATTCTAAAATGATTTTTGGATAAAGTTCTGGAATATGGCCAACTAGGATGGAACTTGGCCATTTCTTAACCGATTTTGATGAAATTTGGTATGCACGATGGAAATGGGATTCTAAAATGATTTTTGGATAAAGTTCTGGAATATGGCCAACTAGGATGGAACTTGGCCATTTCTTAACCGATTTTGATGAAATTTGGTATGCACGATGGAAATGGGATTCTAAACTGATTTTTGGATAAAGTTCTGGAATATGGCCAACTAGGATGGAACTTGGCCATTTCTTAACCGATTTTGATGAAATTTGGTATGGGCGATGGAAATGGGATTCTAAACTGATTTTTCGATAAAGTTCTGGAATATGGCCAACTAGGATGGAACTTGGCCATTTCACATCCGATTTTGAGGAAAGTTAGCATGTACGATGGAAATGGGATTCTAAACTGATTTTTGGTTAAAGTTCTGGAATATGGCCAACTAGGATGGAACTTGGCCATTTCTTAACCGATGATGATGAAATTTGGTACGCACGATGGAAATGGGATTCTAAAGTGATTTTTGGATAAAGTTCTGGAATTTGGCCAACTGGGATGGAACTTGGCTATTTCTTAACCGATTTTGATGAAATTTAGTGTTCGCGATGGAAATGGGATTCTATAATGAATTTTAGCTAAAGTTCTGGAATATGTCCAATTAGGTAGGAACTTGGCCATTTCTTATAAGATTTTGATGAAATTCAGCATATGTAATGAAAATCGGGTTTTAAAATTATGTTTAGACGAAATTCAGGAATAAGCCGTATTAGGATGGAACTTGACCATTTCTTCTAAGATTTTGATGAAATTCAGCATGTGTAATGAAAATTGGGTTTTAAAATTATGTTTAAATGGAATTCTGGAATAAGCCATATTAGGAAGGAACTTGGCCATTTTTTATCCGATTTTAAACAAATTCAGCATGTACTATAGAAATAAAACTGTAAAATTATTTTTGTTAAAGTTATATGTTAAAGTTGGAAGATGCCTGCCTTTTCCTTAAACGAATAAAAGAAATTCGATATGTGCTTTAAAAGTGAATAACTAAAATCGTTATTCCTTGTATTTAATGATTTATTTTATCAATAATTTAAGAAAATTATTTTCATCGTGAATGCTGAAATTCATCAAAATAGGATACAAAACTTCCAAGTTCCATGACAATTGGCCAAATTCTGGAACTTTATCCAAAAATCAGTTTAGAATCCCATTTTTAAGGCACGTGCTGAATTTCATCAATATCGGATAAGAAATGGCCAATTTCCTTCCTAGTTGGCCATATACCAGAACTTCATCCAAAAATCATTTTAGAATCCCATTTCCATCGTACATGCTAAATTTCATCAAAATCGGATGAGAAATGGCCAAGTTCCATCCTAGTTGGCCATATTCCAGAACTTTATTCAAAAGTCAGTTTAGAATCCCATTTCCATTGCTTATACCAAATTTCATCAAAATCGATGAGAAATGGGCAAGTTCCACACTAGTTGGCCATTTTCCAGAATTTCATCCAAAAATCAGTTTAGAATCCCATTTCCATTGCTTATACCAAATTTCATCAAAATCGGATGAGAAATGGGCAAGTTCCTTCCTAGTTGGCCATTTTCCAGAACTTTATCCAAAAATCAGTTTAGAATCCCATTTCCATTGCCCATACCAAATTTCACTAAAATCGGATTAGCAATAGCCAAGTTCCATCCTAGTTGGCCATATTCCAGAACTTTATCCAAAAATCAGTTTAGAATCCCATTTCCATCGTGCATACCAAATTTCACTAAAATCGGATGAGAAATGGCCAAGTTCCATAATTATTGCTCATATTGCAGAACTTTATTTAATTTTCTATCGTCTCTTATCGGCCGAGTATTACAAAAAAACCGTACGATCGTTAAGGGTTAACAAGTAACTAACGTAAAATGTGAAAAAAGTCGTTTTTTTATTTTGATGAATACTTGTTCCTTTAATTGTTTTGTAAAACTTTGCTCAATCTGTCCGAAAAAACGGTTGAATGGATCAATTTGAAAATAATACAGGGCTATTAGGAGTACATTAAACTGTAAAATGACCTGGCAACATTAGTCTTTTCATCAATAACGGTAAAGTAACGGTAGATTTATTAAGACAACCTAAAAAGTCGTTTTTTTATACTTTTTTCAAATCAGTATTGAGGGTGAAAAAAAAATTTATTCTCCACCAATCATTAAAGGGTCTTGTAGGAAATTTATTGAAGTTTTTAAGGCTGCGCTAAAGTTTACTGTGCAATCATTGGTTGCTGAGATATCGATGATCAAAGGCAAAAGGATCTTTTTTGATTCAAAGTCAGATATCTCAGCAAAAAGTTGACATAGAGAGACCAGAATGAAATTAAATTTACGCCTAATTAACAGGCTAACCGACCTATACATTGGTTTAACTTAAAAAAAATTTCCCGAGCCCATGGCACCTTACAAAAAAAAAAAATTTCTTCGCGATCTTTCTTATGATTGCGTGATAACGGTATCTCACAAAAATTTTCCGCTCAAAAGTCTCAGAACTAGAGATTTGAAGCTTTAAAATGCTTTTCTTTTCATCTCTGTACGACCGTATTTTACTAAGATACAGCTCTTCAAAAAACACTAAAAAAATTGAAAAAAATTAGTGTTCCTTTAATTTTTTGGAGTAGTGTATAACATAAAGTGTCTTAGTAAAATCCATATTTTACAGTAAATATTGGATATCCCTTAATATAAGTTTAACAGTCCAAATGATCTTCATATTTTTGCAAAATTAATTCATTTTTGTTTTTGGATCAAAACAAAAACAAACCTGCAAATCTGCATTTCTCTGTCGTTACATAAGACATGATTTGAACTGAATCAGATCAAACGTCATGAAATACAGCTAATATGTATAAGTTGGGCGGTGGTTTTGTATGAGCTGTTACAACTCTCTCGGCAAACGTTGAACAACTATTTTACATCCATTCCACCACTGATTCACAACAAGTTCAAAAAATTGGGAATCCAAGCACCGATGAAATTTGTTGTAACAAAGTTGTGAGAACCGTTTCAAAACTCGCAATATTGCTTAGGAGAGCACGGTGGCGCGCATAGGTACGACTGGAAAATCATTACGGTTTATTTATTATTTTTCTACGAAGATAAGAAATACACTGCATAATATAACAACAGAATCAACAGCTGCAATTAAGACACTGTCAGAGAGAACTTACATGCGGTAAAGAATTTAGGGGTGGATACATCAAACTGGGGTGCCTCAATAGTCCTCAATATGCCTTCGAGTCTATCAACTACAACATTATTATTTTTAAATTAAAAGCATTTGATTTTTTTGACTTGATATTCGAATGGTTAAAATTGACATTTGGTTCAAAGAGTTCAGCATGTGGTTATTTACAATACTCATCGCGTTGTTAATGAACCCTAGGATTTTAAGTTTTTACAGAAGGATATTGACTCAGCGTTAAAATGATGTGATTTCTGGAAATTAAGATGGAACATTAGAAAATGAAAGATCATGATTCATGACCATAAGATTAGTTCACCAATAATCTGCAATTACATACAATTTAAAATATTTACCTTTAACCAGGGTAGTGGAAATTTGGGATTTGGGTTTTTTGTTTAATTCGAATTTCTCTTTCTTTTTGCTGGGTTCTGTTTGGAGAAGCGCAAGAGATTTTCGACTTTCTCGTAGTATATTGATTTCAATGATTGAATATGACTTTATGTTTTGAACTCATGTACAAATTAAATATATAAATTATGTTTTATCTATTCAGGGAATTCAGCCTTTGTGTTTGTTTACCTTGAATCTAACTAATAAAAATAAAACAAAATCCAAGTGTGTTTTCTCTAAAACGAAATTTTTGTCTAAACGATGAAGGATATCACCTGTAGTAATTTTTTAATTTCGATATTTTGAGAGTTCATAATTTATCCGTGTACCTCTTCATTAAAGCTAGACTGATGACTGAGAGTTGAACTGCCGTAACAGAGACAGTTTATATTTGATATCGTGCTTTTGCGGAATTCTTTTCGGGCTCAATTTTTTACGATCAAAATAGATATAGATTTGCAATCCCAACTTGTTACTAAGCGTGGAATTGCACATTGGCGCTAAAATTATTTGTTAATACGTTTTTTTAAACTTATCTTGAGGCGTTATAAGTTAATTAATGTCCAAATCTTTATAAAATGGTTTCAAAATCCAAGCGAATTATCCTACAAATTTATTTTACAACCATTAATGTATAGATAGGGAGTTTGAATTTAAACATGTTTAGAAGTTGTAATCATATTCTATTTGTCTTACCTGCACAATATGCAATGTTCCATTGATCCATTGAAAGTGAAACTATAGTAAATCATTAAAATTTATCGTCTAACCTAGATATTATGTCTTTGTTTGATGAAGATTTGCAAACAATGTAAAACGTATAAAATGTGACAAAAACCTCATTTTGAATCACAATAAATAGTGTGCTGGCCTTGTATGTACATACATATGGTCTTTTTTAGTAGTGTTAAGTGAACCGTTACATTATTGTAACATGTTTAAAAATGTATTGTTGGTTATAATCGGAATTTGTACAATACAGTGCAATTGTGATATGTGCAAGTTTTCCAATAAAAATTTGTGGAAACCATCAGATATCTTAAAATCAATTACATCATCACCACTGTGTTTATTCGAGTTAAGCTGTAATGAAAATCTACGAAAATTAACACGTGAAACTGTAACTGTTGTTGGCAAATACTACCCCGACAGTTTTAGATTATTTACCGACACTAATCGATTTAGCTCAGTGCATAAATCGTTAAGTAGAATGGAGCGGCTGGAATGGGCCAATCGTATTCAAAGAGAAGGAAGGAAACTATTTAGAAATTTGATGATAAAATTAAATGCCGTGCAGCAACAAGTGCAAAAGTTAATTAGATTACAGAACAATAAACTTCGGTCAAAGTGTACATCCAGATTGAAAACCTGTATTGATCTTGTTTTACGATTGCCATCTTTGATTAAACAATTTGTTGCCAGGATTAGTGGTTGCTATTCTAAAGAAGACGCAAGGCAACCTATCAGGAAGAGAACAACAACTGAAAAAACAGCAAACACCAAACCAGAAACCACTAAAGCGCAAATGAAAAAAACAACACTGGGATTAGCAGGAGCAACCAATAAACCAAAATCTACATCTAAAATTCCGACAAAATCATCAACGTCGAAAACATCAAAACCAACTGCTACAATTTTCACTTCAATCCTAACTACAATAATCGCAACGACAACAATGCCAACAACAGTAACAGCAACGACAACAACAACACCAACAACAGTAATAACATGGACAGATATAACAGATACAACAGACACAACAAATACAACAGACACAACATATAAAACAGACACAACAGATACTACAGACACAACAGATACAACAGACACAACAAATACAGTAGGCACCACAGATACAAAATACACAAAAGATACTACAGACACAACAGATACAACAGATACTACAGACACAACACATACTATAGACACAACAGATACTACAGATTCAACAAATACAACAGACACAACAGGCACAACAGATACTACAGACACAACAGATACTACATACACAACAAATACAACAGACTCAACAGATACTACAGACACAACAGATACTATAGACACAACAAATACAACAGACACAACAGGCAAAACAAACACAACAAATACTACAGACACAACAGATACAACAGATACAACAGACACTACAGATACTACAGACACAACAAATACAAAATACACTACAGATACTACAGACACAACAGATACTACAGGCACAACAAATACAACAGACACAACAGGCACAACAGACGCAACAGATACAACAGACACAACAGGCACACCAGAAACATCAAATACAACAAACAGAACAACACTAGCAACATTAAGACCCCTACTGTGAGTTCTGATATACATATATAATATATACAATCTAATTTATATCACTTGAAAGTAATGAACTTTTTAATTATTTTAATTACAGATCCTATAAGAGTAAACTTATAATTCTCCTTTTAAAAATTTGGTAACAAAACCACCGATATCGAGCAAACATGGATGTATAATTAGATCATAGGAAATTGTTAATTTCTATAAAAATCCTCTTAGAATACAAGTTTGTAAAGTCATTCAACGAATTTATTTAAAAAAAATCGAAACATCTAGCTAATAATAAAAATATAATAAAATTAATTGTACTAGTTACTGGTGGCTACCCGAATTAAAAAAGGCTGAATTAAAAATGTTCATCAAAAATGAATTAAAAATGGTGATTTTTGTGTGAAAATGTTAATCCTTTTTCATACAATATTCGTTTTTTTCATTTCATTAATGAACATGTTTAATTCATTTTAAGGAACTTTTTTAATTCGTGTAGCGGTCACTGGTATCCAAATATACATGGTTTACCTTAATCTGTTTTATAAGTTTTGTAACCGGAGTAGGAACCAAGCATTTTTTGCCTGTGCGAATTTCGTATTTGTCATAGAACAGTATGCAACGTAAGAACATTTTTTGGTTGAAATGGACGGCCACCACTTTTAAACTGTAGAGATGTTCGCAAGAACAGACTCAAAAACAAACGTCACAACGCTGCAAAAGAGTTGAGCAAGGACGCTAGTTAGTGGACAGCTAGACGGGCCTTAAACATAATAGGCTAACACTCAAACAGGAAGAAGAAAAAACTGTTTAGTCCAGCAAAAAGTTCAAAGCCTTTCTCAAATTCGCACAACTTCATAAATTTTCGTCCGATGAAAATCAAATTAGTAAGGCGTACTTGTGGAAATGGCCACATCAAATACTAAAGACACATTATGGTAAAGAAACGTTTAAACTTGCTTCACCTGGTGGAAGGTCGGACCATTAATAGGATTCAAAGGCATTATTTATACTGAAAGAAAATTTTGCTTCCAGAAATTCTAATGAAGGTTGTATAACACGCATAGCAGTATGAATTGGTCGAGCTTGAAATACTTGTGGGTCTTTCTTTTTTGCTAGCTATGACTCAGCGGAAGAAGTGGGCGTTTTAAAGCATTATTAAATCGAGTCTCTACCGCCAAAAGATGGAATTATAGGAAGAGAAATAAAATTAGACCATACAAAGATGATATCTACCCTGATTGCATCAACATGCTTAGTATTGTCTTTACTTCCTCCTACGACCCCGACATCTATCTCATTCTACCAAGGAATCTGAATTTAAAATGAACTTATAGACCAATCTCTTTCTTCCGGTTTTTCCCAAAATATTCGAGAGTATAATTCACACAGCACTAGTATGCCACTTAAATTTTAACGGACTTATCAGTATTGTTTCATGGCACATTCCAGTATACTACAGCTGCGTTAAATCTTGTAAAAGTGATCTATGACTATCTGGAAAATATATATGCAACTTTATGTTTATTTCTTGACTTCAAGAAAGCTTTAGATTGTACAATATTAACACATAAGACTGCCAGTTTTCGAAATTGGAAGTTCGGATCGATATAATGTACATGAATCTTCAAGAATTGATATTTTTGTTTTTTTTTTTTCCAAAAAAAATTTTATTTTCTACACAGGAAAATTTAGATTACAATGTAAACATTATTTGCAAAACAGAAAATAACGAGGAAGCTATCAATAATTATAAAAATATATAAACTTAAATAAACATTAACTAAATTATTATAATTGTATGTATGTATACTGGAAACAATTGATTCGAAAACAACTTCGATCTTATCATACTAATGTTAATTCCCAAACTATAAATCAATTGTGGAACAAATCATATTCTTCTATGTACTTATTGTAAAGTCGACCTTTTATTAATGATTTGAAAAATACAACCGGTAGGCATTTTTCGGATTCATTTAATTGGTTAAACAAGTCAATTCCTTTATAAAATATACTGTTTTGTGTAAGCGATAATTTATAGTTAGGTAGACGGTAATTTTGGGAGTTTCTCGTAATTCTTTCAGCAAATTGTTGGTTATTTCTTAAATCAACATTACATATCAGAACACCAGATTTTATTTTGTGTATAGTCATTATATATTCAAATTCTATTAGTTTAATGATCGGTAAAATTTTGTTGCTATATAAAGATTTTGAAGATGTAAGGGGGGGCAAGCTACTTACTGCTTTTAATGATTTATTTTGCAATATTTGTAGATCATTTATTAAATATAAACTCGCTGAACCCCAAACCTGTGCTAAATAAATTAAGTGAGAATGGATATATCCAAAATATAAGTTGAGGGATAATTCACGTGGAACGTACTGAGCAGTCCTCCTTAAAGCTCCAATAAATGGTGAAATTTTCGTTTTAATTGAGTTTATATGGTTGGTCCAGGTTAATTGAGCATTTATCTTGAGGCCTAGATATGTAGCATCTTGTGTACATTTTATGCATAAGCTTTGTTCATTTATTTCATCAAATAAATCTGGTGGTGTTCTTTTTAGAAAAAAAACAACAATGAAACTAGACTTTTTACAGTTCAGTTTCAATTTACTGTTGTACAGCCAACATGAGATTGCCTGTAAGTCAGACTCCATTTGTCGTTTGAGCTCCGTACTATTTGCACACCCATAAACAATAGCTATGTCATCTGCAAATAGCTGAATTTTACCTTTTAATTTTAACTTAACCCTTTAATGCATGATTTTTTCTTTTTAATTGAAATGCTTTTTTTCTTATAAAGATGTGTTTGGTTGAAAAGGATTTCAAAGTAAAAATGGTTGGAAGCAGCTAGTTTTCCCGGAAAATTGATTTTATGACATTATGCCTATTTGCATCATTATGGATTTGTGGTAAAAAATTTAAATATTTTTTCATTTATACCGCTTCTTAATAATAAGGCAATTCATTCAAAATTAAAATAAATATTCAAAAACAATATTCTTATTTAAAAAAAATTACATATGTAAATGTATGTTTACTACTAACTATATGCAAAACATCGACTAACTAATTCTAAATGGCGATTTTATTTTCAAAACGCAGAAAAAAACAAAAAATTGTGTGAAACGAGATAGAAAAACAAATGAACAACAGATATTCGAAACAAAACACAAAAAATATGCTCAAATGTAGATGCAGTTCAAATTAGAATAACATGATGCAGATATGCTACACTATGCATTAAAGGGTTAAATATGTATATTATTAATATAAATCAAAAAAAGAATGGGACCCAAAATAGATCCTTGCGGAATACCACAATTTAAGCTAAGTTTCTTGGATGAAGTATGCGATATCTTTACAAATTGGAATCTATCAGAGAGATAACTTTTAATTAGACTGACAACATTGGAATGGAATCCATAAAATGACAGTTTCTGTAACAATATTTGGTGGTCTACACAGTCAAACGCCTTCATTAAATCTAAGAACATACATGCTGTAATGTCTTTCTTCTCTATGTTTTCATATAAGTTTTCTATTAAATTTAGGGTCGCTGATACGGTACTTTTTGCCCTACAAAATCCAAACTGATTCTTATGGATTATATTATTTATCTCTAAGTAATCTACCAATCTTGTTAAAATGACTCGCTCGAATATTTTACTGAAACTGGTAGAACTGAGATTGGTCTATAATTTTCTAGTAAACATCTATCACCATTTTTGAATATAGGAGTTATTCTCGCTATTTTCATGAATAACGGGAAGTGATTTTCAACTATCCATTTATTTATTGCATTTGTTAGTAGCGGGATAATTATGGATTTTAAGTTTTTTATATGTCTTGCATTTATGTAATCATATCCCATTGAGGTATTTGTGTCTAAATTGTCAATTATTATTTGAATTTCTTCTTCATACGTTTGAGATAGAGCCTGTGAAGTATATGTTAAATCTTGGGTGGGCTCAGAGTAAAGAAAATTTGGCGGATAACTTCCAATAATATTGGCACTTACGTTACTGAAGAATTCCACAAATTGGTTAGCCACAGTCAATGCATCGGTAGTAAACTTATTGTGAATTTTTAGTTCAATTGTTTCGGGTTTCGTATAGTATACATTTGTAAGGATTTGGTTGATTAGCCTCCACATATATTTCGGGTGTTTCATATTTTCATTAAATTTTTGAGTATACTACTTTTTTTATACAATACAACACGGGAATGAAAAGCGGCCTGTGATTTCTTTAAAGAAATTAAGAAAAAATTATTATTTGGATATTTTTTATGTAACTTATAAAATCTATTCCTAGCCTTTGCAAGTTTTTTTAGTTCTTCATTAAACCACGGTTTTTTATAGGGATTAGTTTTTATATTCACAGTTGACAATTTAATCGAATTTCTAATAGAGTATACTAGGCTTTCATAAAATGATTCAAAGTCGCCGTTTGGAAGATTTGCATTGTTTAAAAAGTATTTCATTATCTTATCATGGTCAACCGTCATTTTAGTGTAGGTTAAAGTAACTGTTTTTTTTTTTTGATAAGACGTATTATATTAACATATACCGATGATCACTAAGGTCTACGTCACCATCATATCCTTTATGAAATGTGGTTTTAAAACTAGATATAAGATGGTCAATAACCGTACGGGTATTACCCTGGATACGAGTGGCATATAATTTAGATAAATTGTTTATTATATTGAGTCCATTTATTTGCAATACAGATTTATAGTTACATACTTGAGAATCTGTTTCATTCAATAAATTTAAGTTACAGTCCCCATCCCCAACAATTATCACATTTTTGTATTGTGATGTTATTTTTTTTTTTTTTTTTTTTTTTTTTAATCTTTATTTTCCAAAGAAAAAAGAATACACTTTTTTATACAGGAAAACATATTTATAACCAAAATTTACATTTCAAATAAGCTAAAATAAAGCAAAAAGTTAATATGTGTGTTTTATTAGGCAATTAAAAAACAAAATTTAGTCTGAGTTCAAATTGGAACTACATTTAAAATTATAAGAATTGAAAAGAAAAAAAAAAAAAAAGCAAAAAAACAGAAAACAAAAATTTAATGAGTTAAGTTGTAATTGGTAATGAATTTATTATATAATTTTTTTTTCATAATTGATTTAAAATTCGAAATTCTGATGTCTTTGTCATTCTCATTCAATTGATTGAAAAGGTACAGACCTTTATATAAGATAGAATTCTGAGCAGCCTTCAATTTAAAATTAGGAAGTCGATAGTTAGAAGCAGTACGAGTTTGTCTGTCTGTAACTGAAAAGTTAGTTTCAAAATTTAAATTACATCTAATCAGCTCACTCCTAATTTTATAAATCGTAACTAAGTATTCGTAATCAATCAGATATGTAAGTGGCAGTATTTTATCATTATAGAGAAGGTAAGTCGGCGTTAGTGTAGGTAATTTTTCTACGGCTTTTATAGCTTTATTTTGCACAATTTGTAATTGATTGATATGTGTAATATTTGCTGCTCCCCAAATTTGAATTAAATATGTTAAGTTTGAATTAATATAACTAAAGTAGATAGTCTGTCGTAAGTGGTGCGGAATAAATTGGCCAACGCGTCTCAAGGCTGCGATAATAGGAGTTACTTTACTTTTTATACCTGAAATATGATTTGTCCATAATAATTGAGAATCAATATTTAACCCGAGATAGCATACATTTTCTACACGTTTTATTATGGTATTATTAAAGACAATTCCATTTGCTGGAGTCATCGGCTTACATTTTAAGTAAAACGTCATAAAATGTGATTTTAGAACATTCAGCTTAAATTTATTAATACATAACCAATTGTTTATCAGAGAAAGGTCATGTTCCATATCAATTTTTTGTTGATCGTACGATTTTGAGCTATACATTATAACCGCATCATCGGCAAACAATTGAAGAGTTCCCTTAAGTTTTAAATTTAGGATGTCATTAATGTAAACCAAAAACAATACAGGACCAAGGATAGATCCCTGTGGAACACCACGCTTTACTATAATTTCATCGGACTTATATCTGCCAATCTTTACTATTTGTTTTCTATCGTCTAAATAATTTTGAAGTAACTTGATGGCGCTACCATTTATTCCGTAATGTTCCAGTTTCACTAGGAGCAATTTATGATCAACACAATCAAAAGCCTTCATGATATCTAGGAACAAGCAAGACGTTATATTCTTTTCTTCCATAGAAATGTAGATATTTTCCATTAAATTTAATATAGCTGAAAGAGTACTTGTTGATTTCCTAAAGCCGTATTGGTTTTTATGAATAATTTTGTTAGACTCCAGATGATCTATAAGGCGGTTATAAATTACACGCTCAAATATTTTACTGAATACCGGTAAAACAGAGATAGGTCTATAGTTATTTAAACAAGAAGGGTCACCCGATTTAAAAATTGGTGTGACCCTAGCAACTTTAAGGAAATTGGGGAATATACAATCATTTATCCAAAAATTCAAAGTTTCGGTAAGTAGAGGACATATGGAAATAGTCAATTCTTTAACTAATTTGGATGGAACATTATCAACACCTTTCGCAGAAGACGATTTCAAATTTGTAATTATCTCAGTAATCTCGTTTTGCTCCACCAAGTTGAAGTAACTAAGTTTAGAATATTGCATGCCCGGGTTATTTAAGTAACTGGAATTAATTGCAGGATTACCTAAATCAGCACCTACATTTTCAAAGTATTTATTTAATTCATTAACTATTAACTGGAGATCCGTAACAGTGCGACCATTTATTTTTAATTCATAAATCATAGACTTGCTAGGAAGTGAATTATTAGTTAATATTTCATTGACCAGCTGATACATATTTTTAGGGTTAGAGAGATTAGAGTTAAATTTCTCACTATAATAATTCTTTTTTGATTTATTAATTTCTGTTTTAAACTGTTTATTTAAAGACTTAAAAGTGTCTGAAAAAAACGTATTACTTGGAAATTTTTTCGCGAGCTTATAAAATTTGTCTCGTACTTTCATTTGTTTGAATAGTTTGTCACTAAACCATGGTTTTTTATAATGAGAAATTTTTATAGTTCTTGAAGAACTGAAAGTATTTGCTTCAATTGTATCAATTAATGTTTTATAAAAAAATTCAAATGTGGGATTTTGTGACATTAACAAATGCTCCATTGAGTCAGCTATAACAGAATAATCAATATTCTTTTTGTATAAAGTTGTGACAATTGATTGATTGGGTACAACATATTTCAAATATAGGTATCGGTGATCACTTATATGTGAATCGCCATAATACATGTAGAAGGCGTTAGTCACGTTTGACCAAACTTGGTCAATTAATGATTTTGAGCTTGGTGTTATACGAGTGGCAAATAAATCATTAATTTCATTTATAACTGAATAATTATTTAAAAATAAAATAGATTTATAAGTGAGAATTTGAGAATTAGTATATTGTAATAGGTCTAGATTAAAGTCGCCGATAATTATTTGATTTTTATTTGAGGTAGAAATTTTATCAAGAAATGATGTAAATATGTTAAAATCTGAATGAGGTGGCTTATATAAACCTGCTAAACATAAATTTAGTTTGCGAGAAATAATTTTTAAACATTGAATTTCATCACATGATTCCTCACTGGCGAAAGTAAAATCCAAATTCCCTTTAACAAAAATGGAAATACCACCACCGGTTCTTGTTTTACGAACACTATGAAATGACTTATAATCTTTTAAATTCATGTATTGAGTATCAGAAGTGCTCAGAAATGTTTCGGTAAGAACAACTACATCAACTGTTTGATTGAATGAGGACAACAGAAATTCGAGTTCGTGCAACTTATTCATTAACCTATTAATATTTACATAGAAAATATTCAAACTTATTAGTTTTTCAGTATGTTCCACAAAGTTTGACCATTTTAAATAATGTTTGTTTATGCCTTTACACAACACATCACACATAATTACAATGAAAATTCAAGTTACTTTCTTTGCCGTCCTATACAATAGATTTGCAAAGTTATTTGATTATAAAATTAAAATAACAATTGGATCAAAATATTTATCACTAATACTATAAAAAATAAAAAAATTTAAAAAAATTTAAACATAAACAAAGTAAACAAATAATTAAATCAATAAAATAGGACTGTTATATTATTTTACCAGATTTGTGACATCATGCATGGTCCGTATTATTACTGGTTCCGAATCTTCTTTTATTTTAACATAAATATTACTATGACGAAACCAGCAATATTTAATTTTGTTATTTTTCCTTAGCTGAGTTAGAGATTTAATTATTGAGTTATTTAGTGGAGTTAATCTATCATGTACGAAGATCTGGCCATTTTTAACGTCGGAGTATAGTTGTTTAGTGTACATCGGCCCAGCAGATCGAATATGTTCCATTAATTTATTTTTGGATTGAACACTAATAAATTTTAAAAAAAGTTGAGTATGTGTGCCTCTCCCACTTCTTCCACTCCTTCCGACAACGATTTTTTTGATGTAAGATGACACAATTTCAGTTGAATTGATGTTACATATTTCACAAATTTTGGCTATGATGTCATCTTTATTATTTTCATCAACAGTTATTCCTGTGATTAAAACATCTTGTTGCAGTTGTTGTTGTTTTAATAAATTGATTTCGGCAAGCATTGACGTCATTGATGTATTGGTATTTTCAGAGTCTTCTTCCAACTTTTTTACACGGGCATTAATTTTGCTGATTTCGCTTTTAATTTGTTACACTGAGTCTTCCAAGATTTGCTTGGTTTCAGAATTATCAGCTTTTAAATCATTATGATTTTTTGTATTGAAATCACACAACTTTGCAATGGCTGACATGATGTCGGAGTTTGTTGGGTTTGTTATTTTTAAAATGTTATCGAGACTCATTTTCAAGTTACACTATAATATATTATAACTATTTCTCAATTTCACAAAAATTATACAAAGTAACGAAATTATGTACAGTTTATAAAGTATATTAAGTATACTTGTAAATAATAATTTTTAGGTAATCATAAAACACATAAAGGAACGTCACCACATCAATACGTATAATTTGAACCAACAAAAAAAAAAAATATATTTTCAGTTTTTTTATATTACTAAACGTTTTGCCTTTGTTCACTTAATAATATTTGCAATTCAAAAATAGTTTCACCGATAGTAGAATCACAACTTCACTTAATTATGATTTAAAACATTCAATTATTATTTAATTTTATTTAAAATTCTACGGACGAGCAAAATAAAGTCTTTACTCTTTCGCCATATTTGAAAATTAAGATTATTGTATCTAAGATGATTAAAAACTCACTAACGGAGGTGTGAGGTGGTTTGTACACACAAATTAATGTTAAGTTTAATGATTTCGAATAAATAATAATAAATTCGTTTTCTAGTGTTACTTCCTTATGGACCTTGATATTTCAGTTGGCGTTTCCCACAAGGATCCATTCTGGTCCCAGCTTTATTTTTGATTTACATACATAAATGATATTTTCAATTTTAATTTGAATGGTAAGATTCAGCTACTTACTGAACTCAACTTTAACTTAAAAGTGAAATGGAAGACGATCTGATTATAATCAATTACTGATTGTGTGTAAACAAATTGGCATTGAAGGTTTCTAAATCAAATTTATTTGTATTCTATTTACTTAAAACACAAACCATCACAAATATTTGATGAAATTAAATATAATAAGGAAATAATTAAACGTGCTGAACGTGCCCGTTAACTCGGATTACAAATCAATTCGCAACTTTCCTGGATTAACCCCATAAATGATGTGAAACAGAAAATATCCCACATTATAGGTGGTTTACGGTGAAGTGGGAGATTTTGGTATAACGCTATAATTACACAGCACAACAAAATCAATCAATCATTTCAATTTTCTCCTGTACAGTTAAATACACTATTCTGAAGTAGTATTGATAGCTTTACACAGGTATTGTTGTTTTTGAAATAATCCCGGGCTGAATAGGTATTTTTACAATAAACCAAAATACAAACAATTTCATTAATTTGAAAGCCGATTTAATCGCATGTTCCTAAGTTACGATAATGACAAGCCATTTTTCAGTAATTGAAAATTTAAGAAATACAAATTGTTTAAGACTAACTTCGTGTATTTACAACGAAACCATGGTATTTTTATTGCAGACGTATTGCAGAATCGTTTGCGTAGGTTCTCAGTAGGAGAAATCGAAAAAAATTGAATATCGTTAATTACAGCGCCATCTATCATGAATGGAAAAAAATGTTTCAGCCATTTCCTACGTATTCTTAGCCGTAGAATCCGAATCTGCAATAAAAATAGGGGTTCCTATCTTAGTTTCAAAGTCACCCCCTGCCCCACCTACAAGAAGGGAGGAGGGCTACTAATTTTAATACTAATGTATTTCCCCCGCGGAATAATTAAATTTTGACCTCTACCAATTTTTTCGTAGAGTGCTTATTTTCCGAGATATTTGAATGTCTCAGGTTAAAAAAATCACCCGGTATATAGTAAATGACGTAGAATATACGCGTATTTTTGTTATTGCACTTACATTGCAATCTTCGAAAAATCGAATTTAAGAACAAACAATTTTTTTTGCATTCAATTTTTAAAAGCTCCTTTTTTTCATTAAGACTTACTACGTACTAAAAAACGTATATTTCAGATTTTAAGTTTATTAATTAGAACATGATCAAAAAGATGCGGTAAATACGATCCCGTTGTCAAATTTTCTGTATACCTTGTTAGCCTTGAGTTATATCAGGTGCAAAAGTGCCAAAAACACGTTTTTTGGCACTTATAGATTAAAATATCTCAAAAACCTGACATGATAGGGTAATTCTGTGGCCAGTATCCGTATTCAGTAATTTCAAAAAATTACTTGGGATATGACAGTTTAATAAAATAAAAAAAAGTTTAAACCTTTTTCTATGTTCCTGTGTTATTAATGAACAATCTTTTAATCATGTGGCTTGACAGCTGTATCACTTAATACCAGTTATCGATGTTTTAAGGATTGGTACTTGTCGCTTGAAAGTATTATGAGAGTGCGACCTCCTTCCAATAGAGTTGGCAGCTATTCCACTATAAATGCACATATGCATTCTCGCTGCAATGATCGTAACTTGCAAAGCAATGCATTTTGAACATACGTCTTCCCGCGTTCAGCATGAGCTGTCAAACAGAATACAATAGTTATTGGAATTTCGCTTAAACCCGCAAATTGTATCAATTAAAATGATGTTCTGCGTTTGCAAACCGAGTATGTGTTCGAATAAGATATCATACGCCATAAGGTCACAGATATCAATGTTGACAATACCACATGGATTGGAACAGGCAGACAAGAAGTGTTGTGGGTTAATAAAATTTCCTCGATTTCCACTAATCCTTTCGTGTATGATTTGTTTTTATGATAACGAAGAGTCTTCGCACATGTAGCTCTTCCAATCCATTCCAAAGTGCTAAGAATTGTTTGAAATATTGAAACCATGAATGAATCCAAAAAGTTATTTAACTCTGTAAAGGCGACTGTGTTTCTTTCGTTTCCTTACGACACTCGAGCAGCTTTACGAAATGTGTTGTACAAAACGATACTATATGTTCGTAAGTCTTCAAAACATGTTGGTCCCCTTATATGGAGCAAAAAGAGCCAGAGATAGAACAATTCAGTCTCTTTTGGATTTACAAGGATCAACCTGGTGAGTGTTTTCTCCACTCCGCGCTGTCTCGATTTTCATATTTTCATTTTATTACCTTAAACATAGTTTTATATAACCTCATTGAATCTTATTAAATCACACGCATTTGTATTTTTTCAATTGAGAGCCAACGATGATCGTAATTTTATTAATTCTAGGTCAGCAATTGGTATTCTTCTACTTCTTTGAAAATCACCGTCTGTCGATTAGACAAATGAAAATCCATCTTCTATTTAGGTAGGAATTACTCTCGTATAATAAATTAGCTCACTTCTGCGATCTCTTGGAAATTTTAATGTGGCTCAGTATAAACTTTGTAAACATATTTTGTATTTGATGTTCTTAAGCTATGACAGTTAAATTTAGCCAAAAGGTAAAGATTATATGGCACAACAAACCGTTTGTCGGCGGTGTGTGTACGAACATCAACTATCCTGCCATTATCACGGTTTTTGTACACTGAATAACTAATTACATTGGCAATAGTACGTCAAGCATTAAATTGTTTAGGCAATTATGTTTAACACTTTCCTACAACTATGGAAACAGGCTGTAAGTTAAGAGTGCCACATGAACTAGTGGATCATATGATTTTTGACCAAGTTGTGTAGTCGCGGATATCTGCTTTAATCGGGAATGTCCACAGAAATAAAGTTGTTAATTTCCGAAACAGTTCGAATCTTGTCGTTATGCGGCTACTTTTCCAAAGAGATGTTTTTTGTAAGCCAAACAATGAACCTTTTAAATTTACAGTGACATACAGGAACAACTAAATCTGGTTTATAATGACAAAGATTGTTCACTATTTCAGGTATATCAAAATAATAAATGATGGCTTTCAAATTTTTTGAATAATTGTCATTGCATTAAGATAATTTTGGCGCATATTTCTAGGAGTACCCATAAACCTCGAAGGCAAGATTATTTGTTTGCCAATTGTAACATTTTCCAGATTACCCCGTTGTTGAACAAAATCAGTGATGTTAAAATAAAGATCGGAAAGCAGGTTACTTTGATTTGTTGGAATATAATATAAACGGGCATCTTCGATCCTGAAATAGATTTCAACAATCTACTGTAGGAAATATTTTGTGAAAGCCTATAAGCAGCATACTGTCCACCGGTTTGAATGTACATTTGTATGTGCCATTGAATATTGCTATCCGAGATCACCATTAGGAAACAACAAGAGGTAGGCTAACGGGTCCAATGATGAGGCAAGTACAGACGGTGTATATGAATGAAGTTTATCTTAAATCAATAGTAGATTTTACAACCACAACAAAACCGCGTTTGTAATGTGTTGAAAAGCATACATTCGGGCGAATTTATTACTACAAGAAAATTCATTCAAATGAAATATTTAATTTAATGCTAAATTAAAAAAAAATCCAAGCACACAAAATTTAGCACGATATAACCTTTTTGGGCAAATATGCAAAACTCCAACTTTCCAGTTTTTCTAATAGATAAGTATCTAAAGTAACTTTCATGTTTAAATTGTGCGTAGAAGAAAAGAAAAAATGGATTAATAATTTAATATAAATGTTTTCTAGTCGTTCGCTGAACACCTAAACAATTTTTGCTTTTAATTGTATGTATTTCTAAACTTTATTATTATATGCATATAAAAGTTTTTTAAAAGTAATTTTAAAGATGAGTTGGAACAGGCCTAGTCGTGAATGTTCTTTAATTACTGTTTTCAATGTTAAAAGTATTTGACACGTCATAACAACTTGGTAAAGTACCCAAGCGAAAAAATAATCAAGGCCTCCTTCTTAGCTAGATATACCAAATATTTCAATCAAATTCACAATGAATTTACTTCGGTGGAGAAAAAATAGTACGTGTTATTCGGATTAAAAGTGGCTTTGTTTGACTCGCAATCTTTGCACTTCCTCGACTACGCTGCGCTTAGCCTCGCATACAAATATAATTGTTCCTATTAACTGCAATAGAATTGAGTTACGAATTAACTGAATTAGAATTGAGTTACTATTTAGATCAGTTGATATTTAGATAATTGAGCTACTGAAGTGAATTGGGTGTTCGATTGATTCCATTCACTTCAGATAAATGTAAAATAAAAAAATCAATTTAAATTTAATTTTTGTTAATTATAGTTTGAATAAAAATAAAAATTAAATATATTAACAATAGTTAAAAATATATACAATCTATACAGATGTTGATAAAGCATTAATGGTAAGTTTATAATTTGTATACCATATGTGATTATACACCGAGCCAATCAGAGGGGAGGGGGGGAGGGGGCAGCCGGGTCATACGGCCCGGGCCCCCGATTTTATGGGCCCCCGAAATTTTTGTTATTATAGATTTCTCATTTGCATTTGTTACAAATGTGTTAGTTAATTCCGTAATAGCTGGCTTACAAAAACGATTTCAATCATTACAAAATGTCTGCAATCTTTTCGGTTTTCTTTAGTCATTTCCAAATTTGACTGATGAACAAATTGAAGCTGCAGTAAACCGTTTTATTCAAAATACACGGGTGAGTTATCAAACGAGATACTAGATGAGGTAAAATTCCTTAAAAAAATGTTGCAGCTAATTTCAATGCAGATCCGACACCAACCAATTTATTAAAAAATATTCTCAGTAAAAACTTAGCTGGTTTATTTCCGAATCTTATCTTGTCTTAAGAATATTTCTAAGTATTCCTGCATCCGTTTCTTCAGCTGAGAGGAGTTTCAGTGTTTTTTAAAGAATAAAAAATTATCATCGCTCAACAATGGCAGAACAACTCATTAGAGAACAAATCATTAGAGAATTTTCAAATAATAAAGCGAGAAAAGCTTTAATCTACAATAATAATTTCTAATAAATATGAAGATGAATTCATGTGATATAAACTAAGATTGTTTTATTTTATTTTTATGGGGTCCCTTTTTAATAATTTGGCCCAGGCCCCCTGCTGGCTCTGAAAGACCTTGATTGTACATATATTTTGGGGTTAGCATTAATAAAATGTAATTCCGAAACTATTTTAGGCGCAGTGTTTACAAAATTACAATTTGAGTTGTGTGGACAGTTAATCTTCCAGCTCAAGTGATAGCGAAGAAGAAGACAACGCCAATTATAATGCCCATCACCGCATTTAGGAGTATTTCGAAAATATTGTACAGGTATATAGTGATGCCGAATTCAAATTAAATTTTCGCTTGGAGAAATCATTGGTAGATTTTAATTTTTTTTTTGTTAATGTTAAAACGTAAAATCCTAATTTTGTATCAATGTTTATTTTAGATTTTTTGGATCCACTAATGAGTACACCCCATTTAACACATCCTGGAGGAAAGGTACCAATTCCACATAAAAAAAGGTCATCATCACCATTTATTATTTAGCAAACCAGGATAATTTTAGACAGGTTGCCAATTTATTTAATTTATCAATCAGTACAACTCATGCTGTCATCAACTTTGTCATTAATCTGTTATTCACACATTCGCCAAAATTTATTAAATGTCCATCTCGAGAAGACGCACAGAAAAACGAAGAACTCTTTTGCAATAAAGCAGGATTGAGAAACGTGTTGGGATGCATTGATGGCTCCCATATTACCATTCTGCATTTAGAGAAAGATAATGATTACATCAACAGAAAAGGTTATTCCAGTATATTACTGCAAGGCGTTGTAAATTACAATATGGAGTGTATCGATGTTTATTGTGGTGAGCCTGGGTCAATGCATGATTCCAGATAGCTACGAAATCCTGGTTTATACCAGAAGATGCAAGGAAATCCAAACTGTACATTTGTACGGCTATTTTCTTCTTGGCGGTTCAGCGTATATGTGCCTTGATTAGCTTGTACCTCCTTTTAAGGATAACGGCAGTTTAACAACTTTAGAACATCGTTTTAATTATGTTCACTCATTATTAACCTTCGTGTCAACACGAGAATAAAACCACTTTTACCAACACGTTCAACCCTTGGTGTGTATGAATTTAATCAAGAGTTTTTCATCAAAGACGGATAAACATTAAATATAGAAACGATATCATAATGAAAATTTCATATAACTTTATTAGAAAAAAAAACTTTCTTGAATTACAAAAATTTAAATACACACCCAGGTGTGTCGTGTTGACAGGAAGGTTAAGAGCCCGAGTGGAGAATGCGTTTGGTATACTAAAAGGACATGTTTCGCCGGATAACAGAGTTCCAGAATTTAAGTACATCTTTTGTTATAAAATCTACGGTGAGTGCAATTGTACTGCACAATATATGTCTAGCAGCAAATGATGAAGTTGAGGTAGCAACTGAAAATAGAAATCAACCGCAGTTCTTCGAACCTGAAGATATTTGTATTGATAGACGATCAAGTAGAAGACAACAAGGATTTTTTAAGCTATTTGAGAATACTCCATAATCGAATTTTAATGCTTAAATCATTATAATTTAATGTTATAATCATTTCGCGCGCAAACAATTTTTAAACAAAATAAAATATGAAAGTGTCAAAAAATACAACAAAAACAACTACTCGAGCAAAATACATATTCAGATAACTCAGTTGCTTAGTATTTAACAGAATTAGTGAAGAGTTGTGAATCGAACACTCAATTCACTTCACTTGATTCGGATAATTCAGCTAACTCTGTTAATTCACTCCAAACGAAAGTGCCTCTAGTGAGGAAATATTCATTTCAATACTAGTTTGTGCATACTTGATTCCCAAAAAATTTTAACATTAATTTTGAATTTAACCATCCAAAGACTATCTTTTCTCAAAATTCAATAATTTAAGCTCAGTATGGAGCTCGAGCTAAGATTAATTTTAGCGCAGTCAAGCTAAAAATTTGTGTAGAGATACATTTTGTTGATTTTATTTGACTTTTATTCGTTTGTTTTTTAATGAAGTTTCTGTCCAAATAATCCTCTAAATACTCGACTTCGTAATGTTGGTCGGCCATTTTGACTTCTGTCTTTTTTTTATAAAAATAAATTAATTTTATACTTCGTGGCTACTTCGATTATAAAATGGATCAAAATTCAAAACCGTCAAAATTTATCTTCAAATTATTGTCCTTGTGAGATAAATTGCGGCTAAAAAAAATTATTTTATTTAGCTAGCTAAATTTTACGTCACATTTGTGTGGAAAATTTATCTTAGCTTGAGCTGCATACAGAGCTTTACTGTTTATAATAAAATTAGAAAAAATCTTGTATGTAACACGTTAGGAAATATCATTTTTTGTAACTTGTATGTGATTTTGCACAACTTGCTTCACTCATTTCGCAAATATCCCACTCGTTACACAAAATGAGGCATAATATCTTAACTGTGCCCTGATTCTCTGAAGATAATGTGTAAATGTGAAAACTTGTAAAAAGCAAAGCTTTCTTT
The DNA here is from genome assembly GCA_963556165.1 of Tipula helvola. Taxonomy (NCBI): domain Eukaryota; kingdom Metazoa; phylum Arthropoda; class Insecta; order Diptera; family Tipulidae; genus Tipula; species Tipula helvola. Next base: position 188,076,226 of record OY744482.1, read on the forward strand.
TATGAGTTTGCAATTTTTCCATAATATTTCAGTGATAGTCCTCTCGAAAAATTTTAAACTCATAAAAGCAAGCTTTGCTTTTTACAGTTTTCACGTTTCACACATGACTTAGAAAAGTGACACAACTTAAAAAATTGAGTTTTTGAGATAATTCGTCCAAAAGATGCGCAATGATCGATTTCATAAACTGACATAGGGCATTTTCATATTTATTTTACAAGGTGAGCGACGGCTTAATTTTCTGATCTCCCTTTTTTTGACGCCCATATAGAATAGTGTAGTAAAATCGAAATTAGCATTTTTTCTTTTTTTTTTTTCGCTGGCGCTACATCCCATAGCGGGATTTGGCCGCTTCATATTGAAGTTTCGTAATCATTTTTTTAACGGATAATGAGTGATTAATTCATTGATCCTACATAACCAGCCGTGATTTTTTCATCACCCGCTGGGAATCGAACCCGGGACCTCCGGCGCTTAAAGCAAGCATGCTAACAACTGTGCCACCGGGGTGGCAATTTTTTCTTTTGCTCTCCTGAAAAATTTGAAATTTTGAGTTGTGTCACTATTCTTCAACACCCAGGTTGCTCAAATACGTTAATATGTATTTTTATTTTCCTACCTCTCTCTATTTTTTTAAGGGGCCTAAATTTTTCTTCTGCGCCCAGGGCCTCAACCGACGTTAATCCGCCATTGCCCATGTCTAAGAAATTCGATATATCAAAATGTTCTTTCGTTGGTCAACATCTGACCTTGAGTTTCTATCAGTGTACTCTAATCATGCTTAACCGCTAAAATTTCATATTGACTTAACCTATTGAAATATCGATTATTCGAAAAATTGGAAAACTACACACAAAGGTCAGAAAATCATAGTAAGATGTTTGCCGATAGAAGAAAGTTTTGAGATATCGATTTTCTTAGACATGCGTAAGATCCAATTTTTCAAGTTTTCGAATAATCGATATTTCAATAGATAAACCCGGAGGGGAGGGGGGGGGGGAGGGGGGGGGGTGCGCTTTTGTCATTTTTACTACGTTTCATTATTAAAAAAGTTATGACGTATTGTGTTTAGAGGGTTCATGTATGACTGGTTAAAATCGTATCTCTTAAACAGACTGCAACAAGTAGAAATAAACGGTAATTTCAGTGATTTCGATGAAATTCTCTCAGTTAAAGCTGTACGATAAAATTGTGGCCTTTGCAGACACCTTGCTCTTACTTATTGCATTGACAGCAAAAATTAACTTGAACGCTAAATGAGCGCTGATCTGCTGCAATAGCGAATTTAGTTTATGAATCATCACATGCGCTTAAGTAATAAATCTAGAGGTATGGTATTTAATATCGGCTTTAAAAATTTGAAAGATTTAAATATATTGTATCATGACGATAAGTGTACCTCATTAATTGACTCAAGTAATTGCTTAAAACTGCAGTTTATCCATGCATTTAAATAGCTGAGATTAATCATTGATAATAAGCTAAATTTTAAATCCCATATCAGTAACGTACAGAATTATTTAAATCCTGGACAAAAAAGTTGTATTTATTTCGACCGATTTGTCCGTTCGACGCAATTTTAAAAGTATACTATGGTATTTTCAATTCAAAGCTTGAGTACGGTTTAGCATTATATGGTGGAATATCGTTAGTCAAATAATTCGTAGAGTAGAATTGTTTTGTTATATTAAAATGTTTCTATTTACATTCGTTGTGCAATCTTCAGATTTGTTACCGAAATATTACTTCAAATAGAGGTAAACCTTGTTTAACGAACGCTCGAATAACGAATCCTCGAATTAACGAACATCCAAAATTGTTGAAAGACTTCATATTACGAACTTCAAACCTCGATAACAAATTTTTTTAATTCGCCTTTTTTGTAGTAAATCAAAACCAACACAAATGTCTTATACAAGCTATATTATTGCCATACAAACACAAAATAAAGCCTACTATTTCATTAAGTATTAGCGTCATAATACAGTATAATCTTTACATACTTTGGTTTTAAATTGTAGTTTGTATCAAAAACAGTATAAAATATCACTAACACTTACAGAAAATAGTAGGTTTTGGATTTAATAATATGCGTGCGTCACGGAAATAATATGGCTTGTATAAAGACATTTGTGATGGTTTTGAGTAAATACATAAAACAACAAAGATAATTATAAAATTTTTTTTTTGGTGTCAAAAATAAAATAGGTTCTTGAATTCTGCACAGCAACGGCAAGTCATAGTGCTATTTCTAGGATTATAATCCGATGCCGTCAGTAATTCAAAATATTTAAACTTTTATTACAACATTCTATTTATAAATTATTTACTGTTGCATTACGGCGAGCAATTTTATAAAACATAAAATATTGTTATACCTAAACATTTATTTTGCACTTCAATTACGACTAAAACTAACTTGTTTGTGTTAAACTATAAATGAAACAGAAATTACTCCAAATTTCGAATAATTCACATCATTTTTATGTTTACCAAGTGGAAATTTGGCATGAATATGTTTACATGAGCTATTACCATGTGTATACTCATTGTAGCAAAGTCCATTGTACACCGTATAGGTATAATTATTTTATAGCTTACGATTAAAACAAAAATATTCCGATGAAAATGATGACAAATTTAGTTTTTCATGCGATCTCTTGAATTCAGAACACAAATTTACCAACTGATGCTGCAGTTTTTCCAAAACAAAATAGAAAATTGTTTTTTTTATTTCATGAAAAGGTGTTTGCTTTTCGTAGTGTTGTACAGTTAGTTTGTGTGTTTTCCTTTACATCAACCTAATACAGGAAGATATATTTTTGCACTAGTACGTGGGTTTAGTTTATGTACATACATTGTACATATTATACGGCATCTTATTGTGCAAACGGGTTAGAAAACGGCATAAGAAACTTTAAACCATATTTTGTGTGTCATTTTGGTTTTGTATTTGTATACAAATGAAATAAGTATTTGGGTATCCAGATGCTATAATATAGTATCATGTCTATAAACTTTTGAATATACAGTAGTTAAGTCATAAAGACGGCTGATGTTCGCTCAGTGTATAAGCTAAGTTACATTTTTGGTTCAAAAAGTCAACGAGTTATTCGATTTTGAATTTGGAGGACGAAACTTACTGACATTAATTGAGCATGAGCAAAGTACAGTTCTGTTAAGTTAATCACCTAAACCTGCCATGTACGCTTTAAAATATATCATTACTCATACACGGCAATCTTGTTCAAGAGTCCATAACAGTGAATGGTCACGGCAAACTCGCTGAACAAAGCAAATACGCATCGCTTTGTCATTAATCAATTTAAAATAAATTAACTAAAGCGGTTCTATTAGCGGTAGGGCAAAACACTAATAACAAAGCGTACCGATTAAACAATTTCAAAATTATTATTTTATTATGCACAATGTAGGTACATAATATGCTATATATGCAGTTTTTCACAGCTCGCTATATGTACATATTTCCATTTAATTTTTTGAGTCACTCAAGGCATTGCCCCGCATGCAAAACGAAAAACCAGCATTTAAAACCGTCAAACTCAATTTTTGGCTAAGTTGATTCACTTTGCAATAAGAAAATATTAACAAAGAGTTCTAATCTATAAGTTCCACCTTATTCTAAGAAAATTTTATTAAAATTAATTTAATTTCATTCAAAATCCCCAATTTATGTTTTGCCGGCCGTCAAGCAAAAATCCGTTCGTCAAAATATAAAATTGGAGTTTTTGAATGTAATTAAATCAATTTTACAAATTACAATACACAAGCATAATTTGTGGTCCTTTCTTTTGCTTGTAATTTCATTTTCAAAAACACTTGCTGCTGCGGCTTTATATAGAAAATATTTTTACGACAAAGTAATTTAAAGTAGGCGGATTTTTTTTTAATTTTTTTGTATTCGGCTCACGATGTTTTTAAAATGCCGGATGAAGTTGTATATTGCATGTGTATGCGTAGATTTTGCGTTGATTTTGCGTTTTATTTATTTTTTGTTTCTTGTCGATATATACACATACATGGAATATTTTTTGTTCGGCTTTTTTGTTTCCGTAACCCGACTTCTATACAATATTTTACTTACTCCTGCCGCTAAAGATGTTTTCACATCAAAAATAAAAACGGCATAAGAAACTTTAAACCATATTTTGTGTGTCATTTTGGTTTTGTATTTGTATACAAATGAAATAAGTATTTGGGTATCCAGATGCTATAATATAGTATATGTCTATAAACTTTTGAATATACAGTAGTTAAGTAAATACGAGTATTATATAAGCTAATACATATATACATAAATACATTTTATTTATAGCTATTTGTGGTTTTGTAACAGGATAATGAAAATATATTGCTTGATAGATAAGATGATACGATTATTTATCATCCGGTAGACAGTTTCGATCATTATCAATGACCCGTGAAAATTAAACGGAAAAAGCTGTAAATATTTTATTTTGTGTGTGCGTTATCAATCTGATAAATCTTGAATGATAAATATTCTCATCACACGTGACAAATTTTAATCTAAATTCGGAAGTCACGTAAAAATATTTTTTTTTTTGTATTCCTTCTTTTATAATTGAGGTTGAAGTATATGTATGTATGAATGTGTGGGAAAATATTCAAAACCCTAGCAAGTATAGGTATGAGAAAATCGTTACAATGGGTGAAAATCTATAAGGTGCGATATTGAATTATGTATATAAAATGTATTAAGCAGGATTTCGAAATTTGCATTATTATTTCATCGATATACTAAAAGAGTTCAATGTGTTCGCTAGACATCGGATTAATGTTAACGATTTATTCAGCGTATACCACATGAAAGTATAAGATTTTGCTATATCGATATAAAGAAGAAACAAAAATAATTTTCAAACGATAAAATCTATGATTGACTGATACGATTCTCTCTTATTTATTTTTTCAACAAGGATTATATTTCCACCTGTCATAATATCGTTATTATACTACAGTCATGAATTAATTCCTCCGTTCAAAAACTCTCTGTTGATTGACATACAAACATTTAATATGTTTGAAGATTATGTGAAATATTTCTGTTGTTGTTTGTTAAGTTGTTATTACGAGGAATTAAGAATGGTTGTTAGGTCTATGAATTGGATATAATGTGTAAGAAAGAAATCTTCACAGTCAATTTCATCAGCATCATTTTATTACAGAAGTATATAATTTGCATTAGACTAATTGTTTTTTGTTTTGGATAAAAGACTTAGCTTAGAACATTCATGATGGATAGTAGGGAATTAGGGATTATGGTAATATTGTGTTAATTAATTTGATGTTTGGTAGATAAAGCCCCATAACGTGAAATGAGGTAGGCTAATCTGTTGTTAACGTTCGATTCATTTGTTTAATTGTATGCTTGAATATTACTGTAGGCCTTTTGTTGGCTTGTTGCACAAAATTAAATCTTTTAAAAGCTAGTTGTTATTTCATTTAAACTATATATTTCCCTGTTCCTTAGAGCACATTTTATATTTTGACACTTGGTAAGTTCCGCAGATTAGTATGAAAATGTACATTTTTGTATAATTGCTTTTCAAAAAAGGATCTCGCACAAGAAAAGTAGATAAGAATATAATGAATTTAAATTACCTATTTCTAAAAAATTCTAGACATTTAGGTACTTTGCAATAAACCAAAAATTAAATTATAATAGAAAGACAAATAAAATAATAAAGCGAATAGTAGAGGGTCCTAAAATTAGCAGATAGGGGGTAGAAATAAGCATCAGTTCATAGAATTCTACTAAAATAATAAATCTGGACAGACTATAATATTGTAAAAGATCGGTGGCCTATCATAAAAATTCGAGCCTGATGATGACTTTGAAAGTCGAAAATACGTTCACTTTTAAAAAATGTTAATTGTTTTAGTTTTATTGATAATTATATTTATTTGAAAATTTAACAAGTATAAAAGTATTGAATGTGAATTCTACACTACTCCAAAAAATTAAAGGAACATTAATTTTTTTCAATTTTTTTAGTGTTTTTTGAAGAGCTGTATCTTTGTAAAATACGGTCGTACAGAGATGAAAAGAAAAGCATTTTAAAGCTTCAAATCTCTAGTTTTGAGACTTTTGAGCGGAAAATTTTTGTGAGATACCGTTATCACGCAATCATAAGAAAGAGCGCGAAATAAAAAAAATTCGAATTTTTTTTTTTTGTAAGGATCCATGGGCGCGGGAAATTTTTTTTAAGTTAAACCAATGCATAGGTCGGTTAGCCTGTTAATTAGGCGTAAATTTAATTTCATTCTGGTCTCTCTATGTCAACTTTTTGCTGAGATATCTGACTTTGAATCAAAAAAGATCCTTGTGCCTTTGATCATCGATATCTCAGCAACCAATGATTGCACAGTAAATTTTAGGGCAGCCTTAAAAACTTCAATAAATTTCCTACAAGACCCTTTAATGATTAGTTGAAAACAAATTTTTTTTTCACCCTCAATACTGATTTGAAAAAAGTACAAAAAAACGACTTTTTAGGTTGTCTTAGTAAATCTACCGTTACTTTACAAATATTGATGAAAAGACTAATGTTGCCAGGTCATTTTACAGTTTAATGTACTCCTAATAGCCCTGTATTATTTTCAAATTGATCCATCCAACCGTTTTTCCGGACAGATTGATCAAAGTTTTACAAAACAATTAAAGGAACAAATGATCATCAAAATAAAAAACGACTTTTTCACATTTTGCGTTAGTTATTTGTTAACCCTTAATGATCGTAAGATTTTATTGCAATACTCGCCCATAAGAGACGACAGAAAATTAAATAAAGTTCTGCAATATGACCAATTATTATGGAACTTGGCAATTTCTCATCCGATTTTAGTGAAATTTGGTATGCGTTATTGAAATGGGATTTTAAAACGATTCGTGGATGAAATTCTGGAAAATGACCAACTAGGATGGAACTTGGCCATTTCGTAACCGATTTTGATGTAATTCAACATGTACGATGGAAATGGGATTCTAAAGTGATTTTTGGATAAAGTTCTGGAATATGGACAACTAGGATGGAACTTGGCCATTTCTTAACCGATTTTAGTGACAATTGGTATGCGCGATGGAAATGGGATTCTAAAATGATTATTGGATAAAGTTCTGGAATATGGCCAACTAGAATGAAACTTGGCCATTTCTTATCCGATTTTGATGAAATTCGGCATGCACGATGGAAATGGGATTCTAAAATGATTCGTGGATGAAGTTCTGGAAAATGGCCAACTACGTACGAACTTGGCCATTTCTAATCCGATATTGATGAAATTCAACACGTGCCTTAGAAATGGGAGTCTATACTGATTTTTGGATAAAGTTCCAGAATTTGGCCGGTTGTTATGGAACTTGGAAATTTTGTATCTTATTTTTATGAATTTCAGCATTCACGATGGAAATGAGATTCTTAAATTATTGACCAATAAATCATTAAATACATGGAATAACCATTTTAGTTTTTCACTTTTAAAGCACATGTCAAATTTCTTTTATTCGTTTAAGGAATAGGCAGGCGCCTTCCAAATTAACCATATAAATTAAACCAAAAATAATTTTAGAGTTTTATTTCTATAGTACATGCCGAATTTGTTTAAAATCGGATAAAAATGGCCAAGTTCCATCCTAGAACGGCTTATTCCAGAATTTCATCTAAACATAATTTTAAAACCCAATTTTTATAAGAAATGGTCAAGTTCCTACCTAATTGGCCATATTCCAGAACTTTAGCTAACATTCATTTTAGAATCCCATTTCCATCGCCCATACCAAATTTAGCTAAAATCGGTTCAGCAATAGCCAAGTTCCATCCTAGTTGGCCATATTCCATATCTTTATCCAAAAATCATTTTAGAATCCCATTTCCATCGTTCATGCCGAATTTCATCAAAATCGGATAAAAAATGACCAAGTTCCTTCCTAGTTGTCCATATTCCAGAACTTTATCCAAAAATCACTTTAGAATCCCATTTCCATCGTACATGCCGAATTTCATCAAAATCGGTTACGAAATGGTCAAGTTCCATCCTAGTTGGCCATATTCCAGAACTTTATCCAATAATCACTTTAGAATCCCATTTCCATCGTACATGCTGAATTACATCAAAATCGGTTACGAAATGGCCAAGTTCCATCCTAGTTGGCCATTTTCCAGAATTTCATCCAAAAATCAGTTTAGAATCCCATTTCCATTGTACATACTGAATTTCATCAAAATCGGATAAGAAATGGCTAATTTCCTTCCTAGTTGGCCATTTTCCAGAACTTTCACTAAAATCGGATGAGAAATTGCCAAGTTCCATAATAATTGGTCATATTGCAGAACTTTATTTAATTTTCTGTCGTCTCTTATGGGCGAGTATTGCAATAAAATCTTACGATCATTAAGGGTTAACAAATAACTAACGCAAAATGTGAAAAAAGTCGTTTTTTATTTTGATGATCATTTGTTCCTTTAATTGTTTTGTAAAACTTTGATCAATCTGTCCGGAAAAACGGTTGGATGGATCAATTTGAAAATAATACAGGGCTATTAGGAGTACATTAAACTGTAAAATGACCTGGCAACATTAGTATTTTCATCAATATTTGTAAAGTAACGGTAGATTTACTAAGACAACCTAAAAAGTCGTTTTTTTGTACTTTTTTCAAATCAGTATTGAGGGTGAAAAAAAAAATTTGTTTTCAACTAATCATTAAAGGGTCTTGTAGGAAATTTATTGAAGTTTTTAAGGCTGCCCTAAAATTTACTGTGCAATCATTGGTTGCTGAGATATCGATGATCAAAGGCACAAGCATCTTTTTTGATTCAAAGTCAGATATCTCAGCAAAAAGTTGACATAGAGAGACCAGAATGAAATTAAATTTACGCCTAATTAACAGGCTAACCGACCTATGCATTGGTTTAACTTAAAAAAAATTTCCCGCGCCCATGGATCCTTACAAAAAAAAAAAAATTCGAATTTTTTTTATTTCGCGCTCTTTCTTATGATTGCGTGATAACGGTATCTCACAAAAATTTTCCGCTCAAAAGTCTCAAAACTAGAGATTTGAAGCTTTAAAAAAATGCTTTTCTTTTCATCTCTGTACGACCGTATTTTACAAAGATACAGCTCTTCAAAAAACACTAAAAAAATTGAAAAAAATTAGTGTTCCTTTAATTTTTTGGAGTAGTGTAGGTACATAATTTGAATGACTTTCACTTTCTTCTCCATCATTCTTCATTAAGCTGAAAAAAATATTCTTCAAAATACCCACAACAAGATAACTTTAGTTATGCGTTATTGGGATCAGAATAGCTAGGTCATTTTTAGGCACATATACATACATCTAAACGCTATTTAACTCCACTTTTAACAAATAATATTAAATCGTGTGTGGTTCCAACACCGTATAATTTCGGCGTAGAAATTCGAAACAATTTAAATAAATCGGGACGTTAGAGTAACACAGTTGTAACTAACGATTTTTACGAAATTGACTTAGGCTGCGTACCAATAGTCGAGTAAATTGCTCTTTTACTTACTTTTTAACAGTGTATAGGGTAAATTGAAATACTGTACTCAAAAGTTGGCTAAAATAGAAGAAAAAAATAAATGACGTTGTTGTTAAGTTTTTGACGTCTAAATAAAAATATTAAAAAATATTTGATGTTTCCTTTTGCACCTAGCAGCCAGCGATTTTAACCCTCCGAACCATAATTTGTGTCCATCAAACCATTTTTACTTCTAGAGAATTGGTACGCCAATTGAGGTAAATATGTACTAAAATTGAAATTTACTGTACTAAATCATTTACTCGACTATTGGTACGCAGCCTTAGTATGAAATAGTACTAAACAAGTTGCGCTCTTTCGATTCCCACTAACAGTTTATGTCTATCTCTTTTCGTTTCCGAGATAGTCAAAACAAATAGCTGTCTGTAAGTAACACATTTTTTTGTTGATTCTTTTTAAATTTTTCGTAAACAAACGTGTATGTACTACTTAGAAGCGTGTTGTTCCCCAAAAAAATTATTTTTAGGTACTTAGAACTGTATTTGGTAGATGCAAGTTTGTTATTCGTAGTCAGAGGATCATTTCGAGTAAATACACCTTTGTAATTTTTTGTTTTGGTAGATAAAACTTGATTATTCTTTAAAATCAAAACGTTTGTAGGAGATAGAACTATTGTGCTGTTGATTTTTGGTAGGTACATTTCGGTAATTCCCGAAATATTTAATTTACCACAACAAAGTAGATTATAACGGTTAAAGTTACAACCCGGATAGTTTAGTGTTTACTTAATTTCTACATGTAAGGTATTATTATTTATATTAAAAACTATATTTTATTTATAATATATATTATTATTTTATACCGAATATATTGTTAAACTTACCATTCAGTGTTTATTTAATTATGCTATTGTGTTAACGTTAAAATAACTCTGTCCGCGGGAAATTTGTTTTGTACATTTTATCCAAAACGTACCAGTAATATAATTAAGTTGAGAGGAGAGTTTAAATGAAAAGGATATAACACCATATTTTGTGAAAAATTAGTTTCAAAATTGAATATGTCTGAATTGATTGACCTTCTAAATTGATGAACTTATTTTGGACGAAACATTAATGTTTCAGGTGGTATATGTTTTTATTATCAAAATTAATGCGGCTTTAGTAATTTAATAAGTAAATAAATTATATGAGTGATTAGGTACCTGCGAATGTCGAAATAATTAATGTTTATGCAATGTGATCGAGAGGTTCTAGAAGATATTATAGTTTTACCAACTGAACTGCGAGAATTGTCGCATGATAAAACAGAACCATCGCATAAAGCAGTTAAGTCTAAAAGGGTTCGAAATCCTTCGTTATGCAAGAGTTCCATTAAAAAATCTCTGTGCCAAGCAGGTGAAGAGTATTTAAGTGTACGTGGTAAAGTTGTACCCAAGAAAGCTCTACAAAATAAGAAAAATTGCTTGAAAGAATGCGCTTACTGTTGTGAAAGGAAGGTGATGAAGGTAGAGCAACAGGCGCAATTTATTGCATTTTAAGCCTTGAATATCCAACGTAAGCATGACTTTATATTAAAGGCCACAGAGCGCCATTTAACAGCAAGAACAACCAAAAAAGGGCCTCTCGTCGAAATTTTAGTTTCTCATATTTTATAGACGTAGCGGGTATCCGTCAAACAGTATGGAAACAGTTTTATCTTGGAACGTATGATATCTCGCAGTCACCTATCTATACCGCACGTAAAAACAAATGCGACAGCACAAAATATCGGATGAAAATCGTCATGTAACACATCAATTCTTTCCCTCGTATTGAATCACATTATTGTAGAGCCAAAACTATACGCGAATATTTGAAACCAAATTTAAATATCAGCAAAATGTACGAGGTCTACAAGGACCAGGCAAAAAATCCGGTAAAAGAAAGTTACTACCGACATACATACGTATATTTTGCACAAAATTCAATATTGCCTTTCATAGACCTATGTGACCTGTATGTGTGAGAAACATAAAGCTGCCGAAGAACAAGGTATGTTGACGGATGAACTTACTTTGGAAAAAGAAAAACACCTAAAATTAAAAAGTGAAATGCGAGAACAAAAAACCATGGACAAAGAAGGGTTATTCCATATCTTATGTTTCGATCTACAAAACGTTTTGAATTATCCAAGAGCTGAAATAGGTCCAATGTTCTATTACTCAAAATTAAACATCTACAATTTAACGGCTAACCTGTCAACTAAAAAAAAACACATATTGTTGTATATGGACTGAATACAGCTCAGGGAGAAACAAAGTCTAAGAAGATTATCCAGAAATTCATGATTTGATTACTTGGAGTGATTAATACGTACCGCAGAATAAAAATTCAATAATGGCAACTGCAATTCTAAATGTATTGAAGAAGCATCCGTATTTAAATTCAGTAAGCATGAAATATTTAATAGCGGATCATGGGGCGATTCAGGAAGTTGACAAAATCCATAGTGATATTGAGAAAGTTTTTGCGGTTAACGAATACTTCTCACCAATGGGTTTGATCCGAATATTGAAAACGGTTAATCGAAAAAATTCTCCAGTTGTAATGCAAATGGCTAGTAGGGATTTCAAGGAGTACAGCTTATATTCAAACATGTGGTTTGATTTTTCCACTGTTCCATTTTCGAATTTAAGGATTCTGAGATTTTCAAAGCAGATGTGCGAAATACAATATTCGATAGATTATAATGAGTCGAACTTAATGAATAGTAATATAAGACGAACAGAGAGAAGTAAAAAAAGTGATCGCTACTAAATCTACCGAACCAAAAATAATTCTAAAAGTAGATGAATTGTCGGAAATAAAAAGGAAACACCTACAGAAAATGTTCGTCTATATGACACCAGCGTGTATGTCCGCTGTATATTATAAAGTCATTTTAAAATTAAATGGAGAGTCATTTGCAAATTTTAATCAATCTGAGTGGCTAAGGAATCCAATACGCAGTGCTCATCTAATGGTGAATCTAACATTAAAGCAAATCATGTTTGGAAACCAATAAAGGGGCTAAACAGAAAAGCAACAACAACTACCAAAAAAATACTACACGAGTACAAAAAATTAAAACAAATCCCAAAATATTACTATGAGGATCGTATGTTGAAGTATGTGATAGCTAAATGAAATAAGCTAAATAGCTTAGTTCCTTTAATTTTTAGACCGAATTAATTAACTGAATTTTTTTTTGTATATACCAAGTAAATATTTTAGGTTTATTAAAGTTATGTTATGAATTATTTAATAAAATTATATTTTTTAACAGCAATTTTCTAACTTGTTTTATGTGAATTCTATTTATTTTCAACGTAATAAGGTTGTATCTTCTTCAATAGTCTGGATTACACTACCCTGCAAAATTTTAAAAATTTGGTGCCCCTGGACAATGAATAGTTGTCTCCAAAGTAATTTTTCACGCTGAATCCGAGTATGGTCTCAGAATTGCTCTATCACGTCAGGTTTATGAGATATTCTAACCTAAAAGTGCAAAAAACACTGTTTTTTGACATATTTGAAGTTATCTAGCACCGCGATTTTTGGGATCTAGTAGTACAAGTCTTCTTCTTTCAAATGCCGTTGAATTTGCTCAAATATCTTTTTTTTCACCGTGATATCTCATTTTCGAATTTGCATGTTCGTGAATTTCTCGGTATACGGTATAATAACATTACCTTTTATACCTTCGGTATAAAATTTTCGTATACCGAAAAATTCACGAACATGCAATTTTGAAAATGCGATATCTCGGCGAAAAATAACATATTTGAGCAAACTCAAAGGCATTTGAAAGAAGAAGACTTGTACTATAAGATCCCACACATGGAATTTTTAAGAAAAGAAAAATCGCGGTGCTAGATAACTTCAAATATGTCAAAAAACAGTGTTTTTTGCACTTTTAGGTTAGAATATCTCATAAACTTGACGTACCAGAGCAATTTTGAGACCATATTCGGATTCAGCGTGAAAAATTACTTTGGAAACAACTATTCATTGTCCAGGGGGCAGGGTAGTGTTATTAATAAACTGTAAAACAATCTGGTATGTGCCACATACAATTTTGTTGTTCTTCAGTTTTAGGCCTCTTAGTTCAGTTACAAAATTGTAACTAAATTTTGAGCTCCTGATATCTCCAAAGAAACGTTTTAAATGTTATCTGTATTTATCTTAATTAAATGATAATTTAAAATAAATAAAGTAGTCGTTTATTTCGTTAAAAAGTTTAAATATGGTAATTAATTGTGACATTGTGAAATTTGCTTTCCTGTTTTCTCGAAACTACCTCAAGTGTAGTTAATACAGTGTTACTCTAAGGTCGCGAAATATTTCTCGCGATAATGGTTTGAAAGAATCGATCTGTTGTCGATATTTTTTTGTGAATTTTTCTTCTGTTCCAGTTAGGGAAGTAACCAGGTAGTTTTATTAGGACAGGGATTCCGACTACATTTTGGATCATTTTCTTAACCATTATTTTTAACCATAACTTTTTTTTGGTGGTTTGGCGTTTATTGGAGGGGGACCAAAGTTGGTAGATTAATCTACCAGCTCCGTAACCTTCCAGTAGGCGCAAGTGTATACGTACTGCCTCCTCGCGGCACCACTGGTAACTGGAACCATTAGGCAGAATGTGGCCTTTTGGGACAGGCTAAAGTAAACATTGGACAGGCTAAAGTTAACGTTAAAGACTACATTTGATTGTTCCTCCAGAATTTCCAAATATAGCTTCCGTATGCGGATGTAAATGAGAATGATTTGCGGAATTATGTAAATGTCCAGTTTGCTGACATAAAGGAGGTTAAAGTTTTTAGGTGGTCCAAGAGTAAAGAAGCAGTTAATATGGACTACTCATCTTTTAAATTAACTGTACTGGAGTCAGACTTTGAAATCTTGTTGAATCCTTGTGTTTGGCCAGCTGGAACTCTGGTCAAAGAATTCAAAAACAGAATACGTTCAAACGGTTTCTCGGGGGAAAATTTGGACACCGGCTGCTCCAGTCAACCTGCCTGGAAATCATCTAATATAAAAGATTATTCATTAATTATTATACATCAAAATATAAGAAGTATCCGTAAAAATTTTAATTTATTTTTAGCTAACATTGCTGCACTTAATAAAATTCCACAGATCATTCTATTGTCGGAGGTTTGGATTGAGAATTTTGAACTTGGTAACTATAAAATTCCTGGCTATAATACATTTGGTAAGTGTAATTCTACGTATAGAGCGGGTGGTGTTGTATATTTTGATGATTCAGTACAGTGCTGTCTCCTATTTTGATATTAGTAGTGCTGACGTTTTCCTGCTTAATTTTAATTTTGATCCTATTTCATTTTCGGTTGTTTGTTCTTATATATTGCATGCCTTAAACTCATCTGTATATGTTGATGAATTTAATACTGTTCTTGCAGGTATTAAGTCGAAAAATCTTATTATCTGTGGGGATATGAATATAAATATTCTCGATGATCGTATATCAGCTGATGACTTTATGTATGATGGCTACACACGGATTAAAATCGTTAATTAATTCACCAACTCGTGTTTCAAAAAATTCCTCTACATGTCTGGATCATTTATTCTTCAGATGTTCATTAAACTTAAAATTCAGTTTTTCTGCGAATTTGCATAATCTGAATATAACTGATCATTGTATGATATTCATATTATTTTTGCCAAGTTGTGCTTCTACTAAACCATTACCAAATAATTATTTGACCAAATTTATTATTAATTATTTAAATTTAACAAATGATCTGTCTAATGAAAATTAGTCGGTCGTCTATTCGCAAGGAAATGTGTCTCTAGCATTTGACAATTTTATGTACAGGTTAAAATTTTATATAAATAAAAATACCTCGATACCAACTTTTAGAAAAATAAATTGGAATCTGAGAATGGTAATATTTCAGAATGCTGGAAACTAGTTGATGGAGTTTTAAATAAAGACAGGATAAATGTGCAAATTCAAAAAATTGATATTGATGACAATTGTTATATAACTGACAGACGTTCTCAAATACGTTTTCATGTATTTTAAATTTTAGTTTTGATTCGGGTATTTTTCCAACTAAACTGAAAGAGAGTCTGGTTATTCCCATTTTTAAAAAAGGAAATAAAAATAATATTGTATTGTTTTCTAAAATTATTGAAAAGGTAGCTCACCAAAGAATAGCTAGTTTTCTGAATAAAACACATTTTTTACGTACCATGCAGTTCGGGTTTAGGAGATCTAAAAGTACTGAGGGAGCCTTATTGGAATTCACTAATTTCCTGTATGAAGGTCTTGGTAAGAAAAGATCGGTTGCATCAATTTTTATGAATTTAACTAAAGCCTTTGATATGGTTAACCACAAGGTATTATTACAAAAAAGTAGGAAACCCATTACAGGATGTAATCGCATTACCGGCATCTCAACAGTGCCGTCTATATAATATCTACATAAACCATTAAAGCCGGTACACATTGAGAACGAGCGACGAGAACGATTTTTCCTTTTTCAGCAAATTATTTAAGCAAATTGTTAAAATAATAAAAAGCGTTTGTTTTTAATTAACGATAGCTAAGATATCGTGCAATTACTAATAATAGAATTTATAATTTTAACAGTTTTAATACAAAATTTCAATTTACTGTTGATAATTTTTCGTGCAAGACGGTAAATTGAAATTTTTTATTAAAAATGTGAAAAACTGAGTTTTCAGCCATTGAGGATCAAATGTTCAAATTTAATCCGGAAATCTACTACCATACGGTTGCTTTGCTTACCGGGTCTCTACGGTTATTCCAAACTAACCATAATACCACGATGCACGGTGACGTTTCGTTCCAATCAGGTGTAATGGAAACAAAATTACCAAGACTGCATATCCCAGTTTTCCAAGGTGACATCGATTTCTGCAGCTCAAAAACTACAATATTCAAAAAGTTTTTTGAAAGGTGAACAATTGGGTCTAATTCGGCACCTAAGCGTAACAGATGTAAATTATATTGAGGCTTACCACGTTCTAAGTAAAAGATACGACAAAAAGAAAGCTACGATAAATAGTTACATCGACACCTTTTTTCCCAGCTGTTACCCGAATAACCGCGATAAACATACGAAAGTTAGCCACCCCTATCGATGAAATTATTAGAAGACTGAAAGCTATCGGACCCCAGGGTGAGTCAAGAGATCCTTGGTTGATTTACATCATTCTAAATAAATTAGATGATGAAAGTCGTCAGTTTTGGCAACATGAAGTATCTAAAATCGACCACCTAACATATCAGGATCTCATTGATTGCCTTCTAACGCGAGCAGATACCCTGGAGGGAATACGTGACGTTATGTGTAAACCTGCGCCTCAAATGGTTTCTAGTGTCAAGCGAGCACATGCTGTGATACCAACTTACACTTTAAACTGTCCATTGTGTAAGGTCGAAAACATGTTATACCACTGTTTAATACTAAATACACTAAATTTAATAATATAAGTATAGCAGAAAGACGTTCATACATCTAGAAAAAATCACGCTGCTACAATTGTTTAAGCGATAATCATGTGGTACAAGTATGTCGTTCAAAAAAATCATGCCAAACTTGCAGAAAGTGTCTTAATAGCCTTCTTCATTTACCGAGAACTCTTGATCCAAGCACTTCCGTTCATTCAGTTAATACCACCAATTTAACTCCAGGCACAGCACCATTTACCACGCCACCGCCACCAGCAAATGTTTCTTCAATCAACACAATACCAATCGAACAAGCAACATCACTCAACATTTCACCTAATCTGTCAATCAACATATCATCACCATGCGTAACAAACTCATCTCTCAACATAGCATCAACCCAAGTTATATCAACCAACCAAGTTCAACCTGACAACCATTACCCACCCCAACAAAGCACCATCACCTACGGAGCAAGTCTACCAACTGACAACTCCCATTATAGTCAAGCACTCTTACCTACGACTCTTGTCTATGTCAAAAATCCTGTTGGTGATATACACACCTGCCAAGTGTTGTTGGATTCAGGTTCTCAGACTTCATTTGTGACAACATTTGTGATGTATTAAACGACTTGCGTTACCAACACGAAGAGTCTATAACTATACATTATATTAATCTTTTGTTTACCTACTTATTTTCAAGAGATATATAATGTGCAATATGCAGGTACTCACAATCAGATAAGCTTTAAATTAAGATTACGAAATTAATTTACTGTATATCGGGATACGCTACGACTACGACTACTATCTTACTACGATCCACGCACCAATAAAAGAGGTGTAGCCTTTTGTATTCGGAAATCATCATCCATCCAAGTAAAGCGGATTAAGCACTTCTTCGGTTCCATTATCACCCTCCTCAGCAGCGTTCCCACAATTGGTGAGATACTCTTCACACCCGCCTATGTTCCTCCTCAAAATTCACACTATAATCGACAACGATCATGAGGAATTTTTACCACGTTACATTCAATTATTGATCGCTGTCCCAAAACACGCGATTTAGTGTTACTGGGGGATTTTAATGCACATATTGGATTTAGCACTAATCGAGGCAATCAAAACATTGGCAATAACCTCCATTACAACATTTCAAACGAAAATGGTGTTTCCTTAGAATTATTTGCCAGTTTGACTGAATTATATATTCAGACCACCAAAGGACGAAGAAGAACGTCCACCACTTGAACAGATTTCTCATTCACAGATTGACCATATCTTAACTAGAATTAACAGTCATCAATTATATGTCACCTCCGTTAAATCCGACTCATTTCACCCTGAACTAAGCGCCCATCGATTACTTTGGATTGTTTGTAAAAAACGAAGAATATCAGCACCACCAACTCTAACTTCAACAAGGGCAAAAACACCACCAAGCAAATCACCAACAACCACATCACCTTCAACATACACCTTTAGCTCATTAAATCTTGCACTATTTCAGGATGAGACAGTACGATATAAATAGCAACACCTTCTCACACATTCCTATGAGAGCGCAATCTCTAGAGTCCAACCCAGTAACCAATGGCAACAGATCGTTGATTGTATCAAAATTTCATCCCAACAGACCCCAACATCAAATGCTCCCTTAACACCTAAACAAGCGATGGCCAAGCTTAAAAGTGCTCTTCATTACCGAAAAACACATCCACAAGACCCCATCGCTCACACTCAGATACCAGATTTAAGAGCTTCTTTAAACCAAGCAATCACCAACCATCAAGTTCAAAGCTGCAAGCATTTTTTCCAAAATATAACCAATTACAGGCCATCCAAACGCTTACGCAGAATATTTGCATTCTTCAAGAGCTATAAAAGAAACAGCAATCAACCCTCTAAGCACTACATCCCTATTTCTTCGTGGGTCCAAAAATTGTCAAAATCAGTGGGCGAGTGGCCAAGCCTAATAGAAGAAACTGATCATAACCCTATGGGACCTCCACCAACAGAAGACGAAATCAGAACAGTCATCCAGTATATTCGCTCAGGAACTGCTCCCGGCAAAGGTGGGATACCCATCGAATTACTAAAACACGCACCAGATGTCATAATTCAAGCCATTCACAAAATATTTATATCAGCTTGGATTACAAATACTCCACCATCAAAGTGAATACACACCATACAGGTCCCAATATCTAAAATAAAATGTCCAAGAAATGTGACTGACTATAGAAAGATCACTTTATGTAACGTCGGATAGAAAATATAACCAAATTGCTACTTGACCGACTAGATGAACATCTACAATTTCCATCCTCCTACCAAGCCGCGTTCCTGAAGACCGGTCAACTGAAGACCATATGTTTACAATTCGACGCGTTCTCGATGAAGAATGGCATGCTGGCCATCGAGTATGTGTCTTGTCTATCGATCTGGCAAAAGCTTTTGACCCTGTAGACCTAAATGTAGTAACCGATTGTCTGCAACACTATGTACCACATCACTTAGTTAACAGAATAGTGAAAATTTGTTTATGGGAATACACTACCATTAAATGGTACAATGTAATTTCGACCAGCGTCAAGAAGAACAACGGTGTTAAGCAAGGATGTCCAATCTCACCAAGAAATTCAATTTTATTCTAACCGAAGTTCTTATGACCGTCGCCGATCTATATCCCGAACTCAGACTAAAGCAGCGGGAGAATCTAAAATTATGCCGATGATGTTATATACGCATCACCCGCAATTTCAACGTTCTGGAACCAGTTCTTAAAGAATTAATTGAATTATTAGAAACAACCGGATTAAAGATCAATCCACATAAATTTATCACGCTTATCCGAGACCCGGACCCTTCAGCCATCATACCATCCAGTATAAACCTAGCAGGCATAATTTTCACACAAGTTAAATTAATGCGATATTTGGGAACTCATCTATCTTCAAATTTAAGCCGACCACTCACTATACGTACACGTTGTTATCAAGCACTCGGAATTACCAGGCAAATGCAGATTTTTATAAAGCAGCATAAAGTGCCCTTTCATACCGTCCTGAGTATGTATACTTCGACAATTGTGCCCATGATAATATATGGTTTGAAAACAACGCACTCACATACGCTAACCGACGTCCATTCAGGCAATACGAGTTGTTTATTCTACAAAAACTAATTAAATTTAGTTCAAATAAACCCAGCACTCAAAAACTTAAATAGATCTTACAAGGCAAGACCATCACAAAACGAATCAAGATTCAACGGATCAATTTTTGGGGGCATATCCACCGACGAGGCTCAACGCATATTTTAAGTGCTGCATTAAGGTACACCGCCGGTTCCAAAAAACTAGGACGACCCTGTTTTACATGAAACGATTCCCTGAACCACGACTTACGGTATTACGATAAAAGTTCTGACGAATGGAGATTACTTCTACCCAACCGAAACGAATTACACAATGCGGCAAAAGAGCTATATTCCCTAGAAGAATCCGACTCAAGTAATTTAATTGAAAGCGATGGGGAAGAAGAGATGAATATATAATTATAATTTAATGAAATTAATTTTTATTTTCAATCTGAAATATACTTATAGAACTAAAACAAAAGCAATAACAATTTTCAATTTATTAATTTATATACTCCATTCACACTACAAATTGCCTGTACCTGTAATTTACAAAATGTATTATTCAAGTTAAAATTTAATTTGTACAATTAAACTGCAACCTATCAGCAAATAACTATTATAAATTTATATTTAAATTCTTATTTATTACCCAATAAGACAATACAATCTTCAAAATATATCTGTGCTCGAGAACTAAAAGGCCCCAAGCCGACCCATGCTGCAAAAACTCCGTGCATTTTCTGCTCAACCCTCCACCAATACGTTTCCATTTCAATCCATAAGATTACATCAAGAGAGTAAAAATGTTACTCTCTTTGATACCACCTTAAAAATCGGAAAAATTAAAACGTACCTACTAATAGAAAACCAACAAAAAAAAACGCGCAGAGCCCCCTACTACATAAATCGTCCTAAGCCCCTTCAACTCCAGAGCACAGATACATTCCACCCTTTTTTTAAATGTACAAACAATCAAATAAACCAAGAGTATAATATCGTCACCTCAGTACTTAAATGTTATAAACGCATTTTTATCATTTTTGAGTTAGTAGTGCCATCTTGTTTAAAAAAACGAGAGCTTTCGATTGCTCTTTTCAAAATTTACTTATCTCATTCCTATTCAAAGATATCAGTGTGACAAGTGTTACATACGCTTAGTTGTTAATGAAAACAAAATACTTGTCTGTTACATAAACTAATCATATTGGAATGTCATAATTTACTAACAACTTTTAGATAAAATTAAAACAATACTTAAGTGTTACATACGAAAAAATCAATATTAAAAAGAGGTTTAAACGCAAAAGGAAAATTAAGTTTTGAATGATACAAACATACAACGTGTATGCGAATACGATTTAAGCGCTAAAGGTAAATTCAGGGCTTGAATGATACAAACATACCATCTATTTGCGAATAAGGCATTAATGTTAAAAAATAAATTCAAAACTTGAATGGTTCAAACGTACAATCTATATGCGACAAAGGTATTACCGCAAAAAAAACAGGACTTGTGAGATACAAACGTACAATCTATATCCAACTAATTCATAAACGCAAAACAATTCAGAACTTGAATGATACAAACATACGATTTGTCTGCGGATAAAACGTAAATTTTAAATTTAGAATCAGGACTTGTGTGATACAAACATACAATATTGTCGAATGAAACAGTTTCACAGTTTTTATATTTTATTTTTTTTGTTGAATTTTATATTATTTTATAACGAATAAAATGTACATTAATTTATACTACTTCAAATAAGAATTTTTATTAATATTTCTTTGACATTATTGATTCATTAAAGATCCAAAAATTAATTTAATTCACTTTTTTAAGCTTTTTTTTGTTATAATAAAATAATTTTATTTGGTTTTTAGCTTAATATTTTATTTTTTTATTAATTATTTAATAAAAACCCGACGTTTCGACGGCACATTCTGACATTCTCAGGGGCACAATTTTTACTGAAGTAAAAGTAAGTAACAATTTTGCCCCTGGGAATGACGGAATGTACCGTCGAAACGTCGGGTTTTTATTAAATAATTAATAAAAAAATAAAATATTAAGCTAAAAACCAAATAAAATTATTTTATTATCTAAAATTAAGTTCATACTAAAAATAATAATTCTGTTTTCAAGTATACGTGAAAAACTAAAATACTGATACATACAATACAAATAAAAAACAAAAAAAAACATTTTGTGTTACATATGCAATTTTCGAAATTTTAAATTTCGTTTTAAAATAAAACTGTGGGTTTGATTAAAAATTCCTTTTAATTTTAGATAAAACAGTTAGCATATTTCAGGAAACTTAATTTTATTTTGTCAAATAGCGTAAAGGCTTACGTTTGTAGCCGATTAAACTTTAGATTCAATTATCTCGATTTCAAGTTTTTGTCGTTTGTAACACTTAAGTACTGAGGTGACGATATGTAATTTATTTACTTTATAATTAATACTACACATACCTAAACAAAAATTATAAATATTATACGTTTTGACAGTGAACGCATAAAAGGTATATACACAAATACTAATAGGAGCTTCCATTTCATGGCCAATCCGTTAGTGTCGTTACACTATCTGTTCATTTACAAGAATTAGTCCGTAAATATTTTTCACCAAAGATAAAATGAAAATACTTGAGAAAAGAGTCTGCTAAGCCCACAACTTTAAATGCCTTTTTTGAATTAAATTCTACAGACATTGTTGCCCATAACTTTTCATATCAGAATATTCCGATGCATATATAAACTACTTGCAAAAACGCATCAATTAGTTGTGTTATATAGGATGGAACTCCAATGGCTTCCAGGCGTAGCACTTGAAATTGTGGACTTAATACTAATATTTAATGAAAAATAATTTACAGTATGGTGGAAAGGTAATAATTGTATGTTGTTGCAAAATCTAACAAGAAATCGAGGGTTTCCATGCAATGGAACACGGTTTATGGTTCTTTATTTTAGTGCCAATTGCTTAAAGGTAGAATAATTACCGAATCGTTTTGTCTAATTGCATTAGACATAGCACATAGCTAATGATCCATCTTTAACTTTCTACTTCGTTCGACAACAGTTTTCAATACGCCATCTAAAGGCCAGCATTCACGCACAATCAAACTGCGCACCACAGTTGTGTGACGTCAATATGGCACAATAAAATTCCAAAATCCTGAATAAAATTGAGCAAATTGTGCAATGTACTGACGGCACAAAAGCATACCGCACAATCCAACCGTACGTGAATATCGGCCTATGTGCAATCACAATAAATAAATCGCAAGTTGTTCTATATTTTCGTGAACCACATTTTACACATGGCCAACTTTACACAACATTTTCTAGAACTATGTTACAAGATTCTTTAAAAGTTCAAGTTTTATTTAGTGCATTCATTTATGCATTGAATTATGCACAGATACAAACGCATTCACATAGAGAGAAAAACAGGTGATAACAAAAAATTAATATCCCGTTGTTATGTAATAATAAATTGGATAACAATATTTGGTATTTAGGGTAAAAAAATTAATTTAACAAATTTGTAGTACTAAAATAAAATAAAAATAAAGGTAGTAAACCGAGTTGTAAAGGTTGAATTACATATGCGACGTGCGACGTGTGACAAGTGGAAATAAACGTAACGCGTTTTTGACAACAATTTACATTTGAGACGAGTTCCGCCACGCACACTTTATAAAATTTTTTATATTTTAATTTTTGTTCTTCAAAAAAGCTTCGTCAAACCCTACTAGTTCGTTTTATACATACAAAAAATGTATATGGTATGTGTTTGTGCGACCGTGACGGAAAAGATAAAATTAAACCATCTCTCGACGTGTGGCGTGTGCCGTGTGACGAATGTCAAAATATTCGTCTCTGATTGGCTAGAAGCTCCCGTCACACGTCGCACGTCGCATATGTAAATCAACCTTAATTGTAACACATAGACGATTTAAAAGAAAAAAAACAACAAGAGATTACACAGTCAGTCAGTGATCGAGTTTGAAGAAAGACATAAAAATAATATTGAAGTGGAAGACGCCATTACAAGGTAAAATTAAAAATCAAAAAATTAAATACACTTAACATAACATTTTATTTAACAACTAATAATCAAAATTAACTATATTTAATAAAACATTTAAAAATTCAATAAATGTACATACTTATAAGCTAGAAATATAAATAAGTGAATAATTATAAAGTTAATAAAAATAGATCTTAGTGTGTTGGTATTTAATTCCGTTGGGATACAACGTGCGAAGTATCTTTCTTGTGACCATAACAGAAATTTTGGTGTCAGATGTGGGGTTTGGTCAACGCGAAGTACAGTACGTTGCATCGGTAAATAACTAAAACGTATATGTATCAGCTAATAGAAAAAGTTTGTCAGTTAATGTGTTCTGTGGGTGAGCTGTAATGGTGTTCTTATTTAAATCGAACCATATTTTGTCCGCATAACAAACTATTATAAATCATTTTGCTAAATTTATCGACTGGTTGAAAATTAAAACAACGGTTATTTTATTCATTACGTCAGGAGAAAAACCATCGGCGATACTTTTCTCAATAAGCATCGAAATTATTTCCATCAACCTAAGGCAATTCAAGTTTGGATAAATCGTCGGTAATAAAATCATCAAATCGCCGAGCTGCTGTACATTGATATCAGCTAAATCAAAAGCACTGAGATTGAAAAATCATTATTATTTATCATCCAAATCATCAGTATACGGTACTATAATCATAAATAAACATCGAAATCATATTCACGAAAATTATAATCATCGAAATTGGAATCATCGGAATTGTAATCATTGATACTATAATCATCCAAATCATCAGTATACGTCATCGTGTGGAATTGTTATACACTACTCCAAAAAATTAAAGGAACACTAATTTTTTTCAATTTTTTTAGTGTTTTTTGAAGAGCTGTATCTTAGTAAAATACGGTCGTACAGAGATGAAAAGAAAAGCATTTTAAAGCTTCAAATCTCTAGTTTTGAGACTTTTGAACGGAAAATTTTTGTGAGATACCGTTATCACGCAATCATAAGAAAGAGCGCGAAGAAAAAATTCCGAATTTTTTTTTTTTTTTTTTGTAAGGTGCCATGGGCTCGGGAAATTTTTTTTAAGTTAAACCAATGCATAGGTCGGTTAGCCTGTTAATTAGGCGTAAATTTAATTTCATTCTGGTCTCTCTATGTCAACTTTTTGCTGAGATATCTGACTTTGAATCAAAAAAGATCCTTTTGCCTTTGATCATCGATATCTCAGCAACCAATGATTGCACAGTAAACTTTAGCACAGCCTTAAAAACTTCAATAAATTTCCTACAAGACCCTTTAATGATTGGTGGAGAATAAATTTTTTTTCACCCTCAATACTGATTTGAAAAAAGTACAAAAAAACGACTTTTTAGGTTGTCTTAATAAATCTACCGTTACTTTACCGTTATTGATGAAAAGACTAATGTTGCCAGGTCATTTTACAGTTTAATGTACTCCTAATATTCCTGTATTATTTTCAAATTGATCCATCCAACCGTTTTTTCGGACAGATTGATCAAAGTTTTACAAAACAATTAAAGGAACAAGTATTCATCAAAATAAAAAAACGACTTTTTTCTCATTTTACGTTAGTTACTTGTTAACCCTTAACGATCGTACGGTTTTTTTTGTAATACTCGCCGATAAGAGACGATAGAAAATTAAATAAAGTTCTGCAATATGAGCAATAATTATGGAACTTGGCCATTTCTCATCCGATTTTAGTGAAATTTGGTATGCACGATGGAAATGGGATTCTAAAATGATTTTTGGATAAAGTTCTGGAATATGGCCAACTAGGATGGAGCTTGGCCATTTCTTAACCGATTTTGATGAAATTTGGTATGCAGGATGGAAATGGGATTCTAAACTGATTTTTGGATAAAGTTCTAGAATATGGCTAACTAGGTTGGAACTTGGCCATTTCTTATCCGATTTTTATGAAATTCAGTATGTACGATGGAAATGGGATTCTAAAGTGATTTTTGGATAAAGTTCTGGAATATGGCCAACTAGGATGGAACTTGGCTATTGCTCATCCGATTTTACTGAAATTTGGTATGGGCGATGGAAATGGGATTCTAAACTGATTTTTGGATAAAGTTCTGGAAAATGGCCAACTAGGAAGGAACTTGCCCATTTCTCATCCGATTTTGATGAAATTTGGTATAAGCAATTGAAATGGGATTCTAAACTGACTTTTGAATAAAGTTCTGGAATATGGCCAACTAGGAAGGAAATTGGCCATTTCTTATCCGATATTGATGAAATTCAGCACGTGCCTTAAAAATGGGATTCTAAACTGATTTTTGGATAAAGTTCCAGAATTTGGCCAATTGTCATGGAACTTGGAAGTTTTGTATCCTATTTTTATGAATTTCAGCATTCACGATGAAAATGAGATCCTTAAATTATTGATAAAATAAATCATTAAATACAAGGAATAACGATTTTAGTTATTCACTTTTAAAGCACATATCGAATTTCTTTTATTCGTTTAAGGAATAGGCAGGCGCCTTCCAACTTTAACATATTACTTTAACCAAAAATAATTTTAGAGTTTTATTTCTATAGTACATGCTGAATTTGTTTAAAATCGGATAAAAAATGGCCAAGTTCCATCCTAATACGGCTTATTCCAGAATTCCATTTAAACATAATTTTAAAACCCAATTTTCATTACACATGCTGAATTTCATCAAAATCTTAGAAGAAATGGCCAAGTTCCATCCTAATACGGCTTATTCCTGAATTTCATCTAAACATAATTTTAAAACCCACTTTTCAATACAAATGCTGAATTTCATCAAAATCTTATAAGAAATGGCTAAGTTCCTACCTAATTGGACATATTCCAGAACTTTAGCTAAAATTCATTATAGAATCCCATTTCCATCGCGAACACTAAATTTCATCAAAATCGGTTAAGAAATAGTCAAGTTCTATCCCAGTTGGCCAAATTCCAGAACTTTATCCAGAAATCACTTTAGAATCCCATTTCCATCGTGCGTACCAAATTTCATCAAAATCGGTTAAGAAATGGCCAAGTTCCATCCTAGTTGGCCATATTCCACAACTTTATCCAAAAATCAGTTTAGAATCCCATTTCCATCGTACATGCTAACTTTCATCAAAATCGGATAAGAAATGGCCAAGTTCCATCCTAGTTGGCCATATTCCAGAACTTTATCCAAAAATCAGTTTAGAATCCCATTTTCATCGCCCATACCAAATTTCATCAAAATCGGTTAAGAAATTGCCAAGTTCCATCCTAGATGGCCATATTCCAGAACTTTATCCAAAAATCATTTTAGAATCCCATTTCCATCGTGCATACCAAATTTCACTAAAATCGGATGAGAAATGGCCAAGTTCCATAATTATTGCTCATATTGCAGAACTTTATTTAATTTTCTATCGTCTCTTATCGGCGAGTATTACAAAAAAAACCGTACGATCGTTAAGGGTTAACAAATAACAAGAAACTAACGCAAAATGTGAAAAAGTCGTTTTTTTATTTTGATGAATACTTGTTCCTTTAATTGTTTTGTAAAACTTTGATCAATCTGTCCGAAAAAACGGTTGGATGGATCAATTTGAAAATAATACAGGAATATTAGGAGTACATTAAACTGTAAAATGACCTGGCAACATTAGTCTTTTCATCAATAACGGTAAAGTAACGGTAGATTTATTAAGACAACCTAAAAAGTCGTTTTTTTGTACTTTTTTCAAATCAGTATTGAGGGTGAAAAAAAAATTTATTCTCCACCAATCATTAAAGGGTCTTGTAGGAAATTTATTGAAGTTTTTAAGGCTGTGCTAAAGTTTACTGTGCAATCATTGGTTGCTGAGATATCGATGATCAAAGGCAAAAGGATCTTTTTTGATTCAAAGTCAGATATCTCAGCAAAAAGTTGACATAGAGAGACCAGAATGAAATTAAATTTACGCCTAATTAACAGGCTAACCGACCTATGCATTGGTTTAACTTAAAAAAAAATTCCCGAGCCCATGGCACCTTACAAAAAAAAAAAAAATTCGAAATTTTTTTCTTCGCGCTCTTTCTTATGATTGCGTGATAACGGTATCTCACAAAAATTTTCCGTTCAAAAGTCTCAAAACTAGAGATTTGAAGCTTTAAAATGCTTTTCTTTTCATCTCTGTACGACCGTATTTTACTAAGATACAGCTCTTCAAAAAACACTAAAAAAATTGAAAAAAATTAGTGTTCCTTTAATTTTTTGGAGTAGTGTATATAAAAAAGAAAATCATCGAAAGTATAATCACGTTGTCATAGTCATCATACTTAGACATCGTTATGAAATCTCAAAAATTCTAACGGATCAGCTCATCTTAATAAAATCATCATAGTTGGTTATCATCGACTCAACGAGAAACAGTAATCATCGACTGATCATTTCATTTTTTTCATCATCATAAATTCGGAGTTACATATTCATCAATGGTCCATCGGAACATGTATATTTTATAATCATCAAAATCATCAAGCGGTATTTTACGGAGCAGTCAGTATCCATCAGTTTAATTATATTCATTCGGATTTACACAACTGAGCAACAGTTATCATTTTGCTGTAAGTATTGTTTTGATCATACCATTATAACTCGAGATTTTTTTTGAACTCATCTTATTTTTTGTTCGTTGTTGTTGATTTAATGCATTAACATTTATCATACGAATATTTAACTCAACTATTTATATTACCATATAATCGGGAATTTTAGCAGTTGTCAATAGCAAGGTGTCTACATATATAATTTTATTAACCCATTTGTGACATTTGGTGCAAAAGCGCACCAATGCACATGCTACTCCTTTTTTTTGTTTTATAAAAAAACTATAATCATTTTCCTGGAATTCAAATGCGGGATATTTTCCCGTTATGTTAGCGAGTATATATAAAGTGAAACAAATTTATATTTTGGTTTAGTATTATAGTTATAGAGTTTTGAAAAGATGTCTCAAAATTTAGTGTTGTGAAACATGGACCCTGATGCCAGAAGATATTGGTAAGTTTAATGTAAACGTCTTACAAACTGTTTTGTGCATTGTTTATCTTTAAAAGATTCTGAAGTTCGTAACGTAATATAAAAATAATAAAATTTTGTTTTGTGATATCTTATTCAGAACCGATTTTCGAAGGTGGTGCGAAAATGCACCATTGGACATGTAACGACATTTTCTATTTTCTTTTTTTAGGAAAAAGCCTTTAAGTCTTGCGGAGATATTGGATGCTCTGGAGAACCTTCCAGATGATATCCCTTTGCCAAGCGATGTTTATTTAGAACCGCCGGACTTTCACTCTGACACGGATGAAGATTCTGGGGAAGAAGAAGAAAGCGATCCCAATTCCTTTACCAAAAATCAGCTTTTGGCAGAAGTGGAACTAAACTTTGATACTAATGAACCCGACGAAGAAAATTGCCATGAACTGATTGTGGACGTATCAACGAATTTGGCACAAAAACGAATCACGCAAAAGTGGAAAGAAGGGAATGAAGATGATCTTCGATTGGCGGCATTTTTTTTACAAACATAAAAAGTGTGAAGGCACAAAAAGCTACGCACTTATTCTAAGTGCAGAAAGTGATCCAATTGATTTAATTTATTGATTTTTGTAAATTACGCTGCAACAAAACGAAACAAAATTATAAACATCGAACCCGATGATTTTTATGCATTTTACGGGGTAATGATTTTGTCCGTATATAACACAGTTCCGCGCAGACGTCTTTATTGGGCAACCGATGATGACGTGCGCAATGTACTTATAACGAAATGGATGCGACGTAATACATTTGAAGACATATTTGTCAATATTCATTCTGCGAAACCATTTAATCGACAAGGACACAAGTTCCATACTACGGCAAGCATCCATGCAAGCAGTTCATAAGAAACAAACCCGTCCGCTTCGGCTATAAAGCATGGGTAGCCACTAGTCCTTCAGGATATTGCTACTTATTCGATATCTACCAGGTCCGCAATCAGGAACGTGATATGACATTGGGCTTAGGAGAATCTATTGTAGTGGATTTTGCAAAAAAAATTAAAGATCGTTTTCCAGATCTTTCATTTTCATTTTTCTTCGATAATTTTTTTACTGGCCCGAAGCTACTAAATACACTTACTGGAATGCAATGCGCCGGAACAGGTACGCTCCGAGTAAATCGGTTAAAAAATATCCAAATGACAGATAAAAAACAGATGAATAAAAAGGCACGGGGATTCTACGAAAGCCACGAAGATCAACGGAATGAATTAATTTTAATAAAATGGAAGGACAATAAAATTGTTTCTCTCCTGTCGAATGCCTTTGGGACACATCCATTAGCGACAGCACGCCGATATATACATTCAGAGCGGAAAAAAACTGATATTCCTCAGCCACAAGTTGTCGCCCATTATAACAAATTTATGGGAGGCGTAGATCTATTAGATCGACACATCTCGAACTATCGCATGAGCATACAAGGTAAAAAATTTTACATGCCGATAATTTTATGGATACTAGATTTAGCTGTTTCCAACGCATGGTCCTTGGGTAAAACATACAACTGCCAAATGGACCAATTGGAGTTTCGCCGACGGTTAGCGAGGGCTTAACTAATTCGTCATGGTAAATTACAAATAAAAGGCAAATCAACCAAACAGTCAGAATATTTGTCAAAAGGAGCCTATACCTCTGTAAAGGGACAATCTCGGCTACGCAGTAAACAATGCCATTCACATACTTACTATAGATGTGATGTACGAAATATCGCATTACACATCAAATGTTCCTTAACTTTCCATAAATATTTGAAATAAAGGGCCTATTAAAGAAATTGTTCCTTTAATTAGGCTGTGAATTGTTAAGTTTTTATTTATTGTATGTACAACTACTATTAATTTCTGATTTCTTGAATTATGTTATGGATTTTATAATTTAAATAAATAAATAAATATTTTTGAAAAAAAAAAAAAAATTGGTTCTAAATGTCCAGTGGTGCATTTGTGCACCACCCCATAACTCCACTCCCATCGACTACGTAATTTTTTCTTTTTAACTTTCTTATTATTTTGGATAAAATAAACAAGAAAACCCCAAAAAAAGTTGTAAAATAAACAAAAAAAACCTTTGTCACTAATGGGTTAAGTCATAAATAATTTTTTGTAAAAAAAATACAGAAACCCATATGGTGTCTAGCACTGAATGTTACAATTTACGCCATCGAACGGTTGTAAAGCGGAATAATTCACAACGAAAGAGAATTTTCGCACAGCTTTTAAAAACAAATTAAATCCTAATCTTTTTAACAAACAAATATCACATTTTACAAACAAAATGGGAGATGATTTAGATATAAATCTCGCACTCAAACTCATACCGGAATTCAACGGTGACTCTACACAATTACATCGGTTTTTAGCATGCTGTGACATGATGGCAGATTCACTAAAGAAACTTGAAATTCCTAAATTCCTATAAGTTTTAAATACCAAGCTAATCGATAGGGCATATGATGTTATTAAATTTGGTTCTTTTCAAGATTGGAATTCGCTTAAAATAGAATTAAAATCTCGGTTTGCTGAGACCCGTACATTCGAACAAATTGAGCTAGAGCTAACTACAGCTAAGCAACAGAAAAATGAATCGGTTAGATGTTTTGCAGATCGTATTGAAAATTTAGTGTCGAGTTTAAACGATGTTTGTATAGATACTCTCGGAGCAAATTCTAAAGAGTTTGTTATAAAATTAAATTCAAAAACTGCTATCAGAGCTTTCCAAGAAGGGCTTATGGAGCCCGTTCGCTTATATGTAAAAGCCTGTCAGTTTACTGATTTAAAAAATGCTATTTCAAAGGCCTGCGAAGAAGAGTTGCTTATATCGCGTCCTAATTCCCAATTTGCAAACCAAACATCAAATAGAAATATCGATAAATGCCAGATATGTAAAAAGCTAGGGCACACATCCGAAAAATGTTATCACAGGTATTCGAATTTAAATTCAAATCGCGGTCGTCCAAATATGCCTAACAGAAATTTTAACGTTGCACTATCCACTCAAGTTTGCGCATATTGCAAAAAGTCGGGCCACCACATTAGTGAATGTTTCAAAAAGAAATATGCAGATTTATTTATTTATTTATTTATTTATTTATTTATTTATTTATTCCATAATGGGGCAACACACAGACAAAGTCCAATTACGTGTACCCTCAAAACTGAGATTTACAAACATCAATACATACTTAAAAAAAAAAAAAATAATAATAATTATAATCCAATGCTACTATAACAGTAGCAATAACTAAATAACAATAATACCAATAATCATTCCAATCATACCAATAATCAGCGAAATAATCATACCAATAAAGCAGATGCAAGAAGACGAAATTTCGGAGCTCGTAAAGAAGTAAACCATCCGGGAAACTTCATTCAACCGGCCCAGACGAACACTCCTGCGCGGGTAGAGGATTTAAAGTAGAGTGTTCGAATGTCAACGAAATCGCAACTCCCATCATACTGTCGTCATCATTATCTAACCCTGAAGAAGAATTCAATCGGAAGTTTGTGTATTTAAATATCGATATACTATAAGACACTGACCAATATTTAATAGTAGACACCGGAGCTGATATTAGTTTATTAAAGAAAAACTTTATTAAAATGGATACTTGTTGTCACCCTGAGATAACGTATTCTATTTAAGGAATCTCTGAGTCAGCGATATCTACTCTAGCCGCAGTTGAAGCAACATTATCTTTTGGGTTAGACAAACTCAATCACTTTTTTCACATTGTCAATAATAATTTTCCAATTTTATGTGCTGGGATTCTAGGAAAGGATTTCCTTACTAAATATAAGTGTATGATTTCTCAACTAATAAATTATCAATTTTAATTAGTAATCGATATATCTCGATTGACATCTTACCATTTAATCACATAGAAATCCCACCAAGAAGCGAGAAAATAGCTAAAATATTTATACCTAACCTATAAGAAACGTCAGTATGTCTGAATGAAGAATTATTACCTGGCGTATTCATAGCCAATTCATTAATTTCTCCTTTAAGTAATTCAGCGCAAGTTTGTTTGATTAACACGAATGAGAATTCGGTGAATCTATCAAATTTCATATCCAAGGTTGACGCAAAGAATTATGATATCTTAAATTGTAATTTAAAAATTAATTCAACTGACACGAATCGAATATCAATTCTCGAAAAGGAGCTCAATCTTGAAACGTTAAATAATGAAGAGACAAATTCAATTGTTTCTATATGTCGCAAGTACAACGACATATTCTATTTACCCGGTGACACTTTATCATCCACCAATTCTACAAGTCACAAAATACCCACTTTACCAGGCTTCCAGAATCAACGAAGGCGGAAATTAACAAGCAGGTTTCCGATATGTTAAAAAATAACATTATTGAAAATTCCAAGAGTCCTTGGAACTTTCCCTTATTAATCGTTCCTAAAAAGTCACAAGATCTTGAGAAAAAATGGCGAGTCGTGGTAGATTTCAGGAGACTGAATGAGGTCACTGTTGGAGACGTGTTTCCTTTGCACAATATCACGGAAATCCTGGACCAGCTGGGCAGATCAATGTATTTTACTACAATCGATCTGGCCACGGGTTATCATCAGGTTCCCATGGATGAGGCCGACAAAGAAAAAACATCGTTTAGTACCAACCTTGGCCACTACCAATTCACTAGGATGCCATTTGGCCTCAAAGGCGCACCGGCGACTTTCCAACGCCTAATGAATAATATTTTGATTGGATTGAACGGTATAAAGTGTTTCGTCTATCTTGATGACGTGGTAATCTATGCACACAATTTAAAAGAACACAGCGAGCGCCTCCAAAATGTTTTTGATTGTTTTCGTCAGCATAATTTGAAATTAAATGCAAAAAAAATGCCAGTTTCTTCGAAAGGAGGTTATCTATTTAGGCCATGAGTGGCCAATACAACTGAAATTAAATCATTCTTGGGCCTATGTGGTTATTATCGATTATTTATTCCCAATTTTGCAGAAATTGCTAAGCCGTTGACCATGCTTTTGAAGAAAAATTCAAAATATATCTGGAATGATCTATGCGACGAAGCTTTCTGTAAACTTAAAACCAGTTTAGTGAATGAGCCAATATTAAAATACCCTGACTTCGAAAAAGCATTTAAATTAACGTGTGATGCAAGCGATTTTGCAATCGGATCAGTATTGTCCCAAAATTTTGATGGATATGATTTGCCAGTAGCATATGCGAGTAGAACGCTAAGGAAACCAGAATTAAATTATTCCACTATACAAAAGGAACTTCTTTCCGTAGTTTGGCCGATTCAAAATTTTCGCCCTTATTTATACGGTCGTGAATTCGTTGTGCTTACAGATCATGAGCCATTGAAATTTTTAAGAAGTATATCCAATCCGTCATCCAAATTAATTCGGTGGCGACTGGAACTCGAAGAGTATAATTTTATAGTAAAGCATAAACCTGGCAAAGCAAACAAAAATGCTGATTCATTAAGTCGAATATCTCTAGAAAATTCAGAAAGCCGAACTAGTGAACCGGAAGTCTGTGATATTTTTGTAACTACTAGATCACAAAGCAAAGTTAACCCAGAAAATCAGAAAATTACCAATTCCACTGGTAAAAGCTCAAATTTAACTGATCCTCACCCATCCAAATCCAAAATTCAGTTAAATTCTTCGATTGAAAATCAATCAACTATAACGAATCCTAATCAAATTATAACAAATCCTAATCTTGTTAATCCAGTTACAGTTTTAGATAACGAAACTGATATCAATAGAGCGATCTCAGAATATCATTCGAGCCCTCTTGGTGGACACCAAGGTATACAGAGAACCTACAAAAGATTAAAGCAATTCATTTATTTCCCAAATATACTAGCTAAAATAGAAAAATACATAAAACTCTGTCCGTCTTGTCAAAAAACAAATCATCTAAATCCTTGAAAATGCCTATGGTCATCACTACAACTTCGGAAGCTGCATTTGATAAAATATTTTTAGATATAGTAGGGCCTTTTCTTTCTACACATTTAGGTAACAAATACCTCCTGACAATGCAGGATGATTTATCTAAATATTGTTTAGCAGTTCCTATCGTAGACCAAAAAGCCGATACTGTAGCAGAAGCGTTTGTCAAAAATTTAATTTGTGTTTTCGGTTACCCAAAATCCATACTTACCGACCAAGGTGCAAACTTTATGGGTGAAGTATTTACTAAAATTTGTAAAATGTTAAAAATCAACACATCCGCGTACCATCCACAATCTAATGGAAGCCTAGAAAGGTCCCATAGAACACTTGTTGAGTATATTCGGTCATTCATAGATCATAGAGTATTCAATGTTTGTCTACAACACAACTCCTCATACAGATACAGCTACTAAATTTATGCCATTTTATTTGGTGCTCGGTAGACAACCCCAAATGCCAAATAATCTTAAAAATGAGGTTAGTGTAGTGTATAATTATGACGATTTTGCCACTGATTTAAAATTCCGCCTACAAACCGCGTACAAATCCGCTAAAGAAAATCTTATCATTGCGAAAGAAAAGTCAAAACGTTATTATGACCTAAACGCGAATCCTTGCACATTTATCATTTGTGATTATGTCCTAATAAAGAACGAAAATAAAAAAGGCAAAGAAGACGAAATCTGGAAAGGGCCATATGAAGTAGTTGATGTACCATCAGAAGTAAATACAGAAATCAACATAGGAAGAACTGGAAAGGTCGTACACAACAACCGCATAAAATTGTATCATTCAAACCTAGAAGCCTAAACTAAAATAAACCTAACGAACTTAAAACGAAAAAAAATAACCATTGGTAATTTATAGTTGAGTGTATTTAGTAGTATGTATATAAATAAATGCACATAATCGTAACGTAGTTCATTTAAAGTAAATTAAGAATTTGAGTTCAAAGAAATAAATATACTATCTCGGAGATGGTTGATTAACACAATATATTTTGTGACAAATTATGTACACTAGTGTAGTCAATGTTGGTTATTTGTTATAATATTGTAATTTTACTTGAAAAAAAAAAACAAATTGCCAGTTATAGTTTAATAATAATATTAAATAAAAAAAAAATTAAATAAAAATGTATAAACTACAATAAGATAAATTAGAAGGTAAAAAAAAAAATGTCGTCTTCCATAGAAAATATTAATTCTAAGTTCTAATATTGTAATATAAATACGCCAAACCTAATGCCACTTGTCAGTGAAAGAATGAAATCTACGAATTCATTCTTTTTCTAACGATGGGGGTGTTATGTAATAATAAATTGGATAACAATATTTGGTATTTAGGGCAAAAAATTAATTTAACAAATTTGTAGTACTAAAATAAAATAAAAATAAAGGTAGTAAACCGAGATGTAATTGTAACACATAGACGATTTAAAAAAAAAAACAACAAGAGATTACACAGTCAGTCAGTGATCGAGTTTGAAGAAAGACACAAAAATAATATTGAAGTGGAAGACGCCATTACAAGCTAAAATTAAAAAGCAAAAAATTAAATACACTTAACATAACATTTTATTTAACAACTAATAATCAAAATTAACTATATTTAATAAAACATTTAAAAATTCAATAAATGTACATACATACTTATAAGCTAAAAATATAAATAAATGAATAATTATAAAGTTAATAAAAATAGATCTTAGTGTGTTGTTATTTAATTCCGTTGGGATACAACGTGCGAAGTATCCTTCTTGTGACCATAACACCGTTATCGATACCGGTGCAAAATCACATAGCATGGTAAACCATCAAACTTACACACATCATTCACAATACGTTTAATCATGTACTCACATTATCAGCCATATTAAAATATTTTGCATTAATTAATCAAACAATCCTACACGTACCTTTGTCCCCCTTTTGTGTTTTGTTGTTTTTATTACTTACAATTAGTCATAATAATCAATCAACTTCCACAAACATTCACAACACTTTCACTAATTTGCACTTAATTTACTGTATTTTTTCACTTATTATTCACAAAATCACAAATATGAAAAATAAAAATTAATTTTTAAAAACAGTAAACTTAACTAAAAATTTGATAAAATAATTTAAATTAATCAAAAAATACACTAAAAAACTTTTACTTAACGGAGCAGACGACAACACGTCCATCTCCTTTGAACGTGCATCGTCCACCACTACTAACAAAACGAACAAAATCCAAATCTATAGTGTGAAAATGGTTTTATTTAATTAATTTTTGATAAATTAACTATGTGGTTATAAAATAACTCTGCTCCGAGTTTCGCCCTAGTTATTCCTGTGAATAACATCCGAAATCCTTACAAATATTTTGTGTCGAGGATTCAGGCAGGGCTTCGACTCGCATAATTCTGGAATATGGTGCTCCTAGATATATTTTTTAGGATCACCATCATCTTCCTTTGAGAAAATTTGCAGCAAAAAAGACATACATTTACAAAGCATTTTTAGCTACATAAATGTCAAAAATTACGACAAAAAATAGACATAATCTTAATAAATATTTTGGATAAGCAAGATTTGTGATACTTGTAACTTATATTTGCCCGAAGAAAAGCGACATTCCTCAATATTTGAGCCAGATTTTATTCAAAAATTATGGTTTTTGACCTCAATAAATCACCACTGCCAATGTTCTAACTGTTAGACCGTTATGATTGAATGAAAACCACCATAACATAAGACTTCTCATTTTCAATAAACCCAAATTAAATAAATTTAAAAAAAAAATCAAAAAACGTTGACAAAAATTTCCCACGGCATTTTGTTTACGATCCCCAGGCATGGCAAATTAACAACGAGGGATAAATTGAAATCAAGCTTTTTTTTTTTTTAACTTAATCATTTTTCTTATTTTCCAGCGGTTTCATTTTATATCTTATTTCATTTAGGGTGGACCCGAAATGAAAACATAAAAAAATGTCATCCTTTTTCTTTTTTAGTTTTTGTTTTGGTATTCTCGTTACTCGAGAGTAAACACCGTACGTACATAAACAACAACAAATCATTATTAAACAAAAAAGCTTTCTGTTATTTTTGTGCTTTTTTTTGTGTTGTATATGTATACATTTTTAATTGGAAAAATTAAATCTATTTTCCTTTTTTGTTGGGCTGTTGGTGTGTATACATTTTTTTTTGTTAAACAATTTAATTGTTATTTTGTTGCTCCTTTAAATTGTAATTTTGTTACGTTTATTTTTTATTGTTGTTTTGCTCTCGATTCAATTTTATATCTAGCTTTTGTGTCACAAATGAACAACCAAAATAAAGATATTCATTGCAAAAAAAAAAAAAAAAATTTTAAGAATAATAAAATTGTATGAAAATTATTCGTGTATGAAATTTAATAAAAAGCTTTTGTGATATTTGTGCCCGATGCTGTTGCAAATTAGTTTAATAATTTATTCAAAATGATTTCGTGTGTTTGGTGCTTAATTATAATAGTACATAGGAAACAGTCGTCTTGGGGGTAAAATAACGCCATTGACATTTTCTTTGTGTACCGAAATACTTAAAATTGTATTTTTATTTAAAACTTAACGGCTCATAAAATTAATGAAACCTGTTAACCTTTCTTGTTTTATTATGCACACGCTTAACTGAACTTCTTATGGTGATATAATTTTGAATTATATATTTTCATTTTATTTGGAATTTTATTCGATTTTATTTAATTTTAATTCGAAAATCATAAAAGAAAATTAAAATCTTGCAAAAAAAAATTATTACGATTATTACCGTTCCCAATTTTCTATTTTTACATAAAATTATTTAATAATAAGACTAAAAAGGAGAAAACCAAATGGAAATAATCTTATTTTTAATTGATTATTCATAAAAAATATAAAAAATTATTTATAAAATGTAATAATCTCATTGTGATTTAGAACGACTGTTTTTTATTGTTAATTTTTTTGCGTTATATTTAAACGGAAAATCGATTTTACCACATTTTGTTTGTATATTTACTTGCTTAGCATTTTCAGAGCATTGTGTTAAATATTTCGTTTGAATATTCGATTTTTTATACATATATAATATATCCAATAAGTAAATCTATAATCTTTAAAGTCAATTTAGTTATTTTTATGGGAAAAATAGTATCAGATTTTCAATTTGAAAAGTTTGAAATTATAGGTTACATTGGTGTCTTCTATCACCATTCAAATTGATACTAGTCTTTATAACTGTCTAAAAGAAATAAGCTTTAAGATTTTCAATACCCAAACACGGTGATCTAATATTTAAATGTATGTATATAGGAAGCTTTATTATATCGTTTAAAGTAGCTTTAAGATTTCTTATATAGAAGAAAAAATTATCAGTAGAAAATATTCAGCAATGATTTACATTACAGAAAATATACGTATATCCCTGTTAACGAAATGTAATCATTTTATTATTTTTGTTGTATTATGCTGTATATTGAGTAAATTGAGTTTATAACCCTTTATAAAATGATCACAAATTTTTACCTTTAAATATTTAATAAATACCAAAATTCCTTAATTTTGAATTTTAAAGGATGATTAGGAATTCAAATCTGAATCTTAAGGAATATCTCAAAATTGCTCCAAAGGAAAACTTTAAGTTTGAGTAATTTCATCGAAAATTTTATTTGGCGTTATTTCCATTTTCAATACATTACTATTGAATAAAACGCTAAATAACAATCGCACGCAAGCACAATTTATTTCATTCTTTATTACTATACATATTACATGTATGAGGGAATCGATCCAGTTGCGCGCGTTCATGTTGTAAATGAAAATGAATAATGATAAACAATGTTCAAAAGCAATTTCAAAGCAGTGCAATCAGATTTTTTCCAGTTTTTGTTTTGTTTCTATAGGCCTCTGTCATTCAAAAGTCAATTGTAAATACGTGCTACGGTTGTCCTGAACTGTACTCAATACATGCGCAAACTAATTTAACTGTTTATGCCAAATTCTTGATAAATACGAACAGTATTTTGTATGGTATTTCGCAGCGGAAGAACTTGACAGACATAAAATTGGCTCATCTTTTTGGCTTTTCCCCTACATACCAACTTAAAAAAAAAAAAAAAAGGTCATGCAACAAAAAGAAATATTTTTTTTTAAGTTGTTATGGAGGGGAAAAATTTATTAAAAAGATGAGAAAATTTTATGTCCGTCAAGTTCTTCTGTTGCGAAATTGCGACAAAAGTTACTGTTCGTATTTTTCAAGTATGCGGCATTAATAAAAAATTTAAAAATATTTCCAGAATATAATCCACAAAGTGGACTATACTTGTTACTTATTGGAATTGTGCAATTAATGTGGAATTAGCTTCATTTCAACATGTTTGATTGATCCTGTTCAGATTTTGTCATGTTGGGATATGGAAATGTGTTCTAGTGAGCTTTACCGATCGTCCCGATTCCGGAAGGGATTATCGCGATTCCGATTTCAAGGCTTTTTCTATACATAAATTGACATAATTTGCTACGTTGGATTTTTTGGAGATTTGTTTGGTTTCCAGATAGATGGAGATTTTTGAGACCATTCGAGTTGTCAGGTTATGTCGCTTTCATGGTTAAACATATTTTCGAAGTTTTCGAGAATTATTTTTGAGTTGTTTGCTTAATAGTATAGATTTACAAATGATTTGAGATTTTTTGAAATTCTAATATTATTCGAGGCTTTTGGATGTTAGAGATTGTTTAGATATCTTGACATGCCTCTTAGGTACTTCGCGCCTACTTTATCTATATAATATATATATGTGTGTTTTTTCGAGATTTTTTGACCGATACCAGATATCGTTTCATTTCATTCAAGATTTTCATGATTATTCATGAGATTTTGTGATTGTCGAGGACTCATCAACGGTGTACCAATCCAAACCACGGCCGCGATTATTCGATTCTCGAGTTTTAGCTTTTGGGTGGTACGTGATTACCATTTCTATCACTAACGTTTGCTTTTCGAATAGTGACTTGGAATCGTGGAGTTGAGTTCGCAATCTGGGGCGTTATTAAAAAGGTCGAAATTTATTTTCGACTGGGTTTGTTGTATTTTATTTGATTTAACTGCATAAAGGGAAACATTCTTCGGAGGAAAGGAATTGTGCAAAAACCCTCTTGGTTGAATAACCGATCCTTCTAAAAGGATTTTAAGATGCAATTCTGGAATACTGGAATACTTCTTAACAGAGTCTAATGAAAATAAACACATGCGAATATGGCCATTTGGGATGAAACTAACATACTTGTAAACTGATTGTGATAAAGTACGACATGTGCTGTATAAATGGGATTTTCTAAAATGAATTTTCGATGAAGATGAAAATCCAAATTCTATAAAAGTTTTTAGATGAAGTTCATGGGTTGCAAAACCTAAAAGGTTGTCTACCGGAAAGCGGTTCGTTTAATGAGTTGCAATTAGTTTGGTGAATATAGTTTGTTTTCCCGTTAAAAATCGGTTACTCCTTCTAGTACACTTATTTTGTATATTTTATTTTATTAACGCACATTAATTTTTTGCGATGTCTTGTTCTTGTTTATTTGTACATTACATGTATGTATATAAAGTTTGTTAAGTAAAGTTGGATTTTGGTTTGGGGATGTGGAATAGCATGGTGGGTAACAGAGTTCCGTGTTTTGTGACTGTCAGTGCTACCATGTTGTAGCTATCATTGATTTTATTTTATTCAGAGAGAATTTAATATTGCTTTGGAATCGTGTCGTCTTGTGCTAGCTATTTCATTTTATTAGATTTTATATATCACTAACAATAATTATTATTAGTAAGAGCGAGTAAAAAATGAAGAGGGCGAATAGACGAGAAAGAAGAGACGCAACAACTACCACAACAACGTGAAGTAATATTTGCTTTAGTTAATGCAAATTTGGGTGACCGCATGGGAGCTTGATGATGATGGAATGAAATCTCGCACCCCCCCCCCCCTCACTCTTCGCCTCCCAACCACTGTATAAATAATTACAAACTTTTCATTGGTCAGGCGTCTGAAGCTGGGTCGATGCTTTAATATAAATAAATTTTTCTTATCCCTTCTTTTTTGATCTGCAAAAGGATATACGGTGGTTTTTTATCGTTTGGTTTTTGTTCAAAATTATCTGTTTTGGTTTGGTTTTAGCATCGAATAATAACAAGCGCAGAAAAACAAAATTTTTTAATAGCCGTTGAGCATATCTAAATAGTCCTGCATGTACAGTTTATTTTACCTGATAAGTTGAATTTTAGGTTAGATATTTAAAACTACAGTAGTGGCTAAGACGACTAGACGACCTACTTATAATTTTATTTAATATTAATATTTTCTTTTTCATATGTTTCGCACTATTTAGAAATAACGGAACTAGACTTAAATCAAATATTTTAAAACGAAAAAAATGAATAAGATAAAAATTTTTCAAATTGATTTAATATGGCATCAATATTTTAATAAAATTTTGGAAGATATTTAATATTAATTCATTATATTTTATTTCATTATATTAATTCATTTATTTGTGTAGGAACTTGAAAACTCTTTTCTTAAATCACGAGACGCGCACGTGCTACCAAAAAAATATAAATTTAAAAATCGGAGTTACTTTATTTATCGGACACAGAAAAGCAGGTAATTATTCGGGAGGCCATTCATTTATTAGTCGAAAAATACACATATTACCTATAACACGAGCATAAGCTTGCTCTGGCTTTATTTTTTTTTATTACTTTTTAGGAATTTTAACTTAGATGTTATTATTTTTTTAAGGATCTATACAATCGATATAAAAATCGGAGATACATCAACACAAAAGTTAATAATATTAAAAACAAACTTTATAAAATAGAATCTTTAGAGCCAAAATACCCTTTCATTTAATGCCAATCTGACAAAAATACAAACAAAAAACTATCGCGGGATATGTATGTTTTTCACCCGTTATTGTGGTGTATATCCGTGTGATAATAAATTTAATAAATTTAATAATAATTGGAACACATCAAACAAGACGGCCAAACAATTCACAATTTATATGTGGCCGGTATTTGTTTATATAAGCACCCATACTACAAAGAATGTTTTGGGGGAACCATACATTATAGATCATGTTTTCCGAAAGAGGCAGCACGATTGTTGAAAAAGTGCAGAGAGTTTTCCGAAAGAGGCAGCACGGTCAAAAAATAAGTACAGTACGTTTGCCACTAGATGTCACTACACAATCAAAAAATATTTCTGACGTTTTTCAAATGAAGTAGTCAAAATCAATTTAATTATCACGTATTAATAATAATCACTTTTATTACACGAAAATATTTTTGTTTATGTTTACAAAATTCACACATAAAAATGTCATACAATTTTTGACAGCAAATATTTAGTGACACCTAGTGGCATTATGTAAAAGTTGCTTGTGTTTTCGCCGTTTTCCGAAAGATGGTAGCTCTTGCGGTTGTAGAAAATTTCTTAGTTTTTACTTGATTAT
Source organism: Tipula helvola (assembly GCA_963556165.1). NCBI lineage: Eukaryota > Metazoa > Arthropoda > Insecta > Diptera > Tipulidae > Tipula > Tipula helvola. The sequence goes on from OY744482.1 coordinate 188,120,001, forward strand.
TATTTGCAATTCGCAAATTTTAGAAATGTTATGTCACTGATTTCAGAATTAATATATGTATGGTGAAAAATACGTGAAATCACAAATTCACTATATGGAGTCATAAGTCATATTTGAATTTTATGATTTTTATGTTTTGAAAATTTAAAATGGTTTGTTTTTTTTTTTTTGTTGTTGTGGGTGTCAATTTTGAGAAAAATAATAATCTTGATGTTGTATTTATGGCAACAAAAAAATAATAATTATCTGATAATAATGATTTTTAGCTCATTTTGAAGGTACTTATGTTTTTTTTTTTTTTTTTTTATAATATAATATAAATGTTAATAGTGATTAATAAAAAAATATAAAAATACTATGTTGTTTAATTTTTTTTTTTTTAATTTCCCGCCAAAATGTTCTTTTTCAATTTTCTGAAAAACCAATTTTTTTTTTTTTTTTAAATTTGATTGAAAATTAATGTTTTACAACATATCAAAAAACTGGAACACCGTTATTTTTTGTATTCGTGCAAAATACGTTTTAGTATGACAATCTACAAATTTATTATATTTAAACGTATTTTACACGAAAACGAAACGGATTTTTTAGGATATCTAATAGAACTAAATGGGGAAAAAGATAATAAAAAAATAAAAAAAGATGCAACTTTGAGAAAATTGAAAAAAACTGTTTCGGCGGCCATTTTGAAAAATAACAAATGAAAGATGGTACCATTTTTATAATTATTTTATTATCCCTATTCATTTATCTATAAAATGAGCCAAATCTTATAATTTTCGAATAATTAGTTTTCTCTCTATAGCAATAAATACAAAACCAAGTCCACTAAATTTTTAAATATTTGACACCCTGAATCTTAAAAAACAACAACAAGAAAATTATTTTCCATAAATGTTTTGTTTAATTAGTGCTACACATTCGAAACATAAAAATTAAAATATGACTTCAAAAAAAAATTGATTTGACGAATTTTTTACTATGGAGAAAAACACGTCAAATTGCGAATCTTTATATGTATGTGACCGGAAGTCATGTTTGTATTTTATAATTTGTATATTTTGGATGTGAAGCACTGAATAAAACGAACAATTTATGGAATGTGATTTTTATTGTTTTTTTTTAAGGTACAGGGTGTCAAATATTTAGAAATTCAATGGACTTGGTATTGTATTTATTGCTATAGAAAGAAAACTAATTATTCGAAAATTATAAGATGGGGCTCATTTTAAAGATAAATGAATAGGAATAATAAAATAATTATAAAAATGGTACCATCTTTCATTTGTTATTTTTCAAAATGGCCGTCGAAACAGTTTTTTTCAATTTTCTCAAAAACCTAATTTTTTTTGTTTTTAAAGAATACGACAATTAATATTTTACAACATATCAAAAAACTGGAGCACCGTTATTTTTTTTTTCGTGTAAAATACGTTTAAATATAATAAATTTGTAGATTGTCATACTAAAACGTACTTTGCACGAATACAACAAATAACGGTGTTCTAGTTTTTTGATATGTTGTAAAATGTTAATTGTCAAATTCATTAAAAAAAAAAAAAAAAAAAATAAATAGGTTTTTGAGAAAATTGTAAAAGAACATTTTGGCGGGAAATTTAAAAAAGAAAATATTAAACAACATACTACTTTTATATTTTTTTATTAATCACTATTAACATATCGGATAATTATTTTTATTTTTTTTAATCAAGGCTACACATTCAAAACATAAAAATCATAAAATTCAAATATGACTTACAAAAATTGATTTCACATATTTTCACCATACATTTATCGCTTTTTATTATTAAAGTAATAGACGATGCGTCGTGTGTCAGAAGCACAACGACAGTGTATAAACGATGTACTATTGTCTATTATATCTCAACGAAGTTTTTGGTAGTGATGAATAATCTTTTTTTCTATCGAATAATTTTTTTTTCTATCGTAAAAAATAGCGTGTGTAACTCGTATGAAAATGGGTCATTGCAATACTCAAGTGAGTGCAGCCCTCGCTATCGCTCAGGCCGCAAATTTCACTTTCGTTTTTTCCAATATACTATTACAAAATATCTCACAAATTTCCATTCTTTTTCCATTTCTTGATTTTGTAATTTCTGTCGGTTTTCAAAAGGCTTCTTTTACTAACTGTTATTTTTATTACTTGTTTCAGATTTTAACCTAATATATCCGAATACCTCAAACAATCTTATCACAAATACTCAGTGAGAGCCTGGAAATGAAAGTGATCTGATCATGTGGGCTGCAATAACAAATAACTTGCGTTTGTTTCAGAGAATTAAATTTAAACTTAATTAAATTTAGAGTATGATTAGTTACCAAAAGAATTAATGCAGATTTGAATTTAAGGAAATATTTGAAGACCTGAATCAACTTTCCGGCAACATATGCAGTGAATGAACTTGTAGTTAGAAATTGTGTTGTCTTGTGCTAACTAATTTACTAACTGTCGGCCGCATAGGTGGCTGAGACCGGGTCGATTCTCTAATACTAACATTGCTTTCCTATCCTTCGGTTTTGTTGTATGTAAAAGGGAGTTAGGTAAATCAGCGCCGGCTCCAGACCTTTGAACACCCACCCTGCTCGAGAATTGTTGGAGCGCGCCTGTTATTTCTTTTTTTTAAATTGATAAAGCGATGAATTATGAAGTTGAAAGTTTGTTAAGAAAATAAGAAATCAAATTTAGGGCAAGTTGGAATCCGACATTTTATTGGAACTACATATGTAGTATTAAAACTGCTTAGGCTGAAAAGAGGTAGTACCTAATGTAAGGATGTTAAAGTAGGGAATTGGTTTTAGAAGGAGGTTAGATAATTTTAAGATTAATAGTAGACCTGACACTATAATTTTATTGTTGCTTTTAGTGAATAACTGAGAGATAATTGCACTACATGACTGATGTCTGGAGTGCAGTCAGCAATGATGGAAAACTGCTTTGCATTGTGAATACATGAAATTATTTTTTCAGTGACTTTCAGCCATCAATTCAATAATTTCGTTTAAAAAATTTTTCCACAATAATGAAAAGATAACTGGTTTTTTTAGGAATCGACGAACGTGTTCCTGCATGACGAGGTCAAATTTGGCAAGTAATTTAATTATGCCTAAATATTTTCCGTTATTCTTGATATATAACTTATTAGAGGAACCGCGGAATGTCATATTATTTTGCACAAGATATAAAGCGATACTCAACAATTTATTGAAAATATTTTTCCGACCCCTGGTTTCTTTTGAATTATAATTTGTTCCGCTCGACCGATTGTTGATCCTAATTTCAGTCTTGATTCCATTTCTATCCACGTTTGGGAGCATATCATATGATTTGGACCATTTCCATGTGACTAATTCACTTTAGATTTATGGATTCAATTATTGTAACCAATATTTGCTAAACTCGATTTTAAATTCGTACGAGCTCGATCAAAACACCAACTTCGTACGAACTCGATCAAAACATAAATTTTGGTTCTAGCAATAATTATCACGGAATGAGAATAATAAAAAAATAAAAAAAAAAATTATACATAATAAAGGGTGACGACTAAAGTTTCGAGTTCGAAAATATTAGCTTTTGTTTTCAAATTAACACAGGTGTCGTGTCGATCATAATCTTCGTTATCGATCGATCATCTCGTCTAAATATTGAACTACATTTGACATTTTGTTTACAAGTATTGAAATTCAAGGTATTTGCTTACAAAGTTGAAGAATTACACATAAGTGAATTTACTATTATTTACTATTATTAAATGAATAATTAATTTTGATTTTGTTTTCTAGATACAACAAATTAAATACAGGATTTATCAAAGAAAGTAAGAGTAACAAACACGCTAGATGGCGTAGCTACCAAAATTTTAAAAGTTTTGATATACCATTTCAAAGCTGAAAGTACAACCTTTCAAGCTATAATTCACGTTTGCACTAGGCCTAGTTTAGCTGCGATAGGGCTTCGAAGTTGAAAAATGATAATTTTTCCGTTTTTTTACAGGAAAAATGGTTTAAACTAAAAAAAGATAGAAACAACTGTTGTTTCCAGTAATGATTGTGAAATGTAATTAAGCAAAGTTTCAAATGAGTCTAAAAGCAATCAATTATGTAGCACAGATTGACTACTAAAAGGTTCTAAATTTAAAAAAGGGGACACATCTTGTTTGTAGAATTTGTACTTAGTTAATACTTGCCAACAAAAAGTAGTGTTTTCCGTAAATCAAGTGAAATTAAATCAAAGTAAATGAAAAGTGAAAGTAAATCACACGATGGTATATCCGCAGTGTTGTAATCCATTCAATTTAAAAAATCATAAAAAATTAAAAACTAAATCGAGAGCTGTTAGCACAGCATTGGCTTAAAAGGCCAAACAGTACTACATAAATAGTATTATATAAACTAGGCCTAGTGCAAACGTGATTTATAGCTTGTTTGAAACACAAGAGTCTTCTTATTTGGTCAGATTAACAATAAAAAAATAAAAAAATGGAAATCTAAGAGATGAATTTTGGAGGTCCCATGAAATCTAATGGAATCACTCACGTATATAAAATAATGTCTAAATTACCTGGGCGCTTGTTTAATTTTTATTTAAAACTAAACTATAATTTGTATATAAAAACCTTATGTAATTTTCTCTTTATGCAACAAAATAGTTGAACTTATCAAAATAAATTTTTGGTTAGCAAAATTCTGAAAAATGATAAGTGCTAAGTTGCAAATGTTGCGAAGTTAAATAGGCTGCGGGTCACATCATCACAGCGGTTAGGTTTTTCTATGTTTCGCACCAAGGGATCCGTATGATGGTAGCGTTGGACAATTTTTTTTTTGGTTCGATCTTTGAATTAATTTAAGAAACAATATAAAATAAAATCAACTAACTATACCATATATTTTTTAGTGCAAGTTGAATTTAGTTTTAGTACAGTAATACTTTAAATTTTAACGTAGTATATAAATTAGACTTGAAGTTATCATACGTTAAAGATTCATTAATATAAATGTACGATTTCAAACAATTTAAATTGCTATCTCAGTCTGTTCCCAGACGGTTCTGGCAGAAGCAAATTCTCTACAAATTATGCAGCATAACCATTTATTTGATTTGTGTCTGACAAGCATAATTTTTTTGACAGAATTATGTTGTAGAAGAATGTTAGTTGAATGAGTTGTTTTTTTTATTGCTATGGAAGCGTCTTTTTTAATTGAACTTGAAATTTTGTTTGATGAGTTGGCCAGGAATTAATGGTAACAGCTGATGTAACGGTTGAAATCACGAAAACTCCAAAAATTGACTTCACTTCATTCGATTTTTGTAGGGAGTTTTCATATAAACGTCAATTTTTTTGATAACATGAAGCTTATGAGGGTACTCGGTATATTTTTAATACATACATATGTGTTGTGTTGGTTCCTGGTGGCAGATACCGTCAAGCTAGCTGTCTAGTTTTGTAAGTTGTTCAGCAGTTTGGGTATGAGTGGTCTACTATCAGGTTTTGCAGCTGAGCTTTCATGTAGTTCATTTAAAAAACAATTTTTTTAGGAGACTTATTTCACGGTACCGTATTTCTATGGTTCAAAAGTTGGCGCATATCGTCAACACATTTTATGTAGTTTGCCAATATAATTTGTCTATCGTTGAAGTGTTGATGTGCCTCTTCAAAGTGCTGAGCGGAATTTTCAAGTTTGTTGTCAGCATCAACGTAGATTGCTCCAGCTAAAACGATTGCTCTTTTTATACGTTGAGCAGCTGCACTTGGGTCATTTGATTTACATAACAAAGGCGGATCAAATTAGTACTGGAAATGTTTCATACTTCTGAATCATATTTCTTACGGCTGTCATAACACACGTAATAATTATTTATACCATGCAACTACTGCTATAAAATGTTGACACAATTATTTTTATTTTGTTCGGTTCAGCTTTTAGGAAATACATGGAACGGAGCGGGTTCAGGCTTGGGTTCGGTTCGCAACCCTACATATAAATGTTTGATGTACTAAACATCTATCCTATAAAAGCTTTTTAATTCTGAAACAGAAGATAAAAACTCACCAAAAGATGAATCAAATTAATTTTAAATTGTCTCAAAAGCACCGGTACCTATCTCAGCAACACGCTATAATTAAGTACTTAATGAGACAATTTATAAATTTAATCATAAAAATTTGTTAATAAACCCAGTAAAGCTGTTCTCGCTATAAAATTTAATTATATAACAGGCTATATCCGTACAAATAGATATAAAGACATACTCTGTGTGAGGAAGGAATATAACAATTTTTGCAAAATTAACAAAAGGCTGTAAAAGAAAATCTTCCCGAACAAATTAGCACCATGAGACACGACAAAAAAAAACATTTTCTCTCCTTTATGTTTTAACATAATTTTTAAGATTTCACAAAAATTAGGAACGAACGAACTTAAACAGATTATCAACTTTTCATCACAATCATTATCTTCGTATGTTTGGTTCCCTCTTTGCCATCCACCGATATAACACATTTGTGCATACATACATACATACATAAGGAGGAAGAGAGCGAACAGACAAATAAAATATCATCTTTATGTAATATGTACGACGTAGGGTATTTTACTTGTCGTAACTACAAAAGGTCGTTTATGATTAGCTTATCCAGATTTTTTTATTTTTTATATTTTGTCTTTGGATTAAATTAAAAAAACACAACAAAAGAGATCAAGAAGTTTTTTTTTGTGTTATTTTCTTATCGTATACATTTATTATTCCAATGGAATAGAAACTTTGCTCTGTGTTGAATTATTAAAAAGATGTGAAATGAATATAAAAAATTTAAATTTTCCCCAAGTCCTTTTTGTTGTTAGCAGTTTAATAGCTTATCACGATATTGATTACAGATTAATAAAATTTCGTCGAAATACATTGACACCTGATTTGAAAATCGGATTTCGATTGAGATAATCGCCTTATTTGAAAGGTTGTCGGATATATAGAAAAAAAAAATTTAAATTCATAACCCGAAAGGTAGAATTTTAATAATTTATTTTGTTTAAATTTAAACCGAATTAATCAAATTATTTGTATGGCCTTCTTTCAATCCATCTATTCTCTAATTGGACGATTACTTTACCTTAGACGTGATCTTTAAAATAACATTGTTTGAAAGAAAATAAACTGCATTCATGACTTGACTTGGAAAATAACTCACACACATACACAGAATAAAGCGTCGTGAAAAAAAAAAAAATTAAAATGAGCTTTTCCATTTCGATGAAACATAACGAACAAAAAAAAATAAAAAATTTAAACATAAAAGCACATGAAACGAAAGAAAGCAGCACACAACAAAAAAATCACTTTATCATATTTTTTGAAAGGAAGAAAATTAAGCTAAGAAAGCAACAATGGAATCATATACGAGCACAAAAAAAAAATGAAAGGAAGAAAAATTCTATTGAAAATCAGTGACCATAAAAAAAATTGTTCATATTTTTCTTTCTAAATTAAATTAAATGTTAAGGATATGGGAGAACAAGATACACCAAACACATACACACACACAAAAACTACATCGGAAAAATTGGTTGTGAAAAATTGTTTTTTGATGAATTGGTGGATATTATGTGCGTGTGTGCTATATGTATAATATAGTTAAGCGAATCAATGTAAACGTAGATTTGAAAAGTTATTTTTGGGATAGTTTATGCCCAAGGATATTTTTTGGGGTTAACAATATAAAGTATGTGGCTTTAACCATACAATATAAACTTATGTTATAATGAAAACATGTATTATATGCCTGACACTGTTTCCAAAATAATATTTATAGTTATGTATGTTTGCCCAGACTAATCCCATGAAATCTTTAAAATATTGCTGATCACAAAATTATCGCTATTTAAATTTCACTAGGATGTACAAAATTAAATGTGGGATGATAGAATTTATTACCATGTAAAACACTTTTCGGTTTAACCACTTAGGAACTTTATTTTTTAAAAGTTTTATTTTTCAAATATGAAAGGATTATAAAAGAACCAGCGGCAATTCTAAATTTTGTATATGTATATGTTAATGTATCATTGTACTAATGAATTTTTTCAACAAATATTGAGTAAGTTTTAAAGGCTGAAGATTATCCACAAAATATTTCTCGGGGGGTAAAGTTGCAAGTACGGTTATTTAGTATGTATGAAATAAATAAATTCTATTTTTGTTTAAATTCAAAATCAAAACCTATATAGTTTGTGTTCTTTGCGTATTTGTTTGTTTGGAGGCACCAAATCATTAGTGCCGAAACCCGGGAGGGAGTCTAAAAGAAAAACACGGATTTTAATTCAGCAATACTACTGGCTACGAAGCGCAATTATCACGAAGCCATTTGGCAGTCAGTTTGGAACGTCATTTACATGCTCGTTGGATGTACTATAGTCACCAGAATCTGGAACGTATATTGTGGTAAAATCAGTCGCAATATAGATCTCGTAGTGTTAACATCTTTATTAAGCTGGTGGTCCCGGGTACTGCGCATTATCGTATAAGGCCCGTTATATCGTGTACATAAGCGAGGGCATCACAATATACAGTTTAATAAAATAGATAGTGGTACTGGGTACTGCATTTTTAATGTATAAGGCCCATAATATCCGTGCTAGTCGGTGGTATCACAAAGTGCGACTCAGATACTTAGACTCGGGACACCCATACTTCTTTCTAGAAGTTTGGACTAACCATTTTATATAAATACAATAGTAGGTCATATACAGCTATAAGTGCTAGTCGACCTAAACAAACGAAAAAACAACAACAACGACAATATTGTGGTAAAAAAATTCTTCACAACCAATAGAAGAATACACAATAAAACCGGTCACCTGTGGAACAACAGTAGCTACGTTTTTAGCTGTAAGAACATTAATGCAATTGGCAGCTGATGAACTCAACAACTATCCAACAGTTGCAGAGATCATGGAAAGAAACGTTTACGTGGATGGTCTACTTGGGGGTGACAGCATTGAAGAGTTTGTAACCATTCAACAGCAGATGGCAAGGCTTCATTTTGAGGGCCATGTGGGCGTTCAAGCCTCCTAAAAGATACTACTTAAAGAGCCGTCCAGTAAATATTCAGGCTCTTAATGAACCTGACAATACTGCCGGCCGGTATAAGATGCATATTATTCGGGCTCATTACTCTCCCTTCTAGATGTTATAATCTATGGCAGAAAATGGGTGGGCAATGGCACAGAACATGTTCCGGTGATTCGGCTTCCAAGTCGCAGAAGCGGCATGCATCTGCCGAACTTAGGCCCATTTTCTTAAGGTGATACCTTCAGGGGAAGTGACCTGTGAGGAAGTCAGTAAGCAGCCTCAGCTTAGGTTTCCTAAATGCAAGACATTACTTGAATCTGGCTGACGAAGGTGAAATGAATTCCATCGCCTGTCGCAAACCCGGAATTCCGCGGCAGCAAGAGGACTTTTGCACATTCTCCCAGCGTTTAACCGTTGCTGGCTCTGGTCCAATAAATGGAGAGGCACAACCCTCGCGAGCGAGGCAATCAGCTGCCTCGTTCCCCACAATTCCAGTATGACCTGGCACCTAGGGCTTGTAACCGGGTTTTTTCTCAGAAACCCAGGTTTCTCCAAATGTGAGGAATCCGAAAACCCGAGTTTTTTACTTAAAACCCGGATTTATATTTCAAAATAAATTCTATTCAAAATTAAAGCTTGTAAAAACTCGGGTTTTCAGGTTTTAAAAATCCTAAAACCCGGGTTATCCGGGTAAAAACCGGGTTTTTACAAGCCCTACTGGCACCCAAATATGTGTTACCTTATTTGAACTTGCCAGCGACTTAATAACGTTCAGACAATCCCATACCAGCCTTGACTCAATGGTAAAAGACCTAAGAGCCTTTAAGGCCGATTGGCTGTCTGATACAATATAAACCTAAGCGTCGTTTAGGCCTTTAGATATGCCTATCCTAGTGCAAAGTTCTATAGCATGCACTTCTGCCTGAAAAACGGTTGCATTGGTACCCAAGAACTTCGAGAGTGATATCCCACTCTGTACTCCACAACTCCCGGTTAGGTAATCAAACACAAAATGGTTTGTGGAAATTCAGTTTAGCTGGCATACGGTCGAAAGGCATTCCTATAGTAGGGTCCGTTTGAAACTCCTTGAGGATTTCCAGATGGCCCATCATATTGACTTATTTGATATTACCGTCCGCCTGCATCTTAAGGGCCATATTAGCTGCATCCTTTTTTGCATGCAGATGCAACGGAGATAGTCCTAGGAGTGCCTACATTGCTGCGGTCGGCAATGTTTTCATTGAGCCCGTAACCCCAATGCAGGCCATACGCTGAACCTTAGGCTCATGATTGTGACAATTTTGTTCGTTCAAAATTGCTACATGGTTGAAATTTTGGAATTGTTGTTTTGTCGTATTTTATCATTGCCCTAATGCGCGCGAAGTCGGTTTACGTTATATTCTTTTATGCATATTATTTACATGTGCCCTGTACAGTATATTGAATGAATTCAGTTTAGAAATAAGAATTATTTTTGAATGGTAAGAGCAATCAATGATGATCATATATTGTTTCTTTTTTTTGTTATCATTATTGTCTTGATTGCAATAACAAAAAATGTATTTATTTTTCATTTTTAAAAATGATGATCGTACGATAATTATCAAATGTTATGTACTTGTTTATGTTATGTACTTTCATGATATAGCGGGTAATCCGTATTACCAAATGATTGCAATCAAAATTATGGTCCGATGTTCATTCTGTTTTCAAGTCTCGAAGTAAATTGTGCTTATAAATCAAAGTGAAAAAAGTTATAATTATTAAAATTAAATTCTTGTGTGATATACATATATATAAATAAAAGTTTCGTAAGTTTAATTAACTAATTAAAATTAACATTTACTTAATTTTTGTGTGTCATAATAGTGCAAGTTTTTGTTTCAATAAAGTTTTCTTTGTTGTTATAATTATAGTGATTTCGTAAATTGCAAGTTTTTTTGCAAGGAAGGAATAAACCGTGATCATTTTAGCACGGTTCCTCCAAGTTTTTCTAGAAACTTTAACGGTAAAAATCTTATTTATACATAAATTTATTTCCTTATTCCAATTTTTTTTGTGTATGGAATTTAAAATGGAACATTAGCCATAATTTCGTTGTTTTTTTTTTGGTTTATATTCACAGTACAACTGAGATATTGTTTATATCCTATTTAATATTTCTTGGGAACAGAAAGAGCCGGCTAAGGATTAATTTATATACGGAAGATATACGGTTTCTGTTCCAGAAACAGAATATTCTTGGTTCTTCCATGATTTTGATTGCTGCATTATTTGGTTCCGTTTAAAGAACCAATTTGGTACAAATAAATTGAAGAAGCATTTTGAGCAATGAATCCAATTATGATCTTCAGTTGGCGTTAAAGTTAAGTGCAAAACAAAATTTATAATTATTATTAGTTAATTTTTTTTTCATGAAAATATGGAAATAATGTAAAATTATTTACCATGTCGAATATTTTTATTTATTAATTTATTTATTAATATTTCTTAAGCTTTATATAAATAATTTTAAGCTATTATGAATCTTATGCTGTGTTTAAAATGCTAAGATACAGTTTTTTTTTTTTAAGCAAAGCATAATTCATGTTTTCTAAGTTAATTCAGTTATATACATAGATTGTATAAGTGTATACATATATATAACATTATTATGGCGTTAAGATGTTAGGGGGATCGATCCGTTATTGATGTGTTAGTTTTTATTTATGTCGTCATTAATTCTAAGTTATTATCAATAATTATCTACATGCTTAATTAATTCATTTAAATTAAATTATTATTATCATTAATTTATTTGGCAATAAATATTTCATATGTAACAAAATTAATTCTTGAATTTAAGTAATTTTTCTTTTATTTTATTTACTTTATTGGCAGCGTTCATTGATACTAATATGCATAAAAGAATTGTTCGTATGTATTCGTTTGTTCCGTTTTGAGAATCTTATTTAGTTATTTATTTACCTTTATTCAATTCAATAATGTTTATTAAGTTTGTCATTACTATTTTGATTTAGGCAATGTCGTAATTATGTTATTTTAAGATATTCCTAAAAAAATATGCCGTGATTTAGAGTTCAAAACAAGGGAGGGAAGTGTCCAATCATATAACACTTCATTCGGGTGGCGTAGACACTAAGGCCACTTCATCAACGGTCTTCTTTATACGACAGTAAATTAAAAGCTGGTACTATACAGTAAAACCCTACATTTTCTTGGTTTGCGTTGTTTTATATATTTACATCAGGTTTATCATATTTTTTTTCCTTGGAACATAACATCCAATTGCAGCATCCACAAGTCTTTCGTAAACTGCTACATTTTTTTTTGTCCCACCCCACGACTGTCACCTAGCCCAGGAAAAGTGCTGCAGTAGTAGTCCATGCGAAGGAAATATTTTTTCTTGTTATGAACGGCGCTACACTTCCACACACACTGGGATATAGTGCCGTTCGTAACAGAATGGCGCCCAAACTACTAAGGGTCGCGCCAGAATGGCGTGAATATTAAAGAGCCAGTTCAATAGGTGAAGTAACAAAGTGGCTCTTGAACAAATTGTCTTTAATTTACATAATTTATTAAGTTTTAAGTGTGATAAACCTTTTGTGTTTTTTTTTGTTTAACTTATGTAAGTACTCCTACGCGTTGATTTCCGCTTGTTGCGTTTTGATTTTCAATGTTTGGTTTGGATGTACTTGTAATTTGTGTTTACTTGGTCAATTTCCATTTTCCTACGGAAAATGTTTTTTGAATTTGATCAGTAACGTAAACACGCTGTAGTTTCTGTAACAATAGTTTCGCAGTTTGTAATGGTATTCGTAGTTGTAACTACTTTTGATTCCATTACGGTGATGGCTCGCGATTTGTTTTTTTTTGGTACTTTTAGTATGTTTTTGTTTGAGGTGTATTCCGTACTAGGTACGTTTTTGATGTTCCGTCATCAATTGATTACATTTCATGAAAAGAGAGCATATTAATTGGAACTGAAGCATAGATTAAATTTCTTAAGTTTTATTTTATCGTACCAGCAAGACTAGCTTAATAAAACACTTGTTTCTGTCATATTATTTAATATATTTATTTATATTTTTTGTGTTTGAATCTAAATCACGGCAGTTCATAAAAACAAAACAATCAATTTAAAACTTTACTATTTATTTATTTATTTATATTTTTTTTTTTTGTTGTTAATTAATTTATTTTCTGGATCGTCTTAATTATGCCGGTCTCAGTAGAATTTTTAGAATTTGAAGAATTGGCAATTGAATGCCAGATTCGAAATATTCAAGGTTCCCTTACCGAAAAGTTAACTAGTTTACAAATGGTAATAACAAAAGAACTGGTGGAAGAAGCTATACCTCCCACGGATGCTCATACATCAGCTCAAAAAAATGCTAAACGGGAAGCGCAAAGTTGCGCCATAAAAATAAAGAAGCTAGAAGACGCACTGCAAAGACATACTGAAGGTTCAGAGGATATAACTACCGATTTTGTTTCATATTTAGAAACATTGTTGTGGCATGTGAGCGGGCGTTTAGAACGGATTTCTCATTTAAGATCAGTCAATGCAATAGTAGCAAAATATTTACAAACGATTGACCGTTTGAATGGTTGTGTGGAGCATTTAAAACAAAATTTAGAATTGACTCCCGAAGTAGAAACATCTTTTCGAGAAGCTTTCCAACATTTTTCTAAATTGTCTGATGATAACGCTGCCGCTGAATTAACTGAAATTCCAAACGACAGCCAAGAATTAACTGGCAATGTGCCTGTAATACCATGTAGTAGCAAAGATTCTATCCCTCGTCAGGTTCAGTTTTCTTCTTCGCTCAATAATATCTCATTAGACGACGATGAGACGCTCAATCAAATTTGTGAGAAATTAATTGAAAAATTGAATTTACCACCAAAAGCCAGGGCTGCAGAATCTTCGGTAAATCATAAAACTATCTCAAAATCGACTGAAGCATCTATTTCTGGTGACAAGCACGATTCATCATTTAAGATTGTGCAGGAAGCACAAAATAAATTATCCACATTAGGAAATTCACAAAATATTCCATCTCAGAAGCATGCTCGTGAGATGTTACGAATCTTTGAATGGAATATGCAATTTTATGGTGATGATAGAGACAAAGTATCAATAGAGAACTTTTTGTATAGGGTGGAAAATATGGCACTTGCAAATGGAGTCTCTTACGATAGATTGGCTAAAAATTTCTCGGTTTTATTGAAAGACAGAGCCCTTAATTGGTACTGGAATTATCGACAGTCCGACGATATTCTGTCTTGGCAGAATTTAAGTGTTAACATGTTGCGGAGATTTCGTATACGACGCTCAGATGATGATATCAAATACGAACTGGAAAAAACTCGTCAAAAATTCAAAGAACCTTTCCTTGACTTTTATGATGTTATTCAAAACAAGGCACTCAAGCTGAGAAAACCTTTAACAGAACAAGATATTATAAATCTCATGATGAGAAATATGCGACCGGGTCTTCAGGATAAATTTGCAGGTCAACGATTTTCCGATTTAACAGTTTTTATAGATTCTTGTGTTTTAGTTGAAGATGATTGGTTACGTATGGGGCATGTTCCTGAATTATATATGTCTAAACGACAGGTAAACGAGATTGAGGTGACCAACGCTTTCACTGAGGATGATTCCTCGAAAGCCCATTTAACTGAAGAGTATTGCGTCAATGCATTTACTCAACACGGTAAACACGTTTCGTTTGCTCCTTCCTGTTCGGTACATCCTAATAAACACTTTAAACTAACATGTTGGAATTGTAAGCAACTTGGTCATTCATTTCCTGAATGTCCATCAAATGAACGTAATTTATTTTGTTATGGTTGTGGTGCGCCAGGAATCTTAAAACCTGAATGTCCTTATTGTTGTCGCGAGGAAAACCAGCAGAGGGAATCCAGGAAAACTGGGATTCTGAATTCCCAACCAAAGATGTACAAACCCAGACCAGAGACGGAGGAGGTGGCTTCGAACACCGATCCCGAGCTATACAAAATATTGAGAAGACCAACCCAACCCCAACAGCCTCAGCTACCATCAATGAACGATTAAAATTCATTCCTCATTTGCTTCCATCTTCCGTCAGTCGTAATAAAACAGATCGTACCTGTACCTATTTTAAATTAAGAAAGAATATAAAGAAATCTATTTCAGAAACTATCATGCATATGGAGCCTGATTCTCGTCCGTACGCAAACATACTACTCAACGGCATTCCTTATAGTGGGCTGCTGGATAGCGGAGCTAATATTTCGGTACTGGGACGAGGGGCTGAAGATTTTCTGAGGGACCACAATATTAATTATTTTTCATTTCCATCCGCTCTTTCCACTGCTAGTGGTGATCAAATACAAATTTTGGGTCATTTCCTAGCAAAAGTTTCCTATGGGGGAAAAACGAAAATGCTTCGAGTTCATATTGCTCCTAGTTTAAGTCAAAAACTTTACCTGGGTATTGACTTCTGGACAAGTTTCGGTTTAGTTCCAATTATGGTCGAAGAACTTTCTAAAATACCGTGTCGAAATTCTAACGATGAAGTAAACAAAAGTACTCATGTTTTGAACCCACGTCAAAAATTTTTATTGAATCAAGTGATAGATTTGTTTCCCTCCAGCGAAAAACTTGGGTTAGGCCGCACAAATTTCCTAACACATGAAATCAAAATTGTTGAGGGCACACGTCCAATTAAACAGAGATACTATGCTGTTTCTCCAGCAGTGCAAGCTAACTTCTATAAGGAACTAGACAGGATGCTTGAGTTAGGGGTGATTGAGGAAAGCCATAGTTCCTGGTCATCTCCGGTCACATTGGTAAAGAAGGCCAACGGTAAAGTTCGGCTGTGTCTTGACGCTAGGAAGGTGAACTCGGTTACGGTGCCTGACGCTTATCCTCTTCCTTTGATTAATGGACTGCTCAGTCGGCTTAATCAAACGCGATTCATCAGTACGATCGATTTAAAAGATGCCTTCTGGCAGATACCGCTGGATCCTGGGTCGAGAGATAAGACGGCTTTCACCGTGCCGGGTCGTCCACTTTACCATTTTGTCGTCATGCCGTTGGGGTTGTGCAATGCACCCCAGACGATGTGTCGACTAATGGATAAGGTTATACCTCATCAGTTGCATGACCGGGTATTCGTGTATTTGGATGATCTTCTGGTAGTATCGGCTACATTTGAGGAGCATTTACAACTATTAGCTGAAGTGGGAAGATTGCTTTCTAAAGCAAATCTGACCATAAATGTGGAAAAAAGCAAGTTTATGCTTAAAGAAACGCGATACCTTGGTTATGTAATTGGTGAGGGGTGCCTTAAAGTGGACCCTGAAAAGATTCAAGGCATAGCTGATTACCCTGTACCAAAAACAACACGACAAATTAGACGTTTCCTGGGGTTAACTGGTTGGTACCGACGATTTATCCGAAATTACTCCTTGATATCAGCTCCTATAACAGATCTCCTTCGGAAAAACACTAAGATAGTTTGGGATGAGAAAGCGCAAACAGCTTTTGATGAGCTTAAAGCGGCATTAACCTCTGCACCTCTGCTGGTCAATCCAGATTTCTCCAAAGAATTTTTTATTCAGTGTGATGCCTGTAAATCTGGCATAGGTAGTGTCCTTTATCAGGTTCATAATGGTCAAGAACATCCTATTTCTTATATGAGTAAAAAGACGTCGAAATCCCAACGTAATTATTCCACCACCCAACTCGAATGTCTCGCTGCAGTGGAAAGTGTTAAGAAGTTTCGACCCTATATTGAGGGTTATGTTTTTACAATCATAACCGACCACAATAGTTTGAAATGGCTTATGAGTCAAAAGGACTTGGATGGTCAATTAGCACGATGGGCTCTTAAGCTTCAGGGTTATAATTTTAAAATTGAATATCGAAAAGGTAGTGACAACGTGGTACCTGATGCCCTTTCTCGGGTCAATGTAGATGCTATAGACCACGTACTAAGCACGCCGCTCCAACTGGATTTCAATTCTTCCTCGTTTCAGGATGAAGAATATGTGCAGAAAATAACAGCTCTCCATCAGAACCCAGATGTTAAAACCAACTATAGGGTTCAAGAAAATAAAATTTATGTGTACCTGCCGGATCCGATTGAAAATAACAGTGACATATCTCCTTGGAAATTATTGGTACCAGCCAGCTTAACACACTCTCTAATAGAACAAGCCCATCAGCCTCCGTCAGCTGCTCACCCAGGTGCTGCCAAAACTATTTCACTAATAAAACGATATTTTTATTGGCCAACTATGGCTGCTGATATTATGAAGTACATTGGTAGCTGCTCTGTTTGTAAACAGAGTAAGCCTACTAATTATCGAACAAGGCCAGAAATGGGGAAACAGGTGTATCCTACTAGACCTTTTCAGCGTATCTATTTAGACTTCCTAGGTCCTTACCCTCGAACCATAAATGGGCATTCTTGTATTTTTATACTTTTAGATCAGTTCAGTAGATTTCCAATTCTAGAGGCAATGCGATCTGCAACCGCAACTAAACTGGTTGAATTTCTTGAGAAAAAAATATTTCAAGTTTATGGAGTTCCTGAAACAATATTTACCGATAACGGCCCTCAGTTCGAATCAATATTATTATCGAACCTACTGCAAAAGTACGGAATTAAACATGAGCGCACCGCAAAGTATTCGCCCCAATCCAACGCATCCGAGCGTGTCAATCGCTCCATTTTAGCTGCCATCAGATCTTATATTGTTGATGATCATCGGAAATGGGACCAACATATTGATGAAATAGCCGGAGCATTGAGAAATGTGGTACATAGTTCTACTAAATTTTCGCCACACTATTTATTATTTGGTAGACATAAGATAACTCACGGGTCTTTTTATGAACTTTTAAGGAAAATCCACGCTATTGATGATTACAATACCAACGTGCTTACACCAACTGATAACTTATCAATCGTTCAACAAATAGTACTCCGTAACTTAGAAGCTGCTCATAGATCATCTGCTAGTCGTTATAATTTACGCGCAAAAGCAAGAAGCTTTCTGCCAGGACAGAAAGTATTTGTTCGAAATTTTACCCAAAGCTGTGCAGTAAAACAGATATCAGCAAAATTATCAAAGAAATGTTTACCCGCTGTTATTGAACGAAGAATTGGTACTGTATTATATGAAGTTAAAGACGCCGCTGGAAAAAAACTGGGAGTATACCATGCCAAGGATATCCGATAATGTTCCAATATTTTTGTTAAACACATTGAAATAATATTATGCCTGGCTGTGAGACTATCTCATGGGTGTGAGTCTGCCCCACGAATGTGACAATTTTGTTCGTTCAAAATTGCTACATGGTTGAAATTTTGGAATTGTTGTTTTGTCGTATTTTATCATTGCCCTAATGCGCGCGAAGTCGGTTTACGTTATATTCTTTTATGCATATTATTTACATGTGCCCTGTACAGTATATTGAATGAATTCAGTTTAGAAATAAGAATTATTTTTGAATGGTAAGAGCAATCAATGATGATCATATATTGTTTCTTTTTTTTGTTATCATTATTGTCTTGATTGCAATAACAAAAAATGTATTTATTTTTCATTTTTAAAAATGATGATCGTACGATAATTATCAAATGTTATGTACTTGTTTATGTTATGTACTTTCATGATATAGCGGGTAATCCGTATTACCAAATGATTGCAATCAAAATTATGGTCCGATGTTCATTCTGTTTTCAAGTCTCGAAGTAAATTGTGCTTATAAATCAAAGTGAAAAAAGTTATAATTATTAAAATTAAATTCTTGTGTGATATACATATATATAAATAAAAGTTTCGTAAGTTTAATTAACTAATTAAAATTAACATTTACTTAATTTTTGTGTGTCATAATAGTGCAAGTTTTTGTTTCAATAAAGTTTTCTTTGTTGTTATAATTATAGTGATTTCGTAAATTGCAAGTTTTTTTGCAAGGAAGGAATAAACCGTGATCATTTTAGCACGGTTCCTCCAAGTTTTTCTAGAAACTTTAACGGTAAAAATCTTATTTATACATAAATTTATTTCCTTATTCCAATTTTTTTTGTGTATGGAATTTAAAATGGAACATTAGCCATAATTTCGTTGTTTTTTTTTTGGTTTATATTCACAGTACAACTGAGATATTGTTTATATCCTATTTAATATTTCTTGGGAACAGAAAGAGCCGGCTAAGGATTAATTTATATACGGAAGATATACGGTTTCTGTTCCAGAAACAGAATATTCTTGGTTCTTCCATGATTTTGATTGCTGCATTATTTGGTTCCGTTTAAAGAACCAATTTGGTACAAATAAATTGAAGAAGCATTTTGAGCAATGAATCCAATTATGATCTTCAGTTGGCGTTAAAGTTAAGTGCAAAACAAAATTTATAATTATTATTAGTTAATTTTTTTTTCATGAAAATATGGAAATAATGTAAAATTATTTACCATGTCGAATATTTTTATTTATTAATTTATTTATTAATATTTCTTAAGCTTTATATAAATAATTTTAAGCTATTATGAATCTTATGCTGTGTTTAAAATGCTAAGATACAGTTTTTTTTTTTTTAAGCAAAGCATAATTCATGTTTTCTAAGTTAATTCAGTTATATACATAGATTGTATAAGTGTATACATATATATAACATTATTATGGCGTTAAGATGTTAGGGGGATCGATCCGTTATTGATGTGTTAGTTTTTATTTATGTCGTCATTAATTCTAAGTTATTATCAATAATTATCTACATGCTTAATTAATTCATTTAAATTAAATTATTATTATCATTAATTTATTTGGCAATAAATATTTCATATGTAACAAAATTAATTCTTGAATTTAAGTAATTTTTCTTTTATTTTATTTACTTTATTGGCAGCGTTCATTGATACTAATATGCATAAAAGAATTGTTCGTATGTATTCGTTTGTTCCGTTTTGAGAATCTTATTTAGTTATTTATTTACCTTTATTCAATTCAATAATGTTTATTAAGTTTGTCATTACTATTTTGATTTAGGCAATGTCGTAATTATGTTATTTTAAGATATTCCTAAAAAAATATGCCGTGATTTAGAGTTCAAAACAAGGGAGGGAAGTGTCCAATCATATAACACTTCATTCGGGTGGCGTAGACACTAAGGCCACTTCATCAACGGTCTTCTTTATACGACAGTAAATTAAAAGCTGGTACTATACAGTAAAACCCTACATTTTCTTGGTTTGCGTTGTTTTATATATTTACATCAGGTTTATCATATTTTTTTTCCTTGGAACATAACATCCAATTGCAGCATCCACAAGTCTTTCGTAAACTGCTACATTTTTTTTTGTCCCACCCCACGACTGTCACCTAGCCCAGGAAAAGTGCTGCAGTAGTAGTCCATGCGAAGGAAATATTTTTTCTTGTTATGAACGGCGCTACACTTCCACACACACTGGGATATAGTGCCGTTCGTAACATGATTGTTAGGAATGACCAGTAGATTATTTTTTGGTTGTATTCCCCAAGTACGTCCGTATAGTCTCTGACAGGCCCAAAAAGCCTTTGTTGCTCTACTTTGAATTATTTGTAAATGTTGTTCCCAGTTCAGTTTATGATCTAGGATAATTCCTAGATATTTAACCTCTTTGGAAAAGGCAACAATAGTACTGTTTAAAGCGAGAGCTTTCTCCTCCTCGTAAACGGGACAATGACAGTATTTTTGGATTAACACTGAGTCCTTCCTGGTCACACCACTGCCATATTAAATTGAGTACATTTTGCATGAGATCAGAGATGATCCCATCAAACTTGCCTCTAATCTTGATAGCCACGTCATCCGCATAGCCCTGGACATCAAACCCGTGGCTACTCAGGAGGACCAGTAGTCTGTCAATAACTAATGACCATAAAAGAGGGGACAGTACGCCTCCTTGGGGACAGCCGTTTATGTCCCTGATGGTTACTGACTCGCCACCTAATCTGGCTGTAATATCGCGATATTTCAGCATGGAGCGGATTCACCTAGTTGTAGACGGCGGAACCCCCTTCTCCATAGCTGCCCTCACTATTGAACCATAGAAGGTATTATCGAAAGCCCGCTCAATGTCCACAAAACACACAGGGCAATTTCCTTAAAAGCCACCGCTCTTTCAATCCTCGTGACTAGACCACTAAGAGTCATCACAGTGAATTTGCCAGCTTGATAAGCAAACTGGTTCCGATGCAGCGGGTTATTTACAAGGATTTTACTTCTTATTTGATGATCCAGGACTTTTTCCATCGTATTCAATAGAAACTTCAATAGAATATGAGGCTAATTGACCGATAAGTCTTGGGCTGGGTATCCAGACGACCCCCTCCCTTTGGTATAAAGACCACATTTACTTTCATCCATAGTTTCGGAATATAGTTGAAAGCATAACTTGCTCGAAACAACTGGACCAAGCTGGGGAGTATTTCCTCAATACCTTTTTGAAGTAAAGCTGGAAAGTTACCATCCCCTCCAGCAGATTTGAACGGTTTGAAAGAGCCAATAGCCCATCTCACCTTGTTGAGTGTGAACATTTTTTCAGAGAGGCTCCAGATCCTACTGTGGGTTGAATAGGCTACCTCACTTGAAGGGTCATGCGGGTCCTCCTAGTCTCTTACCACTATTGAGTCCGAAAAGTGGGTACCTAATAGTAGCTCCAAGGTTTCCTTTCCGTTTTCAGTGAACCTCCCGTGTTGCTTATACGCCTTAGTGTTAAATACATCTCAGTTTGCTTGGACGGACCCCATCCTAGGTTTGGGCTGGATAAGGGCTGACGTCACAAAGTTAGAAATCTTTATAGCCAATCGAGTATCTCAGATTAGAGATGATTTACCTCTGCTACAATGATATTAAGTACCAACATATAAAAACCCAGCTGATTTAGCAACAAGAGGATCAGCAGCTTCCACCGACACGCCACAAGACTCAATGTGGTGAACGGGATAAACCTTTTCGCACACGGAAAAAAATAAACTGGTCCTCAGCTAAGAAAACGGACTTTTAATTCAAGAAAATGTACTTTTTCTTGATTTAAAAGCTAATTTTCTTATTTCTGTCAAGTTTTTCTTCATTTCAAGAAACACGATTCTTACATGAAGAAAAATTCGATAGAAATAAGAAAATTCGCATTTAAATCAAGAAAAAGTACATTTTCTTGAATTAAAAGTCCGTTTTCTTAGCTGAGGACCAGTTTATTTTTTTCCGTGCAGGAAAATTCAGACGCATGGCCATCAATACCCTTATCCAAAGCATCACAAGTACAATCCGACAACGACAAGGACCACGCAGAAGATATCATTTGTCTCACAATAACCGCTGTAGACCAAGCAAGTACACTGCATGAATTAATTGATAAAATTTCAAGTATTCATAAGTTTAAGCATATATTGGTGTACTGCCAAAGGTTCATAAACCTTCATGTTCTTAAACAACGGTAACAGTCAAAGGAAGTGACTGTACCAGAACTGTAGCACGCAGAAGTTCAAATAATTAGGATTAAACAACAATGGTACTTCCGTAAAGAACTTCAGGCATTGATGAAAGGGGTAATATTGGAAAAGAAATTCAAGCTATCGGAAAGAACTACATATTACGATTACATGGACGTTTGCAGAAATCTCAACTTTCATTGAGTCCAAAGCCGCCCATAAGCAAACAAATAATTGAAGATGCACATAAGATAACAACACTTCATGGGGGCATACAAATAACATTGGTAAACGTTCGCAATAAATTCTGGATCATTAATAGCAGAAATCAGGCACGGCACATTATACAGAAACTTGTTACATGTTTCAGATTTAAACAAACAACCCTCATCCCTCACTCAACTAATGAGCGATCTACCTGTAGAGTAAAACCTTCACGGCCGTTCAGTAAGGTGAGTTTTGATTATGCGGGACCGACTCAAATAAATAACACGATAGAAAGAGGTCAAACCACGTACATCTATTCGGACAATGGGACCAACTTTGTTGGTGCGGACCGAGTATTGAAACAACGGAACAAGAAAATTTCAATTCTAGAACCAGAAATTGCAAGGTTATTACAATTACAACAACATGAAATAACGTGGCACTTTATATCTTCGGTTTCACCACATTTTGGTGGAATATGGGAGGCAGGGGTATAATCACTGAAGACTCACACGAAAAAGGTCATAAGGGAGACCGCACTGACATTTCAAGAAGCATGTTTAAACTCTCGACCAATGACGATCTTGTACGATGATTCGGAAACTCGAAGTTTTTAACACCTGCGCATGTTTGCCCGCCTAGCCAATGAATGCAGTTCATGAGAGTAATGAAAATGTTTACTCACTAAGGACACGCTGGCATTTAGTACAAAATATTGTAGACGATTTTTGGAAAAGATGGTCAAGGGACTATCTACAGCAGTTGCAAAATGGCTCAAAATGGTGAAAACTTCAGTCCAATTTAGCTGTAGGGAATGTCGGTCTGATGAAGGAAGTTGCCGCACCTACGCGTTGGAAATTGGAGAGAGTAAAAGAGGTACATACTGGCTCAAATGACTTGGTTCGTATTGCATTAATAAAGTACAACCAGAAAATTTATAAATGGCCAATCACTAAACTTTGCAAGTTACTAAATGCAGATGATAATTCTTGGTCACAACAAATAAGCAACACAAACAAAGCTCAAAATATAAAACCGATAACATCTAACAACAACAAAAACATCTCAATCAGGCGGCAACCAGGAAAATTTACGAAATGGGGAATCAAGATTCATCTGGGATTTTTGGCCTTGATGAGCGTCTGCTGTCCTATTGGCAGCACAAAAGAACCAATACAGATTGAGAGCTTCAAACAACCCACTGGTATCTATCTTAAGGAAATCAGTAAGATAGCTCCATCTTGCCATGTGATGGACTTTGGTTGTGCGATATAATTTGAATAAGTATTGGGAAAAAACAACTCAAGCAGACTGCCTCATAAGCGGCCTTTATGTGTCAAAAAATACACTCAGCAACAAATATGTAGAAATTCAATTGTGAACTAGTAATTCAGCAGCTATACGATCCCAAATGAGTAGAATAAATGAAGGCAATCAAATAGTACTATCATCTAATAAAGAAGCAACAAGAATGAAGCGAAGAATTTGTGACACAACAGGACTAGCCCTAGCTGGGTGAAATGTTTGGAATATTAATTCAGAGAGAAGCAAACAAATAGGAAGAACATTTTCAAACTATAGAAACTAATGAAGATCATTTATTACTGCTAATAAAGAATCAAACCTCAATAACTGATAACACTGTAAAAATCTTCAAAGATAGCCAAAATGCCATAATACAAGACATTATTAACATTCAGAGGAGGTTACAGCACATAGACAAAGGCATAAATGACACGCGTATAACGGAACAACAGCTATTAACCATTTTGAAGATAATCATTGGGCTAGCCATCGCCATTGAAAATTTACGTGTCATGCAGGAAGCACTGCTAGATGGTATACACAATGCACACCTCAACATCCTACATCTCCATTTATTGAGTCTATCACTACTTGAAGGATAGGTACCAGCCATTAGAGAACATACCATCAGATTAAATTTGACTCGGACTAGTTCGTTTAAACCACGCGTGTAAACAGAATCGGTAAAATTTGTTTTCTAGGTTGGTAAAACCTTCTTTGACATTCGTGTGACGTTTGAGCAGAATACGTCCATTAGTGTGAATTTGGCAGCCATTGTTTTACGTCGCGAAAAGTTTATCTGGCGATTTTTACTATGGAAAAAAAATTGAACAACGAGTTTGTTTGAAACTTTGTGTTTCCAATGGAACTAAGGCTACGGAATCATTGAAAATGTTGCATAAATGTTTTGGGGAGTCTAGTCTATCGAGAACGCAATAAAGCATTCAGTGAGGATCGTGAGAACGTAGAAAACTTGCCTCAGGCCAGCCTACATGTGACTGAATTTTTGGCCAAACACGAAACAAAAGTCATCGCTCAGCCACCGTACTCGCCAGATTTGGCTCCCTGTGACTTTTTCCTGTTTCCGAAACTCAAATATTCGCTCCGGGGAACGCGCCATGAGTCGATTGAACCCATAAAAAGAAATTCGTTGAAGGAACTACAGGCCATTCCGGCCGATGCCTACAAGATGTGTATGGAAAAATAGATTAACCGTTGGCATGCTTGTATTGTCTCAAAAGGAGCTTATTTTTAAGGTAATAATAAAAATTTGTATTAAAATACATAAAAATGTTGTTCTTTTTACCAGTCTGTGTCAAATTTGATCAGATGGTATACCAGTTTCCATAACCATTCCTGATCACGAATTACGCAAGTTAGACCACTTATTTAAAAGTATGACAACCAGGGCCCGAGTAACGAAGGGATATGTAATAAGGTAGTAATTTCCTTATCATGCACCTGGTGTTATAACATATATTCAGCTGTTCCTAATATAGCAGTACATGGAAGCCATGCATATATATAGTGCCAACAACTGAATTTATCGCCGTCGATATTCAAAATGAACATTTTCGCAATTAACAGCTAGAACAACAGCCAGGCAAGGAACTTACTGTGAAATCGCACTATTACAACACAAGTCTAATTTTACAAGGTAACAAACGTTAAATCAAATCTTTGAATAAAGCTGTACGCACCAAATCATTGGGTGTTCGTAATGATAAAGGAAACAACTGTCACAATCATGTGTGGGTGGATCAGCTATACTTACACAGCAAATACAGCAATTATTCGAATTAGGAATATTCAAGTTAGCTTCGGGATGTATCTTAAGAAACGACCACGTCATACTGGCACCTGATAGATTTGAAGACACCATAGAAAATTTCAGAACTGCACTTTAGTTAAAGGGGATGCATTTAATTTAGCAATTGAGATATCAAAACGGAATTACGAAGAAAATGAGCTAATACTCACTCCATACAAACGGGCTTTAAAAGAGCAAATATCTAGTCTGAAAGAAAAACAAAAAAACACAACTTACGAACACTTTCACGATGCGAACAATCACTGCTCGTCGCCCCGCAAGATTTTTAGTATCAAGAGGGTTACTCATATTATCACGCAAGAGAAGGGTTAACCATGTACGATAAAATTAATAGTGTACAGCTACATTTATATAATATGCAATTCTACATATAATTATTAAGTAAAAAGTTTGTACATAAATCTGAAAAATTGACTTATAAAATACCAAACCATACTCATCGTTATTTCACTCTCTGGGTAACAACGTGGCATTGCAAAACAGCTTTTACGCGTCTTGAATTATTACGATTAGTTGGTGTCGAGCCTGCTGAATAGATGTATTTGAATTTGAAAATTTTTCAAGCAGCACTGCCCGTACAATTCGAGAAATACGATCAACAGAGAGAAGAAATTGATGATAATCATTAGAAATGAAAGGCTTTATGGTGAGTACAACACAAAATGTGAAATTGAAGAGAGTGCCGCAGGGTAACAATCCCATGCTAAATGCAATGCAAAACAAGGTGAAAAAAACTATGGCATCGTTTACCGCTCAACAAAAGGATATACTGAAAAAGTCTACGCTACTCCACATAATGAAATTAAACTACCAAAATTGGTCTTACCTTACTTTAGCGAAAATAACCAAGAGTTTAATGAAGGATCTATTCATAAAAATTCATCGCTAACGATGTTTAGATCATGAATGAATTAAGCATTTGTGGGGTAAAAGTGTTTGAAGCTGTAGAAACCAGAGGTCCATGGTTAACCAATTTGACTTTACAAAAGTTTGATGACGAAACTCGAAGGCATTGGTCGTTAAAAGCAATCAATACATATAGTACATATATGCCAGGCTTGATGTTTATTTAAAGTTGTTTCAAGACTGATGAATGGCTTTAGCAAAATGCGATGAAAGCTATCCTGAACAATCCCTCAAAAATCATCAAAGTCGCTTCTGGTCAATATGTCTAATATAATAGGAGTTCAATCGTCGCCGAGTCTCAATTAAATTGATGCTGATCGGAAATGCAATTTATTATGCTGGAGTATACATAACCTGCATGTATGTATGTAATACCTACGGAGTTCTTAGTTAGACAAGAAACCACAGTTTGAAATTATCCATACAAATATTACATTTCATTTGTTTGTGAACGACTGGTAGCAAATCAAGCTCCTACTAGGTGTATACCAATTAGATTCTCAATCAACCAACGAATTCTAAAGTACTGGTCAATTGAATCAGTAATCATCTAGTAATGTATAGCAATCAGTCAAATTTGAGGAAATGGTTCACAATATGACCTACATCCACTAGAGGGATTTGTTGGGCAAACATGTCAGACCCAACGCAGATTATTGCTATTTGCTAGACTCCAGCTCTTAAGCAATATTAGCGTCATTATCCTGTGTAGACAAACTACAGCTGGAGCATAAAAATTGCAGAAAACCAATACCTTAATATTTTCCGCAACAATACGTGGAGCTGAAAAAATTCGAGTCGGACCAACGACTAATAATGATGTATCATGCTTGATGCCTGCATTATAGAAAAATTAAATTCAAAATTGCCTAAAATGAGTCAACAAGTTCTTAATCAATGGCCAGAGTTAGAAAACAAGCACCTAGCAGATCCACCATCCGAAAAATTAACGAGATTTAATCTTCTTGCTGGTGCAAATTATTTTTTCAGATATTGAAATCTGAAATAATAATGGGATCACATGGTTTAATTGCAAATGATACAACTTTGCGATGCAACGTCACAGATGGTTCCGCATTGAATAGCGAGCGCATCGTTCAATATTTATCAGACCGGGTTTAGGTAAATTTTATTTTCATTAATATTTTTCTAACGCTTCACTAATAAATACCGAATGTTAAGCACAACAATGCGAATCTCTTTTTCTCACTGCAACCATCAAGCCGAAAATATAAATGTATAAACATAGTATGTTTGAATGTGAACCAAGTGAATGCTGCAATAAAGCGACAGTTTTTGTCGTACTCCTCAAGATTATTTGACCCCATCGGTTGGCCGTCACCTGTCACAGTCATTGTAAAAGTTATATTGCGACAGTTTGGGAAATTGAAATTGGGTTGGGATGACGCACTCTTTTCTCGTATCTTGGGGCAGCTAGCTGCGTAATACAAATGGTTCCAAAGTTAAACTTCAATTAGTGGATGCGAAAACAGAGGTTGCTTCTTTGTAAATAATCACGATTCCGCGTCTCGAACTATGTGGCGCCATTTTATTCGCCAAGCTAATGATGACAACAAAAAAAAAACAACTTGATTAGCAGTAAGCTTGAAATTAGCTACATTAATTAAATTCAATAACTTTCTTGATAGAGCGGTAAGGTTTCGTAGCAAGAAATTCAATAAGTATAAGTAACGTAAATGTCGCCCAGAAAATAAATGTGAAAGGAAGAATGTATAGGATGAAAGATATAAAAGTTAAGTGCAGAGGCTATATTGCGATTTATATTTAAGCAGCTTTTGATATAATAAAATGCATTAAGAAAAGCTGTAAATACTTTTTTACGAGAGTAAAAATATAACGTCAACAATGGAGGTTAGAGTGTTCTAGGAAACGAAATCTTTTCTTACATCTAATAATAAATAAGAAAGGCAAATAAATAAATTGCAACATGAATTTGATGACAATATTTCAATTATATAAATGAAGATAAACTTGGCCAAAAAAACACTACTCGTCACTAGTCCAAACTAATCTATCACTGATTCATAAACCAAGAAGGATAAAATACAATAACATCGTTCGTTGTACATGTACATACTAAAAAAAGAAATAATTCTTCAGGCATCACTCTGTGTTGCTGCCATACGAAACATCTCAATTATTTCTCTTAAGTCCAGCTATGTATGCGTGAAATGTGGTAAAGCGGCGGTAACTAAATTAGCTGTCTTATCAAATCCGATGAGGTGACTAAGGTGTCTTGTACCAATAAGGCCACTGCATAGTGGCTTCAGGCTATTATCGGAGGTATACAGTTATGGGAAGAAGCACAGTAGAAGGTTGTTACCAGCACCTCCACCACTACTGCTACGATGTCCTTTGAGATAAACTCTGGCCTGGGAATAAGGTTTATGTGCCAGCTTGCAAAAATGGCCGATCTTCGACTCTAAGTTCCATTATCATTAAATCAACTGACCCGCTCGTTTTAGTAAAACCAATAATTTGGAAACCTTCCTGAATAATGGCCACGGGAATGTGTCGGCAGATAAACCTGAGGCTAAGGACGTCTGATGCCACCTTATGAATAACGTCCTCAAGAATTACGATCTTAAATGGAGGTGTGGGACTTCCTCACTGCTTTTTTCCTTAGCTTGTTTTGAGGTAGATGTCAGAGTACCCGACATCTTCCATGCACTATTCTTCGGGATCTGGTTATTATCCGGCTTCTTCGACGGTTTGCGTGGGAGAGTCCTTGTGAGGCAGGCAACGGTACACTTACCGACCCATTCTTTGTCTTCTCAATTTTACTCTTTTGCTACCTCTTGTATAGGACTGATACACCAAGAATCTTGTGTGCCATGACCGGGACTCTCATAGGTTTAAGTTTCAGTTGGTTTCGCACTTCGGTGGTCGATTAACTAGCAAATCTAGTTTTTCTTGTCGTGTGAACGACGGAGTTAAGTCAATCCTGTTTCAATTATAGAATAAACTAATCGTCAAAAAATTGATGAATTTTTTCTGCAATCTCGATTAAATTATTACAGCGCTTAAACTTTTGCGATGTTAAAACGAATTAATTTCAATTATTGTTTAGTTTATCATTTGGTTAACATTAGCAGACCTCTTTAATATTTAGTAATAAAACGTTTGAAATAAATTGATTTTCAAATGTTCTATTTATGAACAACTTTACGCAAAATGGTCTAATAAACAATACCATTTTGAACAGTTTTCGGTAAAGCCACAAGGTGCAGCGTTATTTTTAATCGCGATTTTCTCTTACAGTTTCAACGCCAAAAACTTATCCAGATTACAAGTAAACTTGATTAGGCAAATCTGGACTACTAATCTCTAGACTGAACAAGCTATTAGGGTGCAGCTGGACAAGATCACACTTGTAATTGACCCAGTAGCCAACCTGTTTTAGCTTGTCGGCCGTTGCATGATTCACGCCAAGATGCAGAAGGCTAAGGTGCTCTTTGCCTCTCTAAAGAAAAAATCAAGAAGCTGATCTGTTGATATTTCGCCGCTGTTTTACTATCTGGGCTCATTGCTCTCCCTCCTAGATAAGCTTGCAGAGCTAACCACTTTATGCAATATAATTGAATTTTGTGTGAACAATCTAAATAAGTGTGCAAGTGTAAATAAAAATATGTCAAATAGTGATTTATGTACTAATTCGGCATCGCGAACAGACAGTACTGTGGCAATTGGACTAAATAGTGTTGTGAGCCATAACGTAGCTGTGCCGCTTCCTACGAATTCAACTATAACCAATGATGCAGTAGAAACTGTTCCGGCCTTTCTAACACCGGATCTGAGATTGGAGACAAATCAAAATTCAAGCAAAACTGAAATAACCCTCACTAATAGAACTAGACATGAACCCGTATTAGAAATTGTGCCAAATTTTGCGGTCCCGGTGTCACACCCGGTTGCATTTGCAACTAATGTCAAATCTGATTTGAACAATAAATCATCTTCTTTTTCTCAGTCTGCATCGCTTATTCCGAGCCCCAGTTCTTCGTCGACTAATCAATTCACAACAAATTCAAGATATGGAAAGAAAATTAGTAATTCTTCTAAAAGTTTCAGTGTATCTAAATATGTCAGTGCTACTGCACAGCAATCTCCTTCAGATAATTTGGAATCAAAAGTGATAAATATTGTGAACAAGGTTATTATTGGAACTGGGAGTGTTAAAGACGACCTATTACGTGGAGTTAAACCACGGAAGCAGATTTTTGTCTCAAGGCTTCATCCGGATTTCAATGAATTAAATAATAGACAATATCTGGAGACTAATTTTAAATTAGATAATGCTGTGGTTCATCGGTTTACGCAAAAATTACGAGACAATTTTTAACAGGACCACTCGTCTTTTAAAATAAGGTGATGCCGATTTTGAAAAGCTGATGGCTTCAACTTCATGGTCAGCTGGGGTTCTGGTGAAGGAGTTCCAGAATATAACCCGAAGTCATCTTTTTTATGGGTTCGACAACCAAACTAACAAAATCCAATGTAGATGTAATATCTTCAAATAACAACAACTTGAAGAATAAATCAAACCTTTTTATAGTTCATCAAAATATTAGAAGCCTTACGCAAGATTTCATAAGACATAAGATAGGCATGAGAAAGGGCGCGATCCACGGGCTCGGCAAAATTTTTTTTAATTTAAACCAATGCATAGGTCGGTTAGCTTGTTAATTAGGTGTCAATGTAATTTCATTCTGGTCTCTCTATGTCAACTTTTTTCGAAGATATCATTGAATCAAAAAAGATCCTTATTTCTTTGATCATCGATATCTCAGCAACCAATGATTACACAGTAAATTTTAGAGCAGCCTTAAAAACTTGAGTAAATTTTCTACAAGAACCTTTAATGATTATTTGAGAAAAAAATTGTTTACCCTCAATACTGATTTGGAAAAGTGCAAAAAACGACTTTTTAGGTTGTTTTAGTAAATCTACCATTACTTTACAAATATTGATGAAAATACTAATATACTAATATTGCCACGTCACTTTACAGTTTAATGTACCCTAATAGCCCAGTATTATTTTCAAATTGATCCATCCAACCGTTTTTTCGGACAGATTGATCAAAGTTCTACAAAACAATTAGAGGAACAAGTGATCTTCAAAATAAAAAAACGACTTTTTTCACATTTTGCGTTAGTTAGTTGTTAACCCTTAACGATCGTACAATATTTTTGTAATACTCGCCCATAAGAGGCGACAGAAAATTAAATAAAGTTCTGTAGTGTGACCAATTAATATGGAACTTGGCCATTTCTTATCCGATTTTGTTGAATTTCAGCATGTACGAACGAAATTCGATTCTAAATTCGGAAATATGGAAAATTATTATGGAACTTCGCTTGCTCTTAACCAATTTTAGTGAAATTTAACATGCGCATTGGAAATGGGATTGTAAAATGATTTATAGAACAAGTCTTTAAATACATCAAATAACCATTGCAGTATTCCACTTACAAAGCACATGTTGAATTTCATCTAATCGTTTGAGGAATAGGCAAGTGCTTTCTTGCTTGGCCATATTCTAGAAATGTATCCAAAAATAATTTTAGAATTCCATTTCTATAATGCCTGCTGAATTTAATTAAAATCGGATAAAAACGGCCAAGTTCCTTCATAATATGCCATATTCCAGAATTTTATCCAAAAATCATTTTAGAATCCCATTCCATCACCCATGTCAAATTTCACTAAAATGGGATAATAAATAGCCAAGTTCCTTCCTAATTTACCATATTCCAGAATTTTATCCAAGAATTATTTTAGAATCCCATTTCCATTGCGCATACCAAATTTCACTAAAACCGTATAAGAAATAGCCAAGTTCCATATTAATTGGTCATACTACAGAACTTTATTTAATTTTCTGTCGCCTCTTATGGGCGAGTATTACAAAAATATTGTACGATCGTTAAGGGTTAACAACTAACTAACGCAAAATGTGAAAAAAGTCGTTTTTTTATTTTGAAGATCACTTGTTCCTCTAATTGTTTTGTAGAACTTTGATCAATCTGTCCGAAAAAACGGTTGGATGGATCAATTTGAAAATAATACTGGGCTATTAGGGTACATTAAACTGTAAAATGACGTGGCAATATTAATCTTTTCATCAATATTTGTAAAGTAATGGTAGATTTACTAAAACAACCTAAAAAGTCGTTTTTTGCACTTTTCCAAATCAGTATTGAGGGTAAAATAATTTTTTTCTCAAATAATCATTAAAGGTTTTTATGGGAATTTTGC
Organism: Tipula helvola; assembly: GCA_963556165.1. NCBI lineage: Eukaryota > Metazoa > Arthropoda > Insecta > Diptera > Tipulidae > Tipula > Tipula helvola. The sequence continues at coordinate 188,153,105 of OY744482.1, forward strand.
TCAAGTTTTTAAGGCTGCCCTAAAATTTACTGTGCAATCATTGGTTGCTAAAATCTCGTTGATCAAAGACAAAAGGATCTTTTTTGATTTAAAGTCAGATATCTCAGCAAAAAGTTGACATAGAGAGACCAGGAAGAAATTAAATTGATGCCAAATTAACAATCTAATCGACCTATGTATTGGTTTAACTTAAAAAAATTTTGCCGAGTACGTGGATCGTTACAAAAAAAAAATTAAAAAGTCGAAAAAAAAATTTGGCGCTCTTTCTTGTGATTACGTGATAACGGTATCTCACAAAAATTGTCTGCTCAAAACTCTCAAAAGTAGAAATTTGAACACAACTGTTTGAACAACTGTTCAAAAAACACTAAAAAATTGAACAACATTTTTGTTCCTTTATTTTTTGGAGTAGTGTATGATTATTTTATTGCGCGATTATAACAATGTATTCATAATAATACTTACAGACACGTAGAAAAGGCTAAACAAATGGGTTTAACATTGGATTTCAGCAATTCTACTTTAAAAAATTAAGTTGAAAAATGGTTTATCTAAAAAATTATTTAAAAATCCCAGAGATTCTCACTTATTATTGAAGTTGAAAGTTTTAAATAAAGCGCTTAAACATGAAACATAATAGAGAAGGAAAAATACTACACTACTGAGCAACTAAACCGACTCAAACCTTCGCGCGTACAAAAAGGCATAGTTTTTTAAAATGGCTTAACCAATTTTCGTAAAACTTTTTTTTGATAGCAGAGTATTTTATCTTTACAAGGACACCTTTACATATCATTAAAATCTATATAGTACCTACTTTTCAAATTAAAGCAATCTTAGCAAAATGCGATGTTTCGGTGAAAACAATTGGCGTGCTGTAATCTCATGTATAATACCACGTTGACCAATATTTCTCATCAGTCACTTATCAGACGTTGGCCTGAACAAATCACTACCAGTTTTATTCGTTGTTTCCTCAAAATTATGGATACTACTCCAGAAAAAGTCGCACAAGTTGTTACTTTATTGCAAGAAGGACGCAATCAACGAGAAGTCGCTCGTCAGCTAAACATGAGCCAATCTGCTTTCTCAAGAGCAACCAGAAGGTTTCAGGAAACTCGTATCTTCAATCGGAAACCACAGGCCGGAACCCGCAACCGGTATCGGTGTACTTCTGAAAGGGACGATCGATTTATCATCTTAACTTCACTGGGAAATCGCGATCTTAATTCTAGTAAAATTGCAACAGAGGGCACCACAATCGCAAATCCCAGATGTCATGTGGCAACACCATCATATGGCAATACAAATTAAAATTTTCAGAAAGATCTGTCATTTAGTTCAGTTTCGTCAGCCATTGAAAACAGACGACCCATTGTTTTTTGCAAATATGGAAAAACGTGAATTTCGTGTGTTAATTAAACATTATTTTTTGCGTGGAAAAACCATTACGCAAACGAAAACAAAGCTTGATAAATATTATGGAGACTCTTCACCATCGATTAAAATGATTCACAAGTGGTTTACTGATTTTCGTTGTGGTCGTACAAGCACAACTGATGCGGAACGTTCAGGACGCCCAAATGAAGTCACCACGCTAAAAATGGTTAATAAAATCCATGATACCGTATGGTAAGACCGCAGAGTGGAAGTGCGCGAGATAGTTGAGATAGTAGCCATCTCAGATGAACGTGTGCGCAATATATTACAAGAACATTGGAATATGAAAAAGCTATCCGCGCGTTGGGTGCCGCGTTTGCTTACAATCGACCACAAACCCGCCAAAATCCATGAATTACGCTTTGAATTGCTTCCACATCCGTCATATTCTCCAGACTTAGCCCCCTGCGACTATTTCCTGTTTCCGAACTTGAAGAAATGGCTCGGCGGAAAGAGATTCGGCTCTAATGATGCAACAAACGCCTATTTTGAAGGGTTGGAGAAATCGTATTATTCGGAAGGGATCGAAAAATTGGAAAAACGATGGACTAAGTGTATCGAGCTAAAAGGCAACTACGTTGAAAATAAAATTTTTTTTTGGCCGAAAATATTATTCCGTGTTTCATTTTTACCAGACTTCTCACTCCGCCATATTGTCTTGTGAAAATCGGTTAGGCCGTTTTAAAAAAATTCGCCTTTCTGTGAGCGCTGAAGGTTTGAGCCGATTTAGTTGCTCGGGAGTGTATAAACATAAATTCAACAATACAAAAGGCAATATTAAAGATAGCTGGAACATGAAGTTTTAAATAAGGAGCATAAGAATGATTTGATTGAGGAACTCGTAATTGATGATAATTATTCAGTAACTGATAAACTTGCTATATCCGAAATACTTAACAATCATTTTGTAAATTCTGTCCTTAATTTAAAGCAAACTACCGACTCAAATAATCAAATTTATTCTGATCTTGTATTTAATAAATCTGAAGTAAAATCTTGTGTTTTCTGGGGAACAGATTCATTGGAAATTCTAAACATAATGTTTGGTCAAAAACAAAAACTATGGCTGGATCGACAGGTAATGATCTGATTAGTAATTTCTTAGTGTGAAAAATTTCGGTCTATATAAAGTGGATGTATTTACATACATATATTGTATATTGCAGTTTTTCATCTGGTATCTTGCCTCTTAAATTAAAAGGAGCTGTGGTTATTCCAATATTCAAAAAAGGTGATAAAAAATACATTATAAATTATAGGCCATTATGTATTTGGTCTATGTATTTGGTAAGATGATTGAGGAGCTAGCACATACCAGAATAAGCAGTTTCTTGAATAAGACTAAATTTTTACCAGTACGGATTTAAAAAATCTAGAAATACGGAAAATGCTTTATTGGAATTTACAAATTTTCTGTATAAGGGTCTCAAAGAAATTCGATTGGAAATTCAAGGTTTATTCCACACACTCCGAAAGATTGGCCTTGCGATTTATTAATCGTCTTTATAACAAATGCAAGTCGAACAGGAAACTGGACACGCTTAAGTTGAAACTGCAAATCGGTTATAATCAGTGGTATTCTTGGAATCAGAACATCCTCGCCTTTGAACATTCCTGTGATTATCGTTGATTGCGTAACATGATTATTACCGAGCCGATCTTGAGCTTCAAATTATGCGGCGGCATTCCTGCAAATCCAATGAATTCAGAAATTCAACTGCATAATTGACGACTTCATCTGGATTGGTAATTGAATCGGTCGACCTAAATGAATGCAATTGGCCAGCGATTTGACTTTGAATTTTTATGTTCAAATCGTGTACGTCCTTATTTCCCGCTGCCAAAATAGCTCGTTCGCTCAACCAAACATGGTTTTTGTAATGTGCACCAATATTCGGGAGCAATTTCGTGGTCAATTCTTGGAAACGAAATGAGGCCAGTGGAAACCTCAATCGGAATTTTTCCATTGCCAACGTCTAATAATTGTGTGGGAAACATTTCCGCCGATTCGTCATTTTGTAACGCGACTCGCATATTCGTTGTTAACTTTAGAGTTTTCACGTATCTCCACAAATTCGATGACTTTAAGCAAGCGTTTATTTCATCAGCAGCTGTTGATCTTGGAATGACTGGCAGCGTTTGCCGAAAATCGCCGGCCAATAGGATCATTGTACCTCCAAAGAGCTCCTAATTATTGCACAAATCTTTCAACGTTCCATTGAGTGCCTTCAATGCCCGTTTGTGCGCCATCGTACACTCATCTAAAATGATTAATTTGCAATTCTGTAACACTTTCGCCATTGCTGATTTTTTGGCAATGATGCACGTTAGTTCATCTATCGTTTGCAAATTCAGTGGCAGCCTTAGGGCTAAATGGGCTGTTCATCCTCCTTCTAACAATGTAGCAGCGATTCCCGATGATACTATGGCCAGCGCTATTTAACCTTGTGCGCGAATCGCAGCTAAAATCAATGAAATTACGAACGTTTTACCAGTTCCGCCAGGTGCATTGAGGAAAATTATTCCGCTGTATCCGTCGTTGACTGCTATCATCAATGTATTATACCAAAGCAACCTTGATTATACAAGCCATAATCAAAAAAACGAAGCTTTTTTAAGGGAATTAGAAACGACGAAAAAATCAAAATTTCCATAGTAAAACACATAAAACATATGGAAAATCACTTTTTTTCTTAAGACAAATTTGTCAATGAAAACGTTACAAATTCTTAATTATGATTTCTGAAATATTTTCATAAATGTTTGAATTTCAACATATATAAATGTCGTTTAAGTAAATCGTTTTCATTTTCTTGTAATAATTGATTTATTTAAACCAAAATATAAAAAAAGTTCATAACAACAGCATTCTGGTCAAATAAAAAAGAAAAGCTTACTACACATTGTGTGCATTAAGTCAATATACATTACATAGATGGCGGTACAAATTTTTTAAAAATCGTACCAAAAATTGCCACCTGGGGAAATTTTAAGTTCAAAAATTGTAAGAAAAGCAAAACAAATTCACAAAATATTAAGAACGTGTCATAATTTTGTGATGAAACAATTTTTTTTCGTATTTCTCTGTATAAATCTGAGACATCTAACGTACACTAGTAAAACTAAAGATAAATGTAGCAAGTATTATTTTAATTCGTCAGAGCCAACTTTGATGTATTTTTCAAAATGAAAGTTCGAAAAATATATTTTAGAAATAATTTAATTTTTATATTTCTGCAATTAATATTTACTTAATACCAATAAATCCTTCCTGTATATTGCTGCTAAAGGTATGTAGAACACTTTTGTATAAAAATTTTGTAACACTTTGGGTTTTTTCATTGAAAAACTTGAAGCTAAAAAACACCATTTTTACTATGGATTCCTATGGAAATTAGTGAAAAGTTATACCACTAAAAAAGCTTCGAAAAAATACGTCATAATGATTATGGCTCTATACTCTAGAAGGCTCTGATTATACGCGGTTATCTGCTGCTGATTCAAAAGTGGGACCTTAGTTCGTACTGATTGACTCAAAGCATCTCGGTCGTATTGCCGTTCTCGTTCAAAATCTCGATTGAATGCATCATGCATAGGGCGATTCGGCGCTGGCATTAATAATTTGTGCAACATCTTGCCGGACATTATCAGGCACAAATCCTCTATAGAAATCAATGCCTCGTTGTGTATCTCCGTGCTAAATTCAAGTTCAGGACTCGCAGTTGTTGAACGTACTCGATGCAAAATAAATTCAGCCATATTTACTTTGTATTTGTTCCATAAATGAAGTGGGTTAAATGGAAAACACGTTGAAATGATGATGGCTAAAACTGATTTAATTTGATGAGCAGTAAACGAAATAACAGCATCAGCAAGTGTATGATCCCAATGAATATCATCCTCGAGCAAATGAAAACGCTGGCACGCTTCTCGATATATTGCCCACAACTCATTGTTGACAGTTCGTAGAAATTCAAATGATATCGGTCCACGAACATTAACCAATAAAAAACACAGGTTAAAACATTCGTCATTGTTCGGATGAATCGTGTAAATGCGCCCCAATGCATTGATTGAATATACATTCACGTATTCAGGAACAGGCTTCTCCTGTTTCCGACGTTGGAATTTTTTTGATGATGCGTTCCATGTAAAATATCTCGGCATCTCCGAGTTAAGCAATGTTCTTGCAAATGGATCACTTACGCATGCCATGAAGAAACTTGTCAGCGTTGTCGCTGGTCGTCACTTAGCTCTCTGCACTGCGTTTGCTACTGTAAAGTAAACTCGTTGTCCATTCTCCAGGTGCACAGCTAAATGGACCACAGTGAAATAACGTTCTTGAATGGCGAACTAAAAGATTCTCCATATCGTCTCATTGCTGCTGACATATCTTCCTATTTGATATTGCGAAACTTGATCGTTGGCATCAGGAGATGCAATACCAAATACAGCCATGTCGCTTCCTTTTGTGACGTACTTGCAAACATATTTGATTGACTTGATAGAATTGCAGTACTCAACATTGCAATGCGCTTTGAAGGTTTTGGAAAACAGCGGCGAATATGGAACAATCCAGCTGTTACCGACTACAACGTCCTCATTCTTGACTTTTAACGTTATAGTTCTGCCGTTTCCCTCTGCAGAGCGACGACGATACAAGGGATAACCGTCGTTACTGTGATTGTGTCAGCCAACAATGCACGCGGATGACGTTTGGAGCATTTGATTTCGATCATACATGGCGATTCCCGGTTGTGATTTCCACATAGTCCATGAATCAGATTCATCGTGACAACTTCATACACCTCTGGATCCGATTCCTGAGCAGGAATTTCTGCTCAAATGATGGCGTCAATTTCATCCGGTATTATTTTCTCGACCATCCACAGGAGAATATGTGTATGAGGCAGCCCTCTTTCAGCTCGAATGCTCGTGCTGTAATGTCATGACGATCGCTGGATGATTGACCGGGTAATAACAGCTGTGTGATTTCGATCCATTTTGGGTTGCAAGTGAAAGTGACGAATAAGTCTGGTCGACCGTATTGGCGCACGTAGGTCATTGCATCTTGCGCATATTCGTGCGCATGTGCCTCGAACTTCCAACAAACGTCGCTGGCAAAATTGTAAGTCGACCGACATTGTTTGCATTTCCATCTACATTCATTGCATCATGCAGATGGATGTATTCTTCAGGACGCAATTTTTGTTGATTTAAACGTATAAATGTCAGACGTTCCGTCTCGATTTTGACATACATATCAACGACGAACTGATGGAACATTCTGCGGCATTTCAATATGTGATTGTCCTCGTTTCGACGGATCATCAAACGGTAGGCATAAAAATTCATCGAGCTTACCTTTTTGTTTGTTTCTTGGCCTGTTCTGGTTGAGGTAAACCGGCGAAAGCATATCCGAATTTTCTGTTTACATAATTCAATTCAGTGAATTTTATATTATAAGGGCCCATCGCACTGATTAAACCATTAGTACTGTTATGAAAGAAAGATCATCAAGGTTGAAAGACAAATTGAACATAATTTAGGTAAGAGAAAACCAAACAAACTTAAAAAAAAATTCTGTGATATTTTGAGCTTCGTATATCTAATTCAAACAGTTCCAAATAATTACAAGCAGATTTTCTGATGACAAGATATATTTTTTTTAATTCACTTCAAACATCTTTAAACTACTTGCATCCTCAGCAACATAATTTAAATGGTATAAGTATAACCAACACCCTTGATGTATTAACATAAACAAAATTAACAAATTAAAATGACTTTCCCCCATAAAAAGGCGAAGCTTTTCTTCTGTACTACAGCGAATCGCGTTAATTGTTTTTTTTAAACAAAATTTTGTTTTTCCAACATTTTCTTCTTATATTTAATAATTAACATTTATAATTAATGGCTCTAATTAAGCTGACTAAACACTTCGTTTGTTTTGTTCTTGATGTTCAGTTTTTTTTTTCTATTCATTTTCATTTTTCTTCATCATAATCATCATTATCGGCACCATCGTTTCTTGTAAATGTTCACCTCTTCACCACCAATCTCCCGGTTTTTAGATATTTAATATCTTAATTTATATACACAATTGTGTTATTGCGTTTAAAGAAAAGCTCCATATTAAGCTTATTTTCATTTTTTTTTTTCTAAAACACATCCACATGATTTAAAATATTTGTTGGTATTTTTATGCCAAGAAAAGAAAAGTATAAGGCGGGTGACGGTGACGAAGAGCATGATGAGGAAAAAATAAGAAACAATCTCTTGTTGTGTAGAAGAACTGATGATGAATTTTAAAAAGCTTTTGTGCGAGAGAACGTTAATTAATTAATTATTAAGAAAAATGTTTTAGTCATGTAGAGATATGTTCATTCGTCTACATCTTAAATTGGAGAATGCTTTTCATTAAAATGGTTGAGATAATTAATACTAAATTAAGTAGGGAATGTGTATACATATGTATATAAGGTCATGTTGACTGATTTAATCAAAATGCGTAGTGATGAATTATTTTCAGATGTCAGTGTACGGAATAGTATTTTATTAGACTACACTTGTATATGAACGTATGTAATTCAGACACGAATAATTAATTTTTCATATCCGAAAAATAGATTTACAATGTCTAATTTTAAACCAATTTACTAAATATTTGTATATAATTTACAGACAGTTTCTTACCCTCTTATCTCGAGGTTTTTAAATGAACTGAATAAGTTAGATAACGCACACATACAAAGTGAAAAAACCTTGTCTCAACAATGTAAGATAAAAATATTTTATAGAAAATATCAAACTACAACCTTTTCTCATTTACTTAAATTGTATTTCTTGTTTCTAGAAAATGTATGATAGTATACGGTAGTCGTAATACTAATAATAATAGTAAAATAAGGAAATAAATAAGAATACACACACACAGTGCATAAAGGGTGTTGCTGCAGAAAATAATGAGAAAATCTCAAAAGCCCCTCATATTATATTTTAATAATACAACACAAGAGAATTATTTCCTTGTGGTGGTACGGAAATATGAAAAGCCAGAAATGACAGCAAAAATAAAATATACGACCAAACCGACTACCAAAAATTAATAAAATATCAACCAAAAAAAAAATAAATAATCCGGCAAGTACCAGTAATAAAGTATAATGAAAAAGGCTTAATGTATTCCGTTTATACATGCATAATTTTTTTCAACCATTCTTCGTTTATGCAGGAAGCAAAAGAAAATTGTATCCATCTTAATAACATACTTTTCGTTTGTTTCATCCATGCTATGTACCGGTATACAGAATTTGTAGACTGAAATTTAGTAACGGCTAAGATAGATGGTACATTCTACACTAACAAACAACAAACGAATGGTGTGGGTCACAGAATAAAGGAATAAATTGGATGATGCAATAAGATGATATATAATGTGAAATGTATGCATATACAAGTTTTTCTTCGTTGTGTGTTCTTTCTAAAGTGCCTTTCTTTTATCTTATTACAGCCATTTTAATTTAATCAAATTATAATTTTTTTTTTATTTTAAGCTACTATAAATTATTCGATTTAATTCGTTTCACTTTGATTTCGGTATACATTTTTAATTCGATTGTAATTATTTTTACAACCTCTCATGTTAACTTTTAAAAAAATAATAGGATTCTGATTAGCATTAAAGAATCCTTAGTTTCTAATAAAAATCTAGGAAATAATTTTTATAAATTATTTAAAACTTTACAAATGTTAAGGCAAATTCTAGACACAGTATGTAATATTTTTTGAAGTTACATTTTTTTTAAAATCAAATTGGGCGAGTAAATTACACTATGAAAATTATATGTAGACAATTGAATACAGCACAAACATTGGGTGGAGTGAATAAAAACAAGTAAGTGGTTTAACTTATGTTTTTTTCAAGTATGTGCTTGTAGGCAGATGAATAAAATGTAAATGATGAAAAATACGTCAAATCACAAATTTCGTATATGGGACCGGAAGTTGTGTTTAAATTTTTTATTTCTTATGTTTTCAATTGGTAGTACTAGTTAAAAAAACATTTTGTAGAAAATGATTTTTTGTTGTTGTTTAAAATACAGGGTGTCAAATTTTGAGAAAAATGATGAACATGATGTTGTATTTATGGCTATAAAAGGAAAAATAAATATCCGATATTTATGATATAGGGCTCGTTTTAAAGGTAAGTTAATACGGATTGATAAAAAAATATAAAAATGGTAAGTTCTTTAATTTCTTCATTTTCAAATTTCCCGCCAAAATTTTATTTTTGAATTTTCTCAATGATCATCCATTTTTTTTTTTTTGTTTTAATTTTACGTCCTTTAATTCTATTGAATATACTAAAAACTTAGTAAAATTTTTCGTTTACGTTCAAAATACGTTTAAGTATGACGATTTACCCGTTTTTGGAATACAAAATCAAACTGTTATAATGTTATTTTCAATTTTGAACTAATTTACGCTCGACCTGATAATGTAATTGTTTAAAATTATTTCGTCGATATTTAGTACATATATTCTTACTTCTAATAGAAAATTAAAAAACAAAGAGGAAAAAATTTGTAACAGTCTGTTCATAAACTACGTCAAGTTATTTTGGGCCATTCTTAACTCAGCCACTCTTACTCCTTGTGTAAATCTCAGACTTTATTTCTTAAGTTGTAAATTTAAGATAGTCTTGATTTACTTAAAGTTTTGTATTGTGAATAAAAGACGTTGTTGGTTTTTTATTCTTTTATTAATTTTGTATCGCTTACCGTTGGTCAGGGCGATGTTTTATTGAGTCAATTAATTTTTGAACTGAATTAAATCAGACAAATGTTTGATTTATATACAAAATGGTCATACATTAATTATACTAATAACAACTAATATCGACTAAAATTGCTGATTTTAATATTACAATTTGTATGTTAAAAAATTATATATTTGGTGTCAATGAACTGACTAAAAATATAAAAACGTTATATTAAGGAAAAATGCATAATGTACATTTTTCCATTGTAGTTAAATTTCATTAATCAATAATAATAACAAGAATGACTATTTATACGATTGAAGCCATGCTTGCGCAGCATGGTGAGTTGGTATGTTCACGTGACTGAACACTCCTTCATCACAAGTCGTCACAAAACTGAATATGTGAGCAATGATGTAATTATTTAAGAACATGAAGTAAGTGGTATATTAAAGAAATACAGCTCTAATGATATACCTGAAAATTATTCTATTATTTGATATGTAATATCCCATAACAGTAACTTCTTATAATTACATCACGTCATCTTTTATGAAATTCTCTCTGCCCCAGCCTAAACGTGACGACAATCAATACTCCTCCCCAAACAAAGGCGTAACGTAGTTTATAGAAATAGCCCATAGAGCTATTGATTGATTGATTGATTCGGAATGTACGACCAAGCATTTAGCAGGATCTCCCGGTAATTCTAAAAATTTTTGACGCCGGGCCCACCGTACACCCTTTTTTACATTTATGTGGAAGGATAGGATAGGATTGTTAGTATATGATTGAGATCGACCCGGTTACAAACACCTTGGCGGTCAATTGTTAGTATTTACATTTTTTCTACTAATTACTTTACTACATTTTTTTTACAACTGCTTTCCCTTCTTGGCATCCTAGTCATTATTAATTAATTATTAATTACCCATTATGTTTTTCCGGCCACCTCGCTATCTAATCAACCCTTAACCCATTAAGCTTAAATTTAAGTTTATTTTAACTTCTATACCCCTGTTATGGATTACGAGTGCTACAAACAACCTTACTGTTATATTGTACAATGTTTTCCTTGGCTGCTTTAGCTTCCAGAACCCGCCTCCGGACCTATGTTGTACTCTTCCCAAAACAACCTGAAATTAAGTTATCTACTACCTGTAATCTACAAGCTTTATTATTCAGGTTAATAACACCGTATATAAATTGATATTTTTTCCGATTGAGCTAATCAAAAACAAGAAGAACTTTTTCCAACTGCACTCTAAAAAGTAAATGTAAAATTCCAGGACAAATATATCATTTTACACTAAAAAGTGATTAGAATTACACAACGGCTTGTAAAAATAAACTCACGAAGTGTGATGTCGGTTTTTACACATTTGATGTAATTTACAACGTTTATGTAAAATACCTAAAAACGCCGCGATTTCCGACAAATACCTAGTATTTTCCAGTATAAAGTGTATTACAGAATTGTGTGTATGAATTTACTCAGAAAATGCATATTCTTATAACAGGCATAAAGTAAATCACAGTTTGTTTATCACCTTCAAAGGTATTAGTTATACGAGGTACATACATGTGAATAAAAGAGTGAACATAATTTAATTATTTTAAAGCAAAATAATTACCTACAATGTGCACTTATTGTGTAAAATTGTATTAAATGTTAAGTGTCGGTTTTGATCTGTTTAAATTCTACCTTTAGATCCTTGCAGTATCACAGCTCGAGTGTTAAGCGTTAAAACAATGATTAACTATTACACTAAATAACTTATTTCTCTTACGCAGCAAACCCAGCAGCATATTTTAGAAATTGTTGGCAAGCTGTTGGCAATTCACCGCTCTTCATTAGTCCTGTTGATGATCCGGACCCTATATATTCTGGTGAGACACTTTCAATGAGCAGCACCGCGATGCCTACTACATCTAGAGCACAAATTCCGAATGTAGAAAATTATATTCAAATTTTTAGATACCATGGAATAAGATGCCTCATGATATCTCTGAGCTACTGAAAAATAAAAGCTGGGTAAAAGAGTTAATGTTTTATCATTGTAGACGAATTGCAGCCTTTTTCACACACATTCTTAAATTTTCCAAAAACACCCGTCAAACACTTCGCAAAACTACAAAAGGTCTAAAAAATCACTCGACCGACCCCGGCCCGCCAGGCCACCACCAGGAGTATCCGCAAACAGTTTAGTAGATACTCCCGATGATGGCCCAACAAGCCGAAATCGATCGAGTGACCCTTCAAACCCTCTGCAACCTCGCGAAATACCCAACAAGCGTTCCTAAAAAATCCAAAAATGTGTATATTAAGTGTGTTTCGCCAAGTGCCTAATAAATATTTTTTTATGTTCATACAAGTCTCAAACTCATAATTGTCGCAGCCGAGCAGTGTGTGTGAATAAATAAAATAAAGTGTTGTGTAAGGAAATGAGCAAGTAAAAACTCGTTTCAAAGAGAATCTGTCTAAGAAAAAAAGAGCAACTCTTACAGTGATATATGTACGTGATTTGTGCTTGGTTTGTACCAACTGCTATGAGGATTTGGGATTCCACTCCGCTTTATCCAGACTTCCACACGAATCAGCTCTACAACGATTGCAAAAGGTAAGAATTTATTTTTATTTTTATATAAAAAAAAACTTTCTTCTCTTACCTTTATTATCTTACACTACAAGAAAGATAAGTTCGATACTGTAAACTACAAGATAGGCACAGTAAATCGACCATATTTTTTTTTTTTCGAACTACAAGATGGCAAAAAAAAAATAATTAAGAAAACTCGTTAACCGTCGTTTAACACGAAAAGACGAAATAAAAATACTGTCCAATATTTATCGAAATAGTGAAATTGATCGGAGAAGTGAGAAATCTATCGAGATCTTGAATAAAAACAGAAACTTAGATCTCATTGAAGAAGAAATCTCTCCAACCATGACAGAAACAAATTTATAGCAAATATCCGCTCAATTTGGTGCTATTACCCGGCAACTTATACATTTAAATGAGAAACAGGTGCAATACGACGAAGCACTCGGAAATTTAAATCAAAAAACGGAGATGATTTACTTATGAACTGTAACGATCCGAAGAGAGGGCGAGAGGCCACCAAATTCAGTATGATTATTGTTTTGAATTGCCCCAGATCATTAACAGAAAGGTTAGTATTTATTACTTAGAGAATTCATCGGCGAACTGAAATGGCATGCCTAAAGCTCAGCGGAATGGGGGGGGGGGGGGGGGAGCGAGAGTGGAATATGAAATTTAAGCAAATCAGGCGTTGCCGTCGGACGGATACTCAAAGAAATAAATCTTAGACTTAAATTTACTTTAATACAATTGTACTACACTTTATTGTTCACTTATGATTTTAACCATATTCTACGGTCTTTATAACTAGATTGCGTTAATGTGGTAATTTTACGTACCGTCTGTATTTTAGCTTTAGCAACATTTTTTATTTGAATGCGTTACTTATTAGCGAAACTTATTTAGTTTAATTTATTAGTTATTCACTATTATTTGTATAACGCTCAAACTATTTTATGATTTATTCTATTAGGTAAGAATATCAGTTCGTATCACTAACAAAACCGTCAACCGGTTAATTCACAGATTATTCGATTTTTTCTACAATCACTGTTAACAATCAAATAATTTAATTGTTTATTCTCACAAACTATTTATTCACTACTAGCTGAGCCCGGTCCGCCTTGCTGGCCCTAAGGAAACCTTTTCTTTTGTATTGTCTCTCGATTTAAATAGATGTCACAGCATTTAGTTATTGAAAATTCATTTTTCGTATATCTGTACAATAAGTACATTGTATTAGAGTGTGGTCGGTCATTGACGCTCGGAGAGGATGGATGTCTTTTTGTCGTCCTCTGCGTAAATTTAATTTAATTTTATTTTGTTGATTTTTGTTTTGTTTTGTTTGTGGTGGTATTTTAAATAAATTATATTTAATTTACTTAATATAATTTATTTTGTGTTAATTTAGTCAAAATAATCTAAAAGTGAAATAAGTGAAAATTTAAATATGGATAACATGCAATCCATCGGGATGCATTCAGGCAATGTTTAAATTTGTAGCAATTAGCAAATGAAATTAAATTTATTGATTTAAGTGTTGTCTACCTAGATTTAAGTGTTGTCAATCCGCTTAAATGAAACTTTCAATCACTACTATTCCTCGCTTATTCTTTGTTTTATTAACATAAAAAATACATAACAAAACATAATAAATATATCTATTCAATTTAAAGCGTTTTGATAAACTACGTTTTTGGTTTGGTTTTCCGGAGCATAAATATATAAAGACGATGGCTTCCCTACACGTGAGCATGCGACATATAGTTGTCCATGCGAGAAGCATGGAAATTCTAAATTAATCCCGCAAACTTCCAACGACTGGCCTTGCGACTTGTTTATGGTCATCGCAAAGGCCAGGCGCACGGGGAATTGTAGTCGCTTAAAATCGAACAGCAAGTCCGTTGGAATCATTGGGATACGTGGAATCAAAACATCTTCTCCTTTATATTTTCCTTTGATAATCGTTGCTTCGATGACATTATTCATTAATTTTTTCACAGCCAATCTCGTTCCATTACATAATCGAGGTTGATTAATGCTACGTAACATAATGATAACTGAACCAATTTTCAATTGTAAGTTGTGAAGTGGTAAGCCAGGCAGTTCCAGTGAATTCAGAAATTCTGTTGGATAGTTAACTACGTCATCCTGATTGATAATTGTATCGACAGATTTAAAGGAAAACAGCTCTCCTGGAATGAAATTTTGAATGGTCACGTTGAGGTCATCGACGTCTTTATTTTTCGCCGCTAATATTGCTCTTTCGCTCAACCAATTATGGTTTTTAAATTGTTGCGCTACATCTGGAAAAACACGCTGAATCAGCTCCTCTTTCGAATCTGTCAATAGACAAAAATCGTTGGGGAATGTAATGAATCCGGTCGAGGTGTCAACTGCGACTTTCCCATCACCAATATCTAACAACTGTTTCGAGAACACGTCTGCACTTTGATCTTGTTGTAAAAATACTCTCATATTAGTTGTCAATCGAAGTGTTTTCACATATCGCCACAAATTAGATGATTTTAAGCACGCATTTAGTTCGTCAGCTGCAGTTGATCGTGGAATAACTGGAAGAGTCTGACGAAAATCACCGGACAACAGAATCATGGCTCCACCGAAAATGTTTTGGTTATCACGAAGATCTTTCAAAGTTCTGTCCAGCGCCTCCAGTGACCTCTTGTGCGCCATCGTGCATTCATCCCAAACGATCAATTTACACGCCCGTAGAATCCTCGCCATTCCACTAATTTTGGCTTTGTTGCAAGCTGGTGTCTCATTGATTTGCATATTTAGTGGTAATTTCAACGCAGAATGTGCGGTTCGTCCGCCTTCTAACAAAGTCGCAGCTATTCCAGATGAAGCCAACGCTAGGGCAACTTCATTCTGCGATCGAATCTTCGCCAAAAGCAATGATATCAAGAAAGTTTTTCCAGTTCCTCCAGGAGCATCCAGGAAGTAAATACCACCAGTTCCATTGCTCACAACTTCTATCAAAGAGTCGTAAACAATTTTTTGTTGTTGATTCAATTTTGGAACATTCGTACGAACTGCTTCAGCTAGTGCTTCGGTATCGTATTGGCGTTCCCTTTGTAACTCATGGTTAAATGCATCATGCATTGGACGATTGGGCGATTTCATGCCTAAAGACGATAACCCTTTATTTGCCATCAATAGACACATGTCTTCTATCATAATTAATGTCTCATTGTAAATCTCTTCAGTTATTTGTAGTGTTGGATTTGAAGTTTGACAGCGTATACGATGTAAAATATCCTCAGACATGTCGGCCTTATATTTAAGCCATAAATCGTTTGGATTTGAGGGGAAACATGTAGATATAATGATCGCAAATAATGTGCGAATTTAATGCGGTGATGAAGAGATGACGGAATCCTTAAGCGTGTTATCCCAATGTGAATCGTTCTCGAGCAACTGTAAGAGTTGACACGCCTCACGGTAAGTCGCACACAAATGTCCATTATTTTTATCTGTTACGGCGAAAACGGCCATATCACTGCCTTTATTTACATATTTACATATGTACTTGATTGATTTTACGGAATTGCAGTATTCTACATTGATGTGAGCGTCAAAAGCTTTAGACAATATTGGTGAGTATGGGACAATCCAACGATTGTCTACATATAAATGTTGTCCTTTAACCTTCACAACCACAAATCGTCCATTATCTTCAACTGATCGTCTACGATACAATGGGTATCCGTCATTACCTGTGATGGTATCAGCATGCAAGTCTCTCGGGTATCTTTTGGAATATTTACCGTCGATCATACAGGGAGAAGTGGTATTGAAAACACCGCAAGGTCCATGGATCATGTTTTTAGTTACTACTGCATGCAATTTTGGATCAACAGTTTCATCGGGAATTTCAGCTGAAATAATAGAATCGATTTCATCTGGCCTGATTTTATCAACTAACCATATCAAAATGTGCGCATGAGGTAGACCACGCTTTTGCCATTCAACGGAATACATCCAGCAACGGACTTCGCCATACACACGTTGCTTTATAATAAAATCCATGAGAGATTTCAATTTTTGTTTAAAAACTCTGGCGATGATGTCATGCCTATCGACTGGTGTTTGACCTGGTAATAGTTCCTTCTTAATTTCAATCCATTGAGGATTACAGGTAAATGTAATGAATAGGTCTGGGCGGCCATACTGTCTAACATACGACATTGCATCTTGCGCGTACTCGTGCATATGGCGCGGGCTTCCAATGTAAGTTGCCGGCAAAATTGTCATTATTCCGACGTTGTTTGCATCTCTGTCAGCATTGATAGCATCGCGGAGATGAATGTATTCTTCAGATCGGAGTTGCTGTTGGTTTAAGCGGATGTATATCAATCGTCCAGTTTCAATTTTGACATACATGTCAACCGCGAACTGATGGAAAAGACGGCGATACATCAGAATGTGATTCATTTCACCTTCCCGGATCATGAGTCTGTATGAATAAAAATTCATAGCACTTACTTTTTTATTGGTTTCAATGCCTGCAATCATAATGGAGGTACGATTAGATGTATTAAAATCAATGTCAATTGTTATATCCGGCTTGGTATATTCTTTCGGACACAACACAATTACCTGTTTCATGATTAACCATTTTAATGTTGAAGTGGTATCCATCTTCACCTTGCCAAAAAATTAATGGGTATTGTAGCGCGTCGTAAGTCCTGTGCGTTTCGGATACACGTTTTAATTTATTATCTCGACGATGAAGCACAATATCTCTAGATTGTAAATTTTCTCCTACAATAACAACAGCCACTTCATCAATTGTAGGCGAATTAAATCTCCTTGCGTGCTCACCCGCAGGCGTTTTATCAGCCCGTATGACAATATTATGGCTGTCAGATGGCATTCGATCTAACGCCATTTTGAAAGTTTTAATTAATTCATTGTTCTGATGAAGAAACGTTTGAAATCGTTTGACAATATCTCGATTTGTTGTTGGATTGTGAGCACAACGCTGATTAACTTCTGCATCGGAATTTCCCATGAAATAAATTTGTAAAAATTGATAGTCCGCACCTGGTACTGGCAACAGTGCTCCAAGTAAGTGATATATTTGTCCCTGGATCTGCAATGGTGTGGGTAAAATTTTTTTTTTGAATATGTTAAATGTTGAATGAAAGATAATGATTATATTGGTTGTAACAATTACCTTGAAAGTGGGCATAAAATTCCCCTGCACAATATGCGTTGCACCAAAGGACGTCATTTGAAAGCAATTATTGTATTTTTGAATATTGGTCAAAAAATGTGTAGAATCACTACTCGTTCCAGAGATTAATGATCGTAATGGATCTGGTGGTGGAACCAATTGTGGCAATTTTACTTTTCCACTGGCACAACACAACCCAGAAGATTCGCCGCTGTATTTTAATGCCTTACAGTACCGACAAACGACTGACATTTCTCCAATTTTTACTGATTTTTCATCACTGTAATCGATTTTCGGATCGTAACGGGACGCTGCTCGTTCTAGATTTACAGGAGCGTTGCGTCGGCGCGATCGCTCATGTTCATTTTGTCGCGCTCGCTGTTGTCTCAAACGTAATCCAGACATACCGATACGACTATTATCATTATCTGTCGCTCGCTGGTCGTTAGTGCGATTAGCCCGTGAGGTAACTCTGCGCACATTTGACTGACTTCGACGACCAATGTTAGCCGTTCTTCTCCTTGGCATGTTAATAAAAGATACACAAATATGATGTAATCACAAACACACAATCACAACAAAGTAATCACAAAATTTCTTCTTGAGTTTCCTCAAGGATATTGTTAGGTGAGCAGAAGCCTTTTTGATTCA
This sequence comes from Tipula helvola, assembly GCA_963556165.1. Lineage (NCBI taxonomy): Eukaryota > Metazoa > Arthropoda > Insecta > Diptera > Tipulidae > Tipula > Tipula helvola. The sequence goes on from OY744482.1 coordinate 188,171,763, forward strand.
TGTTTTGGGCAGAAAATCATCAAAGATTTGAAATTTTGAGGTTAAATGAAAATTTATAGATTCTAAAATTTTTTATTTTTTGATTTTTTTAGCTGAACTTGGGGGTTTTTCAAATTTTTTTTTTCTAAACCATCCCTGAACTATAGCAAACAAAACAAAAAAAAAATTTGAAAATCGGTCCAGCCGTTTTTGAATTTTAGCGAGACTAAAGCGTATTCCGTCAAAAACTGTTTTTTGTAGTCCTGCACATTTATAATGCGCGATGGTATCGCATTGGCCACTACACCGCAACACAAAAATCCAATAATAACGCGAAAAAAAACACAATAAACTAAATTAAATTAAATTATTTTTATATTCAAAAATTAATATGCAGGGGAAAAAATTACGATGTATATTGCAACGCTTGCTTTCTGCGATTGAACTGCATCAGTATCGCGAACTGTAGCTTTTATTTTAATTTTCATATATAGAGATATAGAGATATATAGAAAAAATTTTATTTTTTGATTTTTTTAGCTGAACTTGGGGGTTTTTCAAATTTTTTTTTTCTAAACCATCCCTGAACTATAGCAAACAGAACAAAAAAAAAATTTTGAAAATCGGTCCAGCCGTTTTTGAGTTTTAGCGAGGCTAACGCACAGCAATTAAAAAAGCAATTAAAATACAATTAAAAAAGATTAAGCCTAATCGGTCATCAAAACATACAAAATATTCAAAATTTCATTGAAAAAAAAAATTCAATTTTCTTCGGGTTTTTTCCGGAAGCTTCCGTGTTATCCACTCAGATTTTCCAATTTTTCTCTTCTAAAAGACTATCTGATTTGGATACGCGCCAAATCCCGTACAAAAACAAAATTTTTCGATTTTCCGAATTTTCTGACTTTTCCGAAGGATTTTCCCAAAACTTTCTTTCGTAAGAACTATCTCCTGGCAATTTCAAACACAATAGAAAAAGATTGAGCCTAATTGAGCCTAATCCGTCATCAAGACATACAAAAAATTCAAAATTTCATTGAAAAAAAAAATTCAATTTTCTTCGGGTTTTTCCGGAAGTTTCCGAGTTTTCCACTTCGATTTTCCAATTTTTCTCTTCTAAAAGACAATCTGGTTTGGATGCGCGCCAAATCTCGTACAAAAACATAATTTTTTGATATTCCGAATTTTCCGACTTTTCCAAAGGATTTTCCAAAAATTTTCTTTTGTAAGAACCATCTCCTGGCAATTTCAAACACAATAAAAAAAGATTAAGCCCAATCGGTCATCAAAACATACAAAAAATTCAAAATTTCATTGAAAAAAAAAATTCAATTTTCTTCGGGTTTTTCCGGAAGTTTCCGAGCTTTCCACTCAGATTTTCCAATTTTTCTCTTCTACAAAACATCTGGTTTTTACCATCTGGTTAGCTACGCGCCAAATCCCGTACAAAAACAAAATTTTTCGATTTTCCGAATTTTCTGACTTTTCCGAAGGATTTTCCCAAAACTTTCTTTCGTAAGAACTATCTCCTGGCAATTTCAAACACAATAGAAAAAGATTGAGCCTAATTGAGCCTAATCCGTCATCAAGACATACAAAAAATTCAAAATTTCATTGAAAAAAAAAATTCAATTTTCTTCGGGTTTTTCCGGAAGTTTCCGAGTTTTCCACTTCGATTTTCCAATTTTTCTCTTCTAAAAGACAATCTGGTTTGGATGCGCGCCAAATCTCCAAAGGATTTTCCAAAAATTTTCTTTTGTAAGAACCATCTCCTGGCAATTTCAAACACAATAAAAAAAGATTAAGCCCAATCGGTCATCAAATCATACAAAAAATTCAAAATTTCATTGAAAAAAAAAATTCAATTTTCTTCGGGTTTTTCCGGAAGTTTCCGAGCTTTCCACTCAGATTTTCCAATTTTTCTCTTCTACAAAACATCTGGTTTTTACCATCTGGTTAGCTACGCGCCAAATCCTATACAAAAACATAATTTTTCGATTTTCCGAATTTTCCGACTTTTCCGAAGGATTTTCCCAAAATTTTCTTTCGTAAGAACCATCTCCTGGCAATTTCAAACATAATAGAAAAAGATTGAGCCAAATCGGTTCAGCCGTTCTCAACTGATGTGCGCACATACATTTTTACACCATTTTTATATATAGAGATTTTTTATTTTTTGATTTTTTTAGCTGAACTTGGGGGTTTTTCAATTTTTTTTTTTCCAAACCATCCCTGAACTATAGCAAACAAAACAAAAAAAAAGTTTTGAAAATCGGTCCAGCCGTTTTTGAGTTTTAGCGAGACTAACGCACAGCAATTCTTCATTTTTATATATAGAGAGTTATGGGTTTCGCGTATTGGTATCAGTCGTGATCGCGAGATTTGTATAACACATTTATTTTTATTATGTAGAGTTTTAATGTTTTGTATTCAATTAATCTTTAACAAATGCTCCTGTTTTTGTATTTAACATGGTTTATATACTAAAACAGCGTGATATGTAAACAAATTTTGATTATTAAATATAATATGGGTTAGCAACTTAACTGTATTTCTTTATTTAATAATATGCAATCTAAGCAGTATCGTTAGTATTGTTATTTATTCTAATTATATGTGCTGTAAGCAGAATATACGGGTTAGTATCGTATTTCCTAAATCTTAGTGAAATACATTGGCTTTTTATTGGTTTGGGTTAGTGTAAGATGATATTATGATTACGCTTCGGTATGCAATACCGGATACAAACGTTTTATACTTTGTGGAGCGGTGCGCAATGGCGTGGCGCATAACTCCTCCCCTCTCAAATTTTTGTTGTCCTCAACAAAATGTGGGTTGATATCATCTTTTTTAAAATCATCTGATTTACGGATTGTCTTGTACCATTGACAAGGTGTACATGATGGACAATACCTCAGTATGCATAGGTAAAGTATTATTACAAATGTAACAGTCGTCATTAACGACCATGATGTGTAATGGTGATGTGATGGTATATTTATTTCTTGGAATTTTTGCATTTCGTTCATATTGTTGATTGTTAGATTTGACATTTCAATAAGTTTGATTGGTTTGTACGTATTTTCAATTTTTACGTCATGAAATGGTATTGTATGAAACATGTGCGTAAATGATACTTCTTCGTTGTTATACGTGACTCCTGTTATTGTGATGAAGCAGTTGAAGAATTTTATTAGTGATTGAGCTGGGAATTCTTTGGTGGTCGGTCTTCCGCAGCTTGTTGAATATTCTTTGCTGTTCTTGGTGTTGATTATAATGTATTGTTTGTGTAATACTTCTATTTTTTCTGGAACTGGTTCTTCGATTATTGTACATGTTGCTGGGATATTTTTAAGTATGTTTTTTATGCAGTTTTCATTTATATCTTTTAATTCTGATTGTTCGCAATAATAACTGTCTTGTATGTTATTACATGGTTTGCGCAGAAATTTAATTTTTTCTTGGGAAAGGATAGCAAAAGGTTCTGGTATATTTATGTGGAATGTTTCGTTAATTGTGATTGGAATAATTTGAAATTGTCTATAGTTTTCTTCTGAAAAATTTGGTATTGAAAATGAAAATATTAATAATGGTGTTTTAAATAGTATGTTAACTGATAGAAATTGAAATAATTCGTATTCCGTTTCTATAGTTATTCCTTGTTGTTCTAACATCTGGGTTACTAAATGTATTTCGTCGTTTGATAAAAGGTAGTGTGATATGTGGTTTTGTTTGGCTAAAGTTATTGCATCAAGTATGTTGTCTAAGTGATTTTGAAGTGCATAAATAGTATATTCTAATTGATTTAAACTTTGTTCGAATAAAAGTTTGAGATTGATATCATTTTGATCTTTTGCTAATTTATTTATTCCATTTGCTATTTCTTTATTTTCACTTGTTATTCTATCTTCGATTTCTCTAAATCTATTGATCATCTTGTTGTTTATTTGTATTTGTTCGTTTATTTTACTAACTAACATGTTTTCATTGGTATGTACCTGTCTCATGGCTGACTGTATTTCTGAGAGATCTGCTTGTTGTATATCTCCGAAAATTATATGAATTCCTCGTTTAGATTTATTATTTTGTCTGGGTTTCATGAATTCAAAAGTTTGTTTTAAAGTCTCTAAGTTTTTGGTAATTATGCGTATTCGTGTGAAAAATAATTTTTTTATTTCGGTATTCTTATTCAAAATTTCTTGATGTTTTGCTAAATTTTGTGTACTTTGATCTATTATCGGCGGATATGATGATGTATTTATTGCATGGAGGAAATATTTATTATTGATTATTACTTTTGCTTTTCCCATATCTATAGGAATTATTCCTTTGTTGTCAGTATAATCAATGATTTCAAATTGTTGTCCGTGCATCGTGTGTAGCCTGTAAGATATATTATTTTTTAATTCGTGCTTTGTGGACATTGCGTTTATTTGTGGTAACATTTATTTTATTGTCTGCTACTATTGTGTGTTTGATATATTTAGGGGCTAGTTTATCTCTTGTCGTGGTTTTTTCAAAGATAGTCTCGCCTATTTTAAACGATTTGGGTTCTTGTCTGTCTTTGTTTTTCTTATCAATTATTTTCTGTTTGTGTTTTTCATTTTGTTTAGAAATCAATTGTTTTACCTCGTTGTATTTTAGCCTAATATTCTCTAGGTATACGTTTGTGTTTTCAGTCCCAGTTTCTGGAATATTGTTTATTGTAATATGACCTCTGTGAAGTTCAAACGGTGTCAAATTTGTTACAGAATGAATAGAATTATTATAAGCTAGGATAGCTTCGTCCATTAGATCAATAATGGGAATGCTTTTATTTTTTGAGTAAATAATTCGGGTTAGTTCTGTCAATGTCGAATGTAAACGTTCAATGGGGCTATTTCCAGTGGATGATTTTGCTGTGGTTATATGAATTTTGATGTCAAACATTTGTTTGAATTTTTGAAATAAATCTGAAGTAAATTCTGTTGCATTATCTATCACTATTTGTTTTGGGATACCCTCTGTTGCAAAAATTTTTTTAAATTTGGTGATGATGGTAGTTGTTTTTCTGTCTGTGATTTCGAACACTGTGGCGAATTTTGAAAATTTATCGATTATTGTGAGAAATGTTTTGCTACGAAGTACAAATGTATCACAATGGATGATTTCCATTGGACCTTTCGGTGTTGGAGATATTTGAAAGTTTATTTTTACTGGGGTTCTCTCATATTTTGAGATATTGCACGTTTCACATTGTTTCACATAGCTTGTGATTAGGTCTTTCATATTAGGGAAGTAATAAGTTCTCTTTATTTTTGCATAGTTTTCTGATATGCCTCTATGGTTTAGGTTATGAGTTTTTATGATTAATTCTGCTTGTTTTATTGGGTCTCCAACGTCTTCTCGTATGATTTTAGTTCGAACAATTTTTAAGCCTGAGTCCTGGAAACTATGTTCAAATACTTTTTGTATTTGTGAAAAAATGCTATCTTCAGCATATAGTGCCGTTATGGTTTTCTTTCTTAAGTATTTTTGTAATAGTTCTACAATTTCGTCGTCCATGTAGGAACTTTTTCGTATTATAAATTGTTTATTTATACTGTGTTTAATCATAAGTGTCTTATATGTCGTCCCCGGACCTCCGGAGACAGTGGAAGAATTGAATTGCATTGTGGATGTTGTCACAAGAGCATGCAATCTTTCCTTTAATGCTTCTTGCCCCCTGATAAAGCCAAGGGGCAGGCAGAAACCGGCATGGTGGTCCATGGAGTTGGAGACCTTTCGGAAGGCGTGTAGGACAGCCTTTAATAAGGCAAAGAGCACGAGGCATGTACGGGACTGGGACTCCTATAAGGAGGACCTAAGAAAGTACAAAAAAGAATTGAGGAAGGCACAGAGGGGATCTTGGAGACTCTTTTGTGGTAGAATGGAAGAAGTCTCTGAGACTTCCCGCCTTAGGAAGATTCTATCTACTAACCCAACTAGTCCTAGTTACTTAATTAGACCAGACGGGTCATGGACAGCTTCAAGTGCGGAATCGCTGGAGCTTCTCATCGATACCCACTTTCCGGGAAGCTTTGATGACTCGATGGAGCCTGGAGCTCATCGAGGAACACCTCCAATAGATATGGAGGGCATATTGGATAGAGAGCGGATCAGGTGGGCGCTGCAGGGTTTTAAGCCTTATAAGTCGGCGGGCCCAGATCGGATTATACCAGCAGAGATTCAAAAGAACTCGGCAGCCATCATCCCCTGGCTAGAGGTTATCTTCAGGGGATGTTTGAAACTAGTCTATATTCCTAGGAATTGGACAGAGGTCAAAGTAGTCTTTATCCCGAAATCGGGAAAGAGCTCACATGCTCGTCCAAAGGACTTGAGGCCTATAACTCTATCATCCTTTCTGCTGAAAACCCTGGAAAGGTTGATAGATGTGTTTATTCGATCAAGAATTAAACCCAGGAAGTGGGCAATATCGCAGCATGCGTACTGTAAGGGAAAGTCGGTGGACACAGCTCTGCACGATCTAGTACGCACAATTGAGAAATCAATTTACTTGCAAGAGTTTTGCATGGTAGCATTTCTCGATATTGAGGGTGCTTTTAATAATGTAAAAACGGAGGCGATCATGGAAGGATTGTCTTTTTTGGAAGTGGACTGCTCTATAAGTAGGTTAATAAATCAGATGCTGGTAAGCAGGACTATTACCTCGGAGCTGGGAGAGTCCAAGATTAGAAGACGGGTGGTTAGAGGAACCCCACAAGGAGGTGTAATGTCCCCCATTCTCTGGAGTGCAGTGATTAATGGATTGCTGCTGGAACTAGAGAGAGAGGGGATAGGGGTTGTAGCATATGCTGATGATGTAGCGATAGCTGTCTCAGGCAAATATCTAGATACGATTAGGGATGTTATGCAGAATGCACTCCTGATCGTTACGAAATGGGCCAGCAAGTGTGGATTGGGGATTAAACCGTCCAAAACAGAGCTGGTACTATTTACTAGGAAATATAAAATTCCGGTGGTTAGCCCTCCTATCATAAACGGCAGCGGACTAGTTTTTGCTGACCGAGCGAGATTTCTGGGCATAATCTTTGATAGTAAGCTCAGCTGGAAGCCTAACACTTTGGAAAGAGTGAATAAGGCTATTGTAGCCTTATACTCGTGTAGAAACGCTATAGGTAAGAGATGGGGCTTGAAACCGGAGCTGGTATACTGGCTCTATACCGCCGTGGTAAGACCTGTGCTAATGTACGGGGTTGGCGTTTGGTGGCCAGCTCTAGATAAGGTAACTTATAGAGGTATGATGGAGAAGGTGCAAAGAACGGCCTGTATGCTTATAAGCGGGGCGCTTAGGACAACACCTACACGCGCTTTAGAGGTTATGTTCCACCTTATTCCAATCGACCTTTATGGTAAACAGATGGCAGCCAACGTGGCTACGAGGCTCTTGGCTGTCTCTCAATGGAAGTGTCTTCAGGTGGGACACTCGACGATAGGTAGATTCGCTGGCGAAGAACTGGCGAATCTGGATTATATTACACCAACGTTGTGCTTCGATAAGGGTTTCCGTACCATCTTTCCCTCAAGGGAATCCTGGAGAAACGGATCAATCTTGGAAAACGAGGCAGTGCAATTTTTCACGGACGGCTCGAGGCTAGACGATCAGGTAGGAGCCGGAGTCTTCTGTGATAAACTTAATGTTAATATTTCTGTTCGTCTCCCTGACTACTGCAGCGTGTACCAGGCTGAAGTGGTGGCGATCGGGCAAGTCATGACATGGTTGAAGCATAATGTGGTATCCGGGAGGGATATCGCAATTTATGTGGACAGTCAGGCAGCGATCAAGTCACTTGGGGCAGTTTGTCTGAAGTCGCGGGTGGCGCTGGATTGCCGATCATCTCTTAACGAGATGAGCGAGTATTTCAGCATCCAGATAATCTGGGTCCCGGGTCACTCGGACGTCACGGGGAACTGCAGGGCGGACGAACTAGCTAGGTACGGTACGACTCCCCAGATGCAGCCAGAAATGGTAGGTCTGGGGAGGCCTATGGCAGTGCTAAAATGGGCGCTCAGTAAAAAGGCAATCGCCTTGACAAATGAGAGGTGGATCAACACTCTCACGTGCAGGGTAGCAAAGCAAGTTTGGCCAAAACTGGACTTGCGGCGCTCCAAGGTACTAATATCCCTGGGAAGACAAGAAATAGGATTGGTCGTAGGGATAATGACAGGTCACTGCCTTTTTGGGGAGCATGCGAGAAGGCTGGGGATACAGACGAATGACTTTTGTAGAAGTTGCATGGACGAAGAGGAGGAGGAGACTTTGGAACACTTCCTATGCTCATGTCCGGCGCTATCATACAGAAGGCATAAGTATTTGGGTGTGTACGGTATGGACAGCCTTTCGGAACTCGCGGACTGTGGAGTGCGAGATTTATTACGCTATATAAATAGCTCTGGTTGGTTTCAACGGGAGTAATGGGGAGATGGGATCCTGTGGTATCACAACGGGCCATTGCTGGCCTAAGTGTGCGATAGCAGCCACTTCAACCTAACCTATGATAATGGGACTATTCCAAGGGCTTTTGGATTCTTGTATAATTTTGTTATTTAAAAGATCTAAAAGTTGTTTTTTAATTTCAGGTTTTTGGGCATTGGGATACCTATATTGTTTTTTATGAATTGGTGTTGAGTTTGTTAGTTCTATGTGGTGGGTTATGTTACTAGCTGCTGACAATTGGGAATCTTCTGTTTGAAAGATGTCGGAATACTTCTGGCATAATTTATATAATTTGTCTTGTTGTGTTCGGTCTAAGTGTTGTATTCGTAATGAGGAATGAATTTGATTAATTTTGCTGGCAGTATTTATAGTTTTGTCATTTACAGCGTTAAATTTTAGTTGTATTGAATGAGTAGGAAAAGTTAATTTTTTGTTATATAGGTCAATCCCTATTTTAAGTTCTGTTAATATGTTAATTCCTATGAGTCCATCGAATTTTTCGTGGAAATTATATAAATGAAATTTTAGTTTCTGAACTGTTTTGAATTCTTGGAAACCGTTAAGGTATATAATTTTGTTGACAGGGGTTGATCCTGTAATTGTTTTGATTTGGACTGTTGGAATAATTATAGCTTTCTCTGGTTTAATTAGATTCGGATTTATATAAGATTGATCTGAACCAGTGTCTACTAAAAAATGTAAGTTTTTGTCTTTTATTGTTATTGTAATATATGGGAGTTTGCCTTCAACTTTATGTGTATTTATGTTAATTATTCCGAGGCTTTTAGGTGAAAAAAATCTTCGTTATCGTCATAATAATCCTGTTGGTTATATTCTTCTATATCTTCGGGTGTATCATGGTTTTGTTCTTCAGGTTCAATTTCTGATTCGTTCGTGATTTCTGTAATTTCGGTGTTGTACAGTTTTGTATCTTTTTCTTATTTTATTTCCCTGATTGGAGGGTTGTTAGTTATTTGTTTCCAGTTTTGTGAGATAGGTTGTCTTACATAATTTTATGGTGGGAATTGGTATCTTTGAGGTATATATTGCCAATTGTTTTGCGGAATATTAGGAGTTTGAAGTACGGGTCTAACATGATAATTTTGCCTGAATTGATAGTTTGTTGGTCTAATTTGTGGATTATTAATAATGTTTGGCGAGTTATGCTGTAGTCTTGGGGGTAATCTATGTTTCTGGTAATACATGTTTTCTTCGTTTGTACATAATTCGAAAGCTTCTGGTAGTGTTTTAGGATCTCTAGATCTTATAGTTGAACCCAATGGTTCACGAAGATTCGCGATAAATTGTGATAAGCACATTTCTTTATAAAGCCGTTCTTTTACTTTTACATCTTTATCTTTTAGTCTAACTTGATTTATTAAAGCGGTTTGAATTTTTAGGACGTTCATGTAATATTGTTCTGTAGTATTTAACCCTTGTAGGGTCGTATGTAAATCTCTAATTAGTGATATTTCGCTTCTTTTATCACTGTAATGAGTTATTAAATCTTCTTTTAATTTATCCCAAGTTGTGAATGTACCGTAATTAAATATTTCTTTATTTGCTTGGCCTTTGATTTTGTTCCTGATGGCCCGCAAGAATGCTGTTGGAATTTCTTGGTCTTCCGTTAACAATTCTTGGCAAAGTTGTATTATTTCATCTACATTTGAAATGAACTCGTGAAGAGTATCTTTGTTACCGTGAAATTCGGGTAGATCTTTAATCACGTCGGGAATTTTGAGAGATGCGAATAGTTTATTCATTTGTTTTAATTGTATATCTAACTGATCTTCCATGTCGATGGTTATGTCTAAACTACTGTCTAATGATGAGTCGTCTGTTACTTCGAATCTTGAAAGATTAAATGTATCGCTTGGAATTGTGTCGATTGTACTGTCTAAATCTAATGAATCGTCTTTGTCGATCATGAATTTCTTATTTCAATATTTATTAGATCCTCAGCTTACCTCTGGTGGGGGCTATTACAAGGATTATGCAATTTAATGATTTATTAACACTTTCACTTCAACCAATTTTTAATTCTAACTTTTAAAAATATTTTTTTTTTTTCAAATTTCAAATTATTCTTAACTAAGGTGAGCAATTTGTTTGGTAGTAAGAAGGGATAATTAAATTTTCTACACTTACCATGTGATTATTAATGCAGCTACTGTCGTGATGTTCATGTCAATTAATGTTGTCTTCATTTTGAAAATTTGAATTTTCTATTTTTAGAAGTATATTTTTTTTCAATCACTAATCACTTGTGTATTCACTGTCATTTGAGTTTTTATTTCGCAACTTTTTTTTTTTTTTTTTTTTTTAATTTAACTTCGGTTGCTACTTTTAACTTTTTGTTAATCACAATAATTATTATGAATATCTTTTTGTTTAAAACACTTTTCCTGTACTAATATACAGTTACTACATCGGCTGCGCCAGTTATGGGTTTCGCGTATTGGTATCAGTCGTGATCGCGAGATTTGTATAACACATTTATTTTTATTATGTAGAGTTTTAATGTTTTGTATTCAATTAATCTTTAACAAATGCTCCTGTTTTTGTATTTAACATGGTTTATATACTAAAACAGCGTGATATGTAAACAAATTTTGATTATTAAATATAATATGGGTTAGCAACTTAACTGTATTTCTTTATTTAATAATATGCAATCTAAGCAGTATCGTTAGTATTGTTATTTATTCTAATAATATGTGCTGTAAGCAGAATATATGGGTTAGTATCGTATTTCCTAAATCTTAGTGAAATACATTGGTTTTTTATTGGTTTGGGTTAGTGTAAGATGATATTATGATTACGCTTCGGTATGCAATACCGGATACAAACGTTTTATACTTTGTGGAGCGGTGCGCAATGGCGTGGCGCATAACTAGAGATTTTCTCTAACAATTAGTTATCTATATACTTATGTATATAAAAATGAATTCCTGTTTGTTTGTTTGTTTGTTCCGAATGGGCGTCTCAGCCGCTCAACCGATCGCCATGAAATTTTTACCATTTAGAAGTTGCATATCCAGAACCAACCTTACGATATTTTGGAAGGGGCTGACCCCGGGGCCTAGGGGCTGCGGTACAAATTTTTTCCAAAATTTTAATTTTCTTTAAATTTTTCCACGAAAATGAGTTTACGAGGCTGGTTATATGAAATTACTGACATGTTCGAATCCGAGGGGCCCAGCCCTGGATCAAAAATTAATTTAAATATTTGATTATTTCAAAATTACTTCTCAGTCTCTCAACCGATCGCCATCAAATGTTTACCATGCAAATGTTGCATGTTCAGGACCAATCTTACGATATTGTGAAAGGGGCTGTACCCCAGGGTCTAGGGGCCATGGTACAAATTTTTTCAAAAATTTAAATTTTTTTACGAGAATGAGTTTTGGAAAGGGGTTATATGAAATAAGAGACATGTTCGAATTCGGGGGGTCCGCCCCTGGATCAAAAATTCATTTTTACATGTAAAGATACAATTATTTGATTGTTCTGAAATAACGCCTTGGCCGCTTTACCGATCGCCATGAAATTTTTACCATGTATATGTTGCATGTTCAGAACCAAGCCCACGATACTTTTGAAGGGGCTGGACCCCGGGGTCTAGGGCCTGTGGTACAAATTTTTTCTCAAATTTCAATTTTTTTAAGATTTTTTGACGGGAATGACTTTAGGAAATGGGTTATATGAAATTAGTGACATGCTCCAATCCGGAAGTCTGCCATGGATCACAATTATTTAAATGTTCCGAAATAGCGCCTTAGCCGCAAATTTATAGAACAAAAAGGATATCTAGCGTGCGATTGTTATACACAAATCATACCTCTACTATAATTGATTTAATTATTCAAATTAATTTTATTAATTTAAATTTAAGACAATCTTTCATCTCTTTATTTGAAGACAAATCTCTGAACACTTATATTATCCATACTAATAATCCATTTTTACTGGTTTGACATGTACTGTTTAGTGAGATATCCTATTTATCATATCCTGTTTTGAAATGTACCATAGTCAGCGAGTGCTAATTTCCACATAACTTCAGAAATAATTAACATTCTATTTTAATCCACTATTGCAATCGGCGGCTTTTAATGAAAATAGTAGTTTCATACTAGACGCCAATAGTTTATTACTTTATTTAGTTTATTACTTAAATAATCAATGATTGTTTCACAAAATCAATTCTAGGAAAGGTACTAAAAAATATTGTACGTATAAACTGATTTACTTTGAAAAGTACTAGCGCTTTATATTTGAAAATAGCATCTTCTACAAGAAACATCCTTGGATTCAAATTATTGTACGTGTAAAATTGCCTTAGTTTGAAAAAACTTCTTTTGTTTTTCGAAATGTCATTTTCAACCACAATTCGCGGTAAAACGTATCGAAGTGGACGTAGTTTTAATCGTTTTGAATAAATTAATATTAATTTGTGTTTCGGATGCCGTTGTTCTCGATTAGTTAGCTATATTGCAATAAAATAATTATTGGTGATTATTTTCCAGGTATTAATTATTATTTCAAGTGAATATACATTCTTATTAGATTTAAGTTTTCAGTTTATAAACGTGTTAATCTATGATTACTTTTTGATTGTAGATAACATTTGATTTTGCTTAAAAAAAATTCCGTAAAGACATTTTCAAACACAGTTCGCGGTGAAACGTATCGAAGGGAACATTAAAATCGTTTTGATAAATTAATACTAATTTCTGTTTTGAATGCCCGTTATTCCTGATTAATTAGCTACACGTTTCATTTTTGCCAAAAAATGCCACCGAAAAAAAGATCAATTGGGCAGGTAACTGCAAAGTCGAAGAAGATTAGAGCCGCAAGGGTGGCTGCATCAAGCGAACAGCGTGAAGCACGACTTGAAAATGATCGAAGCAGTACGTCTTCTTCTAGAACTAATGAAACAACTGAACAGTGTGAAACACGACTTGCAAACGTTCGAAGCAGTACATCTTCTTCTAGAGCTACTGAAACACCTAAACAGCGCGAAACACGACTTGCAAACGTTCGAAGCAGGATGTCTTCTTCAAGAGCTGATGAAACAACTGAACAGCGTGAAACACGACTTGAAAATGTTGGAAGCAGGATGTCTTCTTCTAGAGCTACTGAAACCATTGAACATCGTGAGGCCCGGCTGGAAGTCGATCGGTTACGATATGGACGATTAATAGAAACTTTTAGAGGTGATTTAAAGTTAGCAGCATTCAATTACGAGAAAGACTATGATTACAATGTTTCAATTGGGCAAATGGAAAACATTTGTTTGTATTGTCATGCTTTAAAGTTTCACAATGAATCGCCTGGAATGTGTTGTTCAAATGGATGATCCACCTGAACCTCTTCTAGCTTACGTCTCCGGAACTACTGAGTTATCCAGACATTTTCTACAAAATATTCGAAAATACAACTCATGCTTTCAAATACAGCGATGTAAAGAGAGAATTCTTGCATAACTATCAAGGTATTTGAATTATATATCTCCCGTGCAACGCCGGGTAACTCAGCTAGTTAATTTAATAAAACTAAATATTACTTTACTTTGAACTGAAGTAATATTTTTATTTAAAACTAGCTTATTACTACTTAAATTAATTTCGGGCTAAAAAAAATGATTTATTAGATAAATAGCAAAAGGGGAAAGATTTGATTGTACAGTCAAACCTGTTTTTGTGCGGTAGATAGGGACCGTACAAAAAAAATCGCACAAAAAAAAATATTCGCAAACTCCATAAATCGCTATAATAAATAATTTTGTACAAAAATTATCATACAAAAAAAATTTTTTTATGCGGTGGATAGGGACCGCATAAAAAAAGTTTCCCTTAGAAAATACATATGTCAAAGTTTTACGAAATAGCGAGAAAATGCTTTCTAAACAAAATAAATAATTAAATTACACGTGGAAACATTTAAAAAAATTTTAATTTCTCATTTTTAAATAAAACGGTAAATTTCCTTTTTTCTTACATATTGTATATTTTTTTAGTTTATGTTCAAGGTTAAAAATCAGTGTGGCTATTACTACGCATTTCATTAGTTGTGAAATAAACATTTCTTTTAACTAAATTATATTCTTTGTGTGCAAGATAATATGTAATTACATATTGAATTTTGCTGGAATATGGAATATATAAGAATATTGAGCATGTCTAATTATTAATGAACTTGGCTGATGCATTAGGTATGAAAATGGCTGAACAGAATCTCGATATTCATATACCGCATAAAAAAAAATCGCACAAAAAAAATCGCATACAAAAAAAAAATCGCACAAAAAAAACGCATAAAAAAAAATTCGCATATTAAAAGACCGCACAAAAACAGGTTTGACTGTATAATGTTTTCTGTTTTTCGTAATGAATATTTTACACTCATTAAATAACTCATTTATCAGTCCACAATTCACCGCAATACAATAGTTATTTAGGGGTGGCCAACTCGTAGCTTATTGTAGCAAGCCACTCGCTACAAATCGTGGGGACGTCCCATGACCAGATGTCTCAAACCTGCAGGCACTAATTATTTTCAACTCTGCCAAGAAAAAAATAACCAATCAAGCAATAAAGTTACGCTAAACGATAAAATAATTTTCAAGTTTTGATATCTTTTATATGATACCTTCCCATTGGCTGACCTTTCTCACCCACGAGCTTAAACGCTACGAAACCAACTGGTTCCTTTATGTACGCTACCTTGAATTTAAAAGCAAAAGTTTCTAACAAACACTCGTTGGCCTTTACAAAATTTCCTTTGTCTAGTCCGTAAATTATATCTGTGAGAATGCTGCGTATGAGCTTTTCGCAAATTATCTAGAACGGATTTTTGTGAGATAGACAACAAGACTATTCAATTCCAGAAGTATCTGGTATTGCGATCCGTGAGAAAGATATTATTGCCCAAATGTCATAAAGAAGGACGAACGATCCGTGTTTTCATGTACTACGTTACGCAGAGCTGCAGCAATCGCATGAATGTTGACATCTCAAATAATATGATCTTCTTGGATGTAAGAACGAATTGCAGACAAAATACTACGGTTAACTAGTTCTGAGGCATTCGCTTGTGGCGAATATTTGGGGGTTAATGGGCCCGATTCTGGGTTCAAAAATTTTATGTTATGTTATGTTATTTTTGTTTTTTCAATCCAAATTCATATAGGAAGCGGGGAAATAAAATAACATAACATCAATTTTATCGTCCCAGAATCGGGCCCAATATTTATTTGATACCGTGATTATCCTAGAATTTCTGGAAAATTTTGGAAGTGAATTGCTTGCCATTGTCGCTGAGAATTTGTTCTGGTACGGAATATACATTGAGAACTCGATTTTCCAAAAACGTAATTACATTTTTACTCGTTGCATCTCGCATTGGTTCAAGAAGTACGAAGCGACTATAGTGGTCTAATACAACAAACAGGTACGTCTTTCTCAACTTCGAACGAGGATAGGGTCCCTTGAAATCTATGTAGAGCCGTTGAAAACTGCGCGAAGTTGCTGTGTATTGACCCATTGGAGGGCGAGTTATAATATTCGAAGCCTTGCTTGATTTGCACAGCTGACAATTAGCAACAAAATAATGGACATCGAGAGCCATTTTCGGCCAATGATAAAATTTTCTTATAACTTCCAAAGTTTTACGTACTCCTAAATGAGCAGCGTTTGGTGCCGAATAAAACCTTTCCTTTAAGATAGAGATAAGATTATCAGAAACTAGTATTTTCCACGATGGAATATCGGAAGTTAAATCTGGATCTGGCTTTGGAAGAATAGGTATTTTACCATTACTAACACGAAGATTAGTTTTAAGCCCAAGATAAGACTGGATCAAATTTATTTGTTTAAGATAATCGGGGTGTTGAAAATAAGTCATGTAACGATCAAGAAATGCAGAATCATCAACCAAAATTTCATCCGTAATCGCCTCCGACTGGCGTGAAAGAGCGTCTGACACGATGTTATCTTTACATTTACGATATTCAATAGTAAAGTCGAATCCCTGCAGTTTAAGACTCCAGCGAGCGAGACATCCAGGGAGCTCTCTCTGTCCCATTAACCATTTCAAACTTGCGTGATCCGTGATAATGGTAAAAGAATAGCCCTCTACATATTGCCTAAATTCACTCAAACACTCAATACAGCCGCATAGCATTCCAAATCAGTAACACTATAATTGCGTTGTGCTGCATTGAGTTTTTGAGAAATATACGCAATAGGCCGTTCATCGCCGCTGGAAGACCTTTGGAATAAGACAGCTCCCACACCAGTCGAAGAGGCATCACACTGGATGAAAAACGGCCGAGTCCAATCGGGATTACACAAAACGGGAGCAGTAGAAAGAGCCGTTTTTAGTTATTCGAAATATGCCTGGGCTATGTCATTCCACTCAAATCGTCGATTTTTCCGAAGTAGATTGGTAAGTGGAGTTGCTATATCTGCTTATCTGTGGATAAATCGTCTATACCATCCGGCAATGCCCAGAAACCTTCTGAGTTGTTGAACGGTTTTGAGAACTGGGTAGGAGGTAATAGCAGCTACTTTAGAAGAGTCTAATTTAAGAACACCGTCTCCCACAACATATCCGAGATATCGAATTTCTCTAACTAAAAATTTGCTTTTCGTCACATTTATAGTAAGCCCAGCTTTCTTCAATAATCCAGCCACATTACTTAACAAACCCAGATGTTCTTCAAAAGCCTCCGCAGCGATCAGCAGGTCATTTAAGTACACAAATACTTGGGAGTGTAACTCGTGAGGTATCACCCGATGCATGAGGCGGCACATCGTTTGCGGCACATTGCAGAGGCCGAAAGGCATGTCGGTAAATTGGTATAAGGGTCTTCCTGGAACAGTGAAAGCCGTTTTATCCCTTGACCCCTCATCATATGGGATTTGCCAAAAGGCGTCAGCGGAGCTTTAAGTCTGGGGTTGAATCGGGTTCAGTTGGAGTTAAGTTGAAGTGGAGTGTGGAGTTGTGGTTGAGTTGGGGTTGAGTGAGAAGTATAATTGAGGATCTTTTTGTACTGAGTTGAGCTGCGAAAAGCGAGAAATTATCTGAAGTTTGGGTTGATTCAGGCGATCAAATTAGTTTGAGTTGTTCTAATAGTTCATGTTCGCATGTAATTTTTCGGACCGTATTGGTTTGAGATTTGAGTTGGGCCTTGAATTTGGGGGATAGAGTTGTAGTCAAGTAGGGTGTTCAGTCAGGGTTATGCGAAACGTTTAGTTGGAGATTTATTTGGGGGTTGAGTGAGGAACGAGTTAGAGGTTAGATAAAGTTGAACTTATGTACGCATTCATTTCCTCGAACCGTGTTGATTTATTTATTGAGATAAGAGTTCAATTTGGGGTTAAGTTGATGGTTCTTTTCGGGATTAAATTGAAAATAGATTTGAAGTTGAATTGGGGTTGGATGGAGTGAGAGGTTGAGTTGAGGGTTGCGTAAAGGAATAAGTTAGGAATTGATGTTGGAGTTGAGTTGGAGGTTAGATTAAGTTGACTTGAGATGAGTTGCGCGAAACTTTCCGGACCGATGTTCTGATCAGGTCGTGAGGTTTCTGCCCTGAATATTATTTCTGTTCAGATTCTGCTTCAAAATTATAAAATGTAAAACATTTTTGAGTTTATAACAATTATTATTCAGAAAAATGTTCAAATTTATAAAAATTCGAGAATAAAAAAATGAGATCAAACTCCAGTTTTTAACACATAATGGCTGATGTTGGCCCGATTATTAGTTTTAAAAGTTATTGTTATTTTTAATTTTTAAAATCAAAGCGGAAGCGAACATGAGTAATAAACATGATATAGGAAAATAATATAACGTTGGAAGGAACCTGTATTTCTCTAGTATCTATCGTAGCCTATATGATTAAATTCATATTGGAAACAATATATTGACATTTCATTATATTGGATGGCCAGTACAAATTTTAGCAAATTATCCAAATTCAAAGTGCAAAATTTACAGTTAGCTTTACACTGAAAATTGCAGTGATTTTTACTTTCATGTAAATATTAGTACCTAAGTAATATTGTTTTTTTAACGGTATAATATTAGGACAAAGCACCAAAATGCATAAATTAAATGTTAATAATTTTGGAGCAAAATGAAAAGATTTCACGTAGTAAAAGTCGTTCATCAAAGTAATTACGCTCAAGCAATTGTTGACTCGAAAGTGAAAAAATTCTTTGTTCGTGAGAATCATCTGAAATTGATGACAAACTGCAATTCTTCCGAATGAACCTCAGTAATTATATTCCGGAAGCAGTTAAATTGTCCGACTTTGTATCGCAAATGCTGCATTGCCAACAATAATAAACAATATCAAATACTGCAACACTACATTCAACTACATAACCTTATCTTTCCATGCATATAAGTGCTAAAATTATAAACAATCACAATAAGGAATAATATTTAATAAAGAGAAATAGTTTGCTATACACTTAATTTGATTGAGTTCTCAAAATTAACAACAGAAACACAAACTTTGAAAACATTTAGCTTTTTTACAATCAAGATATTTTTAGCGTTTCACTTTAATAAATATTTGATAAAACGCTATTTTTATTTTAATAATTAATTAAAATCAAATAATTGGAAATTATGTAGAATATTTTAATTAGTGTATTTATTTATTACATATTATGTTTGCTTATTTTATTTCATCACCACCATGTGTTTCGTTTTTGTTTTATTGTGATTTAGACGAGCGCGCGTGCGCTCATTACAATATCCGAGACGAGACTGACCACCACGACTTGATTTTATTTTGTATGTTTTGTTTTTTTTGGTAAATGTACTAGGCGTGTTTGTTTGTGTCTTAATATGTTCTTGTGCGAGTTATTTTGTTGTGGTGGCGAACGCATACCTTCAGGCGGAAGATCAGATGCGTGAACCGCTACATTACTCCCCCACGAGTGAATATCCCCCCTCTGTAAGTGTATACGTGTGTGATGCTTGTGCGTGTTTGTTACTTGCGTGTGTGTAATGCTTGCTTGCGTGCGTGTGTGTGTGTGATGCTTGCTTGCGTGATGCGTGTTTGAATGCGTGTGCGTTTGCGTGAGCATGTGTGTTGCTTGCGTGTGTGTATTGCGTGCGTGTATCTGTTGCTTGCGTGTGTGGGGAACGTCAGCAAAAACCGCGACTTTGCCAATGTTTGATTGACGTTTTCTTGTCGAAGTTTTTTTGCCTGTTCCTGTCTGGCCTCAAAACATGCGCCGGACCAGAAGGGTTGTTCTGAAATCCGACGTAACCTGTTTTGAGGCCAGTGTCGGTACTATGTCGTGTCGGTCTGGGGGATATTGGGGAATGGCTGGTTGAACGTTTTGCCGTACGTCCATTGCTGAGCCATTTGAATGAAACCAAATAACATGAAATTTTATTGATATGAAACCGGAAAGAAAATGGTGGTAAAAAAAAATACATAAATAAAGAAAAAAAAATAATAATAAAATGAGATGATGGTGCATTATTGTGCTGGCTGAATGTTGAGGTGCCATGCTGGAACTGATGTTGTCATCGGTGCTTCACATTCATACGAAGACGGCGATGGCGATAATGATGTTGATGACGTCTTCGTATTTCCTTGGTTATGTCGCTTAAGCTGCTGTTGTTGCAGTTGCTGTGGCCGTCTTTTTTCGATGGCTCCGAGGATGATGACAGCGATGATGACGATAACGATTAACATGTGACTCGTTAAATGATGATAACCATGGCGGTGATGGTGTTTGACCGCGTGTATGCATAGGCACACACCCTTGTCTGTCTGACGTATGTGTGTGTATATGGTTAAATACCCGTTGGTGTTGGTCATGCCGCTGCTGTTGTTATAGCGGCGATGGTGTTGATTTTGTTGGTGCCGCCGCCATCTGTCTCGTTTGTGATGATGATGATGACACTGATGAATGATGTGATGGCGACGGAAATGAAGAAATTGCTAATATACCGTTCAACCCGTTATTTTTGCTGCCACTATATTAGTAATGACGCTGGTGGTGATTGATGTTGTGGTGAATGTGTATGTATGTATAAATTTGACTCCGTTTGCATGTGTGTTGTTTGTATAGATGTAGCATGTGTTGATTTCGAATGGTCGCTGCTCACTGCCACGATGTTAACAGTAAGTCTGTGTGTGATATTCGAAAATGGTGTGACTCCACATTTGTTGTATATTTTTTTTTTTTAAAATTAAACTCTCGCGAAAAAAAAACGAAAAAAAAAAATCGTATCAAGAGTGTTTTTTATTAATGTGCGTGTATGCCGTAAACACGGCCGTCGGGGTTACCACTTTAGCGTTTCACTTTAATAAATATTTGATAAAACGCTATTTTTATTTTAATAATTAATTAAAATCAAATAATTGGAAATTATGTAGAATATTTTAATTAGTGTATTTATTTATTACATATTATGTTTGCTTATTTTATTTCATCACCACCATGTGTTTCGTTTTTGTTTTATTGTGATTTAGACGAGCGCGCGTGCGCTCATTACAATATCCGAGACGAGACTGACCACCACGACTTGATTTTATTTTGTATGTTTTGTTTTTTTTGGTAAATGTACTAGGCGTGTTTGTTTGTGTCTTAATATGTTCTTGTGCGAGTTATTTTGTTGTGGTGGCGAACGCATACCTTCAGGCGGAAGATCAGATGCGTGAACCGCTACATATTATTTTATCACTTGATTGTTTGCTTTTTGAGTGACATTTGTGATTGATGGTACTAAATGCGACTTACGCAGACATCGATAAGAAGTTCGCTTTTGCACAACTAAGAAGACATCTATTTTTTGGCATAAAATTTGTGAAACATGGAAAAAATAACTACACGATTAAAAATGGATATTTAGTACCATTTTGAAAAATATTCGTAGATACAAAAAGAATTCAGTATCTTGTTTTCAAATTCGCACACAAAAAGCTCTCTCTAATAATAATATAAAAGAAAAAGAAGTGAACGTTGATAAATTAATAAATCAAATCAAAGAAGTTTTGTGTTTGAGTTTGATTGATTTTTTTTAGTTTGTTTGTAGAATTAATTTGCTGTAATACAACATTGTTTTAACAGAAAAGAAAAATTTAAACATTTTAATCAGAATAACCCCCACTTTCAAATACGAATTCAAGATGCTGATTTTGGTAAGACTATTGTTGCTCAAAAAAATATTTGTTATTTTTGCATACTTCATAAATCATATTACTGTGGCATTATCCTGGAGTAAAAGCTAGAACTAAAATTAATTTAAAATGTTCGTTCAAAAAAGAAATAGTTAAAAAATTTAACAACTAAATTTTGTGTAGCCCTTAACCAGGATGGTCCCTAAATAAATTATACTCTCCTTTATCCCCTAACCCTATTTAAGTAATAAATTCGCAATAAACACGTGTAAATATTTAACCTCTGCTTTCTTACTTTACCATTAAAATAAATTTGTGTCGACATTCTTTGGCAATTATGTAATATAAAAAAATAAAACATAATTATAGCTATTCTAATTTTGTATAAAATTTAGTTATCTTTCCTGCACAGTTAGCCATGAGAACTTTACTCTTTGATCAATTTATTAATTTGAACCAAGAGGTCACAAAAAAAAAACAAATGTTAATTTAGTCCTTCCAGGAATACCTCATTTAAGGTGATTACCACACAAAAGATAGCTTATAGATAAGTATGTACATATGTGATTTCTGCTTGAGTGAAAAAGTTAATAAAATTAATAACGATTCAATGAAACAGCAAGAGGCAGCGCAACTATCCAATGATGTTTTGAGTTGATTTGGATACTTTTTGGTTCTTACTATTTTTAGTTTACGAGTATTATAAATAAAACTACATTTATGTTATACTATAAATAAAAACACAAATTAAATTATCCCTTGAACTAGCCAATGAATTTTTCGGTTCTTTTTTTACCCAATAATATGTTATGTTAAGGAAATCATGTACGGACAGAAGGTACGGGTTATTTAAAACTATTCACCATTATTTCAATTCTATTAATTGCTTTAGTTCCCAATTGAAATTCTTATTCTGGTTGAGATTCAATTCAAATCAACCAATTTTTTTTCCAAAACTTGTATAAAAACTCGTTCAAGCTAAAAATTTTAATTGATGAAAAAATATGTTTTTGAGCACGATGACTAAATGTGACTATTATTTTAATTTCTAATAAATTTATTTTTGTTTAATGAATAAAATAATTAAAAAAAAAAATTAAATTGGGATTTTGAAATGTTTGTTTCATAAATTTGTTATGTACGAGTAGTGCCAGCGAGAACTAGTCGTACATAACAAATTTGTTTGAAAACAAATATTTCAGAAGCCCAATTTAATTGTTTTTGAAATAATTTATTTATAATTACGTCTATTTGATATTTAGCAGTCTGGAAAGCACACACGAATACAGTGAACATAACTTCAAGTCTTCGCCTTAAGAGGAATATCAGATATTATGACTTCTATATATATATATATATATATATATATATATATATATATATATATATATATATATATATATATATGCAGGTCCGGCTCGTGTTCTTTTGTATGTGCGACAAACATTTGGCGCCTTTGAAATAATTTTAATAAGTCACTGGAAGGCTTTTCATAAAGATGCAAAAACTAGTCACTATTTTGTATGGACTTTTGCTTGTTGCTTGAGCTATTTTGCTCGAACGAAATCTAATTTTTAATCCGAAAAGTGCCAAGTTGAATATTTCCCTCAATGTTTGAGGGAAATATTGAATGTAACGTTGGTTATTAAGTGTGAATTACTAACTGTATTATTTGACCAAATGGTAGATTAGAAATCTATTTCGATTTTTAATCTACCCCAAGTACAGCGTTAATTGGGTTAAAAATTGATTAGGAAATTTAGATTAGAAATCGAATAGGATATTCTACGTGGTTTTGAGCAAAAATTTGAATTTAAATTTGGTGTTCCAAACTAGATTTAAACATAATTTTAATTACAATTAGGTAAGAATTGGGTTGCAATACGAGATTTGATTTCAAACAAGAAACAACCAACAAAATTTTCTTAGTTATGCTGGAAACACATGAGCAGAATTCTGTAAGCAGCATAATTAGAATACACAAGTTTATACGGCATGAAATACATGTATTCTGCTTGGCATGTAGAATTCTGCTTCATGTCTCTATTTCTAATTTTGCTGCGAAACAGTAGGCTACATTATGTAAAAGATAACAAATCTAGTACAATTTGTATACTTTTTATTTTTTTCAAGAATTTTTTTAATTTGTTGACAGAAAATAAGTTTTGTGTGACAAGTGCCAGAATGGAGGATACAAATTAATTAATTTGTGACAAAATAATGCATCATTCATTTAAAAAAATTGTACATTAAAATTAAATATGTATCAAATAAATACGACAAATTAAAATTCTGCTTGCCAAAAAAGACGCTCATGTAATTCAACCAAATTTCTGCCGGCGGTGCTGCTAGCAGAAATTCTGCTCATGTGTTTCCAGCATAGTTTAAAAATTTGTTTCGAAAATTTGAATTAGGAACTTAATTTAAAAAAAATGGTTTTGGCATCCCAAACCAAATAAAATATTTGGTGAAATTATACATACATATATAGGAATTGAGTTGCAACTCGAATTTTGATTTCACAAAATTTTGAAATATAAATTTACATTGGACAATAGATGTAGGTACTGAGTGGATTTTGAATTAGAAAACAAAAAAGTGAGAGCAAATTAGGTGGAATAAAGAATGGATATGTCTAGGGAACACCAAAATACAAATTTTGCAAACACCAAAATACAAGTTTTGAATTGGATCAAAAACTTCGACTTTTAAAGGCAATAGTTTTAATGTATTCAAATAAAACCTTGGATGCATCCAGAACAAAATTAGGTTACCATTCCATCTGGATTTGAATATACGTTGAGTGACATTTTAATCCGAAATTGAGTTAAACTTCAAAACTGTACTTGAATGTTGATTGTAATTTCGATCACGTTCATTGAATTAAATTGAAATAAAAACTTGAGTGAAATTTAACAAATATTTAGGTATTCTACTAATTGATAATGGTAATTTTCCTTTTAATATATGAGTGGTTAGTTTTTAGTCAGAAATTTTGTTGCAAATCGTTTTCGAAGTTGAACAAAATAATAAATGGAATTTTGAATATAAATCTAGTGCCGGCAGAGAGGAAATTGATTAAGAAAAAAAAACAGATATTATGATGAATTTGAGTGAAATTTTAAGTAGAAACTGTCTTCTTTATAATTGCATTTAGGAAACACAATTTGAAAACAATTTTAGCAAAATATTTTATGCACTTTGTGTGACTTAAGGTCGAATCACAATGAATCCGTCCCGTTTCGATCCGCTTCTCCGTTAAAATTAGTTTTAGACATTTTCTGTTCATTTTGTGTGAAGGAACGGAATGGTTAGTTATAATAAAACGGAAAGAGACGGACGAGCTCATCCGTTTTTTCAAAACATTTAGAATTTACGGAAAGATGGAACACCTAAACAAACAAATCAAATTAATTTTTTTTGAAATAACGTGAAAAGTAGGCATAGTGATTTTCGATTATTTGTAAACATACCTCTTTCATTTGGAGAAAGCTAGTCTTAAAATAACCGGATTGGTCCTTATCCAGATTTAGTGGACGCATCCACCATCCTCTTTTTTTTCTTTTAAATTCTATAATCTATAAATCAAAGAGAATTTCTAAAGATTTTAGAGTCTCGTACTCTTCCATTTTATTTTTTTATTTGTTTTTTAAATGTCAGTTTAAACAGACGGAACGGGTGCAATGTAACCACCAAACGGGAAAAATGAGACGGAGAACGACGTAACGAAACTGGGCGGATGCATTGCGAGTCGACCTTAAGTTTAAATTCTAAGTACGATTTCAACAAATTTTTTAGTTCAACTAGAAAATTAGGAATCGCGCAAAAATCTGAATGCTTTGTGTTTTAGAAGGGTAATTAAATTAAATCTTAAGTAGGTACTTACATTAGAAATAGAGTTTAAATTACAATTTAATTTAAGCAAATATATAAGCTTATAGCTAAAAACCTATGTTTGGAATCCGGACTGCCTTTAAAAGCACTGCCTTTAGAACGAAAAACAAGATTTAAACAAAGTTGGGACTAAAAATTCAATTTCAACCCAATCGAGGGTTTGAGCAAAAAATTGGATGCAATTTAATTAAAAAATATTTCAAAACTGAGTTTGAATTCCAAATTTAATTAACACAAAATTATGGTTTAAAGTTATAAATTTTGTGATATTGCGTTTACAAATTAAGTGAAAATGCCAATCTAGATTTATCTAAATATGCTTGTTATGAAATTTGGAATATAACTTCAGCTTTAGTTGCAAATGCATTTAAGAAATATTTGAGTGTTATTAGAAATGCTGAGTTAGAGTAGAATTTAAAACTTTATACCTTTACAACTTCAAATTGGGACTAATCAACTTCAAATTGGGACTAAACAATTTGAAATTGGGACTAAACAATTTCAAAATGAGACTTTTGAGCAGAAATCTGAGTAAGTATTGAAGTATTTGAATTTTAAGCAGTAATTGAATAAAATGTTGAGTAGAAATTGAATTTGAATAGTAATTTGAACTTGAACAAAAACATAACTGTAATTTAATTTTTTAGTTTAAAAGTTGAGTTTTTATTTCGAATTGGACTGGTAAAAGAAAAATTAAAGATTAACTTACAATTATAAAATAAATTTGAGAAAAATTTTATGTTTAGTGAGGGCAAAATTCTGAGAAAAGTTGATTTTGAATTCTAAAATGTTGGTTGTAATTAGATAGACATTTTGTGATATTTTGAATACAAATAGGATAAGTTCTAAACTCGATTGATACAAAATTGACAAAATTGAACGAGTAATTGAATTACAATTTTGAGTGAAATTTAAAATACAAAATTTACAGTTAAATTTCAGCTTCCATTTTAAAATGATTCGAGAAGTGTAACGTTTAATATTCCAAACTAAATTTTAATTGCAATTAGTAAAAATTGCAACACGAATCATAATTTCAATAAAATGACAAAACTATCAGCACGATGTATAAAAGAATA
Source organism: Tipula helvola (assembly GCA_963556165.1). Classification (NCBI taxonomy): domain Eukaryota; kingdom Metazoa; phylum Arthropoda; class Insecta; order Diptera; family Tipulidae; genus Tipula; species Tipula helvola. The sequence goes on from OY744482.1 coordinate 188,198,350, forward strand.
TGAATTCTTAACTATAATTGAATATAATCTTGATGGCAACTTAAATTAAAAATTGAGTTTGAATTATAATTTGATTGAGCAAAAATATGAGTGTAATTTAGCTTTTCTTAGTTTAAAACTTGCTTTCGTGAATCTTTTTGTCTCAACCATCCCGGTGTTCATTTTTGAAGTAAGTATCGCTTACTAGTCCAAATTTTTAAGTGTATGGATTTGGAACTATTTTTGGACTACTTCTCCAGCACTTTGTAACCCAGGAGAGTTAGTTTAGCCAACTTTATAGCCAAAAACTTGATACTTTTTGTTAATATGAGTGAATTAAAATTGTCTTAAGGTAAGGTCTAGTTTTGGCCTTCTTTTCAAAATTTGACCACATATTTGTCATTTTAACCACATATTGCCTACACAATTACTCATATGTATATACTTACGCACACGTACTAATAAAATGACTTTCTAATAATTAAATTCAAACTTACGTTTCTCTCCAAATACTCACTATCCGTGAAGCGCTCTGAAAAGGTAGAAAAACAAAAAAAAAACAAAAATTATGATATTATTTACTCAATAAACTTTAATAGTATTTTGGCTGTTATATTAAAACCTATCATTTTGGTTTCTTCAATTTAACATTTTTAATTAAATTCGATTTTATTTTACAACTTAATATATTTCAAATAGTAGTAGTAAATATTTCAAGTAGTGAAAAAAAATTAAAAATTTGGAGAAAGGTCGAATAATATTTTGTAAAACAAAAAAAAATTATAAATAAAGATAAGTAAAATTTGATTCCATTACAATTTATGTACATATATTGAATAATAATAAAAACTCTCATTATTTTAAATTATTGAATTCTAAAATAACATGTAAAATTAAAAATTACCTAAAATATTAACAACACCACTGGAAAATTTGTAACGTAAAATAAACAACACATTTATGGTACGAACTAGGCATATAATAGAAGGAAGTGTCATTTTGTGTGTTAAAGCAAAACAATGAAAACACTTTATTTTATATTTCAATTTGTTCCGAGGCAAGTTAATGAAACTTAAATTATCTTAAATGTGATCACAAGTCCAAATATTTGATCAAAAATAACCCCATCGTAGCCTAAATACATCACTGTGCTTACGCTATTTGTTTTTTTATAGATGCACGAGATCTCTCAGAATTTTACTGAGATATTATTTGCACTATACCCAAAACTATATAATAAAAGTTCACAATTTTAGTTGAGCCTGATTCTCTAAATAATAAAATTATGTGTTAAGGTCGGTATACGCCAGCGATATATACCTATACATGGATAGGGTGATAAAACAAAATTTATGGAGACACCGAAAAAGTGTTTAGTGTGTAACAGAGAAAGAAAAAAAACCTTCGTCCTTGTCTTTAACACGTTTGCCACTCACAAATATGTGACGCAAAATTTTACGAAACAAAAGAATAATTTTGTAGTAATTTTTGTTACGACTATTTACCAAATTCAAATTTATGTGTAGGCGATGGTAAAGCAAAATAGCTGTCACCTAGAGAAGGAATAAATAAACGTTGCAAATCAAAAGCATGCCAGATACAATAAAATAAAAGTAGTAGTAACCATGGTAACATATTTAAAACAAATCTTAAAAATAAAAAATGAAAATTAACTTAAATGTTTGTTGATGCTAGATTTTTGATGTTTTACTCGATTTTTTTGTTGGTGTTTATTTTTCAGGGATGTATTTGAAATTTAAAGGAATAAATGGTTATTAATTCTTAAATTAGTGTAAGAAAACTGGTAGTGTAATGTTTAATTATCCAATATTTATTCCATTCATTTTAAAAAAATCTATTTCGAAAAATTTCGAAATAAAATTTATTCAAGTACAGCACTTATTCGGAAATACTTTTTAAAGAGATAAAGAGGAGTATATAAAATAGTATAAGACTATAAAATAAAATTTGCTCCATTTTTGGTGACGTAAATCAATGTGAATTTTGGGCAATCCCCTATCCTATATATATATATCGCTGGTATACGCAAATCGAGCTAAGCTAAATTTTGACGCGGTCTCTAAAAATATAAGTTCAGTATGCAGCTAGAGCTAAGATATATTTTAGCGCGGTCTCCCCAAGTTTTCATTAAATTACAAATAAATCGTCAAGCTAAAAATTTGTGTAGAGATAAATTTTGTTGATTTTGTTTGACTTTTATTCGTTTGTTTTTGAGGTATACAAAATAATGGATTCCAGTGACGAAGAGGATATAATTTTTATTGGTGTTGCAGCCGTTGCTGTTCAATTAATAAAATACGGTCTACAACGAAGAAGACCTATTTATAGAGTAAATCCTTATTTACAAGACAGGCGAAACATGGGACGCTTTAAAGATGTATGTTTTAATTTGGTAGTTTGTTTTGTTTATTTCATTAATTGTTTTGATACTTGCTCTTATCATAATTTATCTAGTTTAATGATATGAGAGCCAACTCGAGAATTTTTTACGAAAACTTCCATATGAATGTGATAGAACTTGTGCCAAATGTCGCAGCCATTATTGATGCCCAAAATTCAATCCCGACCAAATATTGGAATCAGTCCGAAAGAGTGGGCGCATTGGAGTGGCAACGCAGGTCCGTGTTTTTGGAATAATATTTTTTTTAATTCAGTTTTCTAATGAAATAGCTATGTTATTAAATAATAAAATTAATAAATAAACACAAATATATTTTAAATTCTTATTTCAAATGTCCATTTAATTTTCGGATTTCCTCCAGTGTTTGTTCCTGGGACTTGAAATTTAATTCCTCAAACGCATTGAAAAACAAATCATGATGAGGAAGTGCTGATTTGCACTCTTCAACTAAATTTTAATAAAATAAATGTTTAGCATGCATATGTATAATTATTACAATACAATAAGTTAAATTATTATTTTACGTTGTTTTTCCATTTCTTTTGCTATCAGGGACCAAGCACCGACAACAGCATGGCAATTTTTATGAAGTTTGTCTTCTAATTTCCAAACACATGGATTGCTTTTCACTAGCGCACATAACTTTCTTTTTTCCACTGAATTTAACTCAATTTTTTTCGACGTTTGGTTTTTCTTTGTTAATGTTTTTGCAGATTTACTGACAGTGTTTGGGTTATTATATCCACACTATCCACAGCATTATCGTCGTCCAAATAATCCACTAAATATTCGGCTTCGTAATGTTGGTCGGCCATTTTGACTTTAATTTTACTTCGTGGCTACTACAACTGATATTTTTTCAAATCTTTCACGCAAAGTGCATACCGCTCAGCGAAATTGTCAGCTAAAAAAAAATTATTTTATTTAGCTAGCTAAATTTTACGTTAAATTTGCACGGAAAATTTCTCTTAGCTCGAGCTGCATACTGAGCTATACAGATAAAAAACGAGATAAACAAAATGTGTAGAGGTAAATTTTGACACTTCTCAAATTTTTTATTTTCTTTAATGGCTGCCTACTTAGTTTTTGAATATCAAATAATTTTTTGTAAAATGTTGGTGTTTTTTTAATTAATTAAGAGTTTTGTGTTTTTGGGAACTTGATATTGATCACAGGTCGACTATTAATCAAATTACAACAGAAATGATCACTTTGAAATTGGTAAATGTCAAAATTTAGCGTACAATTAATGTTGCGTGCATTTTATTTGCTGCGAAAAATTGTGTAGACTTTTTAGTGGTGACATCTGTATTAAAATCCGCAAGACATTATTTTAAAGAATTTTTACGCGTGAAATTCGTACCGGTTAGCGAAATCATGAGCAAAGTTTTTTATTTTCACTTTAGCTAACTAAATTGCACGTCAAATTAATATGGAAATGTTAGCTAAGCTCGAGCTGCGTACCGGTCTTAAACTGGTAAATTTGTGAAAATCAGTTGCAATTTCTCGATTTTACTTACTACTAAAATAATATCGAAAAATTCCAAACTCATAAAATAGTATAAGAGCTGTTAGACAATTTTGAGTAGGTATTTCAGGCAGCATGAAAATTTGTGTGACGCTTCTTACGCAATGTCTAAACACAAAATCAAAGACCTGGCTGAAGGGTAGCGGGACATTGTCAACCTCTGATTTTTTTAAGTTGCGAATTTTTTTTTTTGCAAAAAATGGATTTGCGCATTCTGAAAGATTAATACCTTTTAGTTTAGTATTTGATAAAATATAAAATAAAAAAGCCAGATCATTTAGTCGCAATATTTGAGGCAAGCTAGGACTTACTGAGATAAATACATATACCTAAAAAAACATAACTTCAAAAAGACAGGTCATTTTAGTGGGACTCTCTACCTGCCAGGTGGTCGGGAATGTACTGAGTTATTAAGAGCTGTTGACGTAATTCTACTTTCCACTTTTCTGTTTTGCTTATTCTATTACATCTAGTTAACATTTTTTATTTTTGTTTTTTTTTTTCGCTTCTCATTTTTATTTTTGTTTTTTTCGCTAAAAATTTGTGTCATTTACTCATGAAAGCAAATACTATCTTTTCAAAATTGTTCCTTTAATTTTCAATTCGAACATTTTTATCCCGCTTGGTGTATAATTAATTATGGAAAATGAACATTTAGTTTGTGTTATTTGCACTAAAAGTGAAGGGAACATAACTGTTTTTAGTGAAAGAATTTTATAAAAAAGTCGTGAAGTGTTAGAAATTCGACAAAAACACAGGTTAAAATATAACGACGTTATTTTGCCATCTAATGTTAACCTTCAAAAGGGTTATTTATCACACATCTTGTTATGAGAATTTCCTTGCTGTAATGAAGAAATATTATGACGAGAACGCCTCACAAAAATCAAATGCACTTTCTTCTTTATTAGGTAAGTACATTTTTACTTTTTATTATGCATAATAAAATAATGTAATTGCCTCAATAAATATAATGAAAAATTTTACAGAAAAATACTTTTAACATAACAAAATTTTGAAAAATATAAAGTTTAATAACAATTCGCGTTTTGTACAATATATCATAACAAATAAGTTAACAGTTCTTAGTATAACTAACAATTGGTTAAAATATTTCGAATGTTAATGAATGTTGCTGTTGAAAGTAAAATAATTGCAAATGGATCTGTTGATTCATTCCTTTCTGGCAAGCACTTCAATAGCGTTCAAGTCTAATACAAAGGATTCGCAGAGCTCTACGACCTTCGGCTGCATTGAACATTAATTAACGAGGAAAAGGAGCAATAACTAGAATCGGTATTGGGGAAGAAAAACGAAAAATAAAACAAGAAGAAACCCGCTAAGTGAACGGAAATGACAAAATTGTTTTTAACAAATAAAGTTTATGACGTAATATAAAAAAATTGTAATTGTGTCGTTAATTCCAAAAGAGATCGGGAGATGGGCCTCTGGAAGAGTGTGTGTGGAGTGTGTGTATCCATGAAGTAGGCATGTTGGCAGCTCTTTAGGTACTGAAGGGTTCCCATAATCCAAACCACGCCCCATGGCTGAACACTAGTCAGACAAAATGCTGCAGTGGGGACTCAGGATGATTTCTGTTAGCGATGCGGCGAGTGAGAACAAGTTCAAAGCTCGTTGAACGTTACACACTTATTATGTAATTTAAATACGAAAGAAAATATTAGAAATGCAATTCAATTAAAAAATTCAATCATCTGCAGAGTTCTATTGACAACTCTTTGAGAGTAACTATTTGTTATATTGGTAACTAAAAAAAAAAGGATTTTAGTTTGGTTAAAGCGGACCAATGCGTTAAGAAAAGGTTTTCCGTCAGTCCTTCAAAAACTATAAAATAAAATAGAAAGGACGAATACGGTTAACAAAAGGAGTTAAAAAGTATTTTAAACGTAATAAAAACCATTTTAAAACCTAACCCAGATTTGTCCCTAACTTTCCTATATATACTTCCGAAATAAAATCAATATAGGGCAATTGGCCGATAGGTAGTTGGAAGGAGATGATCTACTCCCTATCTTCGAATTGATTGAATATTAATCATTTTTCAACTACAGATAGAATATTTTGCTACAAGCGGTTTAGTAAAGGGGAAAGTGTCAACTTTGGGAAATACCATTGGTGGTTTATTAGATAGAATAGAGGTCAGTAATTATCTTTGTTTTATACAGTAATCTTTTTATTTCATACTATACCGAAAATCAATGTTTACATGATTGATTTCAGTCCGGGAAATGAATCATTACGTCAGAGAACAAAAGTGTCCGGAAAACGAGCTATTACAGTAGAGTAGACTGTAAAACCAAACAAAAAAAAAAATAACTAGGGTAGCTTGATAATTTTAAAATCATTTGGATTGATTTTCTTTAAATTTCAAATTCCAGTTTTTACTTTAAAATTCAATTTTAAATGAAAAAATCGAATTAATGTCCCATGTAGTATGAAATAAAACGTTGTACGTTACACGTACGTTAAATGACCGTTACAGTACTCGTTCAAACGTCGAACTCGTACTGTAATAACTCATTTACCGCCCTTGTGACGTAAATAACTATTACAGCAAGGATTGCGTTTTTCGGGCAAAAACTAAGTATTTTACTGCAATGATTGGAAAGATATCGCTAAGGACCTTAATTCCCTAAAACAAAATTTCAAGCGCGTTCCTCATTATGTTCGCCTAAAAGTGATTTATTTTCATAATGCCAAAGAAAAATGTTAGCAGTGCGATATTGAAATTGAATTGAAAGGCTATCAAACTTCGATGGACGTACCAAGTAAATTAGCGTGAGTTGTCGAATGGATTAATAAAACACACTAAGCAATTAGTACTCGATTTTGAAGATTGATCCAATTTAAAGGAATAGGAGAACTGTGTTGATTTTGGTGTAATATTTGTATAATAATCGGGACCGTACCGCAACAACTGACATCTTGAGATCTCGTGAAATGTGTTGTAATTTATTATAAGAAAGCGATTAAGAAAGCTGAGGAATTGGATTCAAGTTTGATTGGCAATTGGAGTGTTTATTGCAATCTGTGCAGAGTAGTTTAACAGAGACACAATTTTGATTTGTTACATTTCACTCAATAGGTATGATAACTGTCTGCGCTGTACCAGTAAAGGCGATAAAGCTGTAAACAGAGCATGAAAAATTATAAATTACTCATAAACAATAATTTAAACTTTATTGACGGCTGACTATTATCAGCGGTTTATTCACAAGTTTTCAGCAAAAGCAGCATAAAGTTATTAGACAATATTGCCACTAAGAAGTACCAATTATCTCTGGAGAGCTTTAATCTACTATAAATGCTATAAAAAATGGTAGAAATCATTTATATAAAAAAGCAATTACGAATAACAAACCGCCTCTTCCACCAATCCCAACATTAATTGATTCATCCCCCTTCTTTTAAACACTTAAATCCACCTCAATCATCATTAGAAGTCTTTCTAAATTCGGTATACATAACACATTTTTTTTTATTGTATTGTTATTCAGTCTGATTCATTCACTAAGCGCCACAAAAAAAAAAGAAAATTTGTAATAAATGGAAATTATTCAAAAATACATTTAACAGTAGAAAGTGAAGTAAAAAATAAAATTCCCAAAGACAAAAGTAACAACTTGTTGAAAGCCTATTTATTATTGTGTATACTCTAGGGTTGGAAAATCGCTTTTATGATGCTTCTGTGTGTTTATCGCTCCCACCTTTTATCATCATCATCGTCGTCGTTGTCGCCTCACAAAAAAAAATGTATTTCCCTCATAACTCATACCGAGCGACTGTACAAAATCATTTCTTTACACACATGTACATAAAATATTTTCATTTTCTGGATTTATTTTTTCACTGTGTGCAGATTCTTATACATACATGACTTGTTTGTACTTCAGCATAAAGCAACATAATTTGACAAATATACATCCCTTGACCTCATAATATATATCGACTAGACACGAGTACACTTGTAGTCGTAACGCTCATTTATACTAAATCGGTGTATCGTGACAATATAGCTATTTGACTTAACTCGTTCATTTCGTTTTTTTTTTCTGTTTGTTCAAATCATGCAAACAAAAAGCACAATCAGTTAAGAGGACGTTTAAACATTTACCATTTTTTGTGTGCGCTTCTTGTTATGTTGATTTTTCTTTCGAAGAATCAAGCAGCATAAAAAATTGATAACAGAAGTGGAAATTTTACTTCTTTGTTTATTAAGCAGCAACGATAGCAGTAATGACATTTTTTTTTAACAAGAAAAATCTGCTGCACTATGTTGCTTATGATTACGCTCTATGAAGGTAAAAAAGCAGAAAGTGAATAATAAAGTAAAAAATGTTGTTATCTTGATTTGTTATTTTGTTATTAATTGAATTATAGATAACAACAGTGATGAATAATTACCGTTTAATTAAACAAAATATTTTGTCTGTTTTTATCACCGTAGATCCTCTGGTTGTGATTTGTGTTGTTTACGTTTAGTATGATAAAAATTAGTAGCAAATTAATCTTTTTTACAAAATAGTTTTCCTTATGAAACCAGGAAATGTGGTATAGTATACAAATCGTGTAATTTGTCGCGTGAGTCTTTTATTATTGTTTTCCGTTAACATTAATTAAGGCTGCATTTAAAACTTACTGGAAAACAGTTGGGAAACCAGTTCGATTAGGATTATTCATTATTAATAAATTAATTAGCATTTTGCTGGTTAAAGCTGTTTACTTGGAAGTTCTATTAATTAAGAAATATCTTATTATTTGGATTATGTGAATAGGAAACCTTAATTTGTATAACCTTGCAAGCAAATTGATGATTAGGTAGAATTATTCCTACATCTTCGGTAATCCAATTGATTCTATTGGCAATAATCCTTTGGACTAATTTGCGAGCAACTTAGCTCAGCGAACTGATATGACGGTAAGATGTTACTTCTAACTGGGGGTTTTCCGGTTCAGAAATTGCTATAACTTTTGCGTGTTAAAATTTTTGTGAAAATAGGAATGCTTTACATCAAAATTAAAGAGTTTCGAGACGTACACTATGTAGTGCTTTTTTCATATGTTTTAAAAATCTATTATCAATTTTATCCAAACTAAGTGATTTATTATTTTTTACAGATTTAATAAAATGTTTGCTTTTCTTTGGTGGTATTAAATTGTGGCGGCGACAGAGTCGACGCAACATTAATCCAGTTTTTCATATTATACAAAGACTAACGGTAATTGCAAAATAAATATTACCTACAAAAACTATTCCATTCGTATTTTAATTATCCAAATTGTAATAATCACCATTTCAGTAGTTCGGTATTAACCGGGCAAATGTACTTGCTAAATGCGACTTGTCAAAATTGTATAACGTTTCGGCTTTATATCAAACCATAGAGGAAAATAGAATAAGAGAGATTGCGTTGAACTAGTTATTTATTCTTTAACGAAACTAGCGACAAAGCATATATCCTATTTTTTTGTACTCAATTCAAGATCGGAAAAAACAAAAACAACCAGAAAAATAATTGTTGTACAGGTCAACCCGCTTAATATCATGCTCTCCGTGTCAGAAAAAATCATGATATAAAGCGGGGGGTGATAATAAAAGAAATTCCGCTTAATATCATGTTACAAGATATTAACCGAGTTATCGCTTTATATCTCGATTCATGACATTAACCGAACATTTATTTCGAAAGAATACATATGTACATATTTGATTATAAAGAAAACACAGATATATCGTAGGTACATATTTACTTCATGTGTATTGTTTGTAAATAAAAATTTAAAAGATGGCGATCTCTGGACTTTACCGCAACTCTAATTTTATCTACGTAATATGCAAGAACAGTTGAAAATTAAACTGAATGGACAAGTTTGAAAATCTCTCCCTCTCTCTCTCTCAAAACAACAAAAACAAAGAGTAAACTAAACATTATATTGTTTTACATTATGTACGAGACATACTTATGTATTAGATACATTTAAATTACATATACGTGAAGAATTCTAGGTGTATGTATCCATAAAAAACTAAAACCGAATGAAAAATATGTATGTAAAAGTTTCGAATGTATTATGTATTTATGAGAATCATGATTTAAAACGATTTTCAATAAAAAAAAAAGAAAATGTTCGTGATAATAAGCGGAACTGGATATTAAGCCGAGATGATAATAACCGAGTAAAACTGTATGCACTTTAATAGAGTTTGGAAAGTGGATTTTAAGTTTTAATGATTATAAGCGAGTCATGGTATTAACCGAGGTGATATTAGCCGGGTTGACCTGTATTATTCTATTCTATAAACATGATACATTTGTGTTGGTGTACTACCTGCTATGTTATATTCGCATGAAAATGTGATTTACTAAATCGTATGCTTGTTTGTATGCTAAATTTTTATATTCGTATTTATCAAGCTTTGCTATTGGCTTTGTTGATGCAAAACCATTAAGACGAATATATTATGACATTTGTGTTGGTTTTGGTTGATGTATAAAAAAAATCAAAAACCTAAACAATTTACAAGGAGAAAATAAAAATAAAATCTATTTGTGCCTTCTGCGTTAGTATTTTTAATCTTAAGCCCGGTACGCTGCTGAAGTGAAATGAAATTTCTCATATAAAAATGACACAAGCGAAAACGAAAATGAAAATTTCACCGCTAAATTTCACTTTGCGGTACGCAGTTTAGCTAGCGAAATGGGGGTTTTCGTATTATAATACAGATGTCTCTAGTTTACCTCTACACATTTTTCACTTCATTTTTATCTTCCCGGACGATTAATGTGAAGCTAAATTTTGACGTTTCATCATTTGAGTTTCTTCATCAAGAAATTAAAACCGGTTCTAATCGGTCATCAGAATTTAAAACCGGTTCTAATCTGTTATTCAGAAACTCCCCAGGATTTCAAAAATATTAATAAGTAACAACTTGGAATTATTTGGCTCTCAAATAAAAAAGGCTGGATGACTACACGAATTTTTGGGGAATGGTTAAATAATTATTTTACCAATTCAGTTACAAAATCCAACACTGATCAAAATATTTCAAACAGGGCTCTATTAATCGTTGACAATGCCCGTAAATACCGTAGATATTTTGAACTCTTGGAATATGATAATGAGCATATTTTCACTGAAGAGTAGTTCACGCTAGTTAAAGAAACCACCGATGCACGATAGACGGTAAACTCAACTTTGAAAACTACTGAAGCAAATGCTATTGAAAAATGTGTTGGCGCAAATTTTAGTGGCAGTTCCGATGAACAGTTCAGCAGCTCAGACAATTAATTGTAAACTTCGTTAGATTTAATAAAAGTAAAAATAAATTATGATTTGTATGAATTTATTTGATTATTTTAAAATGAAAAAATGGTTTGTGTTTCGTTGCAATTTACTATTACTTTTGTATTTTTTACAGTTCCCTTTATAAAAGTAAGTTCAGTGTAACGCAGATGAAAAACACGTATTTTTTCATTATTTGTGCTAATTTATAGTAAAATTGGTTTCGTTTTTAGGATTTTATTCACTAGTTAGAACGCATCTATAAGTTTTCAATAAGATCCTATAGTAATAAACGTTTCCTTTTACGGATTTTCGGTTTACGGACAGTTTTTGGGGAAAACATACTGTCCGTAAACCGGGGGATTTGTATTTATGCATTTCCTTAAAAACAAAATAAAAGTCTACGTGGCATTCTTTGAAAAAATCTCTTATTGTTTTTATTAATTAAAAATTTATTTGTTAATTCCTCGAAATTCAAAATCGAACAATTTAGCAAAATAATAAAGTTTATGTCGAATTTGTAAGCATACTGGGAAAGTGACAAAAAATGCATAGATCTACATAGCTAGCTATTTTCCATATCAAACATTAGCATGGATAAATTCTGTGGAATTAACCAAATCTGGGTATTTGCAAAAAACATTTTTTTTATTTTTTGATGCAATTCGTTTTAAAGTTTGAAGCTGTATTCAATAACCTAAGCCATTTTACATATTTTTCGAGAAAATTTTCATCAAAACTAGTTATCTAAAATCTAAAAAAAAAAAAATAATCAGAAAACACTGCGTTTATCAATCAGAACGATGTGAGTTTGGAGAAAACTATGATAGTTTTTTTAACTTATTCAGTTTTACGCAATTAATAAAGTTGTAAATAAAATATCAAAAATGCGATATCTAGATATGTCCCATTATTTCAGAAATTGTAAAATAAATTAGCATCCATATGTTGAAATGAGATATCCGAACTATGATATACATAGCTTTAACCTATATTTACACTCTTTACTTCTAAATTTATTTAGAATATTTTACTATTTTTGCTTTATGTACAAAAGAGATGTTTACAATATGTACATACATCTTATTATTTTCGTGTTATTTACTTAGATAATTTTCCAAAATTCATTTATATCCTCTCTAAATTAAATCTGTTCAATCATAACTATTCGTTCAATTTCGTTATCATTTCCTTAATTATCTTTTTCTATTAATTTGGTTTATCTAGTACATGAGTTGTATTAAATGGGTTGGCTACATAATCTCGGTGTTAAAGTCTCAGTTTTCAAAATCTCGGTTTTCGAAATTTCGGTTTTTAAAATCTCGATTTGATTTGAATCTCGATCGAGCCGCCCGAATTAATAAAAAAATTTCAAAACCGAGCATTTGATGAAATTTGCGATTATGTATCTGGTTGCGGGTTGCTAGTTTGAGTGTGTATGACTGAATATGTATGTTTGTATATGTGTGTTTGGGTATATGGGGTTGGGTATTAAATCTAGGATGACAAAATGTTGGATTTCAAAATCCATCACTTTCAAAATTCTGGAAAATGGGGATTTTCCATTTTAAAACGAAAATATCTGAAAATTATAAATTCTGGAAAATGGGGAGTGCAATTTTAAAATTGAAATATCAACAAATAATAAATTCTGAAAAATGGGGAATTTAATTTTAAAGTTTTCGAAAAATCAAGACTTTCTAAAACCAACATTTTGAGAATGAGGAGTGGCTAAAATATCTCGGTGATTCAAAATCTCGGTTTCTATAAATTCTGGGAAATGGAGAATTTAATTTTAAAAACTAAAACAAATCCGCGATTAGAACAGAGATTTTGAAAATCGAGCTTTTGAAAACCGAGATTTATAAATTTATGATTTTTGAAAAACCGAAATTTTGTAGAACCAAAATTTTTAAAACCGAATTTTTATTAAATTCGCTAATGTATTTTCACATATTTATACACAATTTTACTTAAGCGCTTTGCCCATAGGAAAACGAAAACGGATTTTACTTTTCTTACAATACATAACTTCAAAATCTTTAGCATATTATAGCTTAAAGACTCTCAAACTTGTTCATAAACACAATACAAAAATATTTTAATTTAAAAAATAATTTAAAATTATTTAACATTCCCAGAAAATTAAATTTTACATTTTTCTGTCAGAAAATTTAAAATATTTTTTCAATTTTTCGTCAGAAAAAGTACACGAAAATATTTTTCGTGTTGTTTTTCTGTTATAATTTTTTATTCTGTTATAATTTTGTAATGTCGGCTAAAAAATAAGTGATATAGCAACTTCACACACTAAACACAAAAGCATTTTCTTTTCTTTTTTAATATAATTCTAAGAATTCCGTTTTCTTTTTCAATAAATTAAAAAAAAAAATTAACTCACAGATACAAACATACAAGTTTTGATACTGGAATTTCAAACGAAAATAGTTTTTCGGTTTAGTAATGGGCAAGGCAAAACGAAAAAATGCTAAAAATTGTCAAATTTTTCGTTTTTTATGTTTTTCGTTTTCCTGTGGGCAAAGCGCTTTATATTGCTTTTGTGTAAGATTTCATTTAATTTAGGCAGGCCGTTTTAAAAATTTCAATTAAATTCTTGTAAAAGAAGAAAATGAACAACGTATTCTTTAGGTGATTTTGTCCGCCCACACAACAATCCGCCAATAGCTTACGCCTTTTTCATTCATAAAGATTACAAATCCTAACGCAGAAGGCAAAATAGATTTAATTTTTATTTTCTCCTTGTAAATTGTTTAGGTTTTTGATTTTTTTTATACATCAACAAAGCCAATAGCAAAGCTTCATAAATACGAATATAAAAATTTAGCATACAGTCAAAGTAAATTACTTTGTATTTGTTTGATTGCTTGGATTCATTTTTATAAAACATCTTGAATAAGGTTCAATGTAAAAAGCTACGTGCGCTGGCATCATTAGAGAGATTTGTCCTACGTAGTTCTTCTTATTCTATTTTTCTTTATGGTCAAACTCATTAAATATTGCCTCACAGAAACCTTAGCGACATCATTTGCACGATATCAGAAACTTGGGTGTGTGGTGAATTTGAAATTGACACGATGGAGAAATCGTCGTGGCCACAAAATACCATTATTATTTATTTTATGACTGTACCCAAATATAGGGAAATATATTTATTGAGTTGAGCACAGACATAAACCAATATAATAGTTGCATAGCAAGTTGCTATCCTATTATAGGTGTCACTTTGACCGAAAAGAGATGTGCCATCACAATTATATTTTCCAGTTGAAATGCGTTGCATTTCAAATAATTGTGGCGATAAACGAATTTAATTATCGATTTAAAAGAGTGAGTCGCTACAGTTCATTTATGAGTAGTTCGTCATCTGACGAATCTAAGGACGTTGGTGCGTCTATAATCCCTTCGATGCTAAAATTAAGTGAACACTTACATCAATTTTTTAAGAATACTCTAATTTTCAAGATCTCTACACCAGAAATTTTTTTTTGTTGTTTTGCTTAATTCCGTGTTCGCTCGTTTCCGTTGCGCTTTGTTTTTGTCGGCATTGGAACGTACTTTTTATGTAATATGAAATAATCGACGCGACCAAATTAAGTTAACACTGTATGTTTTGATATTTAATCCATTTTTTTCGAATAAACATTGGTTTAAATTAAGTTTTTGCAATATTAAATGATTTTCTTTGTTTTCTTTAGAAAATTAGTATGTTTTGATTGTTAAATATTTTGTTTAGTTCATGCCAAGACGAACGAGCATTCAGTTGATTTGCGACAACGGATTTTGACTGACCGTAAAATTGAGCTGGTATATATGTGGACATATTGAAAGAAAATTTGAAAGGCTTAGTACGCAAAATTAGGTTACCACGCCGCCGCCGGTTTATCTTCCAGCAGTACTTCCAAATTTGCCAAGGAATATTTTATAAAAAATAAAATCAAACTGTTGGAATGTGCTCCCGGATCTCTGGAAAATCTGAAAAATCTAATCCAATAGCCGGGATCTTAATCCAATAAAAAATCTGAGGATGCTCTTGGACGAAAAATTTCAATTTACAGAGCGGTCATATAAAAACAATTTTTTTAGAAATTTAAGTCAGGCATTGGAACAAATATCGACTGAAACCACTCCAAAACTAATAGAAAGTATGCCAAGGCGAATGGAAGCAGTCTGGAGGAGGACATCTAATACCCCTATAGAGAGGGTTTGAGGATTATCCGCATAAACTTTACTCTTCAAGAAACCCCATAAGAAGAAGTGCAATGGGGTTAAATCGCATGATCTTGGTGGCTAATTCACGTCTGTTCTTCGAGAAATTATTCGATTATTAAACTTCTCCTTCAAAAGATCAATTGATTCCGTTGCTATGTGGCATGTTGCACCATCCTGTTGAAACCACATATTCTGCACATCAATATCTTCCAATTGACCACAAAAAATTTCTAATAATCTCTCAATATCGAAAATTGATGTCCTTGGCTCTTCAGCAACACTAGTTCTAACAGCTGCAATATTTTCACTTGAGCGACCACTTTGATAATAAATTATGCTTCTCTGATCTTGAACTGAACCAGTTTCTTCAAATTTATCAATGATACGTTTAATAGCACAGTTTGTCGGAACATTTTTCCTACCGTATTTTGAACGAAATTTTCTTCCAACTTCTGAATAAATTTCACAAGAAAACACGTTGTCCACTCGTGTAGCGATCCATTTTAACTAAAGGCCTTTTCACATGAATCTAGATTTTTCTCGTACGAGTAAAAATGATTCACCGATTTCTCTTCAATTACATCGTAAAATATTTACTAGTCACTTGAAAAATACTGAAATACTTAGTAAGTAAACAATTCCGAATGTAATATGATTGCCAATTTTTTTAGCAAAACCACATTTCCTAATAATAATTGCAAAAGATTGTTTTCTCGCGCAAACTTTCCAATATGGCGGCGATTTAAACATTTTTTGCAGCTTTTATTAGGAAATGTGCCTTTGCTAAAAAAATTGTCAATCATATTACATTCGGAATTGTTTACTTGCTATTTTTTAAGTGACTAGTATAAATTTTACTATGTAATTTAAGAGAAATCGATGAATCATTTTTACTCGTACGAGAAAAATCGCGATTCATGTGTATAGACCATAACCGGAATGTTTGTACTTGTCATCTATCAAACAACATCCGGTACCTACTCTAGTACAAAAAATACATATAAATGGCGGAATATTTAAAAAGATACCTCAAATTTGAACACTCCAAGTACATATAACAAAACTGAATTCATCACCGTCTTTTTTCAGCAATAATGTACGACTTATTATAAGATTTACTATGAAAGTTGGACAAAAAAATCGGAAAATGGTGAAAAAAAAAAGTTTGTAACAATATGAATATTGCTATGGTGTTGGGTGAACGCAAATTAAGTTGAGTACGGGTGATTTTGTAGGGTATTGAATTGCCTTGAAAAATAAAATTTCAAAACCAAAAAAAAAAAAAAAGGAGGTCGAAGAAAAATACTACAACGACAAACACGGAAAAATTTTTTGTGAGAATACAACTTTCACAAAATATGCCATGGGAAATTTTACGAAAAAGCGATTATTACAGCAATAGTATTTAGATTGCCATGCAAAATACGTACCACAACACGTTATTATAGCGGTAGTTTTACGATTTTCACCATAGCAACGCGATAGTTTTACAATTTTCACCATAGCAACGCGATAATTTTATAAATTTTACCATAGCAACAAGAAAATCCTAAACAATTATCTCTAAATTTGTAATTGTATTTCAATTTTTTTTATTATGATGATTGAATTTTTTATACACACATCAAAGGAAAAGCCATGCAAACAAAAGC
This sequence comes from Tipula helvola, assembly GCA_963556165.1. Lineage (NCBI taxonomy): Eukaryota > Metazoa > Arthropoda > Insecta > Diptera > Tipulidae > Tipula > Tipula helvola. The sequence continues at coordinate 188,215,466 of OY744482.1, forward strand.
TTGTCAAATAATTTGCATACAACATGACACAAATGGATGAATTGTGATTCAATCGCTGACGGGAAAGTTGTATTCTCTTACTAAATACAACACGTGCTGCAATTAATGATCTATAATTTTTTACTCGTTAAAACCGACGCAGATAATTCAACTCGTGCTGCGCACTCGTTGAATTTTCAGCGCGGTTTTAACTCGTAAAAAATTATCGATAATAATTGACCACTAGTTGTATTACGAATGATAATAAAACGAAAGCCGAGAAAATATAAGAGGGTTTCGCTTAAATACGGGTTGTCGGGATATATACAACCAAAAAAAAAATTAATTTTGTAATGTGAATGATATTGAGAATTATAAAGCTTATTATTAGTCAATGTGGGGTTTTACCTAGGCTGTTATAAAAAGGCAAACTAAAAAGAAACAAACAAAAAAAAATAATTTGTATATAAAAAAAAAAGAAAAAGAAAACCCGAGGGAGACCCAAACATTGTGTTTTAAATTTTTACGGGTATTGCTGGGTGGTATATTAGCTGGATGCAGTCGTTCAAACCCTAGCCAGTTGGGAAGCGCGAGGAATCCTCAAGAGGAACTGAATTGGTGTCGCCCCTTCGAGAGATACACCACACAACAACAAGAAGTGTAAACGTAACCAAACCACCGGAATCAACGGAGCGATTCTCCTAAGTGTTTGATACGGGGACTGAAGCGCTGTCCCCCACCACATATACCAAATCGGGAAGGGGGACGAGCGGAGATAACTCCCGGACTGAATCGGTGTCCGGTCATCCTCTATCAGATGAGTACATTTTTTTATTTCTCTAAATAAATGTCGGTACGAACCTTCGTGGGGCACAAATATCGTTAGAAAAAAAGAAAAAAAAAAACAAAACACTAAAGACTAAATTTTGTGTAAAAGCAATTCAAATATTTTTGTTCCGTTTTTTTTGTTTTTTTTTCTATAACGGCCGAGTTACAGATACTCGTATATAGGGGGGTTTTGGTGAATTTTTTTTCTTTCTAACGACTAATATTATTATTATCATATGATTCATTAAACGGAATATAGCGAGTGGCAGGTGTGAGACACGGGGGGGGGGGGGGGGGGGGGGGGGGCAAGGTCAAATCCTCATTATTGTTACCCGCAAGAGCGATACACCCACGACCACCACCATTGCGATGGTAACCTCCCTGAACCGAGCTGCCGGGAATAAAGGCTCTAGGTGGTAAATAAGCCGGTAACAAGTTGTAAACCAAATTTCAACATTTTCCGATTTTTTTAGCCAACATTCGGAAAAAAAATTCATGTTTTCAGCTAAATATCAGAAAAATACAAAAACTGTCGGATATAAAAATACTTGGGACCCTTTATAAAAAGCAAAACAAAATCCCAAAATATTATTGACGATTGGAGGATCACAGATTCCACCTAGTGGAACATTTTTAAACTAATTTTTAACTTATCAGGTAAATTTGACGTTCGAAATTGTTGTAAATAATTCCAATTTTGATCTGTAAACACAGTTTTTACTTATCAGATTGCTAATAATTGTAAATAATTCCAATTTTGGACTATAAAACAATTTTTAATTACCGCATTGCTAAATTTGTGACATATGTCATTTTATCAGATGCATCATTTTAACTATTGTCCTCGAGAGGCGCTTTCTTTACTTTTACAATCGTCAATAGTGAACATTTTGTGACTAATAATTTTTTTTTCGTATCTAGGTCGGTTGCGTAAATTATAGAAACGTGTTTATCTTTATATAAATCGAAAACGCAAAAATATTTTATCTTTATTTTTTGTTTTTTTCAAAAGTACAGTTTTTTTTCAAACAAAGTAAACTAGTGTTATTTTCGTTTGTTTGTGACACAAGTAAAATTGGAATAGCAAGGAGAAGTTGTTCGAGTAAAAATTGTGCATGAATGGGAGGAAAATAAGCAAACTTCATATTCCGTGATCGCAAAAATTTGCAAAACAACAAAATGAAATGTTTGCAAGATTATAAATCGATTTCTCAATGAAGGCACGTAAAATCCAAACCAAAAAGAGAGGAACACGAAACAAGAAGTTAGAATTAAACGTTTCAAAGACATTAAAAAATACACCCTCTAAGTCAGTGCAAAGAAACATAGAACAACAAAAGATACGCTTCAGCGAATCAAAAAAAAATCATGGAATAAAAACTTACAAGAAGCAAAAAATTCCTAAACGGTCGAAAAAACAAACAATTGTTGCGTTAGCACGAGCAAAATTGCTCTACGAGGAAACGTTTCTAAAAATGGATTTTTCAACATTACTTGGTTCACAATTTTATACAGCAGAACCTGGAGAAGTACTGGATGAATCGATCACTGCAATTCGACAAGAGAAATTTGGAGAAAAGCTGTTGGTCTGGCAGGCGATCTGTCACCTTGGTTTTAAAAGCACCCCGTTTTTCACAAAATCGACAATAAATACCGATAACTACATAAATGAGTGCCTGAAAAACGTCTTTTACCACTTGTACGAAAGCATAACAATTCCACATTATTCTGGCCATGTTTGGCTTCGACGCATTACGCGAAAAAAACTTTGGAGTGGCTAGCCGCGAACAATGTGAATTTCGTACGAAAAGAGATGAATCCTCCGAACACTCCAGAATTGCGTCCAATCGAGAGATTTTGGGCAATTATGAAACGGAATTTGAGAAACGATGGCCGAACTGTGAAATCAGTTGAAGAATTGAAAACAATTTATCAATCTACTCAACGAAAAATGGATGGAAACGCCGTACAAGCCTTTATGGCAAACAATAAAGGAAAAATTCGTGAATTCCAAAGACATCCTCTTTTGGGTAAAATTAAATATTTTTTTGTAAAATATAACTTCAATAATTTTTTATGTAAATGATTCAGTACAGTTGTTTAAAATGGTTTCCGTACTTAACGCGACAGACCAGTTACGGTGATACCTATAGTTTAGACTAGCACAATTATTATTTGAAATTGTAGTAAAATTGTGTCCACGGCAAAAATTATTATACAATGATTATACCTGAGATATAGAAATAAATTATTCAGTACAAACGTATGGCTGTCGATGGCGGTTTCACGTTTAAATTCTGCATGTTTTTTGGAAGTTTTTTTCTGTAACCAAAAACTTAATATAAAAAAAACTAACAGGAGTTGTGTTTTTTTATTCGCTCCCGATAGAAGCTATGCGAAGGGGCCAATTTTCTATACCCTCAATTAAAATTTGATATGCGATTTATTGGTAAATTAAATTGATTTAGCGACAAACTACAATTTTTATTCAATTCCTCAGTGAAAATATACCTACCTATTTATAAGGAACCGCAATCAGGAGCTAATTTTATTTGATAGCTCTCGATAACAGCTCCGGATAGCGAATAAAAAAACGCACTAAGTAGCTATGTTTTTTTATACGCTATCCGAGCCGCTATCGGGAGCCATCGTATAAAAATTGCTCCCGACAGCTGCTAGCTAAATATTTTTTATTTCAATTTTTTACTGAGGAATTCAATTAAAAATTAAAGTTTGGCGCTAAATAAATTTAATTTTTCAATAAATATCACATACAATTTAAATTTAGGTATAGAAAATTGGCCGCTCCGCATAGCTTGTTTCGGGAGTGAATAAAAAAACACAGCTAGTGGAAATCACATGTTCTTATTTCAAAATCTAAACATTTTCGTTTTCATACACGCACAAAAAACCATTCGATAAATAGAAATTATTTAGTATTTATGTGCATCGTAAATTCTCCAGACGTATTTACTATGGGTTTTGTTTATTTTTGTTCCTTCATCGTTATCAGCTATAAATTTTACGAATTTCATGTAAGTTATTGATGGTTTTGATCATCAAAGGAGACATAATTTATTTCCCGGGAATATTGGGTTTGTGTACAAATTGTTTTATTTCCTAATCTGCTTTAATTCCTAATTTGTTTTTTCTTGCCTTACAGGTCTTTAATTTCAATGCTTTGTTATCGTGTTTCCAATCCTCATATTACCAACATTTTTTTTTATTGTGATTCTAAAAAACCAAATAGATTTTTGGTGTAATTTATTTTAGACAAGTTTAACAGTTACGAAGCCATTGAATAATATGTTCTGATAAATGTGGAATAAAGTGAGCAATTTAACACTGGAATGTCAAGACGCCTAAATATTCGTTTATTCAAGTTGCAATAAAGTAATAAAAGATATAACGAGCATGGGCGGATCTAGCTTTTATGTTTGGGAGGGGTGGTAATTTTTAACTAATGTGTAACTATTATATACCTAAACAGAAATATCTTTTTTACAAACCCGTTTTAAATTATTTATAAAATATATTGTATTTATGAAGGACTTGGTCGCACGGAGTTTATGATTATTTCTTCCTTAGCCCTCAATCCATGAACCAGGGTCGTTTTCATCCTGGCCAAAACTACTTTTTCTAATTTTTCCGAAAGTTGCTCCATATGCAATTTAAAAAAAAATATTAGTTTTTTTTTGCGTGCAAAAAAACGATTGTTTCTTGAATAAGGATGCCTAAAGATAATCCGTGAATTATTTAAGATTTTTTTATTGATAATTGTTGATTTTATAGCGCAAAGACGAAACGACCATGATTCATGGAATTAAGGTGCTTAAAATACCTGCATGGACTGAGGATTAGGTAGTGTTAGTAGTATGCTGCTTTCAATTAGGATATGAGATATGCGTAAATACTAAAGTTTTTGTTTACATTTTATTTTCAATTGACTGGTAAATGTAATCAAGATTTTTTTTTTCATGCGTACATTATTTAATCCATTTTTTTAGCATTATTTCTGTAAAATATCGAGTTTTAACCTGTCTGAATTTAACAAGTGCTTATATACACTTAGTCAGTTAATATGTACATAGTTGAAATATTTGCGTTAATTTTAATGATTGAAATGTATATTTTTAGAGGTTTTTGTTTCATTTTGGGAGGGGTAATTACAACCTCTACCCCTCCTTGTATCCGCGCCTGATAACGAGTGGTTTTGAATTGTAATTTAAGGAATAAGACTATGCAGATAATTCAGATATGTCAAAAACATTTTGAAAAAAAATAAAGGTTTAAAGAAATATGCCGCCCCGACAAAAAATTGGCCAAATTTTAACATAAGTATTGATCTCCATGAAGATAATAATTCAATAGGATCAATTTTATCTATTGATACCATCAGAAAGAGACGATAATAGATGTTTCAGACATAAATGATTTTGTATCCGGTACACACCAAATGACTTTTACTTAATGCCCTACTCACAATTTGGATGAAAATATCGATGATTTGAATCTCGAACAAATGCCATACTTACCTATTCCTTAAACAAGGAAATATTCCTTAACAATAGAGAAGATTTGACCTCAAGACAGGAATTATCATTTCCAAATTCTTATCTATATATGTACGTGCTTGACCATATAAAAAATGAAAATCTAATTAACAAATTGAATAGGTTGTTAAACCTCTCATAATGTAATAATATAGAAATAAAGGAAATAAAACGAAAATCTATAGTAATATTGGAAGAAGGCTGAAGATGATTCATTCAGTACAAATATATTAGGCAAAAATGGGTACCTCACTGCAATATATAGGGTACCATTGTATGTATACTTAAATATTTTGCATACAACTTACATGTAAATATTTTAACTTTAATGTGCCAGTTTCTATTCTACTACATGTACAGCAAAGGTACCTTATACATATAAGCAAATGGGGGGTTTCCTTAGTATTTTTTTCATTTTTTGTACTGAATGATTCATCTCTAATATGCTATGATCTTTCCTGAACCGAAGTAATTTAGTGTCTTTTCGAAGGAAATGTGAAATTGAAGAACATATATAAAATAATAAATCAAAAAATCAAAAGTGGCCAAAATTTCGAAAAGGGGTTGCTCAAGATTTACAACTGCATACCATTAATTAAGAGCAAATTTGAAATTTAAACATGTAAGGGGTTAATTACAACGTTCTCAATAAAATTAAGGAAAAAATAAGTAATATGAGGAGCATAGACGCCGAACAAGCCATTTTAATTTTCAGCGAAATACACATAAAATCAGATCTGGTATATAATACTTATTTAGATTTAGACCACGTACATAGATGGATTTCCAGATATAGGGACGAAAAAATAAAATTGGCAACCTAATCTGCTGTTACATGATTATCATTCATCCGAAAAAGGTGTTGTTGCAGACAATTCATTTTTACTCATTCGGCAGAATTGAAAAAATGTGTTGAAATCGGAGTCAATATTAGAGAGGAATTTTTCATCATGGTTTGCGATCAATGACCAGATAATAAAGAAAACTTCAAGATGTTTGGGATTGACTTTCAAAGGCATTTTTCTGTGATAATTATAAAGAAATTGTGGGAATTTTCGTTGTACCTCATCTAATGATAGATGTACATAAATACTCTAATTAAATCAGATATTCGAAGTCCTGATAGCCCAGTCGGCTGGAAGATTTCGATAGAATCAAATTCCATAACAAAATGTTGCCCAAAGATCAGATTAAGATATATTTATCCAAATAACTTCGAGGTAATGAGAGTTAATTTAGCCACCAATTTTCAGTAGTAGCGTCCTTGCTGAAATCAGACCTACTGCCCAACTTACCAAAATGTTGAACGAGTCAGTCTCTGTTTCCATAAATTAAATTTATTGAAAAATTTGTAAAATTGTTCGATTGTCACAAATCCAGAACCAAATTTTGCAAAAAAAACAATTTAGATGCGCATTTATAGCAGGAAACAATGTGAACCAATTTCTAGATTACATTTTAGATTATATTTCAAACATATCTGTAATTTAAGTGAATACCATTTATTGTCTTAAGGAATTAATTCAAACAATTAAAGAGTACAACAAGTTTCAAAACAAATTTTGTTAGAGAATTTTAGAATTTCTTATACACTACTCCAAAAAATTAAAGGAACACTAATTTTTTTCAATTTTTTTAGTGTTTTTTGAAGAGCTGTATCTTTGTAAAATACGGTCGTACAGAGATGAAAAGAAAAGCATTTTATAGCTTCAAATCTCTAGTTTTGAGACTTTTGAGCGGAAAATTTTTGTGAGATACCGTTATCACGCAATCATAAGAAAGAGCGCGAAATAAAAAAATTCGAATTTTTTTTTTTTTGTAAGAATCCATGGGCGCGGGAAATTTATTTAAAGTTAAACCAATGCATAGGTTGGTTAGCATGTTAATTAGGCGTAAATTTAATTTCATTCTGGTCTCTCTATGTCAACTTTTTGCTGAGATATCTGACTTTGAATCAAAAAATAACCTTTTGTCTTTGATCATCGATATCTCAGCAACCAATGATTGCACAGTAAACTTCAGGGCAGCCTTAAAAATTTCAGTAAATTTCCTACAAGACCCTTTAATGATTAGTTGAGAACAATTTTTTTTTTCACCCTCAATACTGATTTGAAAGAAGTACAAAAAAAACGACTTTTTAGGTTGGCTTAGTAAATCTACCGTTACTTTACAAATATTGATGAAAAGACTAATGTTGCCAGGTCATTTTACAGTTTAATGTACTCCTAATAGCCCTGTATTATTTTCAAATTGATCCATCCAACCGTTTTTCCGGACAGATTGATTAAAGTTTTACAAAACAATTCAAGGAACAAGTGATCATCAAAATAAAAAAACGACTTTTTCACATTTTGCGTTAGTTACTTGTTATTTGTTAACCCTTAACGATCGTACGATTTTTTTGCAATACTCGCCCATAAGAGACGGCAGAAAATTAAATAAAGTTCTGCAATATGACCAATTATTATGGAACTTGGCTATTGCTGAACCGATTTTAGTTAAATTTGGTATGGGCGATGGAAATGGGATTCTAAAATGAATTTTAGCTAAAGTTCTGGAATATGGCCAATTAGATAGGAACTTGGCCATTTCTTATAAGATTTTGATGAAATTCAGCATGTGTAATGAAAATTGGATTTTAAAATTATGTTTAGATGAAATTCTGGAATAAGCCGTATTAGGATGGAACTTGGCCATTTAAATTTATATGGTTAATTTGGAAGGCGCTTGCCTATTCCTTAAACGAATAAAAAAAATTCGACATGTGTTATAAAAGTGAAAAACTAAAATGGTTATTTCATGTATTTAATGATTTATTTTATCAATAATTTAAGAATCTCATTTTCATCGTGAATGCTGAAATTCATAAAAATAGGATACAAAATTTCCAAGTTCCATAATAAATGGCCAAATTCTGGAACTTTATCCAGAAATCACTTTAGAATCCCATTTCCATCGTACATGCCGAATTTCATCAAAATCGGATAAGAAATGACCAAGTTCCATCCTAGTTGGCCATATTCCAGAACTTTATCCAATAATCATTTTAGAATCCCATTTCCATCGCGCATACCAAATTTCATCAAAATTGGATGAGAAATGGCCAAGTTCCTTCCTAGTTGGCCATATACCAGAACTTCATCCACGAATCGTTTTAGAATCCCATTTCAATAACGCATACCAAATTTCATCAAAATCGGATGAGAAATGGCCAAGTTCCATAATAATTGGTCATATTGCAGAACTTTATTTAATTTTCTGTCGTCTCTTATGGGCGAGTATTGCAAAAAAATCTTACGATCATTAAGGGTTAACAAATAACAAGTAACTAACGCAAAATGTGAAAAAGTCGTTTTTTATTTTGATGATCACTTGTTCCTTTATTTGTTTTGTAAAACTTTGATCAATCTGTCCGGAAAAACGGTTAGATGGATCAATTTGAAAATAATACAGGGCTATTAGGGGTACATTAAACTGTAAAATGACCTGGCAACATTAGTCTTTTCATCAATATTTGTAAAGTAACGGTAGATTTACTAAGTCAACCTAAAAAGTCGTTTTTTGTACTTTTTTCAAATCAGTATTAAGGGTGAAAAAAAATTTGTTCTCAACTAATCATTAAAGGGTCTTGTAGGAAATTACTGAAGTTTATAAGGCTGCCCTAAAGTTTACTGTGCAATCATTGGTTGCTGAGATATCGATGATCAAAGGCAAAAGGATCTTTTTTGATTCAAAGTCAGATATCTCAGCAAAAAGTTGACATAGAGAGACCAGAATGAAATTAAATTTACGCCTAATTAACATGCTAACCGACCTATGCATTGGTTTAACTTTAAAAAAATTTCCCGCGCCCATGGATTCTTACAACAAAAAAAAAAAAATCGAATTTTTTTTATTTCGCGCTCTTTCTTATGATTGCGTGATAACGGTATCTCACAAAAATTTCCCGCTCAAAAGTCTTAAAACTAGAGATTTGAAGCTATAAAATGCTTTCTTTCATCGCTGTACGACCGTATTTTACAAAGATACAGCTCTTCAAAAAACACTAAAAAAATTGAAAAAAATTAGTGTTCCTTTAATTTTTTGGAGTAGTGTATAATTACCTTGAGGTTTAACCAGGATCCCATCGACAATTTATTACGCAACGTATCGTAAGAATAACTATATGGAGATCTTCACCCCATTTACTAATAAAGGGTTTTCCAAATGAGTCGATGAAAATAGATGTTGTAGGTCTTTCTAAACTTAAAGTGGTGTGTAACCGAATGCATAATATCGTTGAAAACTTGAAATTTCTTTCTGGACCTGAATTAAACTTAGCCGATAAACATACATTTGTTCCGTGAATTTGTTTGCGAAACTGATTCGTTTTCAGCATGTTTGGGCCTGAGACGGCAAGTTTTTGAAAGCTGAATTAAACCTGAGCAAAAATTTATTCATTTTAAAGAAGTTTGATGTCGCGGACTTAGTTCATATTGAGGATGAATTGATTTCGCCAAACAAAAATTTTCGGCGGAATTGGTGCCCTCCGACTTAACCCTTAAACTCATGACTGGGGTCAAACGTACCCCACGCGAACTTCGAACTATGCTCCTGAACTAGCGAGCAGTATTATTGACTCCTGACCTAAACCATAATTCAATTCGAAGGTCTATGTGTGGTGTCAAGTCAACTGCAGCTTCAGTTGATCGCTGGCTGTAACGCAGTATGTTACGAAATTGGGTGTGGGATGTGTTGCATCCCAGTCATGAGTTGACGTTTGACTTGTGGCGGTATGTTAATTTGATATTTTATATTGAAATCAAACATTTTATATATGTATATTATTACGTAATCTGAGGATAATAGTCAAAAACAGTGAGCTTCCGGTATAATAAACCACCAACGGACTGTCGCAATAGTTTGCTATAAGGATGTGCGGATAGCACAAACTTCTATATTTTAAATCGATTGTGCGGCAATTGAATAAATTGTTGTACGGTACTTCATCCTGTTAAGTCAGTTTAACTTATTGTACGAATTTATAATAAAAGAAACATTTAAAACACAATTTTTGATTACGTTTTGATAAAGTGGGCAACACTTCTCAGATTTCGGATTTTCGTCATTTTCAAATGGCCCAAATAAATATACCTTTTTTAACTGAATACAGTGGCAGTCAATTTTTTTTAAATAACAAAATCGGTTTATCAGCATAGGACCGGTTTTATAATCAGGAAAAACGTGGGGTGCGTCATGAGTTTGAAGGTAAAAAAAATAAAGTTATGAGTTATTAGAGTTGTATAGGGTTAATTCGGTCCTTCAAATTTTTGTGCGTATTTAGTTTTGTTGTTTTTCTGAAATTATTTTTTTTAAGTTCATTCGCCGAACAGACCAAGACTTTAAAATCGGATCGACCGAGCCAGTTTATGAAAAATCTTTTCGCCATCTTTATAATTTTTCATAGAGATTCAATATTTTCAATATTATTATCCACGAAGCAACTTATAAATTACCCTTGCATGTTAAATTGTATTTATATTTATGATTTTCTAGACTGCAATTTATTTATTTTCCTCGTATACGTAATCGAAAGATACAATTTGATTTTGATTCCAATGTTATTGAAGTGAAACTTTTATACAGCATTTTAGAATGTAGTAAAACCAATGTAACGTAAATTTGTCCGACGCTAGTAAAAAAAATTTACTTACACACGTTCTTTAATATAATGTGTGCGCACGCGCTTGATGATATTTCATTGGAACCCAAAAGGAACCCAAATTAAGCATGTGTAGTTTAATTGATTCTAAAAAATGAAATGGCAATAAGTATATTAGAAACAAAGAGAAAGTACACGCATACTTTTAAGTATTATATTTTATACATATTAGCAGTCTGTGAAAATTGCACATAGCCATTGATAAATAATAAGATAATAATTTTAAAATTATTTAATCGGTAAAGGGGCATTTACACGAATCATTTTGGATGATTATCGTGGATGAATCATTCAAAATGACTACTTTGTTCTACTTTTCGTTCACTTTGGATGAATTATCCGCGATGATTCATACAAAGTGAACTTTGAAATGGTTGAAATGCGCCTACCATTCAACCAAAATGTTCAGATGAACTGACATTGTATAAATGTTGTATTTAAATTTAATTTTTTTTTTGAAGTAATTTTGTATTAAATATTTCACAAGCTTTGTTATTAATAGTGCTCATGTTGTTGCTGAGTTTGTTTATAGAGGGTGCTAGTGACAAAACGCTCAATATGCAGGCATAGGCAACTACTCAAATTCCCGACGCTTAAATTAAATTTAAATAAAGCAGGCGAAATCCTGAATATGTCCCTATTAAAAGAACGTGATTAAGGGGTTCAACGGCGACTGAAGCAACTGATAACTCTCTGCGGAAAATGTAAGCTATAATGAACAACACTTTCATGTCCTTCGATTCATCTCTTTGAAGGAAGCTGGCGAAGAAGTATGCAGATAAAGCAAAGATATTTACTCAATATCACAGCAACCGAATTTTTTTTCTAAAATCATTAAAAATTATCTGCTCGACCGAATGTTTTTGGTTCCACAAGGCAGTATGCTATGTCAACTATTATATCTGATCTATATTTATTTATTAACCAATGTTTTGTAAATGGTTTTATCCCTAAAAAGGGAGATATCATTATTAAGGACAATTATCGGCCCATTGCATTGCAACCCACAATTTTGAAGGTCATTGAAAAGTCAATGAAATCCCGCATTGAGAAATTTCTTGACAAATTTGAGTTTCTTAGTCCTTATCAACACGGCATTAGATCTGGCAAAAGTACTGAATCTGCGTTAATTAATTTCTTAAATGGGATTCATATTAATCTTAATTAGAAGAAGTGTGTTAGTGCAGTCTTCATCGATATAAAGAGAGCCTTTGATATGGTGGATCATAATCTGCTTCTGCGTAAGCTCCAGTCTATTGGTTTTAGAGGTGTATCACAGAAATGGTTCGAGTCTTATCTCAATAATCGAACATTTATGGTTAGGATAGATAAATCACAAAGCATTCCATTTAGTATTGAGCATGGTGTTCCTCAGGGTTCTGTTCTGGATCCTATCTTGTTTTTAATTTATATAAATTCAATTTTTAACTTAAACTTAAACGGTAAAATTGTTTCTTTTGCAGATGATATTGCATTAAGTTATTTTGATTTGACTGCTAATGAATTAACTAACCATATAAATTCTGACATGAAAATTCTTCGCACATGGATAATCACTCTTTGCTCTTAAGCGAAAAAACTAAGGTAATGTTCTTCAAATTGATTGGTGATCCTTATCGCAGTTTCATCCCCGAGATTTTTTATCATGTACATAATTGTGACTCACTTAAGTGTAGCAGCATTTGCATTAAAATTGAAAATGTTAATTTATTTAAATATTTAGGATTGAACGTTGATGCAAATTTAAACTGGAAACCACATGTTCAAACTGTCAAAAATCAAGTTAATTCTGCATTACGTGCTATCTATTTGATGCGTAAATTTTGCCCATCCAATGTTTTACTCAATTTTTATTTTGCTTGCGTGGACTCCCGCATCAGTTATAGTTTACCATGTTGGGGTAGAGTACATTTTGATACAATTGAACTGCTGCTAATTTTACAAAAGTATATTATTCGGGTTATGTTTTTCAAGCGTCGATACGATCATTCTTGGGCTATTTTCAAAGCCTATTGTTTTTTTTTTGCGAAGTAGACATCGGTTGCCGCGAATTGTTTCCACATATCAAGTTCGAAATAATTAGCGAAATTTGTACTCTGTACCGCCATTTTCGTCTCAATTATTTCGTAAATATTATATAGTTTCTGCGCCCACTTTTTTTAATCGATTGTCACCTCATGTTAGGACGTTGATTTATGATAAGAAATTTTTGCGTGTGGTCAAAGATTGGTTATTTCAAACTAAAGATGTGGGGTTTATGTTTTCTAAATAAGTTTTGTTTTATATAATTTAATTTTTCTTGGTAATGCTACTGTGTAAGTTACTTTGGGTTTTATCATTATTATAATATTTTTGGTATAATCTTAATGTTATTTTTTTAATTTAATTTTTTTTTTATATTAAATTTAATTTTTAACATTTGGTTATTCGAAACTGTCATTTTGACAAAGATTATCCAATCTTCTTAGCCACATTTTTTGTATGAGTTTTTAAAAAAAATGTATACTTCTATATTTTTTGTTATACATATATGGTTAAGAGAAATAAATAAATAAAATAAAAGTTCCCAGTCCAACCCTTCAAATACATCCTGATGTACATATATCTGATCTATACAACATAAAATTATATGAAAATGACATAAAAAAAGTCAAATAGGATGGCTAACTAAATGGAGAATTAAGTTCAATGAGCGTAAATCGGCACACGTTATAGTGACACTCTGCAAACTGACCTGCGTGCGACTACGAGACTAAATAATATCATTCCACCACAACAAAATTACATGGAAAAAGCACATTGGTACTAAGCGTCAACAAACCAAATTAAGGTGTTTTAAAATGAACTGGTTAATAGGAAACATTCCAACTTAAGCCTGAACCGGAAGGTTTTACTATATAAATTGTACATAAAATAAACATTCTATGATTTTGTTTTTTAATTCACAAAAACTACTTCTCAAAACCACAAATCAGATGTCAATGCAAAGGAAAATAGAGCTTAATGTTATAGCAAAAAAGTATACATGTTATGCCCAAATAGGAGGTCAATCAAAACGCCTTATCAAACATTCTAGTGTTAACACTCAAATATTTTGTTCTGGTCAATACAATTCGCAACACACTCCAGATCATTAATTATTCTATATAGTGAACCAAGTATTAGAACTCTTTTGGGTTCGTTAACAGACTAACGAAATTCGCCAGAAAGTAAAAACCAATTACTAAATGAACAATGCTTAATTCTTTGTTTTTCTAATGTACTTAATTGACAAGGCAGGCTTAAAAATAATCATAATCATAAGAAAATGTATAAAACCCGACTTTTAATATTTTTAGGTTAATTGATTTATTTAGCAAAAAATATTTTTTTTTTAAAACTAACATCAAAACTAATATTAGTTGTACGAATGTTTAAAGGTTGTTTTGCACCACTAACAGAGTAGTGATTAGCTAAGCTCAATTAGCTGATATACCACTAATCTAATTGCATTGACACACAGCTAACCTAACGCTAGTGGCACCATTGGTTTATGGTATCGATATTAATGCAAAAGTTATCACATGAATAATCTAGAAATAAATCGGATTAGCTATCCTTACACTATAGGTGATCTGGAAAAATTAACCAATCGCGCTTAGCTAATTCCTAGTCTGTCAGTTGTATTAGTTTTAATTAGGGGAGAGTCTCCGGTTATGAGCACAGTTTTGTTTTTGACCCATAATTTTCCTTTGAGTCCATATTATGCGGAGATATGAATATCAATGGAAAGCTAGAGACATTAGCTAAATGTTTGCTAAAGTCATCTTTATTGGCAAAAACAAAAATCGTAACCGGTTATGTACACCATTCGAAAATTCGCTGAAAATGGGAAAAATTTAAAGAAAACGCGCGTAATTTGAAAGAATTTTGAGCCTTCAGTGGCAAACATAGCAAAACAAGGCATTCTAAAATTTTATTCAACTTCAGTCAACTTCGATGGCAAAGGCTTCAAACAGATGATCCAAAGTCAGATGATGGAGAGTTTTTTTTTTTTAAAGCGTTTGGCCGACAGGTTGCCTTCTTTTTTGACTTTTCGGGGGGTGGGGGGGAGACGGACGCTTTAAATAAAAAAAAGAGGGTGCCTACTACCGGTTACATTTAAGTGCCCACAACCGGAAATCACGATCATTCTCGGAGTAACCAACAAAAATGTGATGCGTCATGGTTTTGATTTAAATCGATGTGGCATCCCAACGAAATCACAACGAAAATATTGTAAAAATATCGATAACACTCACCTGCTTGAGATTATTCACTTTGATTTATCGCACTTTTATAACATTGGAAAATTACAATTGCGTTGATTTTTACGGACTTTCTTTTAATGTGCAGCTCGTCCATTCACTTCGATATTAGCTAGAAAACTGCGTAGGTACTGTCAAAATACAAGTACGAGAATAGTCAGATCAGCAAATATTTGCATTCTGTCAAAAGTTATGCAGGGGTGCCCACAACCGAAGACTCTCCCTTACTTAAATGCTTACTGACATGCATTGAGTTAACTTCCAATTAGTGTTGCGATTAAAATTACATTCAATTATTAAAATTTGATTAGTACTGCTGTTTGAAGTAAACAGTTTCCAATTCTTGAACCGTTAATATTTTTCCATATACATAATATTATAACATCGAATGTATTATTTAATAAAGCTCAAATACTAACGCACTAAATAATTAACTACAAATTTACTCAGCATGTGTATGTACTATAAATCGATTTAATTAAAATGGCAACAGAGTTAATTTTCTTATCCGCGATTTGCATTTATTACAAACTACATAATTGTATAATACAAAATTCGATGATGGATTAAATAGAGCGCAAAACTATAAATAAATAATTTTCTTGTTATTGTAAATGAGCTTTTACCACCAACGCTGCTGATAAGTAATCATATCAAACATATAATATGGTGACAATGAAAAATATGAAAACTGCAACAACAGCGCAAAACAAAGTCAACAGCAAAATGAACGTGCAAATGAATATAATGATTGTGAACAGCTTTTTTCGCTACCTAGACCTTTCCACCTCTTACACCAAATATTTTTCATCTTATAATGGGTTTTCATCTCTCTCTGTGTATGTATATGTATGCTTTATTATTATTATTTATTTAGTCTATCTGTCTGTTCACGTTTTTTTGTGTTTTATTAATGTAAACAGCACCACAAAAAAAGGCAGCATCGCAACAACAAAATATTCCTCTAAGAAAAACCAATTAAGATACGATTGTTCGTTTTTATTTTTTATGAAAATTGGTTTTTGAGGTTTTTGTTTTCGTTCGGCTTTTCTCATCCCTGTAACCATATAACAGCGGCGCTCACAAAGTAGTTGTTATTTAGGGTGTTTCACTTTAATTTAGAAATTTTGTCTGTTCGTTTGCTTGCTATAATGTATTAAATCTTAAATGATCGAGATTAGTTTTTATTTTTATGTTTGATGATGAATAAAACAAAAAAGAGGAAAAACGAATTTTCCAATTTTTATTAAATGGATTTTCGGGTTTTCTTTTTCTGTTTTGATTTGGAATATACATATTTGCTCGAACCAAAAGGGTGTTATGAAATTTTTTGTAATGAGAACTTCAGATGGGATTTGAATATATTATTTTGGAGATAAATACGAGATAGACGAGCTAAATTACGAATGTTTTTTGTTTGTTTGTTTGTTGGGAAATTGATTAAATAATTAAAATAATTTTGGTCTGGATATAAATTTCGATAAACGACTTTCGTACACAAATGAAATTGAATTTAATTATTACACTGTTCGTTATTTTGCTATATTATGTATGTATACAAAATAAAAAGGTTGAATGATTGATAATTTGGGTTAAAAGTTTGATGATTTTGTTAATGATGATCCTTTTCGATTAGTCAGTGGTTGGGTGTTAAATTATTATTGCTTGATGTTGTTTTTTTTTTGTTGTATACGTATTAGGTTGGGAGCTGTAATTTTTTCAAGCTTGGCCAATCTCTTTGAAATCCAATTTGCATAAATTCATTTTATTTCATTGTTTAATTCACTTTTTTAAGCTTTATGTTATAATAAAATAGTTTTATTTGGTGTTTTAGCTTAATATTTCATTTTTTATTAATTATTTAATAAAAACCCGATGTTTTGACGGTACATTCCGTCATTCTCAAGAGCACAATTTTTTACTACAATTTGAAAGAAAATAAAGATACTTCGATTAGGAGTGAAAGTGAGGAGTGCGAATTAAAAAATATAATCGTTCTTAAAAAATTCATACGATATTACCTTACCAGACATTGATATCCGATTAAATTGAAATTTCGGAAATATCATCAACAGCAAAAATTGTTCGATTTAACTGCAACAGTACCAATATCATCAACATCTTCGGTGCCTTGAATCGAGGCCTCACCTTTATGATTATGACAGCTGCTGATAATATAGCCGGAATCACAAACAATAGAACAGAACTTGAAGAGTTCAACATTACTCAACATATAGTGCGAACAGCTAAACATACTCGGCACAAAAATGGGTCCCTGAGCCTATCAGAATCAAAAACTGGAAGACGCATAAGTGATAAACTCAGGCAATCAGTGCTAGATTATTATAAAGATGATGATGTCAGTCGTTTAATGCTTGGAAAGAACAATTGCCTAACTATTGAAAAAGTTAAAGTACGCGCCTAAAGAAGTGCGATAAGGGTTACACAAGACTAAATATCATGATGTAGCAAAGTCTCAAAAAATATCAGGAAGTGTACAAAAATTGGATTTTACAAATTTTCTCTGATCCATCCTAAAAACAGTTTTCGGTTGTATAATACATCAAAAATAGAAAATTAATTATTTATGGTTCCAAGATGTATACTGTTACCAATAAAAAGATACCGCAATACCAGGACTATATTTCATCTATATTATATGCTGATCCAACATCAACATATTACCATCTGTAATACGATAACTCCCCAGACAATGATTGCGAGGATGCTGAATTATTATTCAGTTAGTGAGTTTTAACCAATCAACTTGGAAAAATATTCGCAACCACTAGATAAATTTCTGGATTATTTAATTAAGCTTAAACCTCTGATTCCCTACTGCTTCATTTCAATAAAACAATCTAGCTTCACAAAAAATCAAAAAAATAACTTGTTACTTGTTTCTTGCGACTAGAAAATTCTTTAGGGCTAGAGTACTCTTAGGGGCTTGTTTGTTAAGCGAGTATTCATCCTTTTGTAATTTGCAAAAAAAAATAGGAGAAAAATTGCAGCATTGCAGCTTGATTATTTACGTTATTTAGAATGGAGCCATATTGGTTTCACGTTATTTAGAAAGTAGAGCTCAAGACCTTTAATTTAAGCGATTATAGACCTCTATTACGTGAAACCAATTTTGGACAGCAGGGGGTCTTCCGTTCAGAAAGAATGCCTTATACATATATATAGAATGAAAATTGTGGTACAATCAGTCCAGTCACCGCGGTCTAATGAGAAGATTGATTTTTTCATAATTATAAGCTCATCAGTTCGAAACTGGAATAAATTCTCTTCCAATTTTCGGAAATATTAACTTCAAATAAATTATAATTTTAATTACAAAGTTTTTTAACTTCGTAAACTAATTTAACCATCAAAATTCTCAGAAAAATCAGACTATTATGAAATACAAATAGAGGTTATAAATTAATGAAATGCCTCCCACTCATCACAGAGTATTTCTAAAGTTTCAAGAAAAATATTCATAAAAAACTGTTTCTAAGGGAATATTATCTAAAAATAAACACGAATTCTTCTAAGGACATTCAACGTTAAAAAATTTTACGTATACAAAATTAATTTGTTACATATAAAATCAGCTGTTCATAGAAAATAACAACTTTGAATTGACTTGGTGAAGGACAAACAATAACGGTTTGTTATTGTTTGGTGAAAAATAGTTTTTTGATATACTCATATTGTTATGTAAAAAATTGTTTATCTCTTTGCTATAACTAATACATAATTGTTAAAGTTTGGTTATTAATTTGAATTTTTTTTATATTTTTTAGTTTTTAATTGAGTTATTGCCTGGAAAATGTTCCAAAAACCGAAAATCAAAAGCACCACACACACGCACGCAAGTAGGCATCACACACACGCAAGAAACACCCACACACTCGCACGCAAGCAAGCATCACACACACGCAAGCAACACACACGCATAAAGCATCCCACATGTGTACACTTATGCTTTACAGAATATTTGTATGAGTCGTTAAATTCTGGCTTTAGAGTCGATGCCATTGACACAGACTTTTCTAGACCGTTTGATAAAGTCAATCATTCACTTCTAAGAGAAAAATTGACTGGGTACGGAATCCCAAGAATTCAACACATAGTGATACGTTGCAGCGTTTTAAATGTAAATTTACAAGATATTTAAATTATAATCATGAAAAGGAATCATAGGTAGCTACGCTGTATAACTTAGTGCCGCTAAAATTGCGAAGAATTTTGTCTGATGAAATCACTTTGTATTAAATATTAAATTGTAGAATAGATATTGAGTTAGCTCCGAGAGGTGGAATTAATTTCGATAACAATCCTAGCATTACAAGACGTCCTCATACATTTAAAATAATTGCATGTAGAATAAACCATCGAAATAATTCGCCACTACGGTTTCATTAAGTTGCAGCATAATTCGTATTTTAGTTATCAAACCTTAGTTAATGATTCTTTAGCCAATTTTCTACGCTATAATTCATATGCGCTATTATGTCATATTAAAGCTTAGTTTTATTAATAGTCAATATTTTGATAATGTGTCATCTGAATTAATCCTTAAATCCAAAGTTCAAACTAGAAGGAGCATGTCTTTATTTCTCGTTTTCATATTACTGGGAAAAACAAAAGATTTGATTCGATAAAATTGTCATGCTTCTCTCTGCTATCCAAAGAGATAAACTCATCTGAGCATCTTATCTTTTAAACTCTGTGTACTTTTGGAGTTTTACGACATTATAGTTAACTAATATTTTTTGGCCTCCTGGTATTTTAGTGCAGGAATTTCGTGGTCGTTGTCGTTCAAAAAACTCGAATCAAGACCATCGGCCATCAAGAGTTTAAATGATGGCAACAGTAATTTACAAAACAGTACCTCAGTTTTCTGAAAATTTTAGGAAAAATAAAAGAAGACCATTTGACAGCTCTAGACAATCTTTGGCGAGATTTTAGTACATAATTTTAAGACAAGCACCGCCAGAATACCGATTAAGACTTTTGTCTTTAAAAAAATAATTGGCAAAATGAGTTTTAGCTAAGAGAGTCTTAACGTCCGAATTGGCCTGATAATTTCACACTTACTCGGTGATATCGAACCGTGTCACGACGAAACCAGATGGTACAATGCCAGGCAAAACAAGAAAAGAATAACGTAGACAATGCATTGTGCAAGGATGATTAAGATGAAGCAGAAAGACACGGATTTTATATCACAAATGGTCCGTGAGTTTTCAGAGAAGATTAATGCGACCTCGTTTTTTTCATGATTGTTCTATAAGGGACATCGCTGTCAAAAAAAAAACGGCCGAGAATGGCAAATTTATAGAGATGGCAGTATTGAACATTAACGCTTTTTTTAAACAAAAGCAACCAACAGGAATTGTAATTTTGTCCTGCATTCGTAAGCTATTCGAGTCTATGATTAACGATGTGATCTACTTCGAAGGGACCAATTTAGCAGTGTCCCAAAATAATTTAATCAGTTTAATTATCTCGAAAGTTCAGGTTGACTTAGTTTATACAGACTGTGCTAAAGCATTCGACAAAGTTAATCATCGTTTATTGCTGTACAAGTTTAGTACATTTGACTATGATTTTAATCCGGTTAAATGGCTAATGTCATACTTATCGAATCGCAATACGCGTGTCAAGATTGACGATGTATTTTCTGATAATTATGTGGCATCGTCTGATGACATGAAATATTTGCTAATAGTTTAGTGGAATTGATTCAGGATTTACTCCTTGTGACTTGAAAGAATTTTGGGACTGATGCGATACAAATTTTATGTTTTTAAAGTGGATAAATGTGTTGTGCTTAAGTGATCACTTGTTGCAGGTCTAAAGGCTTCATTTGATTTTTGATTATGCCAGTGATAATCGATTTAGGTGTTATTTTATCTCGGATTTAACTTTAACCACTGGTTGTTATTAACAAAGCATTTTCAATGTTAGGTTTTATTAACAGCAGCAATTCTAAAGATCTCTACGACACAAAAACTTTCAAGTGTGGTCCCCGATTGGGTACGCAAGGGTCACTTCAACCACTAGCCTCTAGACGTAAATGTTCAAGTGTTTTTTCGCTGGTGCTCGTGATTTTCTTTTTATTTCGACAGCAAGTAGTAACTATAGTTAGCTTCCATATTTTTATTATATCATTTAAAAAAATTAAAAACAAAAATAAATTACAAAATACAGCTATTGCAGGTAATAAAATATAAATAATTAAATATATTTCTCCTTTTCGTCTTCAAGCACAAAACATGGAACATACATAATTACATACATATTTTTCGAAATAAAAATAAATAAAAATTTTGGTTAGTTACAGTTATTGACTGTTAAGTTTAACATAACCTCAAATCGAACTCGACATTAGTTGCTTTTTGTTACGCAGTGATCAGTTGTGATCATTAAATACTATTATTAAATACACGTATACATATATTAATATTACAGGTGTTGATAGTGTCAAAGCGTTCCTAGATATACAAGCCGTCAGGTTAAAATTCGAACTTATATAAAATCCCTTTATTTACAAACATATCTTTATGTCACGACGTCATACCATTCGTTCAAATTTTTTTTATAATAACCCATTAGTGATATCTACTTATAAACTCGACTAATTAAATATATTTTAAAAAAACAAAATGAACGTGTAGTTTCCGTGTTTGAAATCAGATGGCGATAATCAAAAATTGAAAATAATTCGGCACAGGATTCGAGGAAGAGAAAAAAGAGTATTTTGATGAATTAGAAGAACGGTAAGTTATTTTAATTTTAGATACCAAACAAAATGTTTGGAGTTTTAATTTTGTTTGCCTCCTAATTTTCTCTAATTTAATAGATTTTATTGCAGCGTTAAGTAAAACTACTCATAATTTTAACAAATTTTTTATTGGTTTTGAGCTCTTTATTTACAAAATATTTTATAGCTTTAGCTTTTTTTTTTTTTTTTTTTTTTTTTTTTTTGCTTTTGAGAATGAATTGGATTCGAAAGCTAAAGCTATAAAATATTTTGTAAATAAAGAGCTCAAAACCAATAAAAAATTTGTTAAAATTATTTAAATATTAGCTCAATAAACATAAATATAATTATAAAACTACTCAACTCATAATGAAATCGTCGTAATTTTTTGTAAGACACAGAGGAGCAGATTGGTGATGCTGTCACTGATGAAGAATTAAATTTGATGAAGAATTTATTTCATCATTCATTAGCTTAAATGAGCTCGATTTTTGTCGAAGATAGTGATGTATCGGTTGCAGCACTATCTATCAATTTTGATGAAGATGACAAAAATTGAAGCTCATCAAATTCGGATCCTAATAAAAAGTTTAATACTAATAAATTATAAGAAATACGCTAAAAAAATGTTAAACATATAATCATCTGGATTTAAAAATAGATGGTGGCGCACAGTGGGGCCGATTACCAAAAAGCTGGCCAAAATTAAAAAAACAGGAACTATTTATTTAGGTTTTATTTACGTTGAGTTGGCTTTATTACTACCCTAACGTCTTAAAACACTCACAAGAGAGTCCAAATACCTTTACTTACTCTAGAATTTTAGTTGTAACGCAGCTTCACTCAAGCTGCAGTCGTAAAAGAAACTAGTGCAAAAACATACGTAGAAGTTTAAAAATACAACCAATTTTAATCAAATAAAATGGAATCAACTCCTGGAGGTATGTAGAATATAATAACGTATGAGGAATGAAATATGGACAAATGTAAAATGTATTTGTATTTGTATTGTACAACCAAAAATAAAAATTTCCTTGTTTTTAAATAAGGTGGTTCCCGTATATTTTATAAAAAATACATTACAACTGCGTCATTTTACGATTAGTTACAAAAATGTCGTTATTACAAGTAGATCGTCGTAAATTAATTTATAAATTTTGTCAGGAAAATCCAGACAAAAAAAAGAACGAGATTTTTCACTACTTCAAGGATCTTGGATTCAAAAAATCCTTTATCTACAAAACAATTAAACTGTTTGAGAATAATGAACCTGTGGAAAGAAAACCCGACTCTGATAAAAAATGTCAACTACAAGGTAGCAAAGTTCGAATGAAATTGAAAGGTGAAACAGTGGGTCGAACTGCAAAATCGTACAGACCACTGGGTAAAAAATATCAAGTTGCCCCAAAAACTATCAAGAAATATTTACAAAGTATGAATATTCAACGCAAACCCAAAAAATCGGCACCAGCAACTACAGACAAACAATTAGCTACAGTCAAATCTAGATTAAGAGTGCTTTCCCAAACATATTTCGCTGCTTCTTCAGCTTATAAATGTGTGATGTATGATGAAAGTTATTTCACTGTTGAAGGTAATGAATGGCAGCCAAAATACTACTACGAGTCTCCCGATCACAAAGCACCAGAAAAGGAGAAGTTTATTCATAAGACCAAGTTTCCAGGTAAAGTTATGTTGTGGTTGGCTATTAGCGAACGAGGTGTCAGTGACCCAGTATTTTTCAAAAGTGGTTTGGCGGTTAATGCGCAAACATACACAAACAAATGTTTACCTGTGCTTCAGAAATTTATAAATAAATATCATAAAAATGATAAAACGATATTTTGGCCTGATTTGGCATCCTCACATTATGCCAACGCACCGTTATCTGATTTACGTCAACGCAGAATCGAATTTATCCCTAAAGACTATAACCCACCAAATGTTCCACAATTAAGGCCCATTGAAACTTTTTGGGCAAATCTGAAGAGAATGGTATACAGCAATGGATATCGTGCCAAAAATGTTGAATGTCTGATTAGAAAGATAAAAAGAGATTTAAAGAAGATTGATACATCAGGAACGCAGGCGACAATGAAAAGAGTGCCAGAAAGGATCAGGAAAGCGAATCGATATGGAGCGCAAATTTTTCTGTAAATTTTATCTAAGAATTAAAGTTTTAAATAAATTATGGATTAAAATCGTTTGATTAGTAAATAATTTTTTTTTTACTTTTTTTTGTTTGTCCATATTTTATTCCTCATACGTTAGTGTGTTTTAAACTATAAGTATTTTAAACAATAAATATTAATTAAACAATGATTGTTTGTTTTTTTGAACTTTATATTTAAAAAAAGATTTTAATATAAAAGTTATATTGTTCTGTAGTGTTCGGTCATCAAATGCTTAAGAGGTTGCAGTTAAAAGTATTACCTATAAAATAAAATAAAAATCAGCTGCCCCTAGCTAACTTTGTAAATGTTTTCATAAAATCGAATCAAATGACGCCGATCAAATTGATCAAGTTGCAATACGAACCATATTTAACGGTATTGAATAGAAATAACGAGAGTTTGTTGAATTTGTCGACTAACTACAACCGGGTCCTGCATAAATTGATTCGTTTCAAATTTAGTATTGACTATTTACTAAATTTACTCTTTTTTCTATTTTTTTTAGCAGCAATTATGTTTATTTGCGATAGATCTATTTGGATGAGGTCAAGAGTAAGCTTAGTAAATCGAACTTATAATAGTTAATTGCATTAATTAATTCCGAGAAATGAGGTTTCGGTGGATCGTTTGACCATTTCTCGGCTTTCTGCCCATTGAGGCTTTTGATGAATTCCATGAACTGTATTGAATTACAAACAATTTAAATAAAATACGATTTTTTTAATTTTATGCGTTTATAATACTCAAACAAAGATATATATAGGTATATCTATTTATTATAATAAGTTACTTGAACGTAATAATTGGTCAACCACTCGTTGTCGTCGACCCACTCCACTACTGTCTTCAACAATCAAATTAAAATTGTGAATGCTATTATTATCATCTTCTATTTCGACTTCAGATTCATCCCATTGGTCGTTTGCATTTACGCATATATTGTGAAGCATAGCGCACGATACCACTATATTCTTCACCGTACCTAGGTCGATATGCTCCGTAAAATGTAAGATCCTTCGAAAACGACATTTCATTAACCCAAATGCGTTTTCGATGACTATTCTCGAGGAAGAATGAATTTGATTGAATTTCTCTTGTTGTTGTGTTAAATTTCCAGTGTCTTTAAATGGAGGGACTAACCAAAAATTTGACGGATAAGCAGAATCTCCCAATAAAAAGTTGTTACGAAAAACGGAATTTTCCGAAGCTAACCGAAATAATGGGAAGCGTCGCAGAACTCTGACATCATGCATGGAGCCGGGCTCGCCACAGCAAACGTCGATAAAACATTTTGATGAATCTGCCACTGCCTGCAGTAGGTACTATACCATGATAGCCTTTTCTATTAAAATAGATTTCCTGATTTTCATGTGGCTTGCTTATTTTTATATGGCTACCGTCAATAGCTCCAAGCACTCTAGCTATCCCACCCATTATTTGGAATGCTTCTGTTGTCTGCCTTATTTGTTGGGGTTGACGAGGCCACACGATGTATTTATGCGAAATTTAATTTATGAACACAAATTCTGTACACAAGACTTTAATACTTTTTCACAATATTTTAAAAATTACTGACGTTGTTTTTAAATTTAAATTCCATTGCTTATCATTTTTCAATCAGAGCGACAACTTTCAAAAATTAGTAAATAAAATTATGTAGCGTCTTCTTTCGTCAAGTACGAGAACTAAAAAATGCATTTTTTTTAGTTCTCATACTTGACGAAAGAAGCCGCTATGGGATAAGATTTAAATAATCTCAAACACTATGTGGGATTATTTAATCCCTATCAGGGATTGTTTAGTGCAATTATTTTTGTAAATGTCTTAAGTAAATACGCTTGTTATTGAGAGTGCCAAAATAATTCAAGAAAATATTAAAACTGATGTGAAAAGTATGCTGATAATAAGACTGATTTACATTCAAAGATTTTTGCAGATGCAGATGTCAAATCAAAAATTCGTTTTTTTTACACATTAAAAAATAAATTTAAACAAAAATTAATTATTTTTATTTATATTGAGCCAAATCTTTTAATTTAAACAAATATTTTATTGGTATAGGGCGCTTTATTTTTATTTTTATTTATTAGTACTTGAGCTTTCAATCCCACTTCGGGATCATTTTTTATAATAATATATACTAATAAATAAAAATAAAAATAAAGAGCCCTATACCAATAAAATAATTGTTTAAATTAAAAGATTTGGCTCAATATAAATAAAAATAATTAATAAACATCTCCTGGTTGAAAAATGGAGACAAACGATAACCGAAATCAAAGTTTCTTCTGTTATATAAATCAAGCATTATGCTTTTGAAAATGATCCCGAAGTGGGATTGAAAGCTCAAGTACTAATAAATAAAAATAAAAATAAAGAGCCCTATACCAATAAAATAATTGTTTAAATTAAACAAAAATGTTATAAAGCAATACAAATGATTGGTTTTCTTGTTTATGTAACCTTATTATAGTTATTTATTCACGCATTGACGATTTTACAGAAAAAGATGAAACTCGACATCTGCAAAAAAAAGCAGATGACGACTTTTGGGTTTGTTTCTCGGGTTTCAATTGACTTTTTTAAGCAGATGATTATTTTTTCTCTTTTTGTCTTTGCTGTTTTTCATATGTTGTGTTTCAACTTTTTTGCGGTCGTCGAAAGTCGTTGAATGTAAATCAGCTATAAGTTTGAAAATTGACACAGTCACGAGATTTGACAAATCCATTTTGAATGTTAACATTCAATACATGAATAATTTTGAAATTAAAGTAGTAACTCTTGCGATGAGAGAATTGACGAAAGTTCACGCTGGAGAGAATATTGTCGCAATAATTATGGAAATATTAAGCTCATATGAAATAAATATGTGCCAAATTTATACGTTTACATCCGACAATGGTAAAAATATGATTAAGGCTGGTGAATTTTTGGGAGAACTACAATATGAAGATGACGAATATTATCGTGAGATGTTGGGCACACACACCTCAACTAGCTGTATCCGATGTATTAAATAAAAATGAGCTGTAATCAACTTTAGTTGCAAAAGCGATGCTCATAGTTCTGAAATTAAGAACTCCGCCTTTAATTTTTGTGTTGAAGGAACGAAAACTTAAAAAACCGATCAGAAGTATGCCTACCAGATGGAGTTCTACTTATTTGATGTTTGAAAGATTATTAGAGCTTAAACATTTTTTCAAAGAAGTTGAATTGGAGATACCACAGCTTTATTTACCGAATGATGACTGGAAGTTATTAGAGGAGATTCAACAAACTTTAAAATATGTTTATCAGGCTACACTTAGATTATAAAGTGAACAATTAACTATAAGTGATGCTTTTGGGATTTGGTGCCGATGCAAATTGCAAATAAAAAAGCCAAAATACCATTTTTACACAAAATATCTCCGTTGGTCGCAGCATTAAAGAAACCAAAAACAGCGTTGATGTCGTCGGAACCCATGCTTGCTGGCGTATTTCTAAACCTGACGTTTCAAAGCTTTTGAGTTCTAGTCAAAAAATTATGGCAAAAACACATTTAATAAAATTAAACAAACATATATGGAATTTAAATACTAAATAAACTAAACCTAACACAGAGTTAGTTGAGGAATCAGACGTTCCTAATTCCTCATTTGGAAGTGAAATATCAGACGAGGATTTATTTGAGTCGTTTTTAAAGGAAAATGACACCACTTGTGAAACGTTACAGTCTACAGCTACACTAGATATTGAAACTGCCCTGATCGCCAATTTAAATATATTCGAAAAACTGCAAAGATTACCATCTTCCGATGCCGTTTTAAAATTTTGGGTCAATAATCTCGATGACAAAAAATTACCACTTCTGGATCTAGTGAAAGTGGTTTTGGCTGTACCAACAACATAAGTTTCCGTCGAAAGAACTATTTCCATGCTAAAATGGATTGTAAGTGAGAAAGGGACTAACATCGATAATGATATATTAGAGTACATATACTACCTATTATACTGAACAGCAAGTTCAATTGAAGTACAATCAAATAATATTTTATCTGATATATTATATCTTATATTTTTCTAAAAAATTTGAATTTATATAAAGGGGCCGATTCAATGCAAATCTTGTATTTTTCTTTTCTTCTATTCTTCTAGTATTTCAAGGATAACCCGATATAATTTTTAAGAAAATCCACAAAAATGTTAAAATTGTTTGAAAGTCGTATCTAGTTCTCGTAGAAATAATAGCAGAATAGAAGAAAAGACAAATAGAAGATTTACATTGAATCGGGCCTATTATTTAATATTTTGTGATGATTGAATTTTTATTTTGCAATAGCCTGTAGGTATAGCTGCTTATAGCAATATAATGAATTTTTTAATTTTTTATAGGAATAGTATATATACAATATATTATATGTTTTGGCTTTGATTATATTTTATTTTATATACTGAAATTTTATTTATAATTTATATCCTGAATTTATTTATTAGAATAAACTGAATTTAATGAATAATATTATGTAACAAGTTAATTACTATCCATAATTCATTTCCCAATTATTACCTTTATATTTTATTTATTCATGAGTGATTATAACGAAATCTCATGAAAACCGTTATTTTAATTTATAGAATAACGAAAACTGAAACGAAATTAAATTTGATTCGTTTCACAACACTGTAAAATATTCATAATTTATTTTGATCCAATAAATAGGAGATTATCTGTGACTAAAAATTAGTGTCGATTATCGCTCGTCGATTATACCTCACAAAAATAATCGAATAAACAAATTCAAATGGTCGTGGAGTGACTTGGATTTTATTGGAAATGTAATAATACAATTTTAAATCATGAACATAAATTTCATTCATTTACATAAAATATCTTAATTATTTTCGAAAGTGAATAGGCAAGATTTTAGTTCTCTGAGGAATTTAAAAATATATTTTTTTAAAGAAATGGGAATATTGTTGAAGCCATTGAATGATCTAAACATGTAAAGACTGATTTACATTCAAAGATTTTTGCTGATGCAGATGTCAAATTAAAAAATCGTTTTCTTTACACATACAAAATAAATTTAAACAAAAAATGTCATAAACTAATACAAATGATTGATTTTCTTCTTTATGTAACCTTATTATAGTTATTTATTCACGCATCGACGATTTTACAGAAAAAAGATGAAACTCGACATCTGCAAAAAAAAGCAGGCGACGACTTTTGGGTTTGTTTCTCGGGTTTCAATTGACTTTTTTAAGCAGATGATTATTTTTTCTCTTTTTGTCTTTGTAGTTTTTCCTATGTTGTGTTTCACTTTTTTTGCAGACGTCGCATGTCGTTGAATGTAAATCAGCTATTAGTGGTATTACATTTTAGAACATTCACGAAATTTGACGCATGATTTCCACTTATGAAATAAAATAACCTTAGAATTTTGTAAACGTAAAGATGTCGCAGTGGTAAAATGTATTTATTAACAAATAAAGGCAGTGGACTTTTTAATTCGGGCTTATTACATACAATTCTAATCATTACTTTAGCACCATTATAATAGGCTTAATATACGTAAAGTAAGCTCCATCCCACATGATATTCCATATTGAAGCTTAAAAGCGTCAAGAGCAAGATAAATTATGCGTTATGTATGTAGATAGGGTTGGCACACTATGTAGAAAATATAATTTCTTGATGAACAACACTATAATTTTAATTCTTTAATGTGCCCTTTCCAATGTAATCTAGTATCAAATGAAATTCTCAAGTACATAATAACATGTTACATATCTGCTTAATTTTAAAGCAAAGGGGAGAACACGACGAATGAACATACCTACTTAGTATTATGGAATACCAAATCAAAATATGTGTCACGTTGTTCAGTGTAACGACATTATTTTGGTTTTATCACTTAAAACCAACTAGTGTCAAAAAATTACTGATACCTAAAATAACCCAAGAACGTTTATTTGTAGGAAACGAAATCATTTTATCGATTTCAAGGGAGCTAAAAGGTAAAACATAATATAAAAACTATTAGAAAGCAAAGGGTCAATGAATACACCATCAGTACTTTGACCATTTTACATTTTTGGGTTTCTAAAATACTGCAAATTGATTGCAACATGTGAAAAAAAATATTAAATACGTTAGTCACTTGCAACGGATTATTTATAGATTAATCTATAATCAAAAAACTGTTTATGTCAATTGATTGATTTGATTGAATGATTGATCAGAATATGCCAAACAAGCCTAAGCTCGATTCCCGGATGTTACCGAGCCCTCCTACATCCTTTACACATAACCAGACCGAAGGAGAGGAAAGGTATGTTTATAATTATAGAAATTGATCCGGTTCCAGACACTTAAGTAGTCAATATTTAATGTGTGTTTTTTTCTTATGATAAATTATTAAAGCACAATACAACATAATCTCCTAGTACAGCGTTTTTCCCCGTTAGAATCGCGAGTTCTGAAAAACTGTGAGGCACATAATTTTCCTTTTTTTATTTTTTTAGTCTCCACTATTTTTTCCCCGGCGGCTGTGGGAGGGGCGATATTTCATTCTATCATTATGTTCCCATGCGGCCATTCAAATTTGTATTAACCATAGCAAGTATTGTTTGAGATTAAGGAAAGGTATGGAAAGTTTAGTCCAAGTTAACTAATTAAGTAAAGGTAAATCATCAAGGGAGTCTTATAACGGGTTTCGAATTTTCTTCTAAATTCAAAACAAGCTTCTTTAGAAATTTACCCAAACTTCTAAATAACACTGATCAAAAAGTAGCAAGATATTTTAAATAAAACACACACTGCTTGTTACACAGTTGTTAAAGTTGATTTCTGAAATTGCCTTCAAAACCTTCCTCGATTCAGCTTGTATCTGTTCAATCGAGTCAAAACGATATTATCGGAGCGGTTTTGAGTTTCTGGAATAGCCAGAAGACCGAATCAGCTAAATCCTGGCTTGTTTAACGTGGTATTCATCGGTAGACGTCGAAGGATAGCAAGAACGTTCATCGTCCTCAAGACGTTCTCTGTTTTCTTTGAAGAACTTATACCAATTAAAAACACTCACTCTGCACAGTGCATAGTCACTAAAAGCCTTTTCCAACATTTTCAACATTTTTGGAAGCCGAACGTTTTTGACATAAAATTTAATGGAACTTCTTTGCTGACCTTAAAAAAAAAATACACAAATGCACTATTTAAAATTGAAGTAAGCAAGCGTATCTCATTAACTACTGGAGATATTTACCGGCTTATGTTAGTAAATGTTATTTCTATTCGAATAGAAATTATATTTTGCCCAAAGAACGAGCAGGGAGTAATTTTTAAAATACCTTTCCAACAAGCCAACTTACATGATGGAGACACGACGCGTTCGAGTTTTTTTAGAACAAAACGTCAAACAAATTAAGGCGATATTCAACATTTCAATACAATTACCAATTACAAACTATAATTTTCAACTATAATCTACTAACATAAAACCCGCAACAGATGTGCTTAAACATTTCCTTTTTAAACTAATAAAACAAATAAAAGCAATCTTAAACTAAATCCAGAAAGATTTACTCAAACTTTTCACAAACCAAATATAAAAGTCCCTTGAGGTCGTTATTGGTTAAATCTATCCTATCTATAACGACATTCGGATATAACGGCGGAATTTAATAGGTATTTTGGAGGTAGTTATAGGTGAAAACTACTGTATTTAGTATAATCAGTGTGTGTTGATAATAAATAGGGCTACCGAAAACGAAAATAAATAGTGCAAAGTATACAAGTGACATTAGTTAATATCAGTGAAATTTATTTTGAAAGTGAAAGTACAAAATGGAAACGAAATGTTGCAATCCGTCTGGTAAACCGAAACATAACAGACATAGTAAGATCAATTTTTAACAAACTCGGCCAGTAACACGATATATTGTTGATATGGCGGCGGTTCTAAATATTACCTTGGTGCCGAGTGAAATGAAAATTTGTAACACCTGCCGTCTTGAAATTACGAAAAAAATCTGCCTCAATTATCATCCTCACCATCATCAACATCATTTGATTTTTTGGACAAAATGAATTTTATAAATGACTTAAATAAAATTCTTCCACTAATTGGAGTTACACCGATTATCATCGACAAAATTAAAAAGTCACAGTCGTACTACCGCAGTGTAATTGACCAAATATCAAAGAAACTGGAAAGCAATATTTTTGAAATATCGTTGGACTCGACTGCATCTGAGACTGAAACAGTTAGTAGATGGTGTGTGAGATGGTGAACCAGTTAAAAGTTAAATTTGCAGAAGCCACCGATAAAGGGTTTTAAAATAAAAATACTGTCAATCGCATGGTCAGCGCGAAAAATTGTCAAGGAGTTCGACATTACAATGCATTTAGCGCTGCTCGTTAAGAGACTTGTGGAAGGAAATAGAATACTGTCCAATCCCTCACAGCTCGTTGGCACGAATTTCATCAATCCTGAGATTATAGAGCTTGTGAAAGAATTTTATGTGAGTTAGTTTTTATAATTTTAAATTAAAATAACTTGTAAATGACTAAAACTGTTTACGTAAGAAGCAAAACATGAATTTCGTAGTTTGGAATTAATAATTGCACTGAAATGTTGAATATCGCTCTAATTTGTTATGCCGATTTCTTCTACAAAATTCTAATGCGTCAGTCTCCTTTAAGTAAGATGTCTTGTTGGAAAGGTATTTTGACGATGAAAATAAAAAAATAAAAATAAAACGGGAATTAGTTCGATTCTTCAGCAAAAGACTATTCAAAACTATTTAAAACTGAAATTCAAAGCATACAGGGTGAGGAAAAAGTATGCAAACCCCTACAAATCTCGCGGATTTCGGTCAAAAAAAAAAATGACAAAGATTTATTCTTATGTAATTTTCAACAAGGAATTTAATGGTGAAATTGGTTGTGACCTTGACCTTCATCTTCAAGGTCAAGGTCATTTTTTTAAATTAGAACCCCTATTTTGGATGACAGAATCGTAAAGAGCGATCAATTAAACGTCCGAATAGGTATTTTCCATGACCTCGATTTGTATCGAGTTTTCCAAGTGATCAGACGTATTTGTTTATTTTTCTCAGATTTGAAAATTTTAATAAATAATTTGAATTTCATTTTGTGCAATAAATATTATAATTTAATAGTTTAACATTATTAATTAATTAATTATGTACTATACGAGATGTATTGTGTAAATATTAGTGTTTTGTAAATAGTTATGTTATTGTGTTAATATTATAATATGGAGTGCGGTAAATGCAGCTTGGCATTTACCAATAACCAAATGATTAGCTGCTCTGGATTTTGTAGTAACACTTTCCACTATGGATGTGCTGAGGTTGATCGAGTTGCACATAATCAAACCTTGAAATGCCCAAATATCATGTGGTTCTGCTGCGATTGCCGTGACCTTTTAAGAAATAAATCATTTCTTAAATTAATGAACCATAATTTGAGGGATAATAATCCTCAGAATTCCTTCATTGAAAAGTTGATTGATGAAGTTTCCTGTCTTAAAGAAAAGATCGGCATGATTTTGGATTGTTTACCTAAGTTGAGATTGGCTAATGTTACTACATCTATGTCTTTAAATTCCTCTGTAGGTGTGAATGTCAAAAATAGGGGTTTCCCTATAAAAAAGGACCTTAACCTCAAAATGACCTTGAATATGACGGCCAAGGTCACAACCAAGCTCACCATTAAATTCCTTGTTAAAAATTACCTAAGAACAAGAAACCTTGCTCATTTTTTTTGTATCGAAATCCGCGAAATTTTTAGGGGTTTCCATACTTTGTCCTCACCCTTACATTAACACCAAAGTTTAATACGTTTATTTGAAAGTATGTAAAATTGTTCTTCTAACGAGCAATTACACGTGAAAATCTGACAAGAAATACTTAAGATACACGTAATTGGAAGATGTCAACGTTCGAGTTTCCGACAAAAACGAATTATAATGGATCTCCGCGTATTTTTAACCCACCGAATTTTTACTCAAAACATATTTTTTTTTATCCTGATTATCAATCTTCCCGAATTTCAAAAGAATTGCACACATTGTATGGGTGTCTGATTTCGCGTAGAAAGGCTGATATTTACTTTAGTGGTAAACATTACAACTACGGTAAGAATAGAATTTTTATATTCCTGCTTCTATAGGTGGAATGAAATTATTCATTCCGGAATGAAATTATTCGGCATTGTTGTAAAAATACCAAACTAATACTTCAATTGCCACGAAATTTGACTCAGATGTCTGTTAAGACAACCTAAGAGAAAAAAACTACTTGTTTGGATAAGCTTGTGCGATTTAATTGGAAAAGTCTTACTCCTTTTTGGTCACAGTAGTATTTCTATATTATTTCGCCCAGTCTATTAAAAACTGTTGAATTTAGAAAATTTTCAATTTCTTAAATTGAGAATTTATATTTTAATTCAATTGAAATTCTGTTTAATAAAATTTATAGGTATTCTCGTAACTTAGCTAATTGAACTACTCTGAAATTAGTTCGATGTTTCAAATGTATTCATAATTTTACAAAAGTATAGATTTTCTCTATTTCGTTCTTGAAACTAGAAAGATTTTCCTTTCAGTGTAGCATTACCACCAATTCTGTAGTATTTTGAGAAACTAGTTAACTTCATTTGTGTCGACTTCGATTTATGAATGAAAATAACTCGATAATTCTCTAAAGTTTCGAAAATAAATTTCAGTTTTCCAATATTTACCTCCATTTCTCCAGAAGCTCTTACTTTTTGCAGTTAACAAGTATCTCGAAAAATACAGAATTGGAATATTTTCTAATATTATTATAATAAATGCAAGTACCGTAAACTGATTTCAGTGTAATTTGCCACATAGCAAATGTGATTCTTTTTGACATTGTCAATCAAACTTATTTCATTCCGCGACCGAATTTCCTATTTCTTTGCAGTTCACACATTTAGCTTCTTTGGTTCTATATCGTTTTCACTCTAAGCACTTATGTTATTTCAAGTTGATATTGCCCCTTTTTAGTAATAAATAAAAAAACAAAAATGAAAGTTAAATAGTTTTATTGTGAATGAACCAAAAAGTACAAATACATTTCTTTTTAACAGAAAATTTTCCTTCACCAATTTTATTAAAAATAAAAGTGGGTGATGCAATCAACATTAACTACTTTAAATTTGTAACAATAAAGGTTATTAAGTTAATGGAATATATTATTTTATGCTGGAAAATCTTTTATATTGATACCTTCATTTTTAGTAAAAAATGGTTAAGAAAATTTTATTGTCCAAAAAAACATGTTTTTACTTTTAAGTCTATTTTCAATTAAAGTGTATAACTTAAAATTTTTTTTATTTTTATTTTATACTTTTTAGTCTTCAGGTAATTTGTAATCAATTTTTTATTCAATCTCTAATTAACTACTAGGTCTACCTTTCTTTCCAGAAGCGTCAGTTGAATTTTTATTTGCTTATTTCATTTTTGTTCCGACAAGAATACTTACAAATTGTGGAGGTACAAATTTAAATGAGACCTACACATACTGAACTGGCGAATTTTTAATTATACTATCAATTTAAAGAACATGCTTGATGATTAAATCAGAAAAACTTAACGGTTGAGTGTTTAACCTCTGGTTTATCATATTGTCTAAGAGTTGTGTCGCCCTTTAATACCACTAGGCAAATATTACCTAAAATTTTATTTTTATTAATCAAATTAAGTTTGTTCGACCCGAAATTGTTAAATTGCTGAAAATGTATATTGTCATCGACAGCAAGTATGTATGCAATGTTTGAAAGGAATCGGTTCGATAGAAGTAGGTGAAAAATTGATTGCAAGATTTCCCAAACAGACATGTGATATTGAATAAAAGTGTGTACAAAGATCCATTTTTAATCTGTTACTCTTAAACAAAAAAAACCTGCTTTGAAACATGTATCGCATATCCTAAAATACAATTCATAGCACTAACCATTTTAATACAAAACTTTCCTGGTAAAAAACAAAAAAAATAATAAAAATATTTCCATCCTAATATAATATGGAAAATGGTTAAATGTATATATCGTTGTCGTCGCCATATTTCCTTTCAATAAGTATTATTGAAAATGCAAACAGAATTTGTAATTTCGGCCAGACGATTTTTCAATTTTCGGTGAACACAACGAGAATAATAAAAAAAAAGTGAAAATTTAATTTAATTTAAAATTGACTTGACGTACGAATGTCATCAATATTCAACAGCATATCGATCACAAAATATAAACAACTCAACATATACAAATTACTATGTATAGGAAGGACATAAAATATTGTTTTGGGTTTATGTAAAATTCATGTACTGGTCCCACCACCCATCACAACAAATTAAATACACAGCATCTTTTTTCTAATTATCTTACCTACTTACTCGTAAACACAATAAATCTCGTAAATTCAGATGCGCGAGAATCTTTTCGCTTGTTTATTATATAACCTAAATTATACAACAAAAGGAAACAGGAAATTTCATTTAACCCAAAAATAATTATCCTTTTTTCCTAATTTCCCCCCGTTTTGGTAGGAAAAAGTCTCAAACTTTTTTTTGTTTGCTTCAAATATTTACTTTGACACTAATTTAATTTTGTTGTTTTATTATTTTGTTATTATACACAAACCAAAAAATAAATAAACGGGAAAAACATTGTGTTTTCTTCTTATTTCTCTGGGAAATTTATTTTTTCGTATTTTTTTAAAGAAAATCTCTGAAAAACAGGAAATAATAACATCATATTGTCTGTGCGGTAGATTTTCATATTTTTTTTCTTAAAGATGAGAGCAAAATATTTAAGTTTAAAAGCTTTTTAGCACTTGCAACTTTTTCTTAATATTATAAACTAAATATTTAGTTAGATATGTACAAAAAAAAAAAAAATAATAATAATAACGAAATGGGAAATATACGTCCGACAAAGATCAAAATCGTTAAAATTATAAAATGTTGATAAGATATCTAATGGTCAAGCAATTTTCCCTTCTCATACATTTAACTCTTTATCGGTAGTATATACATTTACGTATTGAGTTATAACATATTTATGATAAGATTATTGAATTTTTCAGATTTTTGATGTTTTAAAATTAACTTTTGTGTTTGTTATGTTTTGATAAAATAAAATTGGGAGCTCGAGAAACTGGTTAGATACAATTTATCAATGTCATATTCACTTGTTGATAAACGAATTAAAATATTTTTTTATGTTTAAACGATATTAACTAAGATGAATTAGTACACTTAATTTAAAATTTATTTTACTAGCTGTGGATTAACTAATTTTAAAGTAAATGTAAAGCATTTTTGTAAAACTTTAGCAACACTTTATTCGACACCAACCAAATGGCACAATAATGGTTGGGCTCGGGAGGTACCGGATTCAGATCCCGAGGGGGGAGGTAAGGGGTGGGAGGGGGACTCCCAAAGGGCCAAACAAAGTATGTTCGTTAAATAATTTCGTAGTTTTGTAAATTCGAGGTTGTCTTAAACTTTTAAAAGTCCCCCACCCTTTCTAGGTTATAAGCGTGTAGCAACTGAAATAATGTGTAATCCTTTGAACTCACGTATAGGAAGTTAGTACGAAATGTTCATCCTGAAAAAGGCTTTTTTTTCAAAATGTGTGTCTCAGCACAAAAAATATTCAAAACTGTTACCAACTGGTATTCATCCCGAAAAATATTTATAAAGAAATTGATTAAGATTTAAGAGCATTATAGTAAACTAAATATTTATTGATAGTTCCGTATTGATAGTTAAGCGGCCAAATTTCAATTTCTAAATCCGTATTGATAGTTAAGCGGTCAAATTTCAATTTCCTTCGCTTAATAACTTCGAAATAATTTTCTACATTACTATTGCTAAACCGTTCACCTATATTCAGTAGTCCGGTCCACAATGGTGCAATAGTCATGTATTTTTTTAAGGCTAAAGTTAGGAACGTTGATTGATACAAACTATTTTCCCACTAAGTGTTGGTAAATTGTTTGTTTCTTTGGTAATGTCGTCACTTAGAACTTTGAAATCTTGATAGAAAGGGCTTTGAACATACATGGGATACCATTCTTTGGATGTTCCAAATTGTTATTTCTACTATTATCATTTAAATTAAAAATAATATTGCTATGTAGAATGATAGTATATAAATTTTCCATTTCTGCTCCTACGGTGCTGTAATCAGTTTAGTCGAGAGTAAAATGGTCAAACTTTTCCAAATTTGTTTTAAGATGCCGTAATCCGACCCCAAAAACATCGATGCAAATACCTCTTTCATTAATGTTTGGTTTGTCTTTCGAAAATTACTATTAATATCATTTGCCAAAGTGTGTGACAAGTGCGAGCAACATAATTAAGCTTCGACTTTTTCGTCTATTTTCTTTGATTTAGGCTTATTATTTATCCAGACGTACGCTGTGTTGAGATAATTTACAACTGTTAAAGGCGGAAAGTAAAGAATTATAGTAAAGAATATATTTTTCTACGAAGGTTTTAAACGATTTAAACCACCCACCAATAGAATCGATAGTATGACTGGAACTTACCATGTCTGTAATGGGCAATGGGGAAGTAGTATCATGCGCGTTGCTTTTGGATGGTATATATTGAGTAAAGCGAGTGCGGCCACGATAAGGAAATTTCTGTTCAACGACACAGTAATCGATGCATGTGGTGAATATGCCTTTTCCAAATTGGACATGAGCATCAACCAAATATCGTTGATGGCTGCCGACTTACTAGTCAACAACCGCTGAGGACGAGTATTTCCATTGTCATACCGAATGTATTGTATGTTGTAACATATTGAATTGTGGAGTGATAATTCTGACTTATACTGTAGGGATGACGTCATATTATTGATGATTTTCCCCAGTGTTGTTTATGTTGATTATTATATTTTTTTTTTTCATATTTAGCTTTCTCCATGGTATGGAGTAATTTTGGTACATTTTCGGTTGAGGGTCATTTCATGCAAGTACGTCAATTTAATTTTGTTTTGTTTTAATTTTATTATTTACATTTTCGATTTATTTTATTTTGATCTACTATTGATCGTTCAAGTTATGATTTTCTTATGGGATTAAAATATTTAGTAGTATAAATTTTTGTTTTGGTACGCATAAGTTTCATGAGGGTGGTGATTTGCAATATGAGTACCTGTGGTAGTTATTTGTTTTTTTTTTTGCTCTCATGATTTAATGATGGTTTGTTTTGATGATTGTAATTCTTCATATTGATTATGTATTGATTTATAAATCACCTTTATAATTCGAAATTCCCATTCCTCTGCTTGTAAAAGAAAATTACATATAATCATTTAGAGTGGGGATGAGAGATGATTGATTCTTGTTTTTGGAAGAGATGCTGTTTGGTGAAATGAAGTTTTTTTTTTTGGCGATCGAGACACGGAACGAGACACATCTTGGATAGATAAATTGGATCACAGAGGACAATTTTTTTTTTTTTTTTATTTTGGATGCTGAATTAAAAATCTAAACAGCCAGCTTTATGTTTCTGATTGTGCTTGATAAGTATGAGTTTTTTTTGATAAACAATATTTTATTTTTTTTATTAATATAAGTGAACATTTTGAATTAAATAAGAATGTGTGTGATTTGATTGGCACTAAATATATTTAATCAGAACAGTTTAATTGGATAATTTGTGATTCACGTGATAATTTTTTTTCCTGTTATTATCGGAGTGTCTGTTTTTTTTTTTTTTGATGAGATATCACAATTGCCGTTTTGGGTAGATTATGTTGTGAATTCATCGGACATATATATATAATTCGCAAGATCGTGTGTAATTATTTTTTTTTGTGTTTGGAGCAAGAAGCTGTGCTAAAGTCGAAAACGGTAATTTGCTGCTACAAAACGCGGAAATACCGTAAGGACAAATCAGCCACGTGCAAGAAGACCGCATGTTAAACACAGGACTCCATTTTTATAATTTTCTTTCCTGTTACCTTTTATTTCTCATCGATTATTATCCTATTTAATAAATTGTTTGGTTAGTGATAAATTTTCTTGATTTATGCTTTAATTCTGAATTTAATTTTCTTAACTTTACTTATAATTATATTTAATAAATTGTTAAATTTTTTTTTTGTTGTATTTAGTTGATTTAGTTAACATATAAATTTTGTCAGATCCTCAAACGCAATCCACGCCCACATGAGCAGCCGAGGTATCATTGAAGACGCGTGAATTCGGTTCTCTGATTTATCAGAGTGGCGCCCAGAAGGAAAACCTGATTTGACCGAAAAGGGGATTTGTTGAAATTTATAGTTTCGGTGAATTAAGTTAAATTTATTTTTTTTTCTTCTTCTTTAGCGTATACAATTTTTTTTCCTATTAAATTCTATTCGAAGAATTTTTGTCCATTCATTTTACTGTTTTCTTTTCTCTCGTTTTATTGAAGAGTGACGGAAACCGGGTATGAGATGATCAGCACCAACCGAAAATGGAAAACTTATTCTTCATTTATTTTTGTTGTGTTAAATTTATTTACTTATCAATTGTTTAATTATTAATTTTTTTTTCATTAATATGTTTCATAATTTAATTTATTTTAATTTTTTTTTTTTTTGCTATTCGAGCAATTGATTTTGTTGTAACATTTTTATAATAAATTTTTCTTTATAAATTGATTTAAGAAAGTATAATTCGAGTTTGTCTTATTAACACCTTAGACATCAAACCGAAAACGCGTTACATATTTGGCGCCCAACGTGGGGCCCGAAAACCATAAAACTCGTATTATACTTTCATTTTACTTTGTATAAATTTATTCTTAATTTTTTTCTTTATAAATTAATTAATTAATTTCTTAATTTTTATTTTGGGTTTTTTTTCAGTTTATCATATTATTGGATTGTTGTGTTTTGTGTGTTGCTTTGACGATTTCATTTAATTATTATTATTCAATTTTATTTTCTCTAGGAAAAAATACATCCATTAACAAACATGAACGGTGAAAATTTAAGTGCGGACGAACTTAAATATGAATTGCAAATTCGTGGTTTTTCGGATATTGAATCTATTCAGGACATGAGACGCACGCTGCGAAATCAAATGAGAAATGAGGCAAAAGGCATAGAAAACGTTCCCAGAACCGTAAATCTAGATCTGGATGAAAAATTCAAATCTTGTGAGGAAAAATATACAAATCTAACC
Source organism: Tipula helvola (assembly GCA_963556165.1). NCBI lineage: Eukaryota > Metazoa > Arthropoda > Insecta > Diptera > Tipulidae > Tipula > Tipula helvola. Next base: position 188,256,966 of record OY744482.1, read on the forward strand.
AGGGTATCAATCTCTGAGCGGAAGTCACAAGGTAAGAAATTCAATTCTAAATTCCTCCACCTAAAATTAAGATTAGAAAGACTACATAATACTGTGCCTAACTACTCTGTACTGAAACCAAAACTTTCTGAAATGATTCGTAATATAGGCACTTTAATAGATCCCCAATTAGTAGTATCGGGAGTGGAAAGTGGAGAAGATTTACACGACCAAAGTGATTCTAATCAACATTACAATTCGGCAACGACTAATACTCTAATCAATAATAATCAAATAGAGACTATTCATGAACAGTTTACTAGCAACAGGAATTCTCGGACTAGTGCAGAAGCTGTACGAGCTAATGAAATCAATAAATCTAAAAACATATCCGGGTCTTTTCTTAAAGAACTAAATGAATTCTCAGATAGTGATTCCAACGAGGAATTAATAGGCCAATTTAGAGAGTCTTTAGCGGATCCGCCACTGGGTCGTTCCACAAGAGCGTCTAAATTTCAGCACACGGGACACAGAAGTAGAGGGTGCCCTATTCATAAATGGAAACTATCGTTTTCTGGTAATTCTGATGGAATGTCACTTAATGACTTTCTGCAACAAGTACATATGTATGCCAGGACTGAACGGGTTTCTGAAAAAGAATTATTAACTTCTATTTACCATTTATTTGACGGCCCTGCCAAGGTTTGGTACAGAGCGTCATTTAATAAGTATTTAACGTGGAAACAGTTAGTTCAAGGGTTAAAAGAGGTGTTTCTCCCCGAGGACCACGACTTTTGGCTTATGCAGGATATTAATAGGCGGTTTCAAAAACAAGGGGAAAACTTTAGTGTATATTTAGCCGAAATGGAATTACAATTTCAAAATTTTTTAGAACCCGTTTCTGAAAGAGATAAATTGAAATGTATCGTTAGAAATTTGTTGCCATTTTATTTGGAAAAACTGCCAGTAGCTCAGATAAATAATTTTGATGAACTTAGTCGATACTGTAAACGCATTGAAGATTTACGATATAACTTGTCTCGAAGACAATCTCTAAATTCTCCTAGAGCTGAAACGACTCCTAATCGTTCGTCTAGGATTGTAACGCAAAGACAAGTTAAGGCCTGTTCAAAAGATTCAAACCCCAAATCGGCATCTATTGAAAATCACAGCACATCACTCGAGGTTCCCGTAGAAGTTTCAACTGTCGAAAACTCTAGTTCTAACAAGATTATGTGTTGGAATTGTAAGCAAACCGGTCATGGTTTTTATAATTGTCAACAAGCCAGGACCAGGATTTTTTGTTTTAAGTGCGGTAGGGTTGGTGTAACTTTACGAAAATGCACAAAGTGCTCCACTGCTGTTTCGGAAAACGAACAGTAGAAATTAGAAGTAGGAGTCCTCCTAATTTCTGTCAAAAGTTGACTCCTTTATATACTCATTCCTCTCCATATTGTTATTTCTCCAAAGTATTAAACTCAATTATCGATTACTCTACTGATGGAAGACCTACAGTAGAAGTACATATTCTGGACATAAAAATACAAGGGTTATTAGATTCTGGTGCCAGTTGCACCATTTTTGGGAAAAATTCAGAAAAAGTGATTGATTCTTTAAAACTTACAATTTATCCAATAACCTCGTCCATTTCAACAGCTGATGGAACAAACCATGCTATTCAAGGTTACGTTAATGTACCGTATACGTATAATGGAAAGACTTTGATAGTTCCTACTCTTATTGTACCATCAATCACCACTACTCTGATTCTTGGGATAGATTTTTGGAAATTGTTTGGTATAAAGCCCATAGTGGAATGCATTGCTCAAGACCAAATCTCAGAGAAATTGAAAGAAGTCCCGCAGAGGCTCACGAAGGGTCAAATTGAACAATTGAAATCTGTACTCTCTAGGTTTCCTCTTTCGAATGTGGATAAAATAGGCCGAACTTCTGTGTTGACTCATTTTATTGACACGGGTGAGGCTAGGCCCATTAAACAGAGAAATTATCCAATGTCTCCATTCATGCAGGAAAAAGTCGATACGGAAATAGATCGAATGCTTCGCTTGGGAGTGATTGAGAACTCAATTAGTCCTTGGAGCAATCCTCTGGTTCCAGTGACGAAGTCAAACGGTAAGATTCGGGTTTGCCTGGATTCGCGGAAATTGAATGTTGTGACAAAGCCAGATGCTTATCCGCTTCCGCATATTTCGCGTATTTTAGGTCGTTTTAAGAGTACAAATTTTTTGTCAAGTGTTGATTTGTCCGATGCCTTTTGGCAAATACCTTTGGAAGAAACTTCAAAGGAAAAGACAGCTTTCTCAATTTCCTCGAGAGGACATTTCCAATTTACAGTTATGCCGTTTGGGTTGCATAATGCTCCGCAAACCCAGTCACGACTCATGGACCAAGTACTTGGGGTCGATTTAGAACCTCAAGTGTTCGTTTATTTAGACGATATTATTATTTCTACGGAAACTCTTGAAGAGCATTTCCGCCTATTGGGTATTGTGGCTGATCGGTTAATGCAAGCAGGTCTTACTATCAATTTAGATAAATCTAAATTTCTTCAAACTGAGATGAAATATTTGGGTTATGTCATTTCAAGAGAAGGTCTAAGAACAGATCCAGAGAAAGTTTCTAGTGTTTTGAATTACCCTATTCCTAACTCAGCTAAAGCTTTACGGCGATTTTTGGGAATGGCCAGTTGGTACAGGAGGTTTATTAATAATTTTTCAACGATAACCTCTCCGATATCAGATATCCTTAAGAAAGGAAAACGTTTCAAGTGGACCGAAGAGGCCAATAAAGCTTTTCTGAATCTAAAATCACTTCTGATTTCTCCACCAATACTTGCCAACCCGGATTTCTCAAAGGAATTTATTATCCAAACTGACGCTTCAGATGTGGGAATTGGAGCTGTTCTTACTCAGGGGGAGGGAGAATTAGAAAAGGTGATCTCATTTTATAGCCATAAACTAACGAGTCAACAACGCAAATATCATACGACGGAGAAAGAATGCCTTGCCGTGATATTGGCAATTGACCGATTCCGACCTTATATCGAAGGTAGTCATTTTACGGTGATAACAGACCATGCGTCGTTATTATGGCTAAACAATCTAAATGATCCCAGTGGACGACTTGGTCGTTGGGCATTACGGTTACAACAGTATAAATTTACATTGAAACACCGCAAGGGTAAATTTAATGTGGTTCCGGATGCGTTATCTCGCTCTATGACTTGTGATACGATCGATATTACCGGTGATGATTGGTATGATGAAATAAAATCTGGCATCACGTCAACACCGGAAAAGTTTCCTGACTATACGTTAATTGATGGGAACATTTTTAAGCGTTATCCGAACTCTAAACTAAAGATGGTAGTTCCATTGACAGAAAGAATTACAGTTTTGAGGAAACTTCATGACGATCCTCTCTCTGCACATTTAGGAGCATCGAAAACCGCTTATAGGGTAAAACAGTATTATTACTGGCCGAATATAGATTTATCAGTTCGGGAATATATTAAAAAGTGTGAAATTTGTAAGGCTTCAAAGGATTTTCCAATACCACAATCACCTATGGGCGCTGCAAAAGTTCCCACGGAACCGTGGCAAACAATTGCCGTGGATTTTTTGGGACCCTTACCGCGATCCAAAGCAGGAAACATTTACGTCTTAGTAGTATTAGATGTATTTTCCAAATTTTTATTGTTATTTCCTATACGTCGTGCAGATTCTAAACTCACGATGCAATTGTTAGAGCAACATGTATTTTTAATTTATGGAACCCCGCGTACGTTGATATCCGATAATGGATCTCAATTCATCTCTAACATGTTTCAAACATTTTTAAAAGAATATGATGTGAAGCATTATCGAAATGCGCATTATCATCCCCAGAATAACCCGGCGGAGCGGACTAATCGTGTAGTTTTGGCAGCAATAAGATCTTATCTGAAAAATGATCATAACGAATGGGATAGATATATACACAAAATAGCTTGCGCTATTCGTACGGCTCGGCATGACTCTACTGGGTACACACCTTACTATTTGAATTTTGGCAGGGAAATATTTCATTCTGGTTATGAAGCACCTCCACTTAATCATCCTGACTCGGACATAACTGATCCTATACAGACTAGGGCAAAGCTATTAAAAGAGGAATTTAGTAAGGTAAATAAATTAGTTCAAGAAAACTTGAATAAATCTTATTCAAAATATGCTCACTACTATAATCTACGGTCGACATCAAGGAATCATCAGGTTGGAGATACGGTTTGGAAAAGGAATTTTCTATTGTCAGATGCCTCACGGAATTTTAGTGCGAAGCTTGCTCCTAAATGGATCAAGTGCCAAATAAAGGAAAAGGTTGGATCAAACGTGTACCGGTTACAAGATCTTGGCGGAAAAGATATAGGTATATTCCATACCAAAGACTTCAAGGCTGATGCAGTCAGCTGATATTTACTTCATGTTTGTTAAATTTCATTACTTATAATTCAAATATCTGGATGAGCGCTGAGAGAAATTAATTGTAAAACCAATGGTCAAAGAAACAACACACATACTACAAAATAATGTTGATAAACGTGATGTTAATTTTTTTTTTTTGCATTTAGGTTAAGCTGCAATTTTGCAATTTTTATTATTATTATTTTTTTTTATTTAAATTAAATTTGGATTTTTTTTTTTTTATGATTAAATTTATTCCTTATGATTATTTCTTTTATTAGCTATGGATCAGACAATTTCCTTTAATTGTTTCATCACAATTTCGTGTTGAGTGATTTTAAATAAGCAAATTTTTTTTTTGTATCTTATCAAATCACTCCATGATAGAAAAATAGAATAAATATCACCAAACTTTAAGCTTTAGAAACCTGCTTTAAATATTTTTTTTTTGGTTCTTATTAAGTACATTTAACATAAATTTTAGCCGCAATGGTTAAGTTTTCTTTTAGTTTTTTTTTTTTTATATATTTTTTTCCAAAAGTCGGTTTATTTATTTTTTTTCTTTATTCGATTTAATCTGTGTGCACTTTAGTTTTGCTCAGACAATATTAGTCATAGGCTACTAATAAAGCATCTTAAATTCGACATTTTTGTTTTAATTTTATCTAATTTCATTTAGTGGCATCGAGCCATATCGAGTCATCTAATTGAGAATTGGATTTTGTCTTTTGGAAAATATATTATTTTTGTTTTAATTTGGGATTTTTCTTCCCAAATTAATTTATTTAAACATTTTGTTTAAATAAATTTTTTTTTTTTAGTCAGTGATTAATTATTTTTTTACGCTGAACTAATATTTATGAGCCATTCATAGAACGGATTATTTCGGAATTGAGCGGTTTCTGATAGCTGGTTATTATTATTATTATGTTTTTTTTTGTTTGAATTATCACTCTTGTAATAATTAACAGAAATTTAATCAAAGAAATTTGATTAAATTTCTTTTTGAAGCAAGATTGCAATGTAACATATTGAATTGTGGAGTGATAATTCTGACTTATACTGTAGGGATGACGTCATATTATTGATGATTTTCCCCAGTGTTGTTTATGTTGATTATTATATTTTTTTTTCATATTTAGCTTTCTCCATGGTATGGAGTAATTTTGGTACATTTTCGGTTGAGGGTCATTTCATGCAAGTACGTCAATTTAATTTTGTTTTGTTTTAATTTTATTATTTACATTTTCGATTTATTTTATTTTGATCTACTATTGATCGTTCAAGTTATGATTTTCTTATGGGATTAAAATATTTAGTAGTATAAATTTTTGTTTTGGTACGCATAAGTTTCATGAGGGTGGTGATTTGCAATATGAGTACCTGTGGTAGTTATTTGTTTTTTTTTTTGCTCTCATGATTTAATGATGGTTTGTTTTGATGATTGTAATTCTTCATATTGATTATGTATTGATTTATAAATCACCTTTATAATTCGAAATTCCCATTCCTCTGCTTGTAAAAGAAAATTACATATAATCATTTAGAGTGGGGATGAGAGATGATTGATTCTTGTTTTTGGAAGAGATGCTGTTTGGTGAAATGAAGTTTTTTTTTTTTGGCGATCGAGACACGGAACGAGACACATCTTGGATAGATAAATTGGATCACAGAGGACAATTTTTTTTATTTTTTATTTTGGATGCTGAATTAAAAATCTAAACAGCCAGCTTTATGTTTCTGATTGTGCTTGATAAGTATGAGTTTTTTTTGATAAACAATATTTTATTTTTTTTATTAATATAAGTGAACATTTTGAATTAAATAAGAATGTGTGTGATTTGATTGGCACTAAATATATTTAATCAGAACAGTTTAATTGGATAATTTGTGATTCACGTGATAATTTTTTTTCCTGTTATTATCGGAGTGTCTGTTTTTTTTTTTTTTTGATGAGATATCACAATTGCCGTTTTGGGTAGATTATGTTGTGAATTCATCGGACATATATATATAATTCGCAAGATCGTGTGTAATTATTTTTTTTTGTGTTTGGAGCAAGAAGCTGTGCTAAAGTCGAAAACGGTAATTTGCTGCTACAAAACGCGGAAATACCGTAAGGACAAATCAGCCACGTGCAAGAAGACCGCATGTTAAACACAGGACTCCATTTTTATAATTTTCTTTCCTGTTACCTTTTATTTCTCATCGATTATTATCCTATTTAATAAATTGTTTGGTTAGTGATAAATTTTCTTGATTTATGCTTTAATTCTGAATTTAATTTTCTTAACTTTACTTATAATTATATTTAATAAATTGTTAAATTTTTTTTTTGTTGTATTTAGTTGATTTAGTTAACATATAAATTTTGTCAGATCCTCAAACGCAATCCACGCCCACATGAGCAGCCGAGGTATCATTGAAGACGCGTGAATTCGGTTCTCTGATTTATCAGAGTGGCGCCCAGAAGGAAAACCTGATTTGACCGAAAAGGGGATTTGTTGAAATTTATAGTTTCGGTGAATTAAGTTAAATTTATTTTTTTTTCTTCTTCTTTAGCGTATACAATTTTTTTTCCTATTAAATTCTATTCGAAGAATTTTTGTCCATTCATTTTACTGTTTTCTTTTCTCTCGTTTTATTGAAGAGTGACGGAAACCGGGTATGAGATGATCAGCACCAACCGAAAATGGAAAACTTATTCTTCATTTATTTTTGTTGTGTTAAATTTATTTACTTATCAATTGTTTAATTATTAATTTTTTTTTCATTAATATGTTTCATAATTTAATTTATTTTAATTTTTTTTTTTTTTGCTATTCGAGCAATTGATTTTGTTGTAACATTTTTATAATAAATTTTTCTTTATAAATTGATTTAAGAAAGTATAATTCGAGTTTGTCTTATTAACACCTTAGACATCAAACCGAAAACGCGTTACAATGTGTGGTAGCTTTATTAATCTGAAGATTATAAGCAGCTCACAATTCTCTCGTTGGTTGTGTATTCCCACTAAAAACCCGAGCATTGCAGTGGTTGACCCAGTTGTGGAAGTTGCATGCATTAAATAGCCAATACTTCGTTAGCAATCTACAAAATCGTCTTTCGATCGTTTTATAAATTATTTACTTTCAATACATACATACATATATCTTAATACTAATTCCATTTAATAAAATGAACGGTGAATTCGTTTCAAAAAATATCTATAATTAAAAAAAAAAATTGGGAAATAATTCCTAAAGAGTCTTGTTTTGCACCAGTTTGATTTGTGCCACGTTTCGAAACACGCCAAGCATAACGGTCTCGCTAAACATCTGGACATTATTTATACTAGTCAGCAGTATGCTTCCGTTTTCTCTTTGTTTACAACATTTACAATCCTGAAAATAGATTTTCCTCTTCCAATTATTGAGGAATGGACTTTTATAGATGTAGATAAATGTAGCTTTTGTTGTGGTATTATTGAATTATTCACACGGTTTTCCGAATTTTTTCGTTATTCTTTCGTTTTTCCGGCTAGTGTTCTGGACGTTAAGAAGTGAACATGTCAGTGAGTACTGAAATCGCAGGAAGGTTGTTTTAGGATTTTTTTTTATGTGAAAACATCTTTAGTTCAACTCGGATCAAACACGGGTTACGATATCAGGATGATCTGAAGAATTTTGGAAAGTTTTAAGTTATGACTTTATTTATTCCTATGCCGGATTACACGTAAAAATTATAAATAAGTCTGGACGGCCAAACTTCCTAACAATAGCCATATTCTCCTGGTACAATTTGGACTTGCACGGAGGTGGTAGAATATAAATATTACCAATTCTAGTATTGGTCAAAAGACCGTCGCTATTTACATAATCCAAAAGTCCTCTGTAAGATTCAATACGAAGAGCTTTTTGATTATGTCGTATTAAATTTACCCGGTTAGTTTCAACTCGGGCGTTAGCAAACACCAAATATTGTTGAAATAGGTTGCTACCATAATGAAGCGGATTAAAGACAGTTTTTGATGGACTGCAATTTTATATGAATAAAATTGGAGGGTCGTAATTTTATTTCATACAGCAGTAGCATGATCGCTGTTGCGGTGCATATCGGTCGTCCATTCGAATTCACCCTTGTGAAGCAAAAGAAAAAAATCCATATCATCCCAATGTTTTGAGAGGGAATTTATGCGTTTCAATGTTCTACTATTACTGGGGTAAACAGCGAAATCTACATCAGCTGGAATATTTCATTCACGGTCAGACACAAAAACTAATGCAACATCCTCAGAATTTATTAGTGCGTTACATAGAATTTGGTAGTCGTGAAAATTTCGAGTCAAAATTAATGAGACACTATTAACCGGACGACAGTTAAGATTAGCATCGGCTATCTCATTTTCGAATATCTCCCGAAATTTTTTATAACTGCTTGCGTATGGGGAAACATGCTGAAGAACCATAGAAATTGTTAACATTATTTCAGGTTTAACTTGGATGAAATTTAATTTAATTTAATTTAATTTAATTTAATTTAATTTATTTATTTACATAAAATTTGGGACACCCCATTTTGAGCAAAAGCTCATTTGCAATAGGGTATCTGTACAAAACAAGTGATCAACGACGTAATAATAATCTTTTGCTTCTAACCGCAATTTTTGAAGATCCACTCGATCTAAAGAGAACGATTAAAAAACTTTCCAATATGTGCATTTAGATTCGGCCATTTTATATCATCTTCGCAAAGGCCTCACAGATTCCAGGTTGTTGAGGAATTTTAACATAAAGCACATTTCGTATGAATTATACATATTTTAAATTACTCAATATAAAATACAAAATTAATTATTTTTCAAGAAAAATAATAAAAAAAACAAGACTGCCTGACAGGAGAGTCAATGCCTCACACGTTTGAAGTTCGAAAATTTACAGATGTATTATTGGTTATTATTTATATGGAACCAAACTTCAATTAAAATTTAATTTCTGTATTTTCTGCAGTTTGTATTTGTTAATTGTTTTTTTTTGAGTGTTTTAAAATTGTCAACAAACACAAATTCTACTGCAACACTACTAAATACAACATTATCCATCACAACTACCCCCGTCGATATTTTTCCTTGTCTTGGGGTCTCCGAAACTTTAAGTCGGAGTGCATCAGGATCAGTCACACTGGAAAATGCGGTATATAGTTGTCCATGAGTAAAACATGACTGAGGAAGAAATAAGCCAACTTTTTTGAAAATTTGACCCTGTGATTTATTTATAGACGTAGCGTATGCGTAAGAAAGCCCAAAGTAGAGATAAATTATTAGCGGTGTTTAGTGAAATTTTTGTTATAAAGTGAACAGTGCCGTAATGTGCCCCAGTAATAATTTCTGAATTAATACAATTTCGACTAAAATCCTTCACGATCATTCTAATACCGTTGCATAGCCCAGTTTTTATAGCAAGAGTTCTTAGGAGCATAACTGTGCGAGCTTTCTTTAAATTTACAATGTGGTAGGGGAGAAGAGCAAGAAGGGTTCAAAGAATTTAGGTATTTTGGAAATTTACTTGCAGCCAGAGCCACATGTCCCGTCATCAGCTTTTACTGTGTCAATGGATGCGTAGAATGATATTTCATAAACCATTTTTTCAAGAACCTCTTCATTGAGCTCTCGGACTTCATCATTTTTTAGACACAATATAGCATACTGCGATATTGAAGAAATATCATTGGTTGTGAACGATTCCCAAAAACATCAGCAATTAAACCCTGTGAGACGTATTTATATAGCACAGCTACAATTTCAGGTGCAATACCTGATGCCATTGGTGCTTCATCCCATATAAAATAGTCAATTAATGGTAAGAATTGTCGTTTTTTAAGGATAGTTAAGGATATTTAACGATATCGAGCAGATTCGCAGCAATCCCAGTCCAAGAAATCTTCTGCCTCATTGCCAAATACAAAAATGTTTTTCCACTACCGCCGGGACCATTGAGGTAAAAATATTTATGTAGATTAAACTCTAATACTGCTGAAAAAACTGCTGATTCCGCCGAAAGTTGATCAGTAAGCAATATTAAGCGTTTTCCATTGGCAAAAGCAACCTACTCGCAAGTACTTGTATCTACTCACAACTACCCATGATCATACGATGGTGTAGAAAACAGAAGTAGTTACTCATAAAATTTGCGCTTGGTGGATTTTAATTGCGAAAATTCCAATAGATGGCTTTTAGACCTTTTTCGAGAGTTTCTTATCACGCTCGAGTTTTTTTATTTTTTGGTCAGGAAATATCAAAATTAATACAAAATTATTTTGTTGTTGATATTACAGTTTAAAAAAAAAATGGATTTAAATATCAATGCTTTCCTTTCATACATGTCCATTTTTTTTGGCATATTTTCAATCTAATTTTAAATATCGCCATTACTATAAATAAACAACTTTACAAAAGGCAAAAAACAAATAAACAGAAGGCTGCGTTTTACTTGTGTCACTCAATTTCTCGTTCCATTGGGTATTTACTCGCAAGTATTTCCAAGTAGCAAATTTTGCCCATTGGAAGACGGCTATTGTTAGGTGGCAAAATAATAGCAATATTCAAAATTTCAAAGACTACCAAACGTCACTACTGAAAGAAAATCAAAACCTACTTTTCTCTCCCAACGTCTTAAAAGCCTCTTGTTTTAATACTGTTTTTGGGTATTAAAGTTGGCCTTTTTCTTACTATTTTATAAAAAGTGTGTGTTGCTAAGCTACACTTTTAATCATTGGTGTAAAAGTAGGTACTTTTAATACTAGGAGAAAAATAGTATGCGTAGCCGAGCAAAAGCAAACATTGGGCGCTTTCAGAGCACCAAACAGTTGGCAACATGTTGAGTAAAATCACGGCCAACGCTATGAAATTTAAGAACTTTATTAGTAATTCAAATCAAATTAGCAATGATTTCACTAAACATGATGCCAACAGTTTGCGGATCTGAAAGCGCCCATTGCGAATCAAACAAAGTCACTTTTCATTCGAATAACACATAGTATTTTTTCTCCAACGACGAGTTCTTGTCGTGTCGGTTGTATATTACTAATTATACGAGTAAGTACGTTATGTAATTAAAACTTCAAAATTGAAACTAATTTTTTTGAAATATTTTGTGAAACTAAGGAGATCATGACTTTTGTTTGGTTTGACTATTGCACGCGTCAAATACAATGCAATAGATTGTGTGATTAGTATGTCTACTTACCACCAGAGTATATGAACGTGGGGTCAATTAGTTTTGTTTACATTTTTTTTATATAGAGTTTGGCCCAAAACAGCTCTATTAAAATTGTAAAAAAATCAATGAAAATTATCATGATACGAAATGCGAATTAAAATAATTGATTAACAAAAGAATAATTATTATATTTTTAACATAAATTAATTAGAAAAGCCTTTGGTTTACAAGAATTTGATGTTTAAACACCGAACATTATTTTTCAGTTTTGTGAGGTTATGTCAGATGCTTTATGTTTGTTTTTGTTCAAGAATTTAAATTTGTTTGCTCCATTTCTATTAGAAGCTCGTTGCTGATCATTGTTTTTGTGAAATTTGTTATTCCAGGCAGCTCATATGGTTCTTTTAACATAAAATTTACCGTACAAAACTTAAATAATTGATGATTTTATATTTCGTTTTACTAACAATTGTAACGGCGATCCGTCTATTTTATGTTAAAAATAAACAAATCCTTCTTTTGTTAACAAATATCATTTGATTATTATTCGCGTCGTGGTAAATTTCATTCATTTTTTTAATTTTTTGTTAGACCTGTTTTGGGCCAAACTACATATAAAAAAAATGTAAACAAAAATTTTGACCCCGTAACGTCGCGACGCCGAGTGGAATAAAGGTTGAACTGATGTACTAAAACACAATCTATAGTCAAACCAAACAAAAGTCATGGTCTCCTCAGTTTCAAAAAATATTTCAACAAAATTAGTTTCAATTTTGAAGTTTTAATTACATAACGTACTTACTCGTATAATTAGTAATATACAACCGACACGACATGAACTCTTCGTTGGAGAAAAAATAGTATGTGTTATTCGGATTAAAAGTGACTTTGTTTGATTCGCAATGTTTGCTTTTGCTCGGCTACGCTGCGCTTCACCTCGCATGCAAATATAATTGCTCGTCAAACAAAGTATCACTTTTAATCCTAATGACACAATGTACTATTTTTACATTGAATTTTTAAGTCTAGCAACTACTAAAAGCTGTAGTATGGTTCGTGCCGTGATGAATAAAATCTTCTGTTATATTATATTTGAATCCATTAAAAAGTTTTAACGGATTCAGGATTGCAATGGGTCAGGATAGCAGCGATTTCATACGAAACCGATCAAAAAACGAAAATTTTGTTCTGATCCCTTTAGATTTTTATGAAACTTTCCAAAAATCATCTATATCAAATAACTCGACACGTATTTTTCTATTTCCTTCTACGGCACTGTTGTTTGAAACAGGGGCGTACGGCGTTTTACATTTTTTCTGATTTTTCTGCAAAATTCTAATTTTTGGAGGCCTCTGTCTCTGTCGAACCACTTAACCGATTTTAACAATTTATATCTCAAATGAAAGGGAATGAATCGATCTTATAAATAGCGGTACAATTTTAATTTTAAAAAAATTCGATATTAAAGAAAAAACGCGTTTTTTGGAAAATGTGATTTACCGTTATGTTGGACTTAAACGAGTTATCGATTTTTTAATTTGTTTTTAAAGCTTAATGATTTTGAGGGCAATTAAAAAATAAAAGCGCAAGTGATACCTTTCATTTTTAAAATATGTCAAGATTTGAATATTTTAAACGAGAATTCAGAAAAAATTATTCAAACTTCTCCCTGATAATTTTATTATAATTTTAATTTATTTTGCATTTTTGTTTGGTTCTCAGTTCATTATGAAAAAAAAAAAGTAAAATCCTTTCTAAAATGAGGAATAGTCATTCCTTCCTTCTTCGTGTGATAGAAGGTTTATAGATTTTATTTTATTAAACATAAGTTTAATATTTTGATTATATATGCAGACGCAAATACTATGTGTACCGCTAGAGTTCGTTAATACACAGTGCCCTGGATGAAGTGCAGCACAACTAGAAAATCCAATTTTTGTATTTGGATAGGTTTTTTTAAATATTTGATAAACCTCCTTCAAATTACAAAGAACCAGCCTACGCTGCTTTGTTTCAATAACCCCATCTGATGATATGGTCTTGAAATCTCGCTTCCCAGCACACACCCGACTTATATCGTCATCCTCATAAAATTTCTGCGCCAATAATGCGATTTCTTGATTGAGAATTGTTGATCCCAATTTGATGTTCGGTGTTGGCATGATACCTTTCTCTCTTTGAATCTGTTTTGCTCTATTTGCCATATAATAAGACACACCGAACTAATCTTGAATTTTCCGAACGGGCCAGCTTTTTGGTACCGATATTAACATCATATACTTTTCATTAGTTGCTGTAGAAATATAATATTTCTCTCGTAACTGTTGAATTATTTCAATACTATCGCCTGATATGTCAGTGGCAGCATGCTCAGAACTGCACGGAAGCCTAAATATTTCCTCAGAAATTTTCGCTGTAACTTTTTAACATTTTTGTTGTTTATAATCCTCACTTCTCATTTTCTTATGTACTAAAGGAGAACTGTGAATTGATTTTAAAGTGTCGTTGAATGATGAAATATCCGGATTAATGAATTGCTCCTCATTCGATGAGCTTATAGAAAAATATGCAAATGAACATTCTTGTTTCAAATTAATATTTTGTGAACCAAAGAGTTCATTATTATCACCACTTGTTTTACTTTTATGATTTATTATCTTGACCAATAAATAATTATCTTAAATAAAAAAGAGTCATAAAATCGACAGATAATGAACTACAAAAATTATTGTCTACAAATAATTAATATTAGCTGTAAATTTATGATAGCTAATAGCTATGTTTTCAAAAATATCTGGGTCCGCCTTTATTTTGTAAAATTCAAAAATTTGTAGTTATTTAAGTTAGTTAACTTGTTTGATGAGACATTATTATTATTGTTCTATTGTGACTATTCCTCATTTTAGAAGGGATTTTACTGTTTTTTTTTCAAAATGAACTGAAGAACAAAAAAAAAAAATACAAAATAAATTAAAATTATAATAAAATTATCAGAGGAGAATATTGAATATTTTTTTCTGAATTCTCGTTTAAAATATTCAGATCTTGACATATTCAAAAAATCATATTTTAAAAATGAAAGGTATCACTAGCGTTTTCATTTTTTTTATTGCTTACAAAATGAATAAGCTTGAAAAAAAAATTAAAAAATCGATCTCGTTTAAGTCCAACATAACGGTAAATCACATTTGACAAAAAACACGTTTTTTCTTGAAGACCGATTTTTTTTTTAAATTAAAATTGTATGGCCATTTATAAGAACCATTCATTCCTTTTCATTTGAGATATAAATTGTTAAAATCGGTTAAGCGGTTCTCGCGACAGAGGCCTTCACAAATTAAAATTTTGCAAAAAAATCAGAAAAAACGTAAAACGCCGTACGCCACTGTTTCAAAGAACAGTGCCGGTGCCGCAGAAGGAAATAAAAAAATACGTGTCGAGTTATTTGATATACAGATCATTTTTGGAAAGTTTCATAAAAATCTAAATGGGTCAGGACAAAATTTGCGTTTTTTTGATCGGTTTCGTATGGAATCGCTGCTAGACTGTTGTAACATCGCATGGTAATTGCTTTTTACAAATGAGTTAATGAGGCCATTCTCTCTGGTCATATTTTTTCTTCATATTTTTATTATTATAACGTGGAAATGGATGGAAATAAGATCGAGAGTGCGAACTCATTACACAACTGTACCTAAAAACTTAGGACTAATAAATAATTATATAATAATATTCAAAAAATTGGGTAAATATTTAGGATTTCGAGAATATTCAGGATTTTAAGTTACGTAATATTGTAGGGACCATACTGGATTTATTCAGAAAGATTTCTTATTTACCTCCTTTAATATTTGTAAATATTACGGAACTAAACAGAAACTTAAACCGTCCATCTTCGTGATTCGTCCCTGTTTGTTTATTACATCAAGTTGATGTCTTCGGCTTCTACTAAACAACCCGACATATGTGACAACAAAGCATTTCGAAAAAGTCTACAAATATGATAGGTATCTATTAATGTATTGACCAGAACCATCTTGATGTAAATAGAGGCGTCATGTGAAAAATGAACTTAAAATAAGGGTCTATAAGACTTTAAATACATTTGGTGCGATTTGTGTTAGGTCTATGTACTAACAAAAATTTAAATGTTTAGGAAAATCGTTAGAGAGAGTGTCGCCGACGAGCCTGTTACAAGTTTGGCATCAATCAACCGTGACAAAGCACCCTACTAATTGTAAAACAAAAATTACAGATTTTCACAAATCAATGGATGAGTCTACATACACAAACATGTTTGCGGAGAAACAAACAACGAGTCGCCTACAAAATTTATTTGTAAAGTACCGGCAAAGTCGGCAATAAACATTAAAAGAAATGTGAACCATTTGACATATTTCGAGGACCATTGTTACTGTGCTAAAATAGAAAAAATAATTGTAGATAATATAAATAGTGTCAGATTTAGAGCGCCATCAAATAAAATGCCAAACCATTTAGCAAAATAAATCGAAAAAATGGCACGATTTACGTAAATCTAGAATCACTGCCTCCGCTTTAGAAATCACAAGCACCGTATGCTCCGGAAGGTATTGCAAGTCAGTAGCAAGGAGATTAATAAACCCCAAATATTTCAACCCAGTAGCAAGTCGCATTGAGGAACACAACAATAATGCATCATATTAAAATAGCTTCGATTTTTCTGAAAAATTTGAATGAAAAATGATATTAATTAGGGAAATAATAATGTTTGGTTTCCTTATAATTTTATTTATCAAAAGTTTAATTCATAAACTTTTTCCGCGAATGATTTTTAATAATTTGACAGCTTAATCCACATTCACAGCGGTAGTGACATCTACTTTTGTTTATCGCCATAAAGCGTATTGTTGAGCAATGCAACTGCTTTTGAAATTTTGTCAACAAAATACACTTATTGTGTTGTGTTTGTGTCTAATAAATGTCGTTTTTTTACTATTAACGGGTATCGTTTTCACAATAAATAAGTTATAAAAAACGTCAAACCTATATTATATGTAAGATGTAACTAGCTAGGTATGCTGCAAAATTTAAAAGAAAAAGTAAAATCAAAAAGTATTGCTAAGTGTGTAGTGGCGGGTTGTCAAACAAAGCGGGATAACAAAGTTTCGACTGTAACGTTATTCTCGTAAGTACTAGAGCAGCAGTTTTAAAATAAAAAGAGAAATATGTATATGGTAAATTATGTTTTAAGGTTTCCCAAAGATTCAGCGTTAAATAAAATGTGATGCGATAATTTAAGTGTATGATTTGAAACTAATTGATTACGAATGATTTGAAATTAATTGATATAGCTATTATGTACAGAATAAATTTGTATTAAATATTTTCAAATAAAAAATAAATTTTGAAATAATCAACTTTGTTTATTTATGTTTGGCTGACATTGTAAACCGAATTTTTCGTTTGTGGTGGTTTTTTTTTAGTTCATAGTTCAGATATATACTTAATATTTCAAGGGGAAAATATGAAAAAATTATTTAAATATTTTCTGAAAATACGCAGTAAAGTGTTTTATTTATTAAACTATGATTTTAAAAATGAAAGATTTTGAATATCTTTCTGTGTATCTTAAGTTTATTAGAGAAAAAAAGATTTTGAATAATTTTCAGAAACAAACTTGTCCCAGTGCGGCTCTTACTTTACATTTTCGGTAATACGATTTTAGAGTAAGAGGCATATACAATTCAAGTGAGCGGAATATATAAAAAAAGTTGTACCATCGATTTTTGTTTTTTCTATGGTAATTTAGTTTTCTGCCGTATCCATGAGTTATAAATCGGAGGCTCTGCAAATTCAAAATAACCTTAGAAAATATTCAAATTCAAATTTGAATGGAGACAATTGCTGCGTTTATACCACTGCTAAACTAGCCGAGCTAGAA
The DNA here is from genome assembly GCA_963556165.1 of Tipula helvola. Taxonomy (NCBI): domain Eukaryota; kingdom Metazoa; phylum Arthropoda; class Insecta; order Diptera; family Tipulidae; genus Tipula; species Tipula helvola. The sequence continues at coordinate 188,274,530 of OY744482.1, forward strand.
ATGTCAGTTTCATAGCAATGATAATTAGCAATGCTATTTTAGTTGGCTGAGCTAGGTATATGTCGCGTTTATACCGTTGCTATAGTTGTCTTGTCATTTCGGTTTAGCATTGCTAATTTAGCTGCGGTATAAACGCAGAAATTGAAAGAGATGATTATTGTATTGTTTATAAATTTCGAGTTATGTTTATGACGTATATTACAGAAAAAATATAAATTTCCATGATTCAATTTTTCAATCAAATAACATTACATGTTTTATGAACATTTTCGTATAAAAACAAAACAAAAGCTCACATTTCTAATAAAATAAAACTGTCAATGAAAATAACCGTTTCCCCATATAGTATGTATCATAATAAAAAAAATTGTATGTACTCTTTTTGAGGCTATTATATACATATACAGTAGGCTCTGATAATACAGACCCGATGTCTGTCTGTCTTTGTCTGTGTGTGGTACAAGCGCAAACTTACGGTTGCTTAGATTGTCAATATTTTCAACCAGCTAAGTTATTTTTTTAAATGTTAATTGAAAATATAAAACAGACCCGATGTCTGGCCTCATGTTATGCTATCAACAGGGTGTACAGATTATTTAAGGAAATAATGCAAAACGATTTACCTTTTGTTGGAAAGGCAATTCTGCTTGGAGGGGTGTTTAGACAATAGTTGCTTTCCAATCGCCTACCGCAAGTACTTATAAGTACTTAAATTTATGTCTTTGCTTAGATTAACTACTCGTCACTTCTCTTGCATTCTTGCAAGAGCAGTTACGAGTAGTTAAATTTAAGGAAATACACAAACCTAAGTACTTATAAATACTTGAGGTGGTCGTCTGGAAAGCAACTATTGTTCCTCATGCAACGTGTACCGCAATCGTGGAAAAATGTATTCAGAGGTGCAAGTCTTGGATTAATTTTGAAAAACTTAGCTTAAAAGACAACATGAGATTGGGGACTTAGATTAGATGGGCAGCTTCCAAAAACAGCGGGTTTAGTAGAGAACATCGTTAAAATACCTTCACAATTTATTTCTACCGGTTCTTTGATAGAAGAAACATTGGGAACAAAATAATATACGTTCAGATACGATAAGGTCAACTTCGAAACGAACTATACTTCGCCCTAAAAACGTGGGCGTGCACAAAGTAAATGATGATATCATTAGTATGCTCGATGGGGAAAGCCAAGTCTACTTGAGCGATGACTCGGTTGTGGGCGATGATGAGGATACGAAAAACAAATATACAGTGGGATTTTTAAACAGCATTAGCTTGTCTGAAATGCCTGCGCGCCGACTCTTTTTGAAAAATCAACTATCGTGGGCTTTGTAATCTAACCCGGCAGCTGATTATTAGGGACATGAAGAGGAATATATTGAAAGCTGATGCTATAACCGAATCTGGAATTGATCAAACTGTGTTGATCCCAAGAATCGACCTACTAAACATAACTGATATGCCGTTTGAATTTAAAAGAAGACAGTTTCCCATTAAACCAGCATTTGCCAAGACTATTAATAAGGGCGTTTATTTATTGAAGCCGATCTTTGCACATGATTTGATATGTCGGATTTTCAATAGTTAAAAAATCTTACGATTTAAAGATAAAAATATGTGACTCCTGCTATCAAGGACGCCTAATTGATGAATCTGAAGACGTGTTTACTCGCAATGTGTATACACCACCGAAGTTTTGAAATGGAATAACACCTAAAATGAAGCAGATCAAGTTGAAGCGGAGGTATTTGATGACGAAGACGATGAACATTCGCGAGAAATGTTGGACGAGTACGAGCGTGATGCTTGGTGGGTTAACCAAAACAACGAATCCGGAATCGATGTTTTAAACCAGTGATGAATATGTTTTAAAAATGATTATAATGAAACTTTTCACTTTTTTCATGAATGTGTGTCGACTATTTGTGTTTTATTTACGTGTAAAACAACGTTTTCTAAAAGTTGCTAATAAATTATATACACGTTATTAATTAAATTTACCAAATTGTGGTGTGGCTTTATCTTTTAATTTATTGCGTTTTGTTCGAACGTCTATTTTCACAGGCTTTTTTTTACTAGTACAGTTAACTTATAATTGTGCATGAAACAGAATAGACATTTTAACGAATTAAGCAAAAATTGCAGCTTCCCTATAAAAATTTCAAGAAATACTCAATTATAGAATGTTTATGTTACCGTTCCCTTTTTCGGCATTAGCAGCGTAACAATTTTTCAAACTCATTACAAATAATTTTTCTCAGTGTAGACGTGTATAGTTTAAAAGCTTAATTAATTTTATCTTCCCCAGGAACATTTCAAGATAAATGCGAAAAACTGATTCGAACCACCTGTGCCCCAAACCTTACATATGAAAATTCTCTTTAACTTTCTCTTATTTTCGTTTGGTGCAGAGACTACAACGCAATCCTGAATTTCGTGGTTTATATTAAAGGTTTTCTGTAATAATATTAGAGACAAAGAAATTCTTTGATTTATTGGGGTTTTTATGATATTTGCTCGAGATTATTCGTTTTGTTGTTCCTTTATAGTTCTTGGAAAAGAACCGACGTTGCTTTCTGAAACTTTGGCAAAATCATTTTAGCAACAACAATGTTATGTATAATTCTACCTAACTGCTACCTGTCAACTGAAAATACAAACAGCCCAAATTATAAATTTATTATTATTTTTTGAACTGTTTCGACTTATTTTGTATTACTGTTAGGAAAGAGTTGTTTTGATTGTTTTAATTTTTTATTCGATATATGATTGATAGATTTTGACGACTGTCTGTTTACGACTGTTTTACTTATTTCAGACACTGCTTTTTATATTTGAAATTGATAATCATATTCTAGACCTCGAATTAATATTATTTAATGATAAAAAAACTACTCGAAATTGACTTTTTCAGTTTGGCTAATTTTAAAAATTTAGTTTGCAAACTTTCAAACTCTTCGCGTCGGTATTTCAATTGGCCTGGTTAATCTATGTTAATTTTACACAAGACAAATTTTAACTTAGTATGAGTTTTTCAATATTTTATCTGCGCTTAGTCAACTAACTGTCAATTCTCCTGTTGTTAACTAGATTATTATAATTTAGATAGAAATTTATTTCGGCTGAAAAATCGGCATCGAAAGTTAAACTATAGTTAATTGTTAATCTCGGATTAAACAGCATTGAAAACCGGCGCTTAGTAGTTAGTAAACTTGGTTTACTTTAATATGACAAATTGCCACAGTTTAAATATGTAATTATGTGATTTTACCATAACATATCCTAATAAATCAAATTAATTAGCTTTCCTCGTTTTAATTTACTGCCTATCATAATAAACAATTTTTCTTAAACTTTTTTATTTTATTATTCATGCTTGAAACCATATATAGCCTATAAGCACGCAACAAATAAAAACGTATACAAAACAAACAACTAATCCAAATACCTAGTTATGTTTTTTATAACAAAAACTATAGTTCAACCAAACCAGTTCTCATCTACTTGTTGATTCATTTCAACAGCACAGCATAAACAAAAAAAAAACTGCCTAAAATAACCTTATTCATTTCAAATAAATTAAATCTTTTCGCTTTTGTGTTTGGGTGAGGGTGAAAACTTGTATATAAATGATTAAAGGGAAGGAAATTCGGAAAAAAAACTAAATATTCGAAGTTAATCAAAAACAATTTAGATAAGGCTGAAAATAAAAATTGGGAAAAAAGATAAATTATTATTCGTTTAATCTATCAATCAATCAATTTCGCTTTATATGTATAGGCCATGTCTTCTTATCAATATCATTATCATCAGTATCATCATAATAATAATGAAAATCATTAATTAATTTATCTAAAGGAAATTGTTTCGAGTAGTTAATTGATTTTCTTTTGATTTCATTGTTGATATCAGATAGAGAGTGAGATAAATCGTAATTTCCAATTGTATTATATTCGTTTAGTTTGTTTGTATAGAATAAATGTATAATAATGTATTTAAATTTTGATTGGTTTCCACCCATTCCAATTATGTACACACATGTCTATACATATCACAAATGATACAATAAAATTCTATAAGAAATCATTTCGTGCAAAAAGTACATTTTGTACACAACATCAAAAGAGAAAACTTTTTCTGTCAACTAAAACTGTCTCGTTTCTGTTACAAACAAAAAAAAACTTCTACTTGTTTTCCCCCCCCAAAAAAAAAAACTGAAACTTATTTAATTTTGTTTAAGAACAAACAAATCACAACAAAGTATATTATATAAGAGTGTATATGTGTGTATAGAAGTTTGTCATCGTTTTTTTTTGTTGTTACTGTTGTTAAAACTTTAAGTTTTTTAAACGGAAAATAACTGTATACGAAAAAAGAAACTTTAAAAAATAATTTTCTCTCAATTTTGTACCTCCTTTTTTCAATATAATATAACGTACGTACTGTACTGCTGAGCTATCGATATACTCGGATACCAAAAAAGTTTGGATAATTTCATAATGGAGAATCGAAAAACGAGAGAACTTCTATTATATGCATTGTGCAGTAATTTGGCAACACAAAACTTTTTTGTGCAGCTTTCGATCACTATGTAGTGTATATCAAGAAGATACTTAAGCATTATACTTGACTACGAATCTACGATGATGCATATTGAAATTAGCTTTTATCGAACAAAAATATATTTATACAACGAACTTGTACTAATTTTTAAGTAATTTACTTTGTAACTTAAATACAAAGTACGGTCTGTTGAAATTGGGGTAATTGAAATGTAATGAATTTATTTAATTTGAAAATGTCGTAAATGTGTATAGCGTGTTTGTTGTGTCTGATGAAACGAGATTATATAGACTAATTGTTTACGTTTTTCATTCAAATACTATAAACTTATGGCATGTCTATACGTCATTTAGTAATTTGTGTACGTCCTTAATATAGAAACATATTTGTATTGTTGTGTGATTTGTTAACATTTTCGAACATTTTATCAGTTGTCTCTATTATATTCAATAATTTCTTTAATCGCCTTTTGGTGACAAGTTAGTAATATTCAGTTTATTGAAAATGGTTTATTATCACGCTTTGTCATAAAACTGTCAATGTTGGCTCTCGTGATATCAAAATTAAAACATTATGGATATAAAAAGTACAATTGAAACTGGAGAGTATCCATTATTAGGACAATTTACTCACCAAACAGAAATGGATGTGCGGGATGCTTTGACGTAGAAGTAAAATTTAGAAACTATGGCTACATTGTCCACCAGATCGCTACATGAAATCGCATTTTATGGAATTTTTCCAGAATAAGTAAATATTTTTCGATCAAATAATTTCGATTGTTGTGCCCGGATCTAAAAATACCAGTTCTAGATTTGTTTCGAAAATAATCTCACGTAGCTCTAGCTGACACTCTTCCTGAGTTGGAAGATTTAGACCCAGAAAATAAAATAGTAAAATACTGTGTAAGTATATTAAGAAGTTCATTTAATCCAAATAAATTTCAGTCATTTTGTTCAATCAACAGTAACAACACACAACCTTTTTGATCAATTATTTTTGAAATACTCCAATTTTAATGCCATAAGAAGGGTTATAGTATATGTGGTGAGATTTCTCAACAAATGCCGAAAGAATGTAACCATAACTATGAAGCTCCCGTGGTAGATGAAATAAGACATGCCACGCAAATTCTGATCAAAATAGCGCAGACACAACATTTCAAAAACGAAACTCGAGCTCTTAAATATCAGAAAGGAATATCAAAAACAAGTAAGATTAAATTTTTATCTCAATTCCTACATATAACGGTGGTCGAGTTCAAAATACAACAACCCGGACCTACCATGAGAAACATCCAGTTATCATCCCAAAATACTATCGAATCGCCAAGCTACTGAGGAACACAATCCTCTGTGTGCAGTGATCTGTAAAGAGACAACGGATCTCATTTTGTCGGCGCTAACAACTATCTTTATCGAGAATCGGTTGCACTACTTCGTGAATTCTCTAAAGAAATTTCCCAACTATTGGCAAACAATGGAGCAACATGACATTTCATACCTCCAGCCTCACCCCATTTTGGAGTACTTCGCGAAGCGGCAGTAAAGGCAGTGGAAACACATTCGGTAAAGGTAATTAGTTGGAGTAGCTACAGATCTTACAGATATCACTTTAAAACAAGATTTCTGGACAAGATGGTACTCCGAATACTTAAATCAACTTCAACATAGAAGAAAATTTTCATCTGAACAAACAAACCTGAAAGTAGGTGACCTAGTGCCCCTCAAGGATGACAATGTTTCCCAATGTAAATGGCTGACTGAGCGGGTGTTGAAATTACATCCAGGCATAAACCAAAAAATTCAAGTAGCCTCACTTCGAGGCCCGGAAGGGATCCTAATAAAAAGGCCAATTCATAAATTATCACCACCACTCATAGAATCTGACAACGAGATTGTCCTCATAAAGTCACAATCATCAGTCAACTAACAATCACAACCAACAACCCGTTACGTGTTCAACCTCATCGAGACGAAGAGTACACCACATCAAAACAGTATTCAAGGAAGAAACAAATTTGCATCTGATATTATTGATACTCGGAATGGGTGCTTTTTGCTCTTGTCACGTCATCAACCAAAATAGAGCCATTACCATCTAATGCAGGAATGTATTTTCACAACAAGGCCACCGGACCTGATGGAATTCCAGTTCGAATATTGAAGGAGTTTGCCAGTGAATTGGCTCCAATATTATCTAAAATGTTCCTACTTTCATACAAGCAAAGCGACTACCTGAACGCCTTGTGGTATACCCCTGTATAATTATATTTATGTTATGTACAATTCTTGTTTGTTATGTAATAAAACATACCAACATAATGTAAACTCGAAATAATATATACCATATTATTGGATGAAAGGGCAGTTCTTTGCTAATCGTCAACCCAAATGTTTTAAAACTCTAAAATATTAAATAATACATACATATAATAAATATTTAAACATAAAAGTGCTGTTTTATTATTACATGGCGACCGTGACGAAAATATTTGTTTGCTGAATTTTTTTTATATAAATATTAATTTATTAAGTTATTTAATTATTGCGTGAAATTAAATCTCCTAAATAAGCAAATAAATACTAAACTTGGATTATATCGTACAAGTGTTAAACCACCGTTAAGGTTAAAGGTCATGTAGGCCAATAAACTTTATCCGAACATAACTATTGATGTTAATCTAGTCTAATCGTGATTTTTTTCATATCTCCCAAAACCAATAACACAAAACACATTTTCGACGAGGAAAATCCACGTGCAGGAAACATTTTCCCTACCAGCTATAAAATACAACAATCATTTTTATAACTAGAGTCGAAAGCTGGAGAAACAAATTGAAGATGCTCAAGGACACGATTCACCGGATATTTACCCATAACAAGTATTATTAAAAGCATAAAAAACTGGAGAACTTACAGCAAGCCACCTGTTAATTGAATAATTAACAAAAAAGATGATGCCAATTTGAATGACATCATCAACCTGATAAAACAAATATAGACCGTTTTCTGTTTTAACCGTATGTAAGTCAAATTATTAAAATTCTAAGGTCATATTTTTGTCTTCCTTTACAATTGATAACCATAACCATAAGTTAAATGTTATGAATTAATGAACATTTTATTCATACAATTTCAAATAATCATACAGCCTGTACTGCATGTACTGGTTTATATTTTATAAGTTTATTACTAAATAGTTTTTTTTTATAATTAATTAGTGTTTAAGTTATATGTAAGGTGAACTTTTCTTAGCAAATTTCTATAGAATCATGTTTTAACCGAATTTAACTGTTGCTAATTACTGGTACTTAACTATTAATTAATCGTGTGCAATTCAAATTTGTTTTAATTTCATGTACCATAAAATTACCGTTTGCTTAATACAGTTGTAGAAATTTCATGAATGTCAACACGCTCTGAAAGAAAATTAACGATATATTATAATGAAATCATTAAATTAATTAAAGAAATTGAATCACATGAACCAGCTGAAGAATCAAAATATTTAGCAATAAAAAAATTGAAAAATGTTTTTGATCTATATAGCGAATATTTTGATCGGCATATACAGACAGTTCCTGAATTGAAACAAACTGTAACATATCGTCAGAAAACGTCCATTGAATTTAAATGCAGAAAGTGTGTTAAATCCCTTGGTTTCGACTATGAATCGGATTTTATTTTTGCTTTTTCGTTAGATGAGATTAGTGAAAATTGTTCTGCTATAGATTTAAGTGATAGTGAAAAATCAAATATATTTGAAATTGATAATAAAAACGGAAATTCTGATTTAAACCTACCATCAACATCAACTTGTACTGGGAACAACACAAATTTACCTATTATTAAATCACCATTTGTAAAATCAATTTTAACAATGGATAATTTCGATTTAAGGTTAGCAAATTCTATTATTCCCGATTTTTATGGTAGTGCCAGAAATGTCGAAGATTTCATTGATAAATTGTAAATTTTATGAAAATCAGTTGAAAGTCGAGGATAAGGGCAAATTTTTACAATTTCTTTTAAAAATCAAAATACTGAGAGACGTTAAAGCTAAGCTTAGCACTGAAGCTACACCAAAAACATTTCAGGAATTTAAAAGTGTCCAATAGGTTCTCGAGTAAATTCACAAAAGAGAAGAAAATGGAAGAATTACAAAATTTAAGGCAACATAGTAATCTGGAGGATTTTGCAACTAAATTAGAAGTAGTGTGTGCAGATTTGATAATTTTTTTTTTTTTTTTTTTTTTTTCATTTTATTTTATTACGACTGAGACTGCGCTCATCTAGCAATTTTTCTTTCAAATACAAATTTTTATATATCTAGTAAAATTCACGTTTGTTGGGGTGTAACCCACTGGTTAGCCCCATAATCAATTAAACCTATTTACTAATTTTAGTTTGGCAAGTTCACTAGGTCAAGTGGCCTCGTTCTTTGGAGTCTTCTTTCAACGACAGGGTTATCTATCATATGGCGAATATAGGGGTTTCCATGTTCCTGGAGCCTTATTTCGTGTTTTGCGGCATGCATTTTTATTTCCTCTTTGATGTATTCCATCCGTAGGTCCCTGTGAAGGTCTTCATTTCTTGCGTACCACGGAGCATTGACGATGCTACGAAGAACCTTGTTTTGAAACGTCTGTATCATTTTGGCGTTTGTTTGCTTGGTACATCCCCAGAGTTGTATACCGTAGGTCCATATCGGCTTCAAAATTTGCCGATATAGCAGCAGCTTATTGTGAATTGTAAGCTCAGAGCCTCTACCTATGATCCAATACATTTTTCTGAACTTTATGTTAAGTTCTTCTTTTTTCTTTTTGACATGCTCTCTCCACTTAAGCTTGGCATCGAGGGTCATGCCAAGGTATTTAGCTGTATTTGCATATGGCACGAGTCGCGAGTTAATATGCGTGGATTTTGTCTCATTAAGTTTGATTCGCCAACGCTTTGTCCAGTTACAAACCGCATTGGTCATCCTCTGGAGTTTGCTCGTTGCATCAGCGACATTATTTCCAACTGCCATAATTGCTGTGTCATCTGCAAAGGTGGCTATGATTCCTTCATTTGTGGTTGGTATGTCCCTTGTATATAGTAAATACAGGATTGGTCCTAAGACACTCCCCTGCGGGACACCGGCAGAGATTTTCTTTAGCTCAGAGTATTCATCCTCATATTTCACTCGAAAGTATCTATTGGATAAATAAGATCTTAGTATGGCATAGAATTGTCTCGGTAGATCTCTATGCAGCTTGTATTCCAGACCACTGTGCCAGACTTTATCGAATGCTTGCGCGATGTCCAGGAATATTCTTGAGCATACTTTTTTACGTTCTAACGTTCTTTCAATTATGTTGGTGATTCTATGGACCTGTTCAATTGTAGAATGCTTTCCTCTGAATCCAAATTGATGTGGAGGAATTAGTTGTCGGTCCTCAATTATTGGTTTAAGTCTCTTTAGTAATAATTTTTCAAAGAGTTTTGACATGATTGGCAGCAGAGAAATTGGCCTGTATGATTTTTTATCGTTAGGTGGTTTATCAGGTTTTGGTATCATGATTACTTCTGCTACTTTCCATTGATTCGGAACATATTTTAACCGAAAGCTCGCATTGATTATGTGTAGTAGCTTACGAAATCCTTTGTTAGGTAGAGCTTTGATAATTTGGCAAGTAATCAAATCATACCCTGGGGCTTTTTTAACATTCATGTTACTTTTCACTTCTTCTTTTAATTCTTTGAGAGTTACTGGCGGTATTTCAAGCTCATCCAGCTTGTGAATAGATATTATATTTTCATTGGCAGTTTGTCTTGGTAGTGGTTGGAAGGTTTCCTGGAGATACTCCGCAAATAGATCAGCCTTCTCTTTGTGGCCTCTTGCCCAGGTTCCATCATCCTTTTTAAGTGGAGGCACTTGCATTTTGGGTCTTTTGAGTCCCTTCGTCGCCTTCCACAGTGAGTAATCAGAATTTTTTTCATCAGTTAGGCTAACTAGATATCTGTTGATTGATTCATTTTTAACTTCTTTAAGAAGGGATTTGAGGCTGTTACATAAATTGTTAAGAATTGTTTTGTTCTCCGGTGTTCGATTAATTTGCCAGGTTTTACGAGCTCGTCGTTTTTCTCTTACCAACTCTCTAACTTCCATTGGGTAGGATATGTTAAGCGTCTTCTTATTTTGTAAAATGGGAGTGCTTGCCAATGCAGCATAGTGAATTATTTCATTGAGTTTCTCCAATTCGTCTTCCAACTGTCGAGAATTTCTTATCGGTACCTGGAGATTGATTTTGTCCTCCATTATTTCACGAAAGAGATCCCAGTTTGTGTTTGAATTTGTTAATCTGGGTGCACTTTCCCTTTGAATTACAGTTTCACTGACTGTCATGATAACCGGTGAGTGATCCGATACTAGAGAATTGCTGTTTTCAATGTGAATATAGTTCTGAGATATACCTCTTGCTACATAAAAGTCGATTAGGTCCGGTATCTTAGCTTCGTCACTGGGCCAGTATGTTGGGGAACCACCAGAGTAAAATTCACATTTTGATGTCTGGGCTGCTTGAAACAATTCTTTACCCTTTGACGTCGTAAGTCTAGATCCCCAATAGGTGTTTTTTGCATTAAAGTCTCCTCCAATAATAAAATCACGTCCTAATGATTTAAATAGTTTAATGTAGTCCTCCCTTTTCAAGTTATGCCGGGGAGGACAGTATATTGCGGAGACAGTAAGCTGTCTGTGTTTAATGTGAATCCTAACAGTGGTGACTTGCATTGTTTCTTCTTCGATTTCTGTTTCTACATGGTGTTTTATATTTTCTTTTATTAGTAATGCTGAACCACCTCTTGCTCTTTCCGCTGGATGAATGGAATGATATAAGTTATAACCCCGGATTTTAACAAACGAAGATTTAACAAAATGGCTTTCGGATATTAGAAAAATGTCGATTTTTTCTGTATTTAAAAATATTTCTATTTCTGGAATATGTTGCATAAGTCCATTCGCATTCCAGATTGCTATTCTGAAAGTTGTGTTCTTCTTACTTAACATTTTTTATCGGATTGCGTTGTGGGAGTTGCATTTTCTTCAGTTGATCAAATATCATGTTGTTCAGGTTACTTTGGTCATCTAGCCGCTTTGTAATAGCTTCGATGCTGTTCATAATGTTTTCCATAATTCGATTATTTTCAGAGCCCATATATTTGGTTGAACCCGAGCCTTTCACTACCTGAGCAAATGTTCTTCTTTGCCCTGCGTTGCTTGGTTGTGGATTTTGATCCATCTGATTTGATGGTTGAATCCTTCGAATTTCATGATTTTGCGATTGATTTCGTGATTTATCTCTTAATTTTTGTAGGTGTTTAGCAACCTCACAGCCCCGATAATTGGCCGGATGTTGGGCTTTACAATTTATACACTTAGCTGGTACATCTCTCCCTATTGTACATGCCTGGGTAAAATGTTTACCTGAGCATTTTACACATCTCGGATCCCGGCTGCAATATTTTTGGGTGTGATTAAATCCCTGACATTTCTTGCATTGTGGTATGCGTGTAGTGGTTCTCCTCATAGGTTCAATTTTTACCTTCATGTGAAGAATTGCTTTTATACCATAAATATTTTGAACATTTTCTGAGTTATCAAATACTAGCATAAAAAGAGGGAGTCCCCTTTTATTGAAAGTTGGGTTTCCTTCTTGGTTTTCTATTCTCTCTTTTTTAATCATATTCACAGCATCTAGTATTTTAAGACCTTTATTTTTTAAGTCTTCCATTATTTCTTCGCTTGAGCAAGTGTGATGCAAACCTCTTGCCATAACTTTTATCGGTCGAGCCTGTTTGTCCTCATAGGTAAACCACTGATACTTTTCAGCATTCAGCTTCATAGATAATGTTTTATAGGTTTCTGAGTCCAGAGTATTAATTTTCCAAACGTCATTGTTTAGCGCTGTTACCTTATATTCTTTGTCAGTAACCGATTTCATCAGTGACTGAATTATTGGGTAACTGGTTACTCCCACGATACTTATTGGTGGGGGGGGTTTTTCTTTCGGTTGCACCAGTTTTGGTGCAATGTTCTTGGTAGATTTACTACCTTTCGGTTGATTGGCCTCAGGTTGGGCAACTTCCGGTTCGGTACTTGTAGTTCCACTAACATTTAGTTGTTCAACCTCAGGTGACGATTCAGCTTTTCTTTTCTTACCCTTCCTGGAATGTTTTTTTTTTCTTCTTTAGGATCCAGTTCGTCTCCCTTTCTAATTCATCCTCATCAGTGAGATAGTTGACTTTCTTTGGTTCAATACTCTCTAATTCGCTTTGTTGATAAAATTGAAAATGCAAAAGAAAGAAGAAAACGAGCGAAAAACAATTAGAAGTGAGGTTGAAGAATTATCGGTCCAGGTTTTTACAAGAGGTCTGAAACATACCGAAATACGTCAAGCGATGATATACAAAGAACCAACATCATTATCTGAAGCAATTCAGTTTGCTTTAGAGGCGGAAGCAAAATTAGGAACTGCATATGAAAAAACAATCAACAGCTATTCGGCGCCAAATCAAAAGCATAGAAACAACAATTTTATCCGAAATAGTAACCAACATTCAAATTACTCAAGAAATTATAACCAAAACAATAATCGAAATTTTAAACAGGGTTTTTGCCAACGTAACTTTTAACCAAATTGGAATAACAGGAGTTTCTATAATCAAAATCATAATTGGAATCAAAGAATCGGAAATAATTATAACCATCATAATCGAGGAAATTTCTCAAACGATTTTAAATTAACTTATCAAAAGGGTCGATATAATAGTACCAATAACAATAATAATTCAAATACTAACCACAATAAAACTCAGCACAACATAAATTTGATTCATGCTGATAAGGACGATAATGATTTTTGTGAACCGGAAAACTACTATTGCCCTCAACAGGAGAGCTCGAACATCAAGCAGTTGGGGGCTGTACCGAAGAAGAATGCTTAAAATTGTATACTTTTAAACAGTTATCTGGTTGTGATTTTATTAAGGTCACAATTAGTTTGTTGTATAATATTCATTCTGTGCTAATGATTGACAGTGGTGCAGGAATTTCAATTTTAAAAATTTCAAAAATTGCAAATTTACATGAAATTGATAGTAATAATAATTGTATTATCAAAGGTGTAACATCTCGTAAAACCAAAACTTTAGGAAAAATATCTTGCAAAATTTGCTAGAAAATTCATTAGCCCTTGAACACTAATTTCAAATTGTATCAGACGATTTTCTAATCGAAACAGATGGTATTCTTGGCAGAGATTTTTTAAAAAGATATAAAGCAAATATCAACTAACAAAAATGATACAGTTTTGGTGCCAATTTATGATACTCTCGCTGATTCGTTTTTATAAGTTCCAAAATTAATTAATTCAATATTCTAGTTTTCAATATTCTGTGCTAATTTTCTTCTGTTTTTTAAGAAAATATCCATAACCATAATGTTGTGATTCATAATAATTATTTTTTAAATAATGTTTTTTAAAAACTTGCTTTAATGTTCTCATTAGTTTTAACAAGCCGAAATATCTAACAATAATACGTTTTTTAAAATAATAAAAACTAGAATATTTAATTAATTAATTTAATCTATAATAAGCTGCTTTTTGAAACTTACAAAATAATTTTATTCAATTTTGATGTACAATAGCCTGTAGCGACTCATTCATCATTCACTTATTCACAAGAAATATTCAACTCGTTTAATTACTCACATTCAATACATTCAAACACTCATTCACACATTTTACATTCACTCATCGCTACAGACCAGTTCACACGCGAACTTAACACAATAAAAGAACGCACCTATTTTTACCAACGAACAACATAAGCATAATTCATTTTCATTTATATTACGTGGCAACACTAAACAAAAAAAACAGAATAATTATATTTTGACGTTTTTTATTCATCCGCTCCAATTTCTTCGTTTTCTACTTGGTATTCAATTCGCTCGTTTACAATCGTTCAAAGAAGACGCTTATTTTTTATTTTCAACTTATCAGTCAGTGAAAATATTTTTCTTACTCGATCAATTGTTTAACGCTAATAATTTACATTTATTTCGCGGCATTAATTTATGGTGGTGATTAATAATTAAATATAACTAAATTTATAATACTAAAATATAATTGTGAATAATAAATATTTGATACCAAGTTTTGGTTAATACAAAAGTAAAATTGGTGTACGTGGTTCATTTTCTACAATTATACAGTTTACAAAAGTTACGGCATTTATATGTCCACCACGTAACTATAAGCCCGATAACTAGACTGATTTCCAATAAAGAAAATGTAAAATAACCCATTGTTATTGTATAACCCACGCTGCTAGGAGCAACGTGAGTTACATTTTGTATAACAAAATATTGAGTAGTCATTGGAAAATTATTCATAGATTTCGTAATTTACGTCAAAGAAACACGTCACATAAATTTAAAAAACGGTCACTTTGATAAAATGTATTTCAAAATTCAATGCTACAGTGTGAAAACACAAAATGAAACATTTCTTATTAATTTACGATTATTTACATTTATTTCAACAAAATTGGATAAAACGTTGTATGCCACTCGTGAGCAAAGAGATATTATCCACTCGGAATAATGTCCCACTCGGCTATCGCCTCGTGGGACAAACTTATCCCTCATGGATAATATCTCGTTTTGCTCACTAGTACCATAAATAACTAAAAAAGACAAAACAAAAAGAAAAATGATAATATTTCTCTACATTTGTGTGATTCGTTTTTAGTACCAGCTTTTGAGGTATGTAAAAAAACCGTGTGTTATTCTATCACAAGAAATTGAGCCAGGTATATTCGTCAAAGGTAGACAAATTTTTAGAAAAATTGTATCTTCCGGTAACTTTTTAGCGTAATTGTATAGATTAATGGCTATCGGCAGAAAGAAACGACAACAAGATCCAGAGAGATCCAGATTACTCCACCACAACGACTGATTCCATGCCGAGGTCTTTAACATTTTTGGCCCCGACGCATGTTCAATCTTGTGAATGAACATATAATTATATTTATTTCAACCTTATGAACATAATTATAATAATATAAAATAGCAACAACAACATCAGTTCAAAACAATATACAGTGCTGGGAAAAAAAATTGGGCAAACATATTATATTACAAATTGGAGTCTTTTTTTTGCTAAAATTACAAAAATTTTGAAAGCAATTGACTTGATGTTTTATTTTAAATACATGTGTGACCTAATTTTTGGAAAAAAAAAATTACCTGCAATTTAAGGGGGGAAATCGATAAATTGCTAAAATATTCAAAATATCCCATTTAACACTTAAGGGCGTGGATGTACTAGAATAAAATAAACACATTTTTTTTGTATTTTATTGGTTTGTGGAAGTTTTATCTTCAATATTAATATTTTTTTGAACCGCCTTTTGCCACTATTACGGCGGTACAACCCCGCAACTGATGTGCAAGAAAATTGGTGAAACAATTAGTTCATTTAACGTCTACCGTTCTTGGCCGTAATTAGGGTGCAGATGTTTTATTGCCTTCAAGTATTTTATTGAGTATAAATAGTGCATATTTTGTAAGATTAAGTTATTCTGTAGGTGATCCTAGTCAAATAAAGAATTAAGTGCAATATTAGTTAAAAAAATGGGAAAAGTTAGTGAGCAGTATAAAAGCAATATGTTGATTTTGGCGCGAAAAAATTTAACCAGGCGTGAAATAGGAGAAAGATTAAACATTCCTAAAAGTACTGTCTAAAAGAAAGGCTCGGGAAGCCCAGAAAGCCAACGCCATTGGAAGATCATTTTTTAATATTACAAGAGGGGATCTTGAGCGAGCAACGGGAAAACAAATTTCAGCCAGCTTAGTGAGAAAAAGAATTGTTAAAGCTGGTTTGAGAGCTCTTCAGCCAGTCCAGAAGCCTAAGTTCACATTACGAGTGAATAAAAACGTTTGCTATGGGCCCAGGAGCATATTTCTTGGACTCAAGAGATGTGGAATGATGTGATTTTCTCTACTGAATCAAAATTCAAGCTGCATGTTGGAGATGGAAGAATTCTCGTAAGGAGAGACTCTCATGAGAGGATTAACAACGAATGTCTTTTAAGACTTCCAACGAAAAATGAAGGAGTTATGGTCTGGGGAGGCTTTTCTACGAATGAAACCGGTCGATTGTGCTTCCTTAGTTCCAAAATTACAGCAGCTGTTTATCTGCAGGTCCTACATAACGAATTTGGGCCTTCGGTGTTAAAGCTTTTTAGCGAGACTTGCAGATTTATTTTTCAACAGGGCAACGCTCCGTGCCATACCGCCAAAGTTGTGAGTTATTAATTTTGAATTGTAGATAGAAAAATTGGCTTTCAGATAAACATAAATAATTTGTTAAAAACTTATTTTTTTTTTCTTATCTCTTCATATAAAGGTAAAAAAATACTTCGAAGAAAAAAATATGTGTTGAGTTGGCCCCCGTATAGTCCAGATTTAAATCCCATAGAAAATATTTGGTTTATAATGAAGCTAGAAGTAGCAAGAAGCGCTCAGAATCAATTCAAGCTTTAAAAAGTTATTTTATGACGATTTGGGAATCCATACCTTCTACGACTTTGAAAAATTTATCAAATTCAATGAACCAGAGGTGTATCGCTGTAATAAAAGCAAATGGCGGTCCAACAAAATATTAATATTAAAGATAGAATTTCTATAAGTCAGTAAAAAACAGAAAAAAAAATAAAAAATAAGTGTTTAATTTATTCCATTACTTTAATTCCAATCAACGTATTTTGAATATTTTGGCATTTTTCGGGGTTTCTCCCTAAATTGCAGGTACATTTTTTTTCTTCAAAAAATTAGATCATACATGTATTTAAAATGAAACAATAAGCCAAGTGCTTTCAAAAGTTTTGTAATTTTAGCAAAAAAAGGCCCCAATTTGTAATAAAATATGTTTGCCCAATTTTTTTTCCCAGCACTGTATGTATTGAAAACCAATTCGATAGAAAGGTTGGCTTGGACTTTCACGTCGGTTGGACGATTTTTTTTTCGTTTGTTTCCTCTGTAATTTATTTTTTTAATTATTTTTATTTCTAAACTATTATGAAGCCCAGATATTATGAGGAAAATTGATTCTCAGTAAGTGGCAAATTGGGAAAAATAAAAAGTAATATTTACAATAGGAGGGTGAAACAAATTAATCGAGCCCGCATCAGGATGTTGGAACTGCTGCTGTATGGTTTTAAAGAATACACAGGCGAAATTGCGGCTTGGGTGTTGATCCTGGCTGTAACGATTATTATTTAAAGAATTTAGCGAAACCAGTAGTAAGAAAAGCATTGCTTAAAGATTTAAAATTGTTTTTAAGTCTTTGAACAAATTGTGGAACGGATCCCGAAGGCGAGTATACGTCGTGTCATTCTTTATTCACATTTATAATAAGATCCCACCAATTGTGCTGGTTTTTAATTTGTAGTACGATTGAAACAATGTCGATTAAAGTCTTCGAATAGATTTAGTGAGGAATGTGCTGTGAACGGGAGGTCTGTTGTATATACATGTGTGATATGTATTTTGGAGAAATGTTATAATAGTGGCTTAGCGGTATTTGATTTGTCCTAGTGGAGGGTTGCTGCAATATCGATTGCTGCTGGTAGATTCTAAAGCGGAATAATGTTGCTTATACTGTGGTTTTTGTTAATTTGACTGTGTTTGGATACAATTTTGCTTATTTTGACATGATGGGTGAATGTATTGCGAAAGGTAAATTTAGTTTTTAAAGTGACAACAGCCGCAATGGCGTCTCTCTTGGCGCCAATAATCGGAGAACCGATTGAAGCTTTTGGCTTTGTTATACTTGGGAATCGCTTAATATTAGTTTATTACTGACAAATAAGATTATTAAGTACTAAACACTGTTAATTAAATCGTCAGTAAAATTTATTTATCTTGTTATTTTATTTTATTTCTTTTATTTTATTTATAATTTAATTTTGTTGTGTATGTAGATGATATAAAATAAACTAGACCATGAGGATTTCAGAGTTTAATAATTTTTAGTTTATTTTAAAGAAGTAGCTAGTGATAATTAATAAATTAGATCTTGATTTTCAGAAAAACGGAGGAACCAACTGCAGATTTCCAGAAAATTAAAGCACCCAGCGAGCAGGTAGTTTAGAAATTGTGTTGTCTTGATTTTTGTCACCTTAATTCACAGGAACTCCAGGTCGACTTTGTACTTTAGAAACTAATTAGTGTCTTATTATCTAAAACTATATGTACGTGTTGTGTGTCTGTGCGTTACGAAAATAAATATTGTAAAAACAGTGATTTAATATTGAAGCAAGCAACTTTTACGAGCGAAGTAAGCGAGAAACATGAGCAGAAGGCTATGCATGAATGCAAAAGACCGGACTAACCCATTCCTATCCCGTCAGTTTTACGACGAAAACTTTCCATCTCATCCACTCCCTACAGGTATCGTTCTGACGCAACATCCGCAGGACCGAAGACATCAAAGCGACGTCCCATCAGCAGCTCGAGTTCTGATGACACAACACCAACAACAACTGCACAACAAGGACGAGGACATGAACGACCTTCAAGTCGAGGACGTGGCAAACCATCAAAACGAGCAGTTTCACCGACAAACAACCGTATGGTGATTTCCGACAGCTCACCGGAACGTCTCATCGCACAAGAGTATCCAACAACATCAAGAGGAACGCGAGGTCGACAAAATATTTGCTACTCTCCGTCGATTCACCGGAAGACCCACTGCTTCACGTCCACCTCAATCAGCAGGAGCATTGAGAATGTGTAACTCACCACCGCGGCCGTTACCATCAACATCTTTGTCGTTTGCAGAAAATCACGATTTCTGGTGACGTATGGAAGCAAGAGAGGCAGAGCAGCTCAGACAGCAAAATACCGAATAACTGACGACTCCAAAAGCAAAGGCGATTGCTCCAGCAGAGCGAATGAGAAATTGAGAAATGCGCACGAACACCAATACGAGCAGAAGAGATCAGACTGCAGCATGCCCAAAAAATGCGACAAAAACGTTCACAACAACTACCTGAATGTGCTGGTGAGATCAAACTGCAAGATCCCGAATAACATCATACTCAATGTTCGCAACAACCATCTGAACATGCTGTTGAGATCAGATTGAAAAATGCCGAAAAAATGCGACAAAACCGACAGCAGCATGCCATCAACAATACAGGTAATTTGCAACAACATTATGCAAATGTCATCGAGCCACCAACATTCAACGAGGGTTTGGTGCAAGAACACACGACTGCTGATTTAAACGTCATTTGTAAACATTGCGGTGCTTTATCCTTCGTGGCTGAGCGACCACGCGATGGATAATTCACCAGCTGTTGCCGCAAAGGACATCTTTGCTTGCCAGATCCGATTCGTGCATATCTGATGTGGCTAAGAAATGCATTGTCAGATAGGAATGATCACTTATACACATCGCTGCGATCAAAAATCCGAAACTACAACAACGGATTGTTTTTCGTGTCACTGGGAGGAACCATCGCAATGCCACCATGTCAAGGTCCTTACTGCTTCCGTGTCAATGGCATGACGTGTCACAACATGAGCAGCGTGGACGTTCCCAATCAAGACCAACCCAGAACTTATGCGCAACTTTATTTCCTGGACTCTTTAACGCAAGCAAATGATACATGCATGAATCATCCAGCGAATGCCAACATCAACGCGCCAATTCTGCGTGAAATTGAGGACTACATCAGACGCAATAACCATTATGCCGAGATCTTCCGTTCCGTTCAAGCAGTGATCGCAGAAGCGGAGGCAAATGGACAGGATCCTGCCAACATTCAACTGGTGTTCAACGGAGAATATGATGTGGCAGGTGTTCATCCAGGACGGCAGAATGCAATAGTGGCCGAGAATGAAGTAGCAGCAGGCTTTGTTTTGGAAAATGATGGCGTTCCAATCTTCCACCGCGACTTTCTGTCTACGTGCGATCTGATGCAGACCAAGCAGATCCAACACGAGAGAGACGTAACGTCAATATCCATTCACACATCGATCTAATACGCTGTTCTCTTCATCAGCGGCGAACCGGGATGGCACCCGAGATAGCAAAGTGCTCCGTACACACAACAAGGTCCACAAGAACTACGACACTTCTCAATGCTCCAGTACAAATCAGCATTGCTTCAAGTTCGCGAGGATCCATTGCGTCCGGTTCTCCACGCTGCGAACCTGGCACAGCAATTCATCGTGGATTCGTTTCTTCAAATCAAATCGAACAATCTGAACTGGATCAGAATGAATCAAGACGTCATCAAGGCCCAAAACTATTAGGCACTCAACAACTTTGTGGCGGCACGTGCTCGACAACAAAACATCGAGGCAGCACCATCAATCATCCTGCCATTCAGCTTCACAGGATCATATCGTCATATGAGCCAACTTTGTCAAGACGCCAAGGCAATTTGCGGTCGCAGTCTATCGACGTCGAAACATGCCAGCTGAAACAGTGACTCACGGAAACAAAGAGAAAATAGTCAGCAACAAATTTATGGTTCCGTACAATCCATACTTGACGATGAAATACGAAACCCACATCAACGTTGAAGGTACATCTACAATTAGTACTATGTATATTGATCCTGATTTGGTCGACATCGTCAATCAGGAGATTATCGAAATGGAAACTGGTGAGATTATCAGAAATGTGCAAATTAATCCGGAAGGCTACGAACATGAAGACGAAACCAACGAACAAGACGCAGAAGATGAGCCATTTCCGGTACTCCACGATGCACTCTCAGATGATGATGACGACGAAGAGGAAGAAAGCTCAATTTTTATTGGTGTTAGAATGAACCAATCTAATATCTCTTATATCTTATATCTGGTATGGTCGCAATTTATGTGCGACAAGGTATACTTTGATTTAGATTGGTGTTATTTTGGTTAGCGGAAATGCTCCATTTATAATAGCAGTTGTGGTAATCTGTATTTTGAGTTGCGAGAGTAATTAGTATGGCGGAAATTAGTTGAATAATTAGGCCGTCTCTGAGCTACTATTTTGTAAGTTTAAGTGAAATATAAAAAACAATGATTACGATTTTCAAAATTGCACAGAAATCTGGCCCAGCAAACTAATAAACGTTATTTCAGAATGCAGTTGTTAGTTAGTTTTGTAATAAATTACAAAATTAGATTTAAAAAGTTAGTTAATGATCAGATTAAAACAGCTCTCAATCATACTGCAACATCAAATTACCTGAGGTGGATTCGGGAATCTGAAGCAGGCAAGGGAAACAGACACTTATATAAACATTAGGGTTGTGCAGTGCCTAAAGATTAATTTTTAAAATGTTTGTAGGTGTGTTTAATTGGTTGAGAATATGATGAGTTATTTAAAAATCAAACAATCAATTAAAAAGGGCCGGAAGAAGTAAGGTGGTGAGAAATATATAAGGAGCAATTTATAACTAAATAATATTGACTTTAGGATGCCAACGATGGAAAGCAGTTGTTCGAAAAATGTAGTAAACTAATTATTAGAAAAAAAATGTAACTACCAACAATTGACCGCCAAGGTGTTTGTAACCGGGTCGATCTCATCTCCGCACTTTCGGAATTGATGCGACTTGTAAGGAAGAGCACATTTACAATATGTATTTCAAAACCTTCAACTTTTTTGTGGAGATGGGTTGATATAAGATGGGAAAATGAGTTCTTCTAAGCGAGGATCGAGTAACTCAAACAACATAAGATTAAATATTTCAAAAATAAATAATTTTATTTGTTTATGTTAAATTTGAACCCAGATTTATCCACTGTCCTTTATAAAGTTAAGAAAAACCGTTGTCGAAAACACAATCTATACGCACAAAGCATTTCTCTTTTCGGAGCAGTTTTGCAGAATCAAAACCTTTTTGCCTTCACAAAGGCATCCTGGGGTGACTTTAGTAAGATAAGGGAAATCCGTGATGTTTAAATCTCAGTTAGCCTTAGGTTATATTAGTCGAACAACACTTAAATTTACCACCAAATTTATTCACCAACGTTTACTGAACTTTCTTTGTCATTTACAGCAAAGTTGGTTAAACTGTCAGATTGTTTAATCGCATCATCTATGCTCTTCGAATATTTTCGTGTATTGGAATTTTGTAGTAAAAAAACTGGTAGTCGAGAGTGTAATTTATTTGTCAAGCAATTTCACTTCACAATTATTGTATTCGTACGAAACCTGCTAAAATTCAACGCACTTGTTTGGTTAAGTACGTATGAAGCTTTTTCAATGTAAAGGTGTAAAGGTATTTACACAAATATTCAAATACGCAAATGTCTAGATGGGGGAGATAAACGGGTATAATTTTCCGTATTAATTTTACGTCGTTAAATAATTTTCCTAATGAAAATTTATAAATAATATTTTAGGGGTGACACAAAACAAAATTTTTTTTCCTTATTCTAATATTTACAATTCAACAATTATTATAATTACGAAAGTTTTTAAATAAAATAAAAATAAATTATTTGAAAAGTTATAAAAAATAATTAATTTTATTTCCAGTTTAGTTGGTGTTGTTGTTGTTCTCGGTTAATTACTTTAAATATTTTAATTAAGTTTAATGATCAGAAGTGTATGATTATGAATAATGGTGTGTGACGAAAACAATTTAGCACTCGGTTTAAATAATTATCTATACCAACCCATGTATAATTCACATCGGCGGCAATTAATTATGGAATCAAATTGACAATTTGAATCCGTTCACAAAACGAACATAATTACAACACAGAAAGCAATTTAAAATAACACAAAAAATTAACCGTCATCAATTATCGCTCAACACACAAATTACATTTCACTATACAGCTATGCTATTCTTTGTGCTGGATGGAGAAGCACAAATAATTTAAAATAAAATCGTTTTCCGTTAATTAATCAAACTCATCTGCCCATTTCCATTCAATATTTTCTTCTCTACAAGTAAAAGTCAATTTTTAATTATTGAACGGTGGTGCACACTGCGCTTGAACTGTTCAACAACTGAAACATGCTGTGTATCGGACCATTATAAAAAATAATTTTTTTTTATTTCTATTTAGATTCTTCCATCAAATTTAATTTGAACTCGCACAAGCCCACACACACATACATACACAAAAGAAAGGGTACAAAATTATAAAAACGAGAACAAAATTTTCCAAACAATGACGGAGCACAAAATAATAAAAACAAAAAGCTCGGCGAAAAACATCAACAAATATCACATAGAAAAACCTGTTTAAACACACGCAGCAAAAAAGTTCGGTTTCTTTTCTTATCAAACAAAATAAAGCTAATTAACTGAAAGCACAAGATTTGTTTTGTTTTTTTGGTATTTTTGTTAATGTTTTTTTTCGGGTAGTTTCGAGGGTGGTAGAATTTGGGAAAAAATCTAATTGATTTTAATTAATTTACAAATTAAATAAAACAAAAAAATTGTATTTGGGGGAACAATGATTTTTAAATATTTAATCAAGATTATGAGATTCTGTATGAGAAAATATGAGCTTTTGTTTAAATTTTGTTAGGTATTTTTGTTCTTAGTGTAAATGGATTGGCGAAAAATTTAATGGTATTCAACTTTTATAAGCGTAAGGTGTTTAATTTTGTTGGTAGAAGGAACCTTTTTTTCAACAACTTCGGGTAAATCACGGACACCGATAAAGCTACTAACTACTCTGAAACATGAATTCTATACTGCGATAAAAAGAACACAAGAGATGCGATGTGCTCAGTTAACGGTATAATTCTATTTGCTGAATTTGGTGAATCGTATTACCGAGGAAAGAAAATACCTGTTATTAGCCAAGAAAAATTGGACAAATGTATGCTGAAGTCATACTTCAAGAATATGAATATTGATCCCAAGAAACATTACCTCAAGACAATTAATTTAGTAACTAAGTTATACAAGATTGAGAATAAATACATCGTACATAAACCATGTGCCGGGATCTTGTTGAGTTGGTACGTACATTTACCTCTTTATTACACTCACGAAAACCTGAGGTATTTCGGCTTGTGCTTGATGTCTGCTTCAATGTGGACTGCCTAGAAAAGGTAATTAACTTCATCAGTGGAATAACGTCTTCAAATGTCAAATGGATACTCAATATCCCATTTAGCGATACAGTTAAATATAAACGAGCTTTATCATCTAGATGGATTGTTGATATGCCACTACCTATAATAGTATTCATAGTGCAGGTATATATAACACCACACCGCTTCCTATAACACCGTGTATAACTATAGTTAGTATTCTGAAGAAGTATCTAATCATTACTATCGGAATTCTATAAAGCAAATTCTCCACTTTATGAAATTCTTCAACATCTTCACGAGTGATCATCTGTCCAAACTTTATAACAAATCAATTGACAGTCTACCGTTTTCTACGAGTTCCTTAACATCAATTAAAGTCTTTATTTTTGATAATCATAACAATCACCAATTTCGATTCGATGGAAATGCGTTGGTACAATTTGATTCCGAAAAGAACTGCTAGCAAATTCACTTCGACTGTCTGCCGTTTACGACGTTGCTGTAGAGTGTTAAGATAGTCGGTTGAAAAGGTTTTCCAAAATCTTTGTGTAGTTTGTTGAATCATTTGCCATTTGCTTAGTCGATTAGTGTTGACAGATTCTAAGTTTGGTTCGGGTATAGACAGCAGTGGTTCCCCAATTAAAAAATGGCCTGGTGTTAAATAATTTAGGTCACTGATATCATCTGATTCGCTGCATAGTGGTCTGGAGTTCAAAACTGCTTCCACCTGGCACAACAATGTATAGTACTGTTCATAGGTAAGTATGGATGATCCGATACATTTTCGTAGATGTTGTTTAGTAGATTTAATTCCTGCTTCGTATAAACCGCCCATGTGACTTGCAGTTGGGCACGTGAACTTCCACTGAGTGTAGTTTGGTAGCAAATGATTAGTTACTTTCTGGTTGTGTTCTTCTGATTGGAATAACTTTACTAGTCGTTGGAGTTCTCTATCAGCTCCAACAAAATTGCTGCCATTGTCACTATATATAGTGCTTGGGTAGCCTCTTCTTGCAGTAAATCGGCGGAGCGCTGCAATAAAGGCTTCTGTCGTCATATCGGTGACTAGCTCCAAGTGCACAGCTTTGCTTGCCATGCACACGAATAATGAGATGTACGCCTTTTGAATTTTTGCGTTTCGTATCGTTGACGTCTTAATCCGGCTCGAAGGACCATGAATAAAATTGAAGAATTTATTGAGCAGACTAATTTTCGTCGTGTTCAATGGATTCCTTAACACTAGAAACCTTTCTTTCTTCACAGCGGTCCCACTTATCAATTAACACAATTTTTTGATGTATAAATTAATCCGTATATTTAAGTTACAAAATATGAATTTTATTTACAACATATTATTTAATTACATTTAATAATTGTTCACCGAATACTTCGCTGTTGTTGCTTAGACTAGCTATATAATTCTGTTTTTCTAATAAGAAATTTTTTCCCATTGTACATGAAACTTTTGACAATCGCAAAGTTTCCCCATTTCCAATTATATTTTGCTGGCAGTAAATGATTGGTTGATGGTTGTTTAAATTGTTCAACTGCCGACATAGAAAATGGAGAAATAAATTCTTTTACAATACATTTACAAAAGCTTATTCAATACTCAAACCAGTATTTTTAATAAGCCTGTTGAATAAGTTTAGATTTAATTCAATATTTTTACGTTGGTATTAACAAAATTACGATCAAAACAATGTTGTCAAAATTGGTAAATGTTTTTGTCTGTCAAAATATTGTAATTTGTTTTTCTTAATACATTTTCTGCTCCAATGCTACTGAAATAATGCTAAACCAGAAAATATTTGAAAGATCAAATCAGCTTCCACTATAAGTAGATACAAATACCGGTGTGCAGTTTTTGGAACGTTTTTTTTTTGGATAAAAATGTGTGCAAGTGTACTGTGAAGTTTTTGGACAAATTAGAGATTTTAGATAAATTAGGTTTTTGGACATATGTTTATGTGCATGTACATCTTTTAACAGTGTATTTAACAAAAATAAAATTATTAGAAAATTAACAAATCGACGAATTTCGCATGGAACAAAGACGTTGTTCTTTATTACATCAAATAACACGAATCTCAGAGATTGGCTCATATAGTGACTATATAGGTTGTTAAGCATATACATTGCGGGATTCAAATCACTCAGTGCCATTTTGATATGAGCCGTAGGGCTCTCGCAAACAATTTTGAAAATTAATAAATAGACGAACTTCGTGTGGAACAAGGACATTGTATTTTATTATAACAAAGAGTGATTTGAATTCCGCAATGTATACCGTTTACAACCTATATAGTCACTATATGAAACCAATCTCTGAGATTCGTGTTATTTGATATAATAAAGAACAACGTCTTTGTTCCATGCGAAATTCGTCGATTTGTTAATTTTCTAATAACTTTATTATTGTTAAATACACTGTTAAAAAATGTATGTACAAGTACATGCTCATAAACATATGTCCAAAAACCTAATTTATCTAAAATCTCTAATTTGTCCAAAAACTTCACCTCGGTGATAAAAATAAACCTGAAAATATAAGTGGCTGAAACCTCACGAGGTGATCAGAACTTCGAACTTTGTTGTTTTCAATGGGGATAGCATTTACCTGACACCTATGTCATAAAGTTGGTAGGACAATTTTGACAGCACTGATTTCTATTTTAACCAACATATATTTACTTATACAACAACAGCCAAACAGGTCAAAAGCTTCAGTAAAAGGGGTACAGGTATCCAATATAACACGAAAAATCGTATTCTAGACCTTTATACCGAAAGTAGCATACAAAATTATACTGATATTTCTAAACGTGTAACTGATCATATTCCAGAACTTTAACCAAAAATCATTTTAAAATCCCATTTACAACGCACATGTCAAGTTTCATAATTAAGTAAGGAATAACCAAGTTCCATCCTACTTGGCCGTATTCCAGAGCTTTATCCAAAAATTATTTTAGAATTACATTCCCAACACACATGTCAAATTTGATGCTACCCGCTTAAGGAATAGCCAAGTTTCATCCTATTTCGCCATATTCCACACATATCAAATACATAATCCCATTTCCATACACATAACAAATTTCTTGAAAATCGGTTAAGGAATAGCCAAGTTCCATCCAACTTGGCCATATTCGAGAAATTCATCCTAAACTCATTTTAGAATCCCATTTACAATACACATGTCGAATTTCATTATAATCGGTTGAGTAATGGGCAAGTTCCATTATTTTAGATTCCCATTTGCAATACACATGCCGAATTTCATCATAATCGGTTGAAAAATGGGCAAATTCCATCCTACTTATCCATATTCCAGAACTTCATCCACAAGTCATTTTAGAACCTCATTTCCTTTACACATGTCGAATATCATCATAATCGGTTGAGAAATAGCGAAGTTCCATCGCACTTGGCCATATTCCAGAACGTCATCCAAACAACCTTTTGACGAATCTAATTTCCAACACTCATGTCAAATTTCATAATAATAGGTTGAGAAATAGGCAAGTTCCATCATACTTGGCCATATTCCAGAACTTTATCCAGAAATCATTTTGGAATCCCAGAACTTCATCCAAAAAACATTTTAGGATCCCATTTCCGACACACATGTCAAATTTCATAATAATATATGATAAATAATATGCTAATTCCATCATATAAAAAATTTGTTAACTACTCACTACATCCCATAATGCCCAATTTAATGATCAAATCAGCATAAATATAAAAAAATCGTAAATATTCATAAAACCAGGTATTTTGGGTCAATTCGTATAACAGGTACCTCATCCTCTTGACGTACAGTCTTCAAAAGCTTTCCAAATCTCCGTCTTGACCATAAAAACAGATTGGCGAAACAAATTCCAAATCGGACAAGCCGTTCTCGAGATACCACTGTTACAGACGTCCAGTCCAGGACATTTTTTTTTTGCTTTTTCGGACTCAGGGACTTTCAAAACGTCGAGAAAAGTGGTTTTGGACCAACCAAATGTTTCGTCATTTTTGACAGGATTTCAATACATATGTACTTTGGTCTTTTTAGACTGAAGTAACTACATAAAATACGTAAATTTAACTACATTCCTTGAAATATTACAAGGTGATTTAATTTGTTTGTTTGTTTGGTATTTCTTTTACTGAGGTCGACTCGCACTTAAGGCTCTGTATATGACCCAGCTTATTTTTTTATAAAACGGTTAATCCAAGTTTCTAGAAGAAAACATGGACAGTATGATTATTTTACTTTCACTGAATCGCACTTTGTGATACCACCGACTAGCACGGATATTATGGGCCTTAGACATTAAATAATGCAGTACCTACCCAGTACCACTATCTATTTTATTAAGCTGAATATTGTGATACATATTGTGATTTCCGCTTTTGTGCACGATATTACGGGCCTTTTACGTTAATGCGTAGTACCCGGGACCACCAGCTTAATAAAGATGTTCACTCTTCAAGATCTATATTGCGACCGTGATTTTATTTATTTCTAACAGTATTTGCCTCTTTTCTAAAATTTCTATCCTTAGAAAATCTATTTAGTCACAAGAAACAAAAAAATAAACTTTAGTTTCAAAATAAAATGTAATACAAAATTTTAACGCATTTTAACTACAGAAAAAAAAACTCGCAAACAAAAAATAGTAGGCTATGAGCGTTTTTATATAAATATCAAAGAAACAAAATGGCCACTGTAATTTAATTTTATTTTTGGTAAACTGTGGTGGTACCAACCAACCTGTAATCAAGGATAATAATAAACAAGGTTTATAAAGCAGGAATTACGATGTATTTGGCTAGCCACCCTATTCATTTTTCCCAAATCCATAAGCAAATCAGTAAATCACTTTTGCGGCGGTCGCGGAGTGTCATGACAATTGAAACGACTGACGAGTAATTGTCAAGACAGAACAAGATGTCATGACATTCCGTACACCGGCACAAATAACTAAATTCACCGGAGTGACCCGTAGGTTATAGTAGACCAAACGTTTCTCGGCACTTGTTCGCACGGCGTGGTGAGTTCACCAAAGACACTAGGGCAAATCGCATAGGCGCCGCCAAAACAAAACGGCGCATATAAAAAGAGTTGGTGAATAAAGAAAAAACAATAACTTCGCAACCGTTACAAGCGGAGCACGAAAATAAGCTCTCGCCAAAAATACAAGAATTGTAACGTACTTAATAAAATTAAATAAAAAAAGGCTAGTAAAGCCAATAGCAATAATTCCCTTATTTCAATAAAAATAATATTTGAAGTGAAATTTATTTATTGTGCGGGATTGAATAATAAAAACCTAGTACCACCGGCAAACGATCATTGCCTCGGCCGGTACTAGGATTATGGGTGTACGCCGAGCGTATCCAACATCACCTACACGCGCCAATCACCCATAAAGTGGTGATTCCGACGTGATCGGCACCACGATACCATCGTGCCGGATCACGGAAACAGAAGCGGCACAGGCCGCGCAAGACGCTACAAACCGGAGCGTGGACACCGCATAACCGGTCAAGGCTTAGAATTAAACAAAGCCCCACGTGGAATACTAACACCACACAGTTGCTCCCCGTGTATACGGCCGCGGCAATACCGAAGCACTAAAAAGTTGCCCCCGAAAAGGCAGTCAAAGAAAACCAAAAAATAAAGAAGAAACAGTAACGGAGGACAACCAGGACGAATCAGCCGCTCCCCACTAGGGTTGACCGGAAACACACCATCAACAGCCATCCATAAGGAGCGGCATTCAGAAAAGAAAAATTTGTAAAACGGCTAAGCAAAGCTATCGTTTTTTTTTTGTTCACCACATTTTTTTTCCGTGGTACAATTGCCGGTACCCCTATTTTTTTAAAGTGCGTGCGGTTGAGTTCGCCGCGTCGTGCGAGTGAGTGTTGGGACGTAGTAAATTCTTTAGTGGTGTCCGTACGCCGTCGCCCCACCTAACTCCGAACACAAAAGTGAAGCGGGGCTCGTAAAATATTTTTTTGTTGTCAACCGTTGGGAAGTTTTTTTGTCGCTCACATTATACGTTAGAGATATTTAAGTGATTCCGAATTACATTGTCAGCACAAATTATTCACCTTGAGTTTTAATCCAGTAGTTTCGTTGTTTATTGTCATATTTGTTACAACCACATACACCCACCGTCGGTTGAAATTAGTGAAGTGCCAGTGCAACAGCCACAAGGGAGCAATGCATCCCAACGACCAGTCGCCTGTGAACAATGCTACGTCGTCGCACGAAGACCGATCGCTCGATTCGCCGGAGGCGACGAACGCGATTACCACGCAGAACACGGACCTGGAAAGACTGATACAAGCAGTGGCACAGAGGTTGATCGAAGGTTCAACAAGGGGAAACACCTCGTTAGCCACCGAATCCATGCCACCACGGCCAACAACCGTTGCGCCAGAAACACGCGACGCGACGACAACATCGCAAACAACAAATACGCCCGCCGCGGCGATGTCCGCCATAGCAGTGCGTATAGTACCATTGCAATCGCAGGACCCCCGACTGTGGTTCCACATGGTAGAGGCCCAGTTCGGGTTGAGCCGGATAACCAGCGAAACCACAAAATACCACCACCTGCTGTGCGCCTTTAACGACAAGGTCAGCAACGAAGTGAGCGATGTGATTATCAGGCCGATATCATCCACACCTTACACGGACCTAAAAAGAGCCATACTAGAGCGACTGGGCGAGTCTCGCCAGACACAGATCCACCGTCTTTTGCGGGGCATTGAGTTGGGGGATATGAAGCCGACTCAACTGCTCCGACAACTGAAAGCCAGCGGTGAAGCCGCGGTCAGCGACGACGTAGTGAAGACAATTTGGATGAAGAGGTTGCCGTTACGAGCGCAGGAGATACTCGCGACCACCGCTGAATCACTTCCCGCAGCACAATTGGCAGAGCTAGCGGATCGTATCCTGGAAACGATGTCGCAGGCGACAGTGTCAGCCATCACCACACCAGCCACAAGTAGCCTGTAGTCGCGCCTGATGAGCCGGATCGATGCCATCATGAGCAGAATGGACCAACTGGAGATCGGGCAAAGCAGTAGGACTTATAACAACCATAGAGCGAGGAGTCAGTCCATAAGGCGGAGGCCACCGAGAAGTCCAACAACGGGACAACCCGCACAACGAGGACCACCGAGAAGTCCAACACCGGGCCAAAACAAAGAAGACGAGGACGACACGCCACGCGTATGTTTCTACCATTACAGGTTTAAGGAAGCTGCTCGAAATTGCCGTCCGACCTGCCCGGAATGGCAAGAATTCAAGGAAAAAAACTAAAATCACCGAAGCACACGGCGACGTGCCAAGGTGACGGGCAAAATTGTCGCCTCAAAATTCATGACAAAACCACGCACATCAGCTATCTGATCGACACTGGAGCCGACGTATCGGTGGTGCCGAGGCCAAAAGAACAAAAACACCCGCCGGGGAGCGAATTCCAGCTCTACGCAGCAAACGGGGCAAAGATAGAAACGTTCGGCAGGACACAAGTCACATTGGATCTCGGTCTAAGGAGATCGTTCCAATGGACATTCATTGTCGCAGACGTGACAATGCCAATAATCGGCGCGGATTTTTAAAGCACACGGGGCTCATCGTTGATATACGACACGGTCGTCTAATCGACCCTATGACCTCGCTCTTCGCAGTAGCTTCGAGAACCACCGAAGCAGTACCAACCATACGCTGGATAACCGAGACGGGAATCGACGAACGGATCAGCGAGTTACTGAAGAAATTTCGGCAAATGACCAGCAGCGAAATTAGGGCTAACGAGCAGCCAACAC
Source organism: Tipula helvola (assembly GCA_963556165.1). Lineage (NCBI taxonomy): Eukaryota > Metazoa > Arthropoda > Insecta > Diptera > Tipulidae > Tipula > Tipula helvola. The sequence continues at coordinate 188,307,059 of OY744482.1, forward strand.
ACCCAGTAACGCACCACATCGTGACCAGGGATCCTCCAGTATTCGCCCGCCCACGACGTCTAAGCGCGGAAAAATTGGAAATTGCAAAAACGGAATTCCAGTACATGTTAGATCAAGGAATCTGCAGGCGTTCCGATAGCCCCTGGGCCAGCCCGCCCCACCTGGCACCAAAGAAGAACGGAGAATGGCGACCGTGCGGGGACTATCGGGCGTTAAACAACATCACGGTACCGGACCGATACCCAATCCCGTTCATCACGGACTTCACGCAGCAATTGGCAGGATCAAACATTTACACCACGCTGGATCTAGTGAGAGCGTATCACCAGATCCCAATTGAACCCGCGGACATCGCAAAAACGGCCATCTCCACGCCATTCGGGCTCTACGAATTCACAAGGATGACGTTTGGGCTTCGAAACGCAGGTAACACGTTCCAACGGTTTATGCACGCCACGTTACAAGGGCTGCCATACTGTTTTGTATACCTGGACGACGTGCTCGTAGCATCAGCATCAATGGAAGAGCATCTCCGACATTTGGACGAAATTTTCTCGAGGCTGAACGACGTCGGGTTGGTAATAAATACTCAGAAATGCCAGTTCGCAAAGAGCAAAATAAATTTTCTCGGCCACGAAGTGTCCCCGAAAGGCATCAAACCGATCCCGGAAAAAGTGGCAGAAATAGGAAAAATCATTGCGTCGCAAGCGATTATTGCCTCGGCCGGTACTACGATTATGGGTGTACGCCGAGCGTATCCAACATCACCTACACGCGCCAATCACCCATAAAACAAACAGTTTAGTTTGAATTTTTTTGATAGAAAACTAACACAGATTTTAATTGAAATGGGTGGCCATAATAAGGTTGAACGCAGGGTTGCCAACTCGAGATTTTTACCCGGAGACTCCGGTTTTTATAGTACATCTCCGGTCTTCGGTTATTGCAAAAATTTCTCCGGTTTTTTACAATTTATGATTTTTTTTCGTTTTTTTTCTTGTTTTTTTTTACTCATTGCATTTTGACAACCACAAGTTAAAAATATCGATGTCTCAGTCTTATTTTACTCTTCTTTTTTGTTACATTCCATTGTGTATTTCGGTAATTCACTAGACTAGTCACTGCTTAGTCTTTATGTGTTTTTATTTTGAAAAAATTTCATTTTTTTTATTTTTAAAATTATATTATTTCGTGAAAAGTGAATATTATGATTTAATTATTATTAGCAATTTAATAGTAGTAAGAATTTATATAATATACATACATATTTCAAAATCAAAATGAAAACAAAAAAATTTTTGTTTATGAAAAGTTAGGTTATGTAATAATTTATTTTATAAAAATTCATATTCAAAAGTCAACAGTAAAAATTTACAACAAACATAATTTACAAAAATTATTAAAAAAGTAAGTAAAGCGTTTATTATTATTGTTGTAATTATTAATGAACAATGTTTATGTATCAACTGCTAAAATAAATGTTTTATTTTTAGGGCCTACCATCGAACTAAATATGTTAAAAAAAAAGAATCTGTTCCAAAAAATAAACCAATTTATTTTTCATCTTTCCAACAAGACTGGTTAAAAGCACCCGCATATAGTAAATGGATTTTAAAAGAAAACGAATATACAGGAAGATGCAAACTTTGTCAAATTACATTCACAATCAAACACGATGGAGAGAAGGCGGTAAAATCTCACGCTAAAACACAACGACACCAAAGCGCCGCAAATGCACAAACATCGAGTCAAGTACTTACTTCGTTCTTTTCTACGGAAAATTTTGATTCGCAAGTTAAACCATCTATTGGAGAGCTGGCTCTCGTCTACCACGGCTTATATCACCATCAAAGCTATATAAGTACTGACTGTGGGAGAAACCTTAATTCGTAAGTATATAAAGATTCCATTCTTTCAAAACAGATCCATTGCGGTAAGACTAAGGCGGAAGCATTAGTTGAAAATGTTCTAGCGCCTAAAGCCATTGAAATGGTTTCAACTCTACTTTTAAAAGATGGTTTGAACTGTGACCTACCACGATATTTTTCAATATCAAGTGATGCATCAAATGAAGGTAATATTAAGCTATTTCCATTAATAGTAACCTATTTTACAAAAGAACTTGGAACGCAAAATAAAATATTACATTTTTACGCCGATGATTATGAAAGTTCAGAATCTATCACCAATAAGATCTTCGAGTGTCTGAATAAAAATGGATTGTCCATTAATAATGTGATTTCATACACTGCTGATAATGCAAATGTTAATTATGGAGATCATTGCTCTGTTTTACAGAAATTAAAATCTGTAAATGAAAATATTTTGAAAAGCAACTGTAATTGTCATGTTGTGCATAATGCAGCGAAGTATGCCTGCAAAAAGCTAGGGTACAAGAGTAAAGGAGCTAAAATCTTGTTTTGACTTTTTTAACTTAGAATACTCACAAATGGTGGAAAATGTCCCAACTCCCAACTCGTTGGATCAGCCTCTCAAATGCAGTTGATAACATTCTTCAATCAAATTATATTTTTTAAATAAGGGGGAAGGCAACTGCAATAATCTAGTCTGGAAATTTATAAAAAACCAGGAAGATGCAATCAGCGATGATTTGACAAATCCCACTATTCCCGAATTATACTTATAGTTAGTTCAACATTTTTTAACAATAATGAAGCAAGCGGTTTTAATTCTTCAGAAAAATGACCTAACGAGTACAGAAGTTCACGAAGTTATGATTAATCTGAAAAGCCAGATCGATCAAAGAATATCCGACAATTTTTTTGGTGCTAAAATTAATGATTCGCGGACTTTTGGTCTAAAACAATTTATCTAAACCAATTTAACTAAAGCAATTTACCTAAAATCAATTTAACTAAAAACAATTCATCTAAAAACAATTCGTCTAAAGCAATTCGTCTAAAACAGTTTATCTAAAACAATTTACCTAAAAACAATTTATCTAAAACAGTTTATCTAAAAACATTTCGTCTAACTACAATTGATCTAAAAACAATTTATCTGAAAACAATTTAACTAAAAACAATTTAACTAACATTTAACAATTTAACAACTTATCTAATCCCAATTTATCTAAAAACAATTCGTCTAAAAACAATTCGTCTGAAGCAATTTATCTAAAATCAATTCATCTAAATCCAATTTTATTTAAAAGCAATTGTTAGTAGACAAGTTTTGTCTTTGCTAAATTATCTACTTAGTCATAACAACTTTTGCTGTTTTTTCATGAGTTTAAGTAGTCCCGCTCAACTTCGCCGCTATTTATTAATTTCAACCGTTTAGATTATTTAATCAAAGAGAAATACATAGTTTTATATTTAATAATCACTAAAACTGTTTAAAAAAATTCCCAATAAAAAACTCGTCTGTGTGTATCGACATAAAATCAAAAAGAAAATATAATTTTTTAACTGATTCAAAAAATAATTCTAGGTTATGTCCAGTTCTACATAGCAAAGACAAAAACCTTACTCTTAGCGGGAACTACCGGTTAAAGCTGATTTACATTCAATCTTTTCGTTCATTTTCAAAAGAATAAAATCACGAAGAAAAGTGCAAATACATTTTACCCATATATAAAAAGGAGACGGGCACACGCAAAATTTCATTTTTTCCTTTCAAAATGTTACTTGGATTTTATATCTTTTGAGCAACTTCTACGAAAAAAGTCAAACCAGTTTTCTTTTTCAGGTTTTTCCGTTCTTTTTCACCAAAAAAAGTTGAGTGTTATAGTAAATAGTATTGAATAATACTTTTTGAGTATTCTTTCTGATTTTAATACAAGGAAATCATACTAAAACATATTTTTTACTGTAAATCTTTTATCTTTTGGAAAAGAACGGAAAGATTGAATGTAAATCAGCTTTTAGTCGACTGGAAAGCGCTATGTAGGTTATGTAGGTACCTACCCTACATAATGTATTTCTAAAATTTAGTAAAGACACATTTTTAAAAACATTTTTTGGAATGGCCAAGTTTAATCGGTAATTATTTTTATTTAAATAATTTTACATATTTTGAGACGAATTCATCTAAAGAATTGTTTTTAGACAAATTGGTTTTAGATGAATTGTTTTTAGTTAAATTGTTTTAGATGAATTGTTTTTAGATGAATTGATTTTAGATGAATTGCTTTAGACGAATTGTTTTTAGACGAATTGCTTTTAGATAAATTGGGTTTAGATGAATTGCTTTTAGACAAATTGATTTTAGATGAATTGTTTTTAGCTGAATTGAGTTTAGACGAATTGTTTTTAGTTAAATTGTTTTTAGTTAAATTGTTGTTAGGTAAATTGTTTTTAGATCAATTGTAGTTAGACGAAATGTTTTTAGATAAACTGTTTTAGATAAATTGTTTTTAGGTAAATTGTTTTAGATAAAAAATCCGTTTTCCAAAATTAATAGTAACATAAATAAATTTTCTTCGTATGAAAGGAATAAATTTCTAAATGAGGCTAAACTTGTTTATACTCGAACATTATCATATCTTAAATCGTGGTATGATTTTGACAATTCATTTTTACAGCACCTAGCTGCTTTAAATATTAAAAAAAAAATAAACTAAACTATGATGGTATGGGCAAAATTATTAAAGTTTTAAATTGCACTGTTAACGAAGACCAAATTTATTCAGAAATCATTATAGTATTAAATAATGAGCTTGAAAAGCTATCCGTTGATTTTGATAATTTTAGTGTTGGAGAATTATGGTGTAGAATATTTCAAAGTACCCATAATTTATGCGAAATTTATAAGGTAGTGTCAAGAGTGCTAAGCATCCCGGTGAGCAATGCTTTTATTGAAAGGGTTTTGCAATAATTGGAAATATCTGGACTCCAAACAGGAACCGAATGAGGATCGAACTAGTAAAATCCGAAATCATGATTAAAATTAATATAGACAAGAGCTGTGAGAATTTTTTGCAAGGGGCACAAGAGCTGGAACAAAAAAAACTTATTGAGTGTGTGACTTCGGTCAAAAAATATAATTTTAAAAAATAAATGATTATTTTAAATCATTATTATCAACCTCCATATATATTTTTTATGTACCTAAAAAAAATTTTAAAATTATTATATGTATAATATTCTGATAATTTTATAATTTTTATATTAACATTGTGATGCATTTTTTAGACTGATTTTATATTATATTGTTTTATGATTGTTTTTTTAACTATTTTGTGAGCTTTATTATATTATGAAAAAATATGATTTTTTATTTTTAATAAATAAATATTAATAATTATTAAATAATTCTAAAACCAGATTTATTTCCTTGAGTCTTAAATTCTAGTTTAAAACTGACTGTTATTGTATCGACAATTTTCGTTTTAAAATAATAAATAAAGTGAGATTAAAATTACAATATATGTATTATTATTACTTATTTTATTTTATAGAAATTCAAAATTCTCCGGTTATGGCAAAACGAAAAGTTGGCAACCCTGGGTTGAAGTATACTTTAAAACTGCACAATTATTTTTAATTTTCATTCGTGTGCATTAAATTAAAATCGCAGTGATTTAAAAAAAATTAAAAAAATATACACTTGATAATTACCTAAAAAAGTTAATTAAACATGGGTTATAATTGATTTTTCTTGTATTAATTTGCTTCATAATGGAGCAATTTGTCACACAAGACTTAATTAATTTAACCATTTTATTTATTTCATTGAGAATACAACTATACAACTGTCACACAATATGCCATGGGAAATTTTACGATAAAGCGATTATGAGAGCAAAAATATTTAGATTGCCATGCAAAATACGTACAACAACACGTTATTACAGCGGTAATAACAAGCAACAAGAAAATCCTAAACAATTATCTCTAAATTTGTAATTGTATTTCAATTTTTTTTATTATGATTGAATTTTTTATACACACATCAAAGGAAAAGACATGCAAACAAAAGCTTGTCAAATAATTCGCATACAACATGACACAAATGGATGAATTGTGATTCAATCGCTGACCAAGAATGATAGATGACAAGATTATGCAACTCAAAATACGTTACTCTCTTTTTTTGTACAAAAATAAAGCGTAGGAACCAGTCTGTATATCTGACTTTTTTTTCACCTGTTATTTGAATTTTGTTTCATTCACCCTTGGTTCTTCAAATATTTAGTTGGTTTTACAGCGGTGTGAGCGAGAAACATGAATAAATATGAACACATGATTGATGTGAAAGTGTTAATCTATATACCTTTCATTTCTTCTTGTGGTGGTACAATATATTTGGTCATTCACTCTCATTCACCATTGGTTATTTATTTAATTTAATGTTTATGTTGTATATACAGCGGAGAACAAAATTATCGCTCTTTTCATAGAAATTTAACAACACGACAATTCATTTAAGTACAACATTTTTGGTTCACTATCGTATTAGAAGAGAGGATAAAAAATAAAATTAAAAAATAAAGCATAGGAACCAGCCGTTTTACTCTCCATCGGAGTTGGACAATCTTCTAATCTATCATTCTTGATCGCTGACAGGAAAGTTGCATTCTCTTACTAAATACAACACGTGCTGTAATTAATGATCTATAATTTTTTACTCATTAAAACAGACGCAGATAATTCCACTCGTGCTGCGCACTCGTTGAATTTTCAGCGCGGTTTTAACTCGTAAAAAATTATCGATAATAATTGAGCACTAGCTGTATTACGAGTGATAATTTTTAACTTTATTTCTATGTAAAATACGCACCAAAAACATGAAAAAACAAAAAAAAAATTTTTTGACAGAAGTGCGTTTACGATTTTCTTATTCTCTTTTCATACATTTTAAATTTTATACTCTCTCTATATATCTTTATGCTCGAAGCACTAAACAAATTAAACTTGATCACTAATGGGTTTGCTATCTCATGCAATCTCATAAATACATATCGTGGGTTTGCGAGGATAGTGACACATCTCAAAAATGGCCAATTTTGAGACAATAGGAAAAAATCCTTTAAATGTAACAATCTTTTAACTGGCACAGTGTTACTCTAAACTATCCATAGTTTTCAATAGATGCGACGTTGAATTTGATGAATTCAACTATTTTATACCAAAAAAAAATAAAAAATTCAAATCGATTTCCTCAAAATATGATATTTTGAGATGTGTCACTACTCTCGCAAACCGACGATATTATGTACGGGTACTAGGAATATGTATGTAGGTATAATGAAAAAACTAAACAAAATAAATATCGCTTGCCAACATTAAAGAATTTGTAAGTTGAAAAACTGACTTTTTCAGGAAAAAAGGAAACTGTACTCGATTGTATGCTCATCCAAATGATTTTTTTCGTTTGTTTATTTTTAGTCGAAGTTCAACGCTGTCAATTTGATAATCTCTCGATGGATAAGATGATTGCTAAGTTGCCATTATACGCAATTTTTACGAACGAGAAATGTGAGGAAACTTTTCTCTCGAGAAGAAATTGAGATTAAAGAATAATTGAAGAAAAATGTTTGCAAACTTTTGGTTAAAGTCGATTATTATTACAATGACAGCGACAAAATATTTGCTCAATCGCTATTTTATAAATCTGCTTCGACATACAGGTATTTGGGGGACCAATTACATTTAAAACTTACTTCTACCTCCACGATATAAAAATGGTCGCCTATAAAATTTATTTCTCCCGGAATAAACGAGATTTGAATAGGCCACTTCAAAAAATCTTTAGTAATATGTCTCAGAAGTCCAAAGTATGCATTCTATGTTTTAACGAAATACGAATCAAAAAAGATTTGACTGTGAATATTTTTCTTGACCGAGTTGTAAGATTTTGTGATGATGGACAACAAAAAAAAAATGATTTAGCAATATCAGCGTTATTTTTCATGCTTCGCGGATTGGTAGATGAATGGAAATATGTGCTCAGTTACATATTAGTCAATAGTTCTAGTAATCCTACATATTTGTCAGAACTATTAAAACAAAATATCCGAGTTTGCAAGGATGTTTTGAAATTAAACGTAGTAATGGTTACTGGTGATCAGGCTGCTACAAATATTGCAACATTCAAAATGCTCGGAATAACCCCGGACAAACTATATTTTTTTGTAGACGATTATCGAATTTTGGCGCATTGTTATCCACCACATTTGATAAAATCAGTAAGAAACGCCTTTATAAATAATAAAATAGAGCCTTCAGATTTTGGAATTTGTGATATTAATGTGGTACGTAAACTGTTCGAAATTGATTCAATTCAAAATATTAAAATGATGCCAAAACTAAAGAAACAATATGTCGAACCTAATACATTCCAAAAAATGAATGTAAAACTGGCGGCAGTCGACATTTATACAAAGATTCATTTTTCTCTTTATGAACGCCCATTAAAAGTCAACAACAATATATATAAATTACTAGAAGATAGTTTATTATTTTTAGATAAACTGAGAATTATATCGAAAAAAGAAAATTATTTCAAATTTATAATAGGATTTAAAACTACCATAAACGCATAGTTTTTATTGATTAATTTATTGGAATCTCAGTTTGGCGTCGAATATTTCTGTGGTCAAAAGGTATCTTATGGACATCTTATTTCAAGTTTCAAAATTTTTTTAGAGAGTTAGAAAAAGTTGAATATTATATTCATTTTTCGCTTATGTCGACTAAATTTGCTATGGCTTCGCGACCAAAGCCTTTGACCACAAGGTGTTACCACTTAAATTAAACTAAGTGAGGTTAGAGGAGAGATAGAGCACGTTGAATTTTATAAAAGGTAAAACAGCTTAAGTCGACTTAAGATAGTTTACCTTTTGAGCACAGATTTATTAACGGGTCGAACTATTCAAGATTGCTTGGAGAATTTTTTTTCTCTATTACGCGGGAAAGGTGCATTCAACTATATGCCATCCAGTTATGAAATAGGTGTGCATTTCGTGAATATTGTTGTAAGAAAAATAACATTGATTTGGATTGGAGCAGTTTCAAAAGTGAATATGAAATGAGTTTAAAAAATAATGACTCCGGTCATATCTCACCAGCAGATGAATTTATTGAGGAGGATGATTTGAGTGGTATAAAAGGCAGTGCAATAATCTATTATGCAGGCTATTGTATTTTTAAGAAAATAAATTGTCAAAACTGCAAAGAGAAGCTATTGAAGGATGGAGATGAAATTACTATTTCAGACACTTTTATTAGTGCAAAAATTTCAAAAAAATTGAAAGCAATTTTGGCGCACTGAAAGCGCCGTCAGACGAATTTTGCAAAATAGCTCGATCCTTAGTTACGGTTTTTGAGAAATACTACCACCGCAAGTGTAGCTTTCCAAACATCATCCAGTTTCTAACAAACGAATCAATAAAGTTGATAATGCAAGAGTACGACTCTTTCTTATAAGACAACAATACTATGTTTCGATCACATGCTGAAATTAATCCACTTTTTATGTTGGCCCTAAAGAGAAAGAACTGTAAATGGTCCATTGTAAATAATGAATTTTCAAAAATTAAATCCTCCTCAAATACTAATAGTATCAAAACCAACAAAAATGTTTATACAAGCCGTGACGTTCGCTCTTTACACAGATCCTCTTAAAAAAAGCAACGGGCGAGTTTACGCTCACCTCGCAAAAGAATTATGTGAAAACCTTTCATTATTGAATCATTTCAAGTCTCTTCGATTTGCCTGAGAAACCAATGCAAATAGACGGCTGCTGTTCGCTCAGTATTTAAATTATGGTACAATTTTGGTTTAAAAAGTCAATAAGTTATTATATTTTGGATTTGGAGGACGAACCTCACCGACATTAACTGTTTAATTGAAAATTGAAATTTATAACCGACTATATTTCAGTATAGCCACGTTTTGGTAAGCTTGAGCAAAGTACAGTTCTGGCCTGAAAGAGAGTTCAGCGATTAGCCCAACCCGAATAAGTCGCAGGAACATTAACATGTAATATATATTAACAGTAATTAACATTATAAATCGCGACATAAAATCTCAACCAATGTTTAAATTTGGGGTGAACCTCAAGTAATAAAAACTAAAGGCAAATGTTTATTTTGTCATCACGTATCTACTTTGTAGAAAAGTCGTAGTGGAGCAGACACAAACTAAGTCAGTTTTACAATGTAAAAATATCAGGAATAAGAACATTCGCGAAACTATTATGAACTCCTAACTGTTTGAGTAATATGTGCCAAACTGGATGGAGGGATTTGGCCGCTTCATTATGAAGTTTCGTAATCATTTTTACAACGGATAATGAGTAATTAATTCAAGCATGAATAGCATGAAGCAAGCATGCTAACCACTGCGCAACCGGGGCACCTACTTCACGGGTATTAAGTAACGTGATACAAGAAATTTTAGCCTGACACCAATTAGCCACCTGAGATTTATCACCGCTTTGATTCGCCTGTATTCGGTATTGAACCGCAGAAAATGTCTACCTGTCGAATTTTAAAATTTCAGGAATATCAAATAAAGCAAACAATAATTTTGGGTAAGACCCCAATTAGCGAAATGACCTTGGAAAACTGGCACGTTAATTAGCAAAAAAAAAAAAAAATTATTAGGTAACAAGTGTATGCCATATGCCACTTTAACTAGCGATTGATAAACTTTCAGCTTGACACCAATTAGACGTCATTTGTGACGCTACCTCTCTATGCCTATGAGTTTATACTATATTTTACTAAAATTTGTTTAGTTTCATTTTAGTAAATTCATCACTTGGGCACACAACGGCATGAATATTTTATTAAAACAGTACTAAACAATATCCCTATTCAAACAATGACATTTAGAGGAATTTAGTTGGTAAGGTTTCATTCAAAGTTATTGTGTAGGTACTAGTAGAGTATTAAAACCTAAAAATCTCAATTTACTATATATGCCAAAATATTAAATTAAATGTTTAATAAAAAAATGTTTACTGGCCCAAAACCACATGATGGCTACCGATTAAACTTTGGATTCAGTTATATCTATGCAAAAAGTTAAGAAGTTCTATTGAACGTTGCTACCCATAGCCATAGTATTCAATCCGAACGTATTCGATTTTTCGAAATATTGATTCCTATTGGAATTGTTCGTTTCTTATTTAAATTAAATACGAATGTATACTTAGAGGGACTACGACGAGACATCCCTAGTAGTACTAAACGTAAATACATTTGTGTTGGTTTTATTCTGGCAAGTTTTTATTTTTTACCTGTCCTTCTCTTTTGGTTGATTTTAGTTGTTTCCCCGTTTCACATCTCCTTTCCATTAAATGAAATTATTAGTTTATACAAAAAAACTAATAACCGAATAAGCAAACATATAATTGTAATCTGACTTCACCTGCTCACCGATCAGATTTTTTTCCCTTTCTTGAAATTTTTTACATGCAACTGATTTTAAAGAGGGGGAAAAATAAATTTCATATTAATCAGTGTGTGTGTGTGTGTGTGTGTGTGGGTTTGAAGCTAGAAAACAAAAAACCAACGCAATTATCTATATGTTTGCCTACAGACACTTGTGTTGATTTTGCATTAACAACATTGAATACTGATAAGTATTTGAGGAATTACCGCCAACGGATTTATCCGGCTGTGTATGTAAAAAAAATCGGTTTTTTTTTAACATTCGTAACCCCTCCTTTAGAAAGAGTTTTTATGTTGAAGTCTCATTGCGATTTTGAATATTAGTGCGTTTAGACAAACTACATATATATACTATTTAAATTCTTGATTTCACGTTGCTTTTTTAAACAGTTTTTTTTAAAACTTATTGTGTGTACTATTAGAAGTATTGCTTTGATTTTGGACATTCTCTTCATTGAATTTTACATTTTGAACTCAGATTTGTTTTTGGACATTTTTGTTTATTGGCTTTTTAAATTTTGGACCCGGCTTTGATCTAGGATATTCTCTACTTTTTTGTTTTGTATTACAGTTTTGAGTTTGGGTAATTTTATTGGACTTGGCTTAGATTTTGGACATTCTCTTCATTCGATTTTTAATTTGATTTTCTCATTTATTGCACTTTACGGTTTGAATTCGGCTTTGATTTCGGACATTTTCGTTTATTCGATTTTCACGTTGCATTTTACGTATTTCAGAATTTTTTTGAATTTATTTATTAAATTTAATACCTATTAAAACTATTAAAATGACTAATTTAAAAAAAAAATTAAATGAGGTGTCACGTAATTTAAAAACCCGACGAGTCGGCAAGCTACAACAAAGAAAAAATGAAATCAAATTAAATGCCAGTACGCTTCAAAAGGGGCTCCACGAATTAAAAAAGGCTGAATTATTTTGAATTCAGCCTTTTTTAACTCGTGGAGCCTTCAAAAGGCTCTTATTATATTGTACAACGATAAAAATGTTAATATAAAAACTAAGAATAATTCTCCAATTATGGCAAATTTTTGTTCATATTTAAAAATTTCCAATTCTTCGAAAAACCGTGTGAAAATTTACAATTTAATCCGTAAAAAAAAGGTTTCTGAATTTGGAACAATTACCGCGAATTCATATACTAATAATGAAGTGTCGCCAAGTGAGACTGATACAATTATTGAGAATTTGAATCATTTAACGGGCAATATTCATGGCGTAGATGTTCAGCAGCAGACTATAATTGTTCAAAGTAATTGGGAAATCAGTTCATCACAAGAAATACTGCATGCTCAGGTTTCATCTGAAGTAGCAGGAAAAGTTAGTAATGCTTATGTTTCATCTGAAGTAGTAGAAGCAGTTAATAATTATTCCCTAAGTAAGATATTGATCTCAATAGTTTACCGGTAATATTGTTGAGTCCATTAGACAATGAATGGTTTTCTCGTGGGACAACAATCATCAATATAAATATTTCCGGAAGCTGGTCTAAGGATACGTTAAGATCTGCAATCAGAAACGCACTAATTCAAATTCAAAATAACTGCGTTATTAGCTTTGGAACGAGCAATATTAATAAGCCTTATCAGCAATAAGTGCAGTATGGAAAATGCAAATATAAGATACACAACCAAAAATATAAATTTGTGATTTGCGGCGAGACCATGGAAATTTGAACAAAATGGCAAGACCTACAAACGCATGGCAAAATTAAAGAATTCACTCAATTGAGAGGGCAAGAGCGCTTAAACACCCAATCACAAATGGAGAGTATGCTATCATATAAATATTATTTGGAAAACAATCAAGGCATAGACCTAAATCTTCTTCGCATTGGAAATACCCAACATATTAAGCAGCCAAACGTTTTAAGGAAAGCACGATCCGAAAGGTTACTTGTGCAAGATGTGGTAAAAGGTTGTGACTTAATGGATGCCATTTACTGTTCAAATCAAAAGAGCGAAATAGACAAATATGTTTATTTTGCCGGAAACCCTTTGTTCATCATATTACTGCGACCACAAAATTTGCCATTTTTAAATAGGGGAGACGGTATTCCAGTTTACTTAGATACCACTGGAGGACTAGTTCGCAAAATCAAGTGTTGCGAGGAACATAAATTTGGCAGAATTTATTATTATGTTATTATGTATTATGCGTAATAAATATTAATAGCATAATTTTTCCAATTTGGGAACTAATAAGCTGTGAGCATGATACTGCAGCGATACTTACGTTTTTGTCTAAATTTAAAAAGGAAATCGAACGTGCTAAACCTAAAATTCGATTTCCAAAATATTTTGTTTCTGACTGGTCATGGGTATTCATAAACAGTACAATTCTAATAATGAACTCAATGTCTTTATCGTTATATTTAAATAAGACATATTCAATTTAAATAAGACATGATCACTGATAAAACCAATGACAAAAATTTGATTGGAATTTTTATATGTTGCTCACATTTTTCAGCGATTATAATCCGGCAAATCAATTCCAAAATTCCAAATTGCTCAAATAACTTGAGAGAATTTATTATGATTATATTTTTTTTGATTTTAGATAGTTCAAATTTTAATGAAATTGACAAACTTTTTACAATTCTTTGTACGGTATGTTGCTCAAAATATAAAACTACCCAAGTATTTTTACTTTCGACTTTTTCGTCATATTTCGAAGGTTAAACTAAACTTAGTTTCGACTTTAACTAAGTTTAAGTTTCGAATTAAGCTAAGAAAGCGTATGAGTTTTGTCGCGATAAGTCGTAACTGGACGAAACTCAATATACAAAAATTGTGTACGTGTATTTGTGAATAAAAAATAAAAAAAGGCGGGGCTAGTTTTGAGCATGTGTATGTATAAATGTCAAATTAGAAAAACGGCTGTAATTTTTTTTTTCCATAATGAAACAAAAGAATATTCCAATTTGAAATTAATTTTATTAAAATACATATTGTGCATCTGCATACATAGGTACATCGTAAATAAATCTAAAAAAAATTATTTATTTAAAATAAGTCAAAAAATATTTGACAAGTTAAAATGAATTGAATCTAGGATTTTCTTAATTACTTTAAGTACGTATAGATCCAGAAAATGGCGTAGGAGTCCTCCTTTGCAGATGCACAGAAAAAATAAAGTTCCATGTAAAGATGAATCCACATAATTTGATTGACTTTTATGTTTTATCTGAAAATCAAACACAATCACAATCAAACATAAAAAATTAAATTTATAAAAAAATGAATTACAAACGTAAATTTTTTACCCACAACATTGCAACACAGCTGAAAACACTTTACTAAAATATTTTGCGTCAAACTAAATTCACGTTAGTATTTTATACACACCAATACTAATCACAAGTACAATGAAGTTATCTTTCGATTATTTTCTCAAAAATCGAAGGAAAATACGGTAGCTCAATTTTTAGTTTCGTCTTGTTATACTTGGGTAATTTGTTCATCGAGCTCTTTATCGAATTTTGCAAAATAAAAGTTTCGACCCTAATTTTGGAATCGATCAATATTGATTTATGTGACAGTTCAACCGATGAGAACATAGAACAGGAAGAAATTAGTATAAATGATTCTCCGTACTACACTAGATTTTTTAATTTATATTCGACTACAATTGAAAAAATAAGCTCAATAGAATAATCATGTGATTTGGAAAAAAACCTTATTTTTGTAAGGATTTTATTTTATTTAGTGTCAAAAGATATTTCACTTATTTGCCTCTATGGGGAACCATATTTTTGAAATATATGGAAGTTCAAATCAGACCAGCCAATGCATCAGTCGAAAATAAATTGGTTTAATCTAATAAAAAATAATATTATTAGAAAATCAAATGTAAAGCTAGGTCGTTTCATCGAAGAGTTAAAAAAACTAATGAACTTGTACGAACAAATATTGAATTATCGGATCACATGGTAGCAGGCAAAACAACACAAAGAAATATTGAACTAACCAATCAACTCCCAGCTTCTAAAAGAACACAAGGGAGAAAAAGAAATACCCCAATAACTCCCGCATCAACACCTAACCTTAACAGAGCGGATGAAGATAGTCCAAATAAACTGAACGCTGAAGAACGGTGGGAAAGAAAACCTCATCGAAATAAATCGAAATATTCCGGCAGAAGAGTTTTAGGTGACATGGTGAAAAGAAAAAAATTAGAATTTTTTGAGATGAGTAATATGGACTATTACAATAAAATAAGCCCCGGTGGCACAGCGGTTAGC
This sequence comes from Tipula helvola, assembly GCA_963556165.1. Taxonomy (NCBI): domain Eukaryota; kingdom Metazoa; phylum Arthropoda; class Insecta; order Diptera; family Tipulidae; genus Tipula; species Tipula helvola. Next base: position 188,322,688 of record OY744482.1, read on the forward strand.
ATGCTTGATTTAAGCTCCGGAGGTTCCGGGTTCGATTCCCGGCGGGTGATGAAAAAATCACGGCTGGTTAATGTAAGGATCAATGAATTAATCACTCATTATCCGTTGTAAAAATGATTACGAAACTTCATTATAAAGCGGCCAAATTCCTCTATGGGAGCCAGCGGAAAAAAAAAAAAATAAGCGAAGCAGGAGATTGCTTTCAAATTTTTAGATTTAATTTTGATGAATATAGAGAGGCAACTCTTACAAATTTATGCTGCTCCTCTCTAAATGGCAAAAACTATTTATCGGCAAACGAATTATTTGATTGTTGTAATGCACTTTTAACACTTTTAATAGGTACCAATGATGTGTTTATTGATATGTACCATCAACAGTTCATTTTTAATGAAAGTAGCAGAATTAAAACAATGCCTTTTAGAGATGAGTTATTGTTTACAAACAAATCGTTTTAATAAATTAAAATAAAAACTTAATAAAAGAAAACCCTATATTGTATTCCAATTATATGTAGGCAATGCAGCGTGATAACAACAATTGTGGGCCTCTAATTTGTTACGCAGTAGATATGCTTTCGAATAACACGATAATTAACGAAATACACTCAACAAATATTAAAGAATACAACAAAGCTATGATCGATTATCGCAAAAATTTGAAAGAAGTCATAATGGAAAGGTCTAAATACAACATTAGACCATAATTATTGTTAGAAATGTAAACGAATTACTCACATTCCGATTCCGTGCTCTATTTTGAGATTAGACATAATCCAAAAAAATAAATGTAAATACTGTTAAGGTTCAATAGTGGATTCGCATTGTACAGTAAGTCCTCGACTTACATGATTAATTCGTTCCGAAGATTTTCGCGTAAGTCGAAAAATCGCGTAAGTCGAACAAACCTCAAAACTCATTTTTACTAAATCACGTAAGTAGGAATTCACGTAAGTCAAATTCGCGTAAGTCGAGGACTGTACGAATTCACGTAAGTCGAATTCACGTAAGTCGAGGACTTACTGTATATCGCTGTGCCGCTATGGTTTTTTGCAGCCGTATTGTTGTAGATACACTACCGAATATTCTAAATAAAAATATAAACTCAGTTGTGATTTCAATTGAAATATAACAAATAAATAAAAATAAATACAAATATAAATTCAATTGAAAATACATTAATGATCGATTACCAACCAGAAATTTCATGAATTTATTTATTAAATTTAATTGCAGATAAACATCTAATTGTATGAGTGGACCATATAGGTATAGCTGAACTCATAGCTCAACCGATAGCCATCATGTGGTTTTAGGCCAGTAAATTTGTTTTTATTAAACATTTAATTTTATATTTCGGCCTATGTAGTAAATTGAGAATATATGTGTTTGAGTAGGTAATAAATTTGTATTTAGTAAAAATTAGTAAATACTTCATTCGCGCACCTCTCTAACTATTAGCAATTCCCTGCCCAAATGCCGATATAATTAAAACTGATGAAGAACCAAGAATAAAAAGTGTATTCTTATGGGAATTCAGTGTCAACGCTTAAAAATGGGAAATTCTATCTGTAGCAATATTAAATTTAGATTGAAAATACGAAATCAATCGTTTATCGTTATGGGCGGTCTCTTCAGTCACTCCCATTATTTTTACTATGAAGTTTGACTGTTTATTATTTACAATATTCAATACTCAAATATCTTGGTCCAATTTTGAAAAACTCATTTCTTGACAAATTTGAATATTTAAAAATTTAACAAAAAATTAAAATTTACAATAATTTTTTGAGAAATTAGGAAGCATTTCTTTTATTAATAAGTATTAACTCATATTTCTTACAAACTAAATTCGAACCAATTCCAATACCCAATTTGGGTATAATTCCAGAAGGATAAAAAGATAACAATCACATAATTAACAGATTAGCCCTCTTTCGGAATCTTCTATATAAAGGTTAGATTTTTGTATATAATAATCTTAAAAATAAATAAAGTTAAGACAAGAAACAAAAAAATGAAATATTTCACTATCCTCTTTTTCCACGATATTCTGCCATTTGCAAATTCCTTCGTTGGACTCTAATCCCATCCAAAAATTTTATATGTGGGACAGTTCAAATGGATTGGGCTCATTTTTAATATTTCCTCTGTGAACATTCCAAATGTAGGTTAATCCTCTAGAATTATTTTTGTTGTTGTAGTTGTTTGCCATATAATATTCCGAGTCGGACGAATGAGATGGTAAATACGTTATTTAAGGTCAAAAAGGATAAATTATGTTTCTGAATCCTTCTGGTATGTGTATGTATAGAGTATAGAGTATTTTTCTTATGTCGTCTTATGGTATCGTAATATCGCTCGCAATTTTGTGAATTTTTTTTTTGTTTTGTTGTTGTTGGAAAGTAGGGATTTCTGTTACAATATTTATTTATAATATCATCATGGAAATAAATTGAAAATAAATAAATATCTGTATATGGGAAGAGACAAGGAATTTAGAAAAATAAATAAATGGAATGACAAGAGACTAATAATTTTCGGGATTTAAAAAGCGAAAGAATTTTTTTTTTTTTTTTGCTTAGTTATCGCCTTTCCTTATATACAGCACCCAGTGTATACTACTCAAGCTTTATGTGTAGCACATAGCGTTGTGAAGTGGAATTTTTAATTAAAATACTCTCTCTCTACAGTACCATAAGCAAAATGACAAACTCGTTCCACATTAACTCTGTTCTATGTGCATAAAACACAAACTATTTCAATAAATCAATACACATTCTCATTATTATTCCAATAAACGATATCACATTCCATGTGCAATATGTGATATGTGTTTTTAGTATCTCGTTCTTCTTAACACAAACACATACCGATACCACATACATATATGTATACATAAAGTGGAGATTAAATCTTTAATGTTACAATTTTTTATTTAAGATGGAGTGGAGTTACTTATCCGATGTTGGTTTATCTTTCGGATCGTTAACATTATTGTCACGTGAAAATGTTTGTATGTAAGTACAAGTATTAAGGAAAATCGAAACTTTTCTTGTCTTGAGATCGATTTCGGTTAGGTAAATTTATTTTTGTTTCAATAGATGATGCATACATATAAGTATGTATGGTGCCACTTATATCTATCTACAAAAGTATTTTTTTTTTGGTTATGAATTAATTTCGCGCACATTAAAAAATAAATTAACTTTTGCGACAACGACATATAAAAGTTCAACATGAAATGTTCACCGCATATGTTACTTTATATTATACAACATAATCATATATAACATATAAACCAGTTTAATTCGATAATATGATGCTTTTCATTTTATGCAAATGTAATACAAATATACACATATGTACGTACATAGCTATTTATTATTAAATAAATCTAGAAAACAGCGCGGGTTAACAGTTTGCAAGAATTGCAAAACATATTAACAAGCAAAAAAGCTTCAGAAAATTCTTTGAAATTTAGTTCACCATTAAAATGGGAAAATTGTGCATTTTTTTTTATTTATAAAAGGCAGCTATACTCGTGTACCTTGTGAACACCAATTACAAACAGAAATGCAAAACGGAAAAAAGACACTCAACAACAGGTGTTTTGACTGTAGTAATTTTTCCCAACCTTAATTAACACACACACACTCATATAATAATGTACAAAATACACTACCAACGCAATTATTAAGTGGAAATTAGTAATATGGGATTATTTTCCAATTTTTTTTTGTTTTGTTTTCTGCAACTTTTATTTTCATTTTATTTTTAGTAAAAAGGAAATAAACAAAAAATCCACTATTAAAAGCATATAAAAGCAGGCAAGCTTTTAATTTTTATTGTTTATACATGGTAGGTATACATTGTGTAAAAAACCGAGGCAGCCACGATGAAATGGGGACAAAATCCGCATATATACAATAAATACATTTAAATTCATAGCGAGAAATGCGGCTGTATGTGCGGACACGATATTAAAATTGAATTTAGTTTTTTTTTTGTTGGTGCCCGGAAAATATGTAGGAAGACGATGGCGTTAGTGGGTGTTCTTGTACTATGGAAATGAACAAGGAAAACAATTTTTATGATTTTAATTAGAGTTTTTTATTTTTTTTATATAAATTTAATTATGGTTTTTAATATTGCGTTTTAATTAGATTTGTAAACAGCCGTAATTATGTGTAGTCGGGACTGTAGAGTATATTTTTAATATGTAACAGGTGAATGAATTATAAAGTGACACACAGTGGACAAAAATTATTTTTTGTGGACAAAAATCTTCCACTTCAATTTTTAATGGATCTGAATAATTTGTTTTAGTCACTCTCGAAAGAGTAGGCTACAACACACCACTGCTACTTTTTTGTTAATCTTTAACATAAACTAGATAGGCTTTGACTTTTGAGTCAGCCAGACGTAGTTTTTATTTTTAATTTTTCTTTATTCAAAAATAATTTATGAATTTTTCTTTTATTGAATTGACATTGTGCAAATTATGAATTTGGTGAAATCTCTCAGCCACGATTACCTGTGATGCCACCGAGAGCAACTTAAAGTAATTCTCTTTCATCATGGCAGCAATGTTCACTGGCAAATATTGAAAGACGAAGCATGTGAAGTTATCCGAGTTTTTCATACCAGAAAAAATAAAAATGCTCATAAGGTAACACTATCCCATCCCATCCTGTACATATTAAAAATGTAAATAATAAATAAAATGATGTATACGATACATATTTTTTCATCCCATCCCAGCTTTTTTTTTTTATAGTGCATTAAAAATAAAAAATTTTCAAAATAAAATTATAATTTTAAATTCTTTATTGGCTATCTCCTAAGAACTTATTGGACCGGCAATAATTCTTTATGTTTTGAGTTGATAATAGTAAGGACTAACTTTGATGAAGATCTAGGATCAGCCGTATGGGTAAAATTTCCACAATCGGAAAACTTCCAAATGGGTTCATATTAAATTATCATAATTTTAAAATTTTATTTGCTATCTCCTAAGAACTTAGGGGGCCGGAAATGATTCTTTATGTTTTGAGTTGATAATAGTAAGGACTAACTTTGATTGATATCTTAGATCTGTAGTATCTGTACACGGAGAAAAAAAAATACTAATTTATTTCCTATATATTTATAAGAATTTAATTATAGCATCCCTTACTACATATATTTTTCGTCAACCATACTATGTACATATTTCGGGTATAGCTGACTTTCCACTCTGCATAGCATTAAATGCAATATTGGAATCGCTAATATAATAAAAGGTAATTTATTATGCCATATAGGAATATTTTCTATATATGCATTTCTACAAATCCAATGTATTATAGGAATAATTCCTATAAGATACAATTTCCTTTGTTTTATGCGATTCTCTTTATTTTGAACGTAAAATCATTAAAAATAAATTGAATCCTCTCCTCGAGAGAGAGTGTGTGTGTGGGTCTAAAATAGGGACCACTACTATATAAAAAGTAATATTTACCACAAAATATAGCTGTTATAGTTGCATTCGTATTCTCTGAAACATATTCAAGTTAGTTTCATTTCATGAGTATAATTCGCTAAGTCAGTACGTTCTGCTGATACTTAAGGTATCAAGCGGGAATATTGTACTTTTGTAGTTTGGTCATATGAAACCACAGAGAAGTCGAGGAGGGTACTCACTAGGTAATGACAAATGATATTTTACTTTTTCCAGTAGATATATTATGATGAAGTGATTGGTATTTTTTTTTTTTTCGCTTTCGCGGATTTTTATGATTTGCCAAATCGAAAATACTGTGAATGTCATTACTACTAATATATTTCCTATGATATTGACGACCTGTACGCTGCACCAACACCATTAAACATTGCAATCGCTACAAAAATATGCTGGGGAAAATACCAATTTTATGGCAATATACTAACTTGAAATGCATATTTTCCTTTACTAAATAGGAAGCGCTTATCACTAAAATAGTACATTTTACTATGTTAATGGTAACAATTTGTATTCGCATCCCTTTAAATTAACTATGTGTTATAGTAAAATGCTTTCCTATATTAGGCCACAATCCTGTGGGCTCCTATAAATTATAGAAATGTCTCCTATAATTTTTTCCGTGTAAAACTTCTACAATCGGCCAACTTCCAAATGGGTTCATATTAAATTATCATAATTTTAAATTCGTGCTAATTTTGTTTATCATCTTATTCATTTCGCCATGCACATTATTTCTCGGTTTGACAAACTCAACCAGTACTTCAATTTTCGTCCCTATTATAATAATTTTATTAGTTTTAATTAACATTCATTCATAACCGATAAAGAAAATATTCATCAGGTTATATTAGTGCATTCCACCTTCAAAATCGGTTACCATATCCAAGGAAATCTATATAATATTTATTTGGATCTTCAATCAACATTCATCATGCAACAATCATCACGCAACATCATAAATTAACAAGATAAGACTTTCATTAATATATTATTTACATTATTAATTTTTATATTATTATTAACATTTATCAAGTTCTTTAAATAATATTTTTTATACTATTTACTATTTTAGAGTTAGATAAGTAAGTTAGATAGGGTAGAATAGGTTTCAATGCGTATTTGAATTTTTGGCATATTTTTGTTGTTCTACATTTTAAAATTCTTACATAATTAATTTCTATTAAATTGTTTTGTTGAATTTAATCAAAATTAAATTTTCCGATTTATGTTCACAAGTTTTTTCTTGAAGTTAATAATGAGATTCAGTATGAGTCTGAGAATTTAATCCAACTATAGTGAGGCTAAGGTGAGTGATGTGTTTATAGGATTCTTTATTATCCACCTGGCTGACGATGATTCCTTTTCCATCTTATTTAATGTAAACTATGCATTTTTGAGGTTGGTCAGAATTAAAATCCACAAATAACATCATCGGTCTATTAAGATTGAATTCAACCCTTGGAAAGCCCACCCCACCACAACTCCTGAGCTCTAGCCGCGCTAAAATGACCGACCAAGGGCAATGAATCTAGTATTTTTTTTTCTTTTCACGAAGCTGTTTCTCACTCTCAGTCTCATCCAAACATATCAATAGTATACATTTATTCCAGTTCCACTACAGTAACACAACATTTTCCCTAATTTACTCTATTTATTTAGTTTTTTTTTAATTTTTAGTGCAGTGTTTCCAAATCACCGGGTTTTTTTCACTTCAATCTTCCATAGTTCTATTTTATAATCATAAGTGGGAAGAACCACTTCGTTACAATATCTCTAAAGATAGGTCGGGAGTTTTGCTGTTAAAGTTCGAGTCAAAGTTAATTATCGAACTGTATAGCTTTAACTAGGGGCTCAAGCTGATCTTCACCTATGACAAATAATGTAGGTTTGTTACGGGAGATGAAACTGCAGGAGCAGAATATTGCAGTTGTCAGGAGAGATGAATCATTGGAGTCATAAGGATGGAGAACGTTGAAAATGGAAATTTAGTGTTAAACGAAGTTTAGTATGCTCCTAATTAAACCAAAAATTTACTTTCTGTCAACGCTATATCGGAGGAGAAGTGTGATTCTCGAAAAAAAATTGTTCTAATTAAGAAAGACGACGATCTTGATCTTGAGGGGATAAAACAAAACTACGGGTTATATATGTAAAAAATCAAAATCAGCAATCAGTATTCAGAAAAGAAGTTGAAAGCGATGGAATGGCATCGTAAACTGTGCCATCTTAGCACCATAAATATGAAAGATTTCTCAAAGCTAACTGAAGGATTCCACAGCGAGATCAAGAATTTAGATGGCTTTGGTTTAATCTGTGGAATGTGTATGGAAGCAAAGCTAGCGAGACATCCGTTTAAAATAGTAAGATTAAGAGCGGAAAGAAAACTGCAGATAATTCATACCTGCCTTTATGGTCCCTGGTATACTACTTGATTATACAATTAGTCATTCATACTCCTCAATTATACGGGAAAGCGGAACGTTTTAACAGTACTTTGATGGACAAAGCAAGATCACTAATTTTTTGATTCAAAATTAAATAAGAATTTATGGGGAGAAATACTTCGTACTTCAAAGTATCTGTTAAATCGAAGTCCGAGATCTCCTGTAAAAATGTGAACAAAGAAAACCCAATCTGTCGACATTTTTGGAAAATACACAGAGACTAAATTCTAGGAAATTTGAAAAACGGGACAGTCGGTGTAGTAGGGGGGAAAGTGGAGTATTAGCGTGCCCTTAAGGAAAACCCGATTAAAAAGGAATTTATAAACTTATTTCCAAATAGCTTACACTGTTTTCTGAGAGTTAGTTATGTACGCATCTTAACTGCATACCTATATAATTTCTTCGAAAGAGCGTGGGAGCAGTTAATGGGACAGTTTACAAAAAACAGTATTACCCCGACACGCGGATAATTTCGTGCACAAAGTATATTAATTCCGGATCAACAGAAAACAACGATTCCTTAGAGTAAACTTCATTGTATTCATATTATAAATATAAAAACCAGTTCATTATATCTTAAAAACAATTAATAATTAAAAATATCACAATTCAAGAGAAATAAAGATACTAATTAACTATCACCAAAGACAAATCGTTTAAATGTATCTTAAATTATTGAAATTTTTACAAAAATCACACTCGTAATTTTTGGCATTGTCTACACCAGAGCACCTAGCATGACACCATGCACCACACGATACACACCTATACCACAATTCACCATTTTTACCGCACTTCGAACAAATGAGACATATTTCGTCATTGTTGTTGAATGGATCAACATCGTCAAGTTCATCATCATCATCATAAAGAACTATCTCATCGACTTCACTGTCCGAATTAGATGACGAAAAGCGGAATTTCCGCCGATTTTGAACGTTAACAGTTTCGCTTGATATTGTACGGATTACGCATGGTAATGTAGAGGCTGTGGCAGTTTCTGCAAACAAAATTTAGTTTTGATGTGATTACAAACGATTCAAAAGGAACGATGTACCTACCTGCTGTAGGTAACCAAACCATGGGAGTACCTGCAGATGGCGATTTAAAGTTGTGAGGTGAAGCACATGGAGAATTAGTCAGAACTGTTGAATTAATGCAATGAAATGTACATAAGATGCAGGAAATCAAATAAGAACGAAACCAAAAATATTCCAATGCACGCACCTTGGTCAAATTCAACCGCACCGTTTGTTTCAATATAAGTTTCAGGAATTTCATTGCAAGCAACTGGCAAAAAATCTCCTTCCGTAAATATATTGGGATTAAAAGGATAAATTCCAGTTTTTTTGAAAACTGATATGCCCTTTTCCAGTGTGACAACGCGAATATAAGCCTTATTAAATAGTGCAGCCAGGTCGTATGGAGTAATCTTTTCATAAGCGTTTGTTTTCATAAAAATATCACATTCATTATTGAACGCCATCTTAAGGCCACCAAAAAAGCTAACATCTAATGGTTGAAGGCGATGTGACCTGGTGTAGTGGTAAAGATACCACCACCACATTGTGCTTCCGGCATAACTCGTAAGCCGTGAGAGTTTTATGTGAACCGTGATTGTCGAGAATTAATAAAACGGGATCAGCCTCAGTTGGTTTAGCAACCTTAATAAAATGGTGCAGCCAGTCAATAAAAGGAACGTCGTTTATCCATCCGTTTTTCGAACAACAATAGATTGCTCCAGGAGGGCCGTTTTTACTGAGATGTGGCGATAATCGGGCTCGGGAAAAAATGAACATTGGTGGTATAAAATTGCCACCGGCACTCGTTGCGCAACAGACAGTAACATGTTTGCCTCGTTCCCAGCACACAGCTTGGCGGACCTGTTTTTGTCCCTTAGCGCCGATGATTCTTACCGGTTTTTGTACAGTTGAAATCCGTGTTTCATCTATGTTAAAAATTCGTCCTGCTTTAAATCGGAATTTGTCGAAAACAATCTCTAGGTTTGAGTAAAAAAAGCTTCACATCAGTTTCACTAAAAGCTGTTATGCGATTAATCCTAGTCGCTTCGGATTTACGTAAACTTAATTCAGGATTCCTTTTTAAGAAGTGTTCATAAAAATCCCTACCAGCCAACCGAGTTAATTTGTTAAATCGATTTGGAATAGCATTTTGTTCAGCATAATCAAATACCATTCGACGAAATTCCTTCAGCGTAATGCCATAAAATTTTTTTGAATCATCCAGGAGATGGTCTCAGATTTCGTTTTCCTGCACTACAGTAAATATTCGTTTTCTTCCAATATTTGTGGTTAGTAATGATGAAACCTCACTTCAGTAGTCCCTTAAAGTTGAAGCCGGTATGTCGTACTTTCTTGAAACATTTTTTTAAACATTTTTTTTCCTTCACTTATTTCAGGCTAAACTGCTTTCATAAATTCATCTGACCAACTACGTTTGGTAGTTTTTTTAATATATTTTCGCGACATCTAAAAACAAAACATTTTCTTGTAAACATACACCTACATTTCATAACAACATACATTTAGTTAAAAACACAGGTTTGTATTAAGGGGTAACTCCGTGCAGTCACGGTTTTACCTCGACAAATCCATCGGTATTTCCCAGCAATGGCGAAAGAATACAAATATAAAAAAAACTAACCTAACATCAATCTACCCGCACTAATTGTTTGTTCGTTATTCTTCTGAAATATACTCACAATAATATACATAAAAAATATTGGTGTAAAATTAATTATACCACTTATCGTTAATTAAACGATTCTTAACTTAATTCATTTGACTGAGGCTCCGATTAAATAACATTCCGTTTGAATTTATGACAGATTGAAATATTTCAGGGTTGCGTACATGGTTTAGAAAAGTCGATATTTTGAAGCGCGGAGTTACCCACACGCAAGGAAATATCATACACTACCATAAATTCATATTTGTAGGATATGGATTGAACGGTTACCGATTATGGGATCCAATGAAACAATACATTTTGTAAAGCACTCATATTTTGTACCGATTTTGTAAACCAAATAAATTTTAGCAGAAATACGATCAGTACCATATCAGTTTCCAGTTCAAGCGAGACTAATGCAAATGTAACCGAATCTATAACGACCATAATTAAAAGTCACCACATGGATAGTTTCTCCACGTTTCTCGTTTTAAATCTTATAAGTAGTTTCTTAGCTAATAAAAATTCACAATCACAAATTTTCAGGACAATCTGTATGGCGTTAGGAACTTGTATGTGGTTATAAATCTGTATATGGCTAGGAGAAATTATTTTATATTTTTATTCCGTATAAAAACGTGGTATTTAAAATTTTTTTTTTATTTAAATAATTTTTTTCTATTAACATATTGCAATTACGATATACACTCGAGTCTCGAGTTGCATCATGCGACTTGCGTCGTTTCGACTTGCGTCGCAAAATATTGTAAAACTGTAAATCTATTTGCGTCGCATTTTGTTATCGCATTAAAACTGTTTACCGTTAATAATTTCAAAACAATTTTTTTTTGGTTTCCGAGTTGCGTTGTTTTGAGCTGCGTCGCATTTTCTGTGGAACGTATTAGCGACGCAACTCGAGACTCTAGTGTACTTAGTTTTGAATTTGTGATAATACATAGAACCAAAAACTTAAAGTTTTATATTGGTAATAGATAGTGCACGGTGACGAGGAGTGACTGTTGAATAATCAGATTATGCAATGTTGGCATAACGGTAACATAACGTAACGATATTACGAAAAATCACAAATTTTTAGTTTTTACACTAATCCTGATACTAAAATACTCAAAATCATCGTTCTGTTATCCTAATCAATAACACAATTTTTATTTTTGTTTCGTTTCGTTATTTGAAAAAAATAAATAAAACATATACCACAATACGGAATCGTTTTTCACGTAACAAAAATGGGATACCACCATATTCCCGAACGGAAAATCCCCCCAAAAAATACAAAATAAGCTGCCCCATCGAAAGAGAAGACCCCAATAAATTTTTGATACCTAAAATATGAAAACAAAAGGAATCTACATAATTTCATGTCATCCTTGCACGGAATGGACAATTGCTAAGCGGCTTTGAGCTTTTTTGTATTTTGGTATGTGAAATACCAGAGCCCTCTGTATATATAAGAGCCCTAATGATGCCGCCATTTTTTAAACGTGATTTCTACAAGAGGTGAAGATTTTGTGATGTTCCATGTAAGCCGGTGTAAAAATGACTTTTCTAAATTTACATTTTTTGAATGAAAACTCGTTATTTTCGGCAATTTTATTTCACCCATTTTTAGGTGAATAATCAATTTAGGCATATACGAAAACCAAACTCGGAATCTATCAATTAATCCGTAAAATACAATTTAAATTTCCCTAATTTTATTCACAACTACATGCAAAACTACAAAAGCTTTTTAAACGAGAAAAATAAACAACTCATATAATATTTAATAAATATTGGATATCTATTAGAACGACAAGGATGTCTATTGTTCTTATTTATTCTATTTTTACACGTGATTTTATTTTTATTTTAACGTGTTGTCGCCTTTTTGTTTTCTATATGTAGATCAGACAAAGATATCTATACCTTTTTTGTTTTATATTTTCGTGTTTGCCCGTTTTTACTTTAAACTGTTCTTTGTCATTTTTAATGATTTTATATTGAAAAACAATCTAAATATTGCTTTTATTTTTTTATTTACGAACTTTTACTTTTACGCTTTCTTTGTTTTTTTGTCAATTTTATATTGAAAAGACAAGGATGATGCTATTTGTTTACATTTTTTTTATATAAGGATTTAATGGTTTGTATGTAGTTGTTGAAAATGGAAAGGTTTTCTTTTTTCAATTTATTTGAAAATGTAGACATATTTTCTTCTACGATTTTAAAACCATATCTACGAAACATATTAAACATGCAAATTAACAGAAATGTTATTACATTTAATTGAATTTTCATTAATAAACTTATAAATCAAAACTAACAATTTTACATTGGTTCTTATGGGAAACAAAAAAATGTTCACCTCATATAGAAAGCTTCTATTTCTACCTTACGGCTATGATATATGTAAGATGGCTATGGAAATACAAACGTATAATGTTAATATTTTTGAAAGTTTTCTGACGTTTTCCTGTCTTCCTTGCGCAAAGGGTCCAATGCTAAGCGGCTTTGGGGAGTTCTCTATTTTTGTATGTGAATTATTATTCAAAAATACATTTTTTCAAAAATGGTTCAATCGCTATGAATATTGGAATTTCAAAAAATCGTCAGGGCGGGAGTTTGGGGCGGAAGCCTCCATCCTCTAAGGCAGCGTTTCCCAAACTATGTTCCGCGGAACACTGATGTTCCGCGGACGATAAACAGGTGTTCCGTGAAAAATTCTAAATATACTAAAAATTCGAAAGTAGATGATAAATTCTCCAAAGTAATTTTAGAACTTTTGCATGATGACAGTCCAGCATGTTACAATATTTTCTAAAGTCCACTGAACATAATTCTTCTATTAGGGACCCATTTGTAATAACAGATAAGTCCGTAGGTTTCAGTGCGAGTGATGATCAAAACCTTTAATTGCTGACTCTTGCTTAAAACAAAAATACAATGAACTTCCTCTAAATGAGTATGGTTTAAATTTTACAGAAGAGCATTTCAAGTTGTCAAAACTAGCCGTTCATGTTTTCTTCCTTTCACAACAACGTATTTGTGCAAGACGGAATTTTCAAATTATGCTGCAACAAAATCGAAGTACAGAAACCGTCTGAATGCTAGACCAGATTAGACCAGATATAAAAATTCAGCTTTCTAAAAATATTGAACCTGATATTAAAAGAATTAGTAGCTTAAAGAGGCAAAAACATCAGAGTCATTTAGAACCTAATTTATTTTATTATTTTCATGTTTTTTATATCTACAATTGAATCGTTTAGTCTTGAAAGGGTTCATGTTCACTTTTTCAAATAATTCAGGAAATAAAAAAAACTTTATATTGTCAGCAAAAATAAATTTTGGAGGGAATTTCAGTTTGTTGATGAAAAGGTGAGTCGCTATGAAATATTAAGCTGAATTTTGGGGTTATTCTATTATTTCAGCTGGTATGCTCATTTTTAAAGCATGGACATGAACCCTTTCAATAATAAATACAAAAAATATATTTCAATTTCATTTATTAAAATTCATTAGGATCAAAACAAATTAGAAAACCTTAAAAAAGGAAAAGTGTATATTTTAAAGACTTCAGTAGTCACTGTTCTTACTAATATATTCCATTCCAGTTGACCATTGCAAAATTTCGTCGTAAAAATACATACACTGAGCAGGCATTTTAGGACTTTTAGCAGGTCACATATTTTTTAAATATTTATTACGATTACAGTATCAAACGCTCTTTGAGGTAATCTTACCTTCTTCATAAATTCGGTAGTATTAAACCGTAGAAGTTTAAACGTAAACTTTACATTTGATTTATTTTGCTTTTCTGCCTTTTGATTGATTGAACACCAATTACCTGCTTTTTGAAAAAAGTAGGCCTTCAATAAATTTAAAATTTTATCATTGGGCGCATCTAGCACACGTAGAGTCTACCGAAAATACGTAGACTCTACAAGTCTTGAAAGGGTGCTGCTGGATGCAAAAAATCTCAGTAAAAATATGTAGACTCTACGAGTTTTAGTGAGACTAAAAATGTTTGTCTACATTTTTATGTAGATTATTTTGGTTCGAGACTTGGATTTTTTTTTGACATTTGTATTACTAGTTCATATTTTCGGTAGACTCTACGTGTGCTAGATGCACCCAGTTCATTTATAAACCAGAAATAAACATGGAGGCTGATCTACAGTATTCAACGCATTCTGAAGATTATTATATTTACGATAGTATGTTTTACACAATTTCAACAAGTTATCAAGACAAAAACCAAACTAGACACGTAGATATTTACATCCAGCACATGTAGAGTCTACAAATGAGATTAGTCTACATTTTAGACTATCTCAAATGTAGACTCTACGTGTGCTAGATGCGCCCAATATTTGATAAAATATTTGGATTGATTTCCTTCATGATAAATGTACATTTCGCTACATTTCCTCTTCAAATCATAGATACAAAAAATATTCATCTAAAGCTGCCGATAGTACAAAATGTCATGGGGGTATGTCCTGGACATGTGCCCTTTCTAGAATAAATGATTTTTTTTGCAAGGTAGGTGCCGTTCCAATAACCATATGTTAATGTCGTCTTGTCATAAAACGTATATACATGCCTGTGATACAAACTGTCATAATATTAATTTTGACACAAAGTGGACATTAGCCCTTTCAATACTAAACGATTCAATTAGATTTCATAAAAATATCCTTTTTATTTTATTTAAAACTCTTACATGTATGCAAGTATAAAATTTTAAAAATACAAGCTAATTTCCTATATAAAAAACGAAATTGTTCCTACAGTAATTTTATTTATGCGAAGTGTTCCTCGGTCCGAAAAGTTTGGGAAACGCTGCTCTAAGGTATAAATTGAATTAAAATAATATTTCAAAATTTTTTATTTTTAAAAAACTTGGTTTTTTGGATTTTTGTTTTTTTTTTGGGATTCTTTTTAATTTGGATAACGATACCTACCCAACAAAAATGGGTTGGGTACGTTTGTCCAAAAATCGTTTCCCCAAAAACATTTGCCCAAAATTGTTTCCCCAAAAATTATTTCCACAAATAATATTTTCCCAAACATCATTTCGTCAAATATCGTTTGGCCAAAAATCAGTTCCCCAAAAATCCTTTGCCCAAAAAGATCCCAAAAAATCTCAAAATGGTGGATTAGGCATTTCGCGCGTGCGAAATGCCCAATCCACCATTTTGGGATTTTTGGGGATCTTTCAGTTGTCTTTTTTTATAAATTTTTTAACAAATACATATACGTTCGTGATTATTATCGTTATAGAGTTAAAGTGCCTAATAGGGACGCGTCATATTAGAATGCATTATTCCATATGATACATTTTTTAAAGATATTTTTATATTCAAATTAAAAAAATATTTTATTGTTTTTAGAAAAATACTTGCATTGCTCAAACTATAATACTACTCGAAACTCGATGCCTAATAGTATGGTAGTCTGTTTAATGTTAAATGCAAAATGATTAGAGCGTTTGTTTGTAGTTCGGTTTTATTTCCTATTGTTTGGGAATATGTCATAATTAGCTGATATTTTCTCAGTTTATTGTATAAAATACAACAAAATGGCACAAATAAATACATATAGTGAAGTTCAGGATATAGCTACTACATGGATGTGAAAGCAGCGCAGCCGCAGCAAACTCGATATTATTGGGATTGTGGGGATTGTGTGTAACGTCGCAACCACGCACGGATTGAAGACTCCATTTGAAAATGGAGAACATCTTATAGTCAAGGGCTCTTCAATGCATGTGCAATTGTGCATGGTATGACAGCGAGCGGCTTACCAGTACGCTGCGTTAACAATAAATTAAAAGAAACCGCTAAAACTACCAACGTACATACAGCTGCGATCAAAAGGGATAGTATTGTCAACTGTCCAATAACGTCAAGGATGTAAGTATTTACCGCATAAAGAATCCCAGAATGCTAAGATACTGCTATTAAAGAGCCAACTAGCATCCGTGACATCGGGGTTCCAGAACATCTGAGAATAGTAGATGATGAATCTTTTATTTTAGCAGAAAAACGATTTGACAGTGTTTATTTCGTCAATTATTTACAATTTTCGCGAAGATTGACCTCGTTACCGTACCGGCACTTTTCTGTTTGATGACGTCAAAGTAGCGGAAGTGTTATGATCAACTGATTTGCGAAATATTGAAAGTTTCCTGCGAACATTTCGTGGATTTGAAGCCCAATTTAGTACTGGCAGATTTTGAAAAGACTTAAACCTCTGCTTTTAAGGTGGTGTTTCCGGATACATGATTTTTATTTGGGTCAAATTTTTTGGCGCCGCGTTCAGAAAGAAGGTTTTACAAGTATTTACAGTACAAATGAAACTGTAGCACTTAATATTCAAACCGGGCCTTAGCGTTCATTCATCCTAACGAAATTCCAGACTTTTTTAAAGAACTATTAAAGAACGTTGATGCACTCACGCGAAAGATTGCTGTCTGGTTTGGCAATAACTATGTTCTATCTGACAAGCAAACCACCAAACCTCCGCGCTAAGTACCACATTTTTGGTCTGTGTATGATCATACTTGTGAAAGTCTGCCGCGGACCACTAACAATCCCGAAGCGTACCTACTTAATAAAAAAGTTGAACAAATAATACAACAATTTTTTAATTTTTTCAAAATTTCCATTCGTGAACAAAATATTACGTTTTTTTACTGGTGGGGTTATAACGATAACATTATGAATGCAATAACGTTATAACGTAACGGAAAAAATATTTTTTTTGGTTTGAAACCCGCAAACCCGTAACGGAAACGAAATTTTAGAGTATGACTAAACCTGATACCATAACGATTGAGAATTTTTTGGTTTTGCCAACACTGGTATTATCTGAATTTATATCAAGTGATTTAATTAGTGATTTTCCCAAATATAATTGCAACGCTTGCTGACTGACGGCTAAAATATTTCGTATGTAGTTTTATGTGGTTAAACATGTGTTTGAATGTTTCATTAAATTATTAATTTCGACTAAATTAATTTTAAATTTTGATATTTATTATTAATCGCAACATACTCATCTTTATTAATCATAAAAAAAAAGTAGGGGAACATCCACTAATTTAGACAAGAAACTTGTATTTGTAAACATGATTTTACTTGTTTTTGCATGTAAAAAAAAAAAAAGTAGTTAGCGCTGCCCAAGCGGGGGGACAAATGAACTAAAATCGATCTTCGGCAAATGGCTAATTAGAAACGAATTGTTTATCTAGTGTAAATTTCTGATGTATTCTTGAAAATTATAATGTCATAGCGGAGCGCATTGCTTGATACTTAGTTCTTAGTTTAATTGTGCGTTTTCATTGTGAACTGTGTAATTAAATGTTATCATCATAAATTTATTATGTACACCTTGAACAATAACTGTAAATTAAATGTAAATGCAGTTTTCGTATGTATAAACAAATTTTATGATCGTAAAATTTTTCAATTTGTTTAAATCACAACCGGTATTTCTACGAGCAATTAACTTGTTGTTATCTATTAACTCTATAAAAGTTGGTATTGTTTTTGCCTATTAATCTCCATCAAATTTGTAATTCTTAATGTGTTAACTTGTTCAACTTGTCAGCAAAATATAAAAACCTATAAAGCTGGTATGCAATGTGTGGGTAAATGCTCCAAGTTTCTCCATCGGAAATGTGCTGGCGTAAGTAAAAATTTATTCAATGAGATTGCCAATAAAATAATCGTGTTGTTTGGATATGCACAAAATGCACAAACAGTGAAGGTTATAAATCCCTAGTAATTAGCAATTAGCTCTGAAAGTCTGAAGATAATAACATACTTACTCGTACCACTGACGACTTAGTAGCTGCTCAATAAAATACGCATCAATCAATTACGGATGATTACCGACAAGCTTTGCAAAATTGACAAATTAATTGATCAAAATTCGAAAGTTATTCAAAATTTAAATCAATCGAATGATAAATAGGATGTTCTGGTAAATAAAACTGAAGACACGGCGAATAAATTTAACAACGTACTAGAGCAGTTTGGGAACTTTTTATCAAATGTCCATAAAACGGAGGTGCGAATTCATATGTCTCGCAGGAAACTGGAAATGCTAATTTCAACAAAAAAAAAAAAATTATACCGAAATGAAGTAATTGTCGGTGGTACTGGACCACCTTCAAATTTAGTGTTGCCTAAGTCTCAGAGTAACTCATACAAACATTTTGTTGTTTCACCTTTAAATATTACAACTACGGAGCAACCTATTATTCAATACGTACAATCTAAACTCGATGTTGACGTCAGTTGTTCAACTTTATTACCGAAGAATGAGGAGAGAAATAAACTTACATATCCATATTTCAAACTAATCATTAGTAATCATTTCGGACAGAAGGTATCTGAACCACAATCTTGGCCTGCTGGAATATTCTGAGGCCATTTGTGAACTACAATTCTAAAAAACCAGCCGGTTCAACTACCATTGGTAATAAGATAATACTTAACAATAATAGATATTTGTACCTTCATTTAAATATTAATAATATTTTAAAATCTTGCTTTACGTTTAGCTCTTATTCGAAAGGATAATTAATTACAACGACTAAACCTGCCTTGATTAGCAACGAATTATCACAGTCGGATCGGATTAAAGTTGCACATATTAATACTCATAAATTATATTGTTACATTGATGAAGTCAGGTTGATGGTGAACAATTTCGTATATTTTGGGTATAAGTGGATCATGGTTAAACAATAATATTTCGAACACAACTGTGCCAAACCAGGTTATGGCATCTGGAGACATGATCGTTTATCAGATTGGGGAGAAGTAGCTTTTTATTATAAAGTCAATTTAACTGTAACTTTAATGGACAGTTTTACTTGTGGTACAGTAGAATTTTTACTGGCGGAGTTACTGTTGAGATCAACAAAATTATAGGAATTGTTGTTTGCTATAATCCTTCCTCAGTGCGGGCTGATGATATCTTGCAGTTACAGCTAGATTTTGACAAAATTTCGAGTAAATTTCAACATTTGATTGTGTGTGGCGATATTAATTATCGCATAAATACTCCTAATAAATTTTCGGACTTTTAATTCTCTGCGAGTTTATATTCCGCTCCTTTTAAGGCAACCCGTGGTAACAATATACAGGATCAAATTATCATTCTAAAAATGAACAAAAAACGAATACTAAAAACGTTTTAAAAAGACTTTCCATGTAGATCACGACCTTATTTTTATTGATTATTTGTTTAAAATTCCGAAAGCTAAATTAGAATATACTCTAATTCCAAACTACAACAATATTGATTTTAACTAAATTATATCTCGTTACAATGAGTTAAATTAGGATATGCTAGATGGTATGAACAACTCTAATGACAAGGTTTTCTTATTTAACCATTTTATAACAACATTGTGTTCCGCTTAAAAAAGTTATAAATCGCAACTCGGCTAAACATGGCAGTAGTCAATGCTATCAAAGCTCGTGAGAGATGATTTGCCAAATATAAAAGCCTCCAACACCAATTTTACTAAGCCGCTACCATTTTACTCGCAACAAGGTAACCTGTTTAATACGTAAAGCTAAAATTGATTAAAACTTCGGCGCACCTAAGATGATAATAAAACGACTATGGAATTCGCTGAATTATATTGGAATTGAAAATGGATTGGAATTTTACAACTATTCCTAAGAATTCGGTTCCTTTACCTATGCCTGATATAAATTTTTTTACATGTTATGACAGTAGGGAAAATGTATTGCAATTTAACGTAGTTGATTACGACGATATCAGTAAAACCATTTATAAAATTAGTTCTAATGCAATGGGGGAAGATCAGTTACGCCCTGCTTTCATTAAACTTCTTTTACTAACTCCAATAAAAATAATAATAAATGACTGCATTACTAGATCGGTTTTTTCTAGAGCTCGGAAAACTCGGTTCATAATAAATAACTCGGTGTTAGTTCGTTGCATTTTATTTTGGAACAAAATTCCCAAATCAATTAGAGAAATAAATTCTCTAAATCTATTCAAAAAATTATCAGCAGTAATATATCCCAAGGGCATTGATAATTTCCCGAAATAATTTTATTGTATTTTTCGAGAGGATGTTGCTTGGTAACAGCCCGATGGCATAGGCCGAGGGCTGTTACCTAAAAGCAACGTGCTTGAGGAAAATATAATAAAATTATGAAGTATTTATCAATGCTCGAGGGGAATTCGAAGACAACATTTTTTGCAATTTTATTTTATTCTGTTTTTTTCTATAGTAAAATAAAATTAATTCTTTTCATCTAGTAGCCAGAGTTTGTTTTGCTCAAATAGCAAGCCTATTAAATCGGTCAATTTCGAGTCACGTGTACGAAATATTCCAATTGAAACCATAAGAACTGTTAATTTCCCTAGGAAAATTATCGGTCTAATGTTATTTTGATTAGTTTAATTCGTACACGTGACTCAAGAGGTTGTCGCGTTATTGGAAGAAATCATACGTCAAAATTATTTTAAGCATGAAGAGAAATTCTACATTCAATAAGATGGTTTACCTATGGGAAGCCCATTATCCGGAACTTTGGTCAACATATTTTTGAATCACATTGAGAACACGTATATTTTGAATGATAGAAATAAATTTTTTCGAGAAATTCAATATCGGCATAGATATGTGGACGACATTACAGCTTAATAATTACTTAAATAGAATCCACACTAAATTAAAATTCACACTATAAATTGAAAATAATAAATCTATAAACTTTTTGAATCTAACAATAAAGAAATTGAATCAAAAACATATCATAATTTCCAAATTTTCAGAAAGCCTACAAAAACGCACCAAATAATTAATCAGAAATCGCATCACCCGTATCAACAAAAGATAGCAGCTTACCGCCACATGATCCATAGGCTAAACAGGATTCCAATGCCAGAGGAAAACTACAGAGAGAGTTGGGAAACATTATAACTACATCTACATCGCTCACAAAAATTGGTACCAAACGGCAGCGATAGAGAGGGTGAACTATGGATACAAGGGGAAAATGGAATATTGGGGGTATACCACAGTAAGATTTAAGGAGCATGTAAAATCAATCGGCAAAATCAATCCTGAGTCAAAATTCGCTCAGCATATACATAAGCTCTACGCAACACAATTATACACATTTTGAAACCAATTTACAAATAATACACAGAATGAAGAAAGGGGACGTGTTAAGTCGAAATGAAGAATTTGAAATATATAAGAATAAAGACAACCGATTTATGTTGAACAACAGAATAAACACTGCAACAAATGAATTTTACGATTTAATACTCAACATGCAATGAACGCAACCAGAAAATAATTCCTGAATCAAAAATTTTACAGCGCAACCATTGAAATTCCAAAAAAAATTTGTATATAAAGGATTGAAAAATACGAAATAATTCAATAAGTAAATCAACTGATGCTATAGCATCGAAATCGATATTGAAGCGAAAAAATATCTTATTTTACAATAAGGAGCTACTTATTGGCGTACAAATGTATAATAATAAATAGTTGATTAAATAAATATTAAAAAAAAAATTATATTATTTGGCTTTGACTAATTTTAATGTTCATCCAGAAGAAATTGGACAAGCACGGATACAAAGACACTCTTGGTTTTCGTGAATAATAGAAAGGAGGAATTCCACCATATTTAAAAAAAAAGGTTATTTACAACAATATGGTTAAACACTCAACATCTTGTGGGGTTTCGGTACGTTGCAAATAATTAATATTTTTTTTAATACCGTAGTAATTTTTTTTTTTTTTCAGGAAACACCATTTACGGTAGACGAAATTAAAAGTAAAAAAAAAACTCTGAAGTAGGCGTATAAATCGGTGGTCGATAGCAACAACCAAAGTGAGAATGGACCGTCGATAACCCCATATAAGGACGTAATGGATGAGATCTACGGGTGTGGTAATCCGGCACCAGATACTTCCGAGTCTGCCGCCCGTTCCTTAGGCGTTGGGCGGGTACAACCACAAAAAGCAGAAGAAATTGTATTTGAGTCCGTGGTCGAAGTATCTTTAGAAGAAAATGATGGCATAGAAGCATTTACCTCAAATTATTCAACTTCAAGTATTCCAGCCGTAAAGCGAAATAGGATTTCCGAAAAAGAAAAACTGGAACTCGCTAAGGAAATGGTAGAGCTAAAAGAAAAAAATAAGCATAATAGAATGTTTGAGAGGGAAATGGCAAAAGAAAAGTAGCGTGCCGAAAAGAGATAAATGCACGAGGAGACATGGGAATGGTACAAAGAAGTTTTGCATAGTTTGGCCGAAAAAAATAGATTTAAGCGTTTTATAATATTGAAAATGAATTAAACAAAATGAAATATGATTTTACTAGTGGCTACTTGTTCCGTACTAGTGGCATTTAAATTTCCTTCCCTCCCCCCATATGTACATCGTCTTCGTTTTCAGCGAGATTTATAATCCAATAATCTTGCTGGTCCTCGCATAAATTATGCGATCGTCATATTGATAATTGTTGATTTTTCCGAAGGCATTTTCTACCACCATCTGCGTCGCAGAATGGAGGTAGTTAAACCTATATTGGTTTTGTGTTAAGTTCCCCGTATCTTTATACGGTGGAACTAACCAACGTTGTGGCCCATATCGATGGCTACAGAGCATTACCGTGTATCTACAAAAATTTTCAAAATCGTTTTAATGGGTTATCGGTAACAAAATTTGTGCTTGCTGCCTTTTTCAATTAAATTTGTAACAACAAAACATTCAAACTTGAACAATTATTCAATTATGTTAATTCATTGTAGAATATCTTCATAGCAAATCCGATCGGGTTTTCTTGCCTCCTGTAAAATTATAAAAAACGTAGATACACGGTAATGCTTTGTAGCCGTCGCGTCGATATGCACAATCCCCAACTAAAAACACTTCATTTGAAAAATAACTATTACATTCCTCTGTAGCCTTTCGATACAAAAGTGATCGCCGTATAACCTGACTGTCATGGAAATATCTGGCTCTCCACAATGTACACCGAGGAACTTCTTTTTGTTGTCCACTACGGCTTGCATTACAATATTGCAATTTTTTTTTGTATTGCTGTAAACATTGATTTTACCAGATGGTGCTCTTATTTTGATGTGTGTACCATCAATCGCAACAAGAACTCCGGTGATACCCTTCATTGTTTCAAACCCGGATATTATTTGATGAACTTTCTCCGGAGTTCTCGGTCACTTAATAAATCAATGGCTAATCGATGCAAGCCACGAAGACAGACGGTTCACAATAACCCATGCCGTTTTATCGCAAATACCGAACAGGTTTCCTAATTTCCTATATGTTATAGTATTTGCGATATATTACAAAAATATGTATGTTTGCTTTATACTTCCCACGTTTTCACGTCCGTTTTTGTAAGTGGGATACACATACACGTCTGATGAATTATACGCTTCTAAAATATTAAAAATTATTATTATACATATTATGTATTAAATAATAGTATATTATTCAACGAGCATATAATGATAGCTGTTATTCACGAAGATGAAGTTTGCTGACACGAGCCGATAGGCGAGTGTCGTAAATCATCTGAGTGAATAACAGCCATTATATGCGAGTACAATACGATACTTTGTCCACGACCGACAAATATCATTATGTTTTATAATCAAATCCTTTAAATACTCTTCAAATAATTTTCGTCGATATTTTGACGTCACAATTTAATAATAATGAAAATGGCAAGAGAATACTAGAGAAAATTTCAAAAATCAAATAATTTACTTGGAAGTATTGAATAATGAAAGAAGAGACTACTAGATAAACTAGCAGTGAATAATGGATATCATTATAAGTGATGAAACAAACGTATAATGCGCACATTATACGTTAGTCGTGGACAAAATTAATTATTCGCGATAATCGAAAGTGTCGCTTAAAATCAGCATCAGCGTATTTGTACGATCTGTCGAATGGTTGCATCCTGCCGAAATGGCATTTCATCTTCCAATATAGCCAATCATCCATTATATTTATCTGTAACTATTTTAACAAACTTCAATAACAGTTGGAAAATTAATCACAATTAATGACTTTTAAACACATTTACTATTGAGAGTAAATACATGCACATGTCTACACAATGAGTTATTTATGGCTTGAAAGTTATTCCCACACAAAAAAAAAAATACTCAAATAATAATTCCAACAAAATTCAAATATTCATAACTTTTGATTATAATATATTATGAACATGGAAAACCCATTCCTGACACTTCTTCTCATAAATACACATTTTCCACCGCACACAACAAGTTAAAAAAAAGTATTTTGACACATATTAGCATACACATAATTCATAGATTTTTCTACTCTACCTACGCCACACAACACACACAGTAGTATGTTATCATGAACATTTTAAAAAAGCGTATAAATACCTTTACAACAACAACAATGATATTACGTAAACGCGTAAAGTGTAATAATATACATGATTTTGGAGGGCTTCGGTTTGAACTAGCTAAAAGGGTGGGTGAAAAATCTCGTGTTTTTTCACTGATAATATACTGATAACATCTAATTGTATTATTCGAACTTTATATTTGTTTTATTAGTCTGCAAATTTTCCCATATCTACACACATAAACATACTTATATGTTGTACACTCGAATATTTATGTTGAAAATTATGTAGCATTACCACACATTGTGTATCCACAGAATATATAGCTAGAGCTAGCTATGTATATATTGTATATGAATATATTATGTACACACATCGACTGTGTCTTTTAAGCAAATGTAATATACTTGTATCTTTTTAAATATAAAAACAAATATTTTTTTACACAGGCAAATATTTTTATGAGCTTTTCTGTGAGGGATCATATTTTATGATTTATTGTACGATAAAAAGTTTACCGATCCAACAAAAAAATTTGTTCATTTCGTCGAAAATGAAAAAAAAAAATAAAAATAAAATGACGAAAAACATTTTGTTCGTAGTTTAATGAGTTACTTTTATTGACATTAATTTATAGATTTGATTAATCGCAATAAAATCCATTCAACCAACGCGTGGTCGTTATAATAGCAAGGCAATGGACGTTATAACATATAAAACACAATTTTAGCTTCATATCTCTCGGATATCATGTAACACTTACAACAGTTCATTTTAATCAAATAACATACAATTTAATGAGTACATACATACAGTATTCAAAAAAATAATATTTCGTTATTTATTTAATATACAATTTTTTTTATAAATTTACATTTTGTTCAACAAATAAAATTTATATTTTTTTATTTAATTTTATTTATTTCAATATTCAACAAAATACACTTTTTTTGTTCTGGATATAAAAAAAGAAGGAACAAAAAATTTATGGCCATCGCAAAAAAAGTTATTTTTAATGCTGATGCTTGTACTGATGCTGCTCTATATTGTAGATATATTCAAAGCTAATACAACTTCATTGTATGTAAATGGATGGGAGCGGCTATTAAATTCTTTTTATTGAAAATAATCCAATAAAAATAAATAAAATCTCATTTTCATGTTACAAAAAAAAAAATAAAAAATTTATAATAATATTTATGACAAAAAAAACGACGAAGGAATTTGCATCCACCATCTTCCCATATCCCCGGTCATCACAGTTTTTAGATAGAATTTAATAACGAAAAAACAAAATTCGTGGAATCTGTATAAAATAAATGTTATGTGTGTGCGTTTGCTCGATTATGAAATGTTTGATTTTGATAATGTTAAATTTTATGAAAGGTTTCGAAAAAATCTACTTACATAACTGCAACAATTTAATTTGTTCGCATCATTATTCAAAAAATGTATGTCTTCACTTTCACAATTTCATTTACGTAAGCTTTCTTTTTTTATAAGTTTTGAGGTGAAAATTGGCCAGCAAAAAGTAGTAGCTTTCGTGGAAAAAATATTTTATTTTGCAAATACCTTAAAAAATAACAAATTTTAATTCCAGGTCCAGCTTACCGAAAAATTATTAAGGTAGTAAGAAATTTTATTTTAGAATTTGTATAATTTTCAAAAGCCACATGTACTAATACTCATATACAGGTACTACATAAATATAGGTATGTAAATCTTGATCTCAGTAAATATAGGCGCGGAATGGGACAAATAAACTTTTTGAACTACACTGAGAAAAAAAATACCGTAGCATTAACGAAGAGATTTTCGTTAATTTTTAACAGAAAAAAATCGTTAATGTTACAGAATTATTTTAATATAACGTAAACATCATTAATAATATTAAATAAAAAATATATAAATAACTAATATTCTTGAATAGTACATATTTCAAATCGTTATTTATTAATTTGATAAATAACAAAATAAGCTTAGCATTGAAAACTAGATTATTCATTCAAAGCTCCTAGATATACAAGCCATCAACATCGACCCTTTAAATTAAGAAGCTTAATTTAATGGGTATACATTTTACGTTTTCCCATAAGAACCCATGAAAAATTGATCATTTTTGATTACAATTTTATGAATGAAAAATACTCGTAACAGAAAATAGTTTTAGGTTTATATTTAAATCAAACCTTTTAGTATAACATATTTTAAAACTAATAATTTAAATTTAGTAATTTGTTAATTATAATTAAAAATAAAATTGTACAAATTTACTTTTTCTTTGTATGTAAATGTAAAAAAGTAATGTAAATACAGTATAAAATTAATAAACACAAAATCAATGACGTAAGATATTACGAAGTTAGCTACACAAGATTTTTTTCGTTTTCGAAAATTCGAATTTTGAAAATATTTTTAACAGTGCAATAATTTTGTTAAATATTTATAATATTTTTAGCGTATTTCTTATGAAATACATTCGCATGATCGTTAAACTTGCTAAAACATTATTTTGGATTGTTTTGCTGAAATTTCAATTTAAATATTTCAATTTTTATATTACCGCCATCTGATTTCAAACTCGGAAACTACAAGTCCATTTTGTTTTTTTTAAATATATTTAATTAGTCGAGTTTATAAATAGGTGGCACTAATGGCTTATTATAAAAAAAAATTCGAACAAATGGTATGACGTCATGACATAAAGATGTGTTTGTAAATAAAGGGTTTTTTATTTGAAAGTTCAAATTTTAACCTGACGGCTTGTATATCTAGGAACGCTTTGGTTCATTTAACGAAACCTTCTTATTCCAGTTTTTTATGTCTGAAGAATTTGAATAATATTTACAATATTAGGTGTAGAATGAAAAGGCATGTAATATTTGTAATTAGTTTAAAAATATTTCATAAATATAATTATTTTTTATTTTATTTCACCCAAAGACATATAAATTTTATAAAGAAACAAATTAAATGTTCTTTATATTAAAAATTTTTTCATTAAATTTTGATATTTTATTTTTTAATTAAATAATACGAAATTCTTAACAATTATGAAATGTACTTAAAATCATTTATCGATAAATAAGAAACTGTTTGGTAAATGTATTATTTGAGAGTAACATTAATGAATTATAATAATTTGCTTTATTCAACTTGAATAAATGGCCAATAAATTAAAGATGGGTAATCATGTTTAATGTTGCTATATTCCTAAATGTAAAACTGGAAACATTGAAATGCTAATATCATTCATATTATAACTTGGAAATCTCCGTATTCGATTTTATATAATATCAATTTTTGTAATTTTCGAGCAACTACAAATAACCGTAATAAGTGCTTAAAAATACCAGAATTCGAAAACTGATATACGAATTTAACTGTCTCTTAGTTTTAGAAATGTTTTTCTGAAAAATGGGAATTTTAGGCTTGCACCTTTATGATTTGTGACCACAATTTATTTAAATTGTTGCAAAAATGCTTTTTTAACGGGCATTTATAAAATATGTTAGTAAAACAAAAACTACATTTTTCCTTGTGTTTTGTATTAAACTGATTTGTATTAATTTGCGGTAACCTTCTACCTCAGTGCATGGGCGGCGTACTTGAAACATGTGCACAGGCGTATTTGATACATTGTCGGTGTCTGTTTCTAATGTCTGTCGATACAAGCTTCTAATTGTCATATTGTTCCACATCATTACAAATATAGGGAGCTGTAATAGATTTAAAGTAAACCTTTATCTAAAGCTGAAATTAAACTTAATTGGAATACAAATTTGAATTGGAGTTTATATAATAACGGTTATCATTTCAGTATAACATATCAATAGCATTATTATAGAGATCTTAGCCGCTTCTACCCATCTTAATTCAATTTGAGTTTATTCCAATATATTAAAATAAATAATGAATGGAAAATTCATTAGTATAACATATATCTCTTTACTGTTATGAAACATAATTATTTAAAATCATTTATAGGTAACTACGAATTTTTTATTAAATGTATTATTTAAATGTTACAATAACAATGTAATTTGAAATCAACAACTTTTAATCGATTTAAGAAAAATTCTTTATTTATCTATAAACGATTTTAACAATGTTACGTAATATTTAAGCAGTTTCGGTTATATTAAAGAATTTGTCTTTAAATGTACTCCTCCTTTTCGTTCAATTTTGCGGCTTGGGATAACGGTAATAAATAAATCTACAGAAAATTATTCTTGAATCGTTTTTAGATCAAAGTGGATGTGTAAGTTAAAATTAGTTAAAAATTAAATTTTAAAAGTTAATTATATGTAGAAAACAAAAATGATAATAAAAGTTTCAGTGTTAACAATATATTTGGAGGAATATAAATACATATAAGTTTAAATCAAAAATTCGTCATATAAAATATAAATGGAACATTATTTATGTTGTTATATGCATTACACATGTCATCGAAACAAAGTAAGTAACATTCTAAAACGGTAATTTAAACTTTTTGTGCAAAATTATTTTACAGGATAAACGAAATTACCAGCATTGCTTTAAGCATCCTATATTTTTAATCTGTTTGACAATATTTTATTATTATAATTTATTTGTTTTGCATTAAAGTGAGAAATGATCTGTATAGCTTAGTGTTGAACATTTCAAAGTCTTATGGTACATTATAAATATTTTCATGGTTTTAAATACACAGAACTCAACTTATAAATGTGCGGATAATTCATGCAATATATGTATGTCGTTCCAAATTCTTTCAAATTGTAAAAAGCATTTTAATAATTTTCATGTTAGTGAATTGTACCAGTGGTAAAAAAGATTAAAATTAAAAATTCGCTGATAAAGAAGATTCTATTGCAAATAATTTGTTGCACCTAGTAGTGAAATAGGGGGAACATAAAGTTCAAAGATAAATGCTACGGTATTTGTTCCCAATGTTATACACGCCGCTTAAGGAGCTAATTAAAATTATCGTACCGCAGTCAGCACAAAAGACGTAATTGACTCAGAAATAACGCATTTAAATATTTGCTTAAAAACTGATGTATTATATTTACTAACCATTTTTTGATTTTTTAAGTTTCATTAAAATAAGAGAAATGGGTTTAGAAACCTTTTAAAAAAGATTTATTTATCTATAACTTCTAACTTAGCTGCAGAATTGGAATCATCTGGTGAACCTGAGGGCCAAAATGTCCAAAAACAATTTAAATACAATAGAGACGATATAAACATTAGCCTTATTCTTCAAACCTGACAAGATTCATTCAAATAGAGAAGAAAATCGGTTCTTCCAAATAATAAAAACAGAATAGCGGAAATATTGGATGAATCGGCTACACACAATCGTATTATTATGAGCTAAAGCTGCGAAACAGAAGAAAAATATTTTTATTGGTAAGTTTTTATAAGAAAACTTGTAAAGTATAGAAACGATTTTAATGTTTATTTTTCTATTTTTTTCTTGCAGATGAGAAGATTATTATATCGCCCTTTGTCATTCATGGAGTTTTGATGCTGTCAAATAAAAGTTATTAGATAAATTCTAATGGAAAAAAAATTAAATCGAAGATTTACAATAACTTTCATAATATTTGTGCATACGGTACAAGCATGTGACCAAATATTTGAAGATAAAAACACAAAATTTATTTTAGCGAGGAGACAATTAATTCGCTCCTAATGCTTTTTTGATAGTATTAAGTATAACAGTTAACAGGCCAACAATAGTTTCCGCTATAGATTCCATGTATAAAATAATTCAAATTTTTAATATGAAATACTCAATTTAGTCCCAATCTGTTGGCTCTTGAAAGACTAAAATTAATTTAAAAAATTTCTGCCTGATAATTAGTTGTTTTTAAATAAAAAATGTAATTTAATTTAATAATTAATAGGCTAAGTGTAAAATATATATTCCGGGTGAGGAAAAAGTACTCCGGGTGAGGAAAAAACCACTAGAAATTTCACGGAGTTCGGTCAAAATAAATTACCTAGATAAAATCTTAGGTAATTTTCAACAAAGAATTCAATTGACATTTGCCCTTGGATTTACCTCGAACCTCATCTTCAAGGTCATTTTTGTTAAATGGAAACTCCTATTTTTGACATCTGATTCGAAAAGAATGGAAAATTTTACGTTCGAATAAGTATTTCCCATGAGCACCCAAGGCCACCTGAAAGGATATTTTAGTTATAATGCTTATGATTTGCTATGAAAATAAAAACAAAAAATATAAATTTTTTATTTTTAAAATTTATATTTTTTTTTTTTGTTTAATTTTCATAGCAAATCAGAGAAGCATTATAACTAAAACATATTTCTTCAGGTGACCTTGGGATGGCATGAAAGTACATATTCGGGGGTATAATGTTCCATTATTTTCGAATCGGATGCCAAAAATTAGGGTTTCCATTTTAAGGAATGACCTTGCTCTCAAAATGACTTTAAAAGTGAGGTTCAAGGTCACCATTGTATTCCTTGTTGAAAATTACATAAGTTCTAATCTAGGTATTTTTTGTTTACCAAACTCCGCGAGATTTCTAGTGGATTCCGTACTTTTCCTCACCATATATATATGGTATGCATATATATATGAAGACACAGGGAAAAAAGGAAGTTTTTGACACACACTATGAGATAATAATTGAGAATTAATTTGAACTTTTACAAGAATTATATTTATGTATGTCATTTTATTTTTAAGAAAATTGCTAAGTGAAAGCAAAAATAGTTATTTATAAGTTCACAAATTAAAATACTAAAGTTTAAAATAATATTATATTTTCGAAAAAATTTAGTTTGTTAGTTCATTTTTCACCAAAAGTGAACCTCCTTCTTTTTCCCTCGTTATTTTTAAATAAATAGTGTGCTGTAATTAAATGATTAATATGCAGGCTGTGTTACTGTCTTTTTTTATTTTTTTATTATATTTTGGCAAAAGTTCCAAAATTAAGGTTAAGCTGAATTATTTTTTGTTTCTAATCCCTATTGGATTGATTAATTTTAATTGAGAATACATTTTATTATTATTATTATACATAAGCAATTCTATTTAATTTTAATTTTTATTAAATATGTTTTTTTTTGTTGAATAATAAAAAAACAATGAATTTTAGACAAAATATTTTAATTTATTCCTTCAACACCATATAAAAATATTAAATAATTAAATAACATTAAATTCATATCAAAATCACCAAAAGATAGAATAATGAAATAGGTAGTAAACACAAAGCACTGATAATTCAGTATACTGAATTATCAGTGCTTTGTGTTTACTACCTATTTCATTATTCTATCTTTTGGGGATTGATTATGAATTTAATATTATTAACGAATATTTGTTCAGGACCATTACTGTGAGTGATTATTAGTTCGTTTATAATAACGCTGCTTCGTTATTCTACATTTTGGGGATTGATTACGATTTTAATATTATTAACGAAAGTTCATTCAGCATCATTTCTTACGGTAACTATTAGTTTGTTATTAATAGTACTATTTCATTATTCTACTTTTTGAGGATTGATTAATGTTTGCTACAATAAAGAAAATTCTTTAAATTTCTAAACTTAATATTATTTAAGATTTAATATTATTAACGAATTATTTTAATTAATATTTGTTAGATTAACAACGTAGTGTTATCCATCAGTATTAAACTTTATTAAAATTTTATTAGAGACACAAATATTCTAATAATTAATTAGTTAATTAGTCATGGAAATCATTTTGACAAGATGGGACACTCCAAGCAGCGATAAATCAAATCGTAGGCAAAGATATGTATTTTGTATGAAGGTTAATTAGTACACTGAAAAAAAAAATTGTGTGCCAGAAACGATTTTCTGCATAACTTCAACGAAATTTCTGTTAATATTGATCCGACGATTTCTTCGTTATGATAACATCAATTATTTAATAAAACATTAAAAATTTAAATTACGAAATATTTGTTAATTTAAAACAAATTAATTAAAGTAATACTATTCCATGTATTACTTTAATTAATTTGTTTTAAATTTAACAAATATTTCGTAATTTAAATTTTTAATGTTTTATTAAATAATTGATGTTATCATAACGAAGAAATCGTCGGATCAATATTAACAGAAATTTCGTTGAAGTTATGCAGAAAATCGTTTCTGGCACACAATTTTTTTTTTCAGTGTACTAATTAACCTTCATACAAAATACATATCTTTGCCTACGATTTGATTTATCGCTGCTTGGAGTGTCCCATCTTGTCAAAATGATTTCCATGACTAATTAACCTTCATACAAAATATATATCTTTGCCTTCTGATTTACCGCTACTTGGAGGGTCCCATCTTGTCAAAATGATTTCCATATTGGAAAAATTGTACTTTACCCCAAACTAAAAGTTCTTTGTTATTTTTAAGAGAACAAATTCGTTAATGTTACAGATTTTTTATTTTTTTACTACAACTTAGCCTTCATTACTAATTAATAACAAATTTATAAATTACTAAATAAAAACGTTTAGTTCAATTTGAGTTTTAAATACATTTGTACGTATGTATGTACCAGGGTTGCCACCTTTTCAAAATGCTTCGCGAGGACACTACTTAAATATTGGTTATGTATGTATTGCACAAAATACACATAAATTTCAAGTGAAATATTTTTAAAGCTGGAAGTAATAAGGAACCCATTTAGTCGGGCAGTATTTGATCAGCTCCCTAAACTCGAGATTACAATAATTCTGAAAAAATTAGCTTTTCCCGTCCTTTTGCTGATTTAGTAAAACAAATTAAAACATTTTTGAATAAAATTATCGAAACAAAAGGACAGCATATTTAAACAACGTTCAAAGAATTATGGACGACATTCGCTATAACAATTCGCTTTTAAGACATACGGATTCAACGATTTCAAGTTGCGATACAGATAATTTTTTTTGCCGAAATTAGAATTTGTATGCTCGCGCTGAAAGCTGAATTTTTCTCTAGAGATAAACTTAAGCAATTGAACGATTCATGTATTGCACTAAACCTACCACCTGAGGTTTCAACAGCGTTTTCAAAAAAATATACAAGTTAATTTTCAATTCCGTTCTCGAACGTGTAATATTGTAATACTACAAGAAGAGATTTTCTAGTTTTTTGAATCGATGCACCTACTTTCAATAACAAATTTTGTTAGAAATTATTTTATTTATAACGTCTACTATTTCTTGGGGAGCCAATACGTCTGTCACAATTGCCTCAGCTTTATTTCGGCTACAATCCATTTTATTTTCAATTTTGGTGTCGAAATGTTTAGCTTTAATTAATTTTAGGCAGCAATGTTTGATACAATGCTCAATTTTACTTCATTAATTTTATCTTTCATACTTTAGAATGTAATACCTATTCCCTTAGTCGTATAGTTTTTATCACGTCAAGTAACATTCAAATTTTAATATTATTTCTATAAAAACTATAGGATTTTTTA
The DNA here is from genome assembly GCA_963556165.1 of Tipula helvola. Lineage (NCBI taxonomy): Eukaryota > Metazoa > Arthropoda > Insecta > Diptera > Tipulidae > Tipula > Tipula helvola. The sequence goes on from OY744482.1 coordinate 188,357,229, forward strand.
TTTCAAAAGAACATTTTTGTCATGATATATTTTCAAGTAATCAGGAGCTGTTGTGGTAGTCACTTGAAATGACTTTTGCCTATTGTTTTGCATAAAAGCCGCTTTGTGTTTATGGAAGTATTATTAAAACTTTACTGTTACTTGGCGTGATAAACGATGCAACTAAGGGATTCGGTATATTAGTGAATAGAGCACTTCAACCTTCTAGGGCACGACAACCCTTATTAGAAACTAATATTTCCACACTATATAAATTACCCTTTATCACTTGAAATTTTTTGTTAACCAACTTTTCAATTGCAACCAAGAATCACTAAAGTTCATTGCTTGTTTTATTTTATTTTTTCCAGGTTCATTTGAATTTGATGACATCATCATTTGATGAAAGTTAATAAAAAAATATTGAATTTATAAATTTTTCTAAAAATCAAATATTCTTAATATTACTTATGAACAGCTTTGAATTTCAATAAAAAATAGAATCTTTAAACTGATATCTTTTAAAACACAACATAATAAAATAAGAAGTTATGCCTCTTCTTACACAAAAAAAGAGGTTATTTCCACGTATAAATAAGGTTATTATTGCTTACTCCAATCAAAGACCAATTCCATATAATCCGTGAAGTAAGTTATAATTGCTACCATTAGAAAATTCATGTCAAATTTAAAGTCGTCAGTGTTTATAAAAGTAACAATTAATTAGCAAATTTTATTTAGAACATTTTTTTGCACAGATAGGCAAATAAAAATATTTAAGAGAAATTTATAGAAAAATACATTGATAATTGTCCAAAGTTAATTGTATTATAAATATTATTGTATTACAACTAGAGATGAGAAATTTACATTTAAAAGCCATTTTGTTCTAGCGATTTTGTGATTTGATTAGCTGAGTATACTTTTAAAAAAAAGGTAAACTACATAATTTGTTACTTTTCTATACCCAATCAATAATATTGGCGGGATATAAGTCTATTTTATTAAAAAATAAATAGCAAATATTATTAGCAGTTTAAATCTATAGTTTAAATATTGTCATTTTGACGAGGACTTTTCAGTATCGACGAGGACGCGAGGACAAAATAGTCACACGAGGACAATCCTCGCCAAACGAGGACGGGTGGCAACCCTGGTATGTACATATGTATACCTATATAACCTTTATTATTATGTATATACATATTAATGTACATGTCACTATCGTTATCAGTGGCGTAGCCAGAAATTCGTCAAGGGGGGGGGGGGGGGGGGGTTTAAAAAAATAATAATTTCTATAAGAAAATAATGCATTTGAATTTATTTGAATTCAATTTTTTATTAGTTTTTTATAGTTTTATATTGATTCGTCGTGACACTAAGGCCAATTTATCGACGGCACAGTCCATTTATATAACCACATCTCTATGAATATTTAATGATGTCAATCCATTTAGTCGCTTCCCACCGATTGTATTTCTTAGGTAATTCTTAAGGCGCCTGAACGTCTTAGAACTCTACAATTGGAGAGATTATCCAGGTTAAGAGTAGTACTAAAAATCTGATAATTATTTTGTGCTAATTTTGTTATTATAGGTACAAGCGTTCAACCGGTAGATACCTGACCGTCTTTTAAACATTTTAATTAACTTCGCTTATGTAATCTAATTTCAACTTAATCTGGAAAAAAGGTCTCCACAGATCTGTAAAAATTACGTCTAATATTACGCCGCTTTGTTTATATTTCTTTTATGTGAAGAATCAAAAATAGGTTACATGCGTATTATAATAGGTAATTAGCCTTATTCGAATTATAAATTATTTTGTGTGGATCAACACATCACCATGTAATGATTTTAGTATAATATGTGAAACTCAGGGGGGGGAGGTTTTAACCCCCCGCAACCCCCCCTTCGCTACGCCGCTGATCGTTATTGCTTGCTTTGGTATTCGGGAGTCCCAGGATCCATTCCTATTGGTGATAGTGGCCAATACATTAGTAAAATACAAGAAATTAGTTTTATAATTTATATTTTTGATTGCTTCTAGGAGTAATAATCAAGACTGCAATAAAATAAAAAGTGTCAACACGTATCAACAAGAATTTGCGGCCTAAATTAAGATTATGTGTAAAAACAAAGAATTTGCTAAGGGATACTTGAAAACGCCAGAAGCGAAGGCGAAATCGAGATACCTATGGGACCTATGGGAGAATTAAATTCGTTAGACCAATTCATAAAAGTGAAGGTTGGAAATAAGTAAGCAAAAATCCATATAATTACCGCATACAATTATAACATATTAATAAATTTTTCTTATTAAGAAAATTATCCTATCTTGATTTTTAGGTATGGGCATGTTTACAAGGATGCGATAAAAATATGGTACATCGCAACAGATTGAGCATGTCTGGCATCGGAGGCGGAAAAAGCAAGTATATTCCACTGACACCTAATGAGCAACAAGTAGTGGAACTGCTTGAAGTGGAGAAAAGCAGAGCAGGCATTCAAGGGGTCAAACCATTGAATGTTGACAACTTCACAATAGAAGAAATAAAGGACAGTTCAAATTTAATAGAAACCGTTGTCGAAATAGGGAGCGAGGTCCAATACGACATAGACCCCAACGCAGCGGGTACTTCAAATGTTTTAAGTTCATCTAGTGTTGAACAACCGGTCCAAACAAAATGAAGAGCCGTATTGAATCGGACAAGGTTACAAAAAAAGAAAATCAGCGTGAACTATTCAAGAAGCAAATTTCGATACAAGAAGTTTATAGTAAGCGAGAATCTTAAAATATCAAAACATAAATTGCGCTACGGTAAGGTGTCATCAGCCATGGTTCGAGTGGGTATCTCGAATCACCTAAAATTTTAAGCGTTATTAAAAAACTTAATTAAACGATTTTGGGAAACCCATTACCCAAAATCCAATTTCGATCCCCACTCGCATAGCCATGCACAAAAAATTCCTTCTCTGTGCTTAATGCTCATACCGATGAGTCATGTGATGCTCCCCCATAACATCCGTCAACTGATTTTATTCGCATCTTATGATCGCCAATCTATTTAAAACAAAATGAACTAAAAAATTTATAAAAACATATAATATTGTATATTACACCCATAGCATTGATACTGTGTTTTAATTTTCTATTAAAATATAAATGTTCATTTTTGGATGGCCTCATTATTTGAATATGCGTGCCATCGATGGCGCCAATGACATTCGGAAAATTGCATTTCTTGAAAATTGCGTTTCGTTCGGACAAAGTTTATCTTCAATGGTTTCGTCTACTTCAGATAATACGATCGAGACGGTTTGTTGAGCCATGTTGACACGAAATTCCTCACCAACGCTTACCTATAATATCCACCTTAATTTAATTACGCCAGTTTAATAACGCCAGTTTAGTTATAGATGGTATGCTTGAGGTGCACCGTCTAAGCCTCAAGTTATCTTTTATTTCATCATACAATAGAAAAAAAAATCGAAATAGTTTTTTAAATCTAGTATAAAGATAAATAATCAACATATTGCCTTTACTACAATAATTAATACAACGGTATCCGAAAAATAAGTACTCACTGAGAGAAATGATTCATTGGAATGAGGTCGGAAATGTGGTTGCTAAAACATAATTTTGATAGCACCAATTGACATGAGATTGGTACAAACAAGCTACGATAGGCACTAATGCATATAACATATAGTTGCAACAACTTTGTTTCCAAACCTTCAACTCCGTTGATGCTAATTCCCTAGACATTCGTTTTCAGAACCGAATAAGCCTCATCATTTTTAAAATATTAACCTCGTTTCAATTGCCACAAACGTAATTTTGTTACACCAATTAAATGTGGCAACTGCGAACAAATGCTGTTGCGAGAACAATATTGTAGTCCAATGTAATCATATCATTCTGTCGTTGTACCAAAATATCAAAGTTGATTAATTTATTTTGAAATTCCGTTGCTACAACTATATATTACAAGCGGTTCAGTTTCATTAACTCCCACTCGTTTATTGTGATTGAAAATTTACTGCCTAAAATGTTTAATATGTTGCTGGAATATTCGTAATACAAAGTGAAGAGGGCATTATATGAGAAGAGGGTAAATTCACTATTTGAAAAAATTACAAAATGATATTTACTTATAATGTTAGTTTTACCTAAACAACTACAAACAATCCTGTAATATTTGATGAAATTTAGGATAGAGAGAATTATACTCAGGTTTTCATGTCTATAGTTTTTATATTAAACATTTATCTCGATCTTTAACGAAGTTGCGATGACGGAATTGGTTTTAGGACAACTACCTTTTCGATTAGTCCAAACGAATTACATTTATGGCAAACTCTACCGCAATGATATTAAAAGATTCAACATTGCGCTTTATTGTCAATGACAATTTTTTTTCTTAATCATTCGTGTTGGCATAAATACGCACACAAATGATGTTTCTCCTTTGGTTTTTTTTTATTTTAGTGAATATAATTCGCTAAGTCAGTACGTTCTGCTTGATACTTAAGGTATTAAGCGAGAATTGTATTTTTGTATGGTCGTAGCTACCTGATGAGTAGAAATATATTTTTTATGGAGAATAACAGCCTTAGACTTAAACGTGGACGAATGTTTTATGTTTTTAGCTGAAAAATAAAAATGAAAACTTTGAAAGCAAAATCGCGAGGACATCTAAACCCGACGCTCCCGGAGCGGTTTATGAAAAGAACCTACACAAGAAAACGATAAGCGAAAGAGAAGTATCGAAAAAGAAAAGACAAATAATAATTACCCAAAAACAGGATAATAGCGTGCGCGAGCGCCCGGTGGGCTGCGCGGTACCAAAATACCTAAACCGACCAAGACCAGCAAAACACTGCCGCTGGATCAAGAAGCCATAAGCTTTGTAAATTCAATGATTAACAAAGACAATAGCAGGATATTAGCCGAACTAGCTAATCTAAAAACTCTTTTAAAGGAGTCAAATAAAGCCCCTTTACTGGTGGAGGATGGAAACCGCGATAATATAAACGAGCCGCAAGTTGTAAACGGCCAGATAAATAGTACGAACGAAAGTCAGAGCACAAAACGGCTAGGAGAGAGCAACGCATACGTAAGCAGGTATGAGTGCTCTGAGCGACTACCCTACAGAGTCAGAAGACGAGATGGATATAAACGACAATATCTTCATAACAAATGAAGACGGAGGATTATGTAGTGCACTAAAAGCTCTCGAGACAGGGGGACATAGATGGAGGAAGCTCCAAAAATACCAGCACGGATAGGCGGAAAATGTAATAAATGAGTAAAAACGAAAAAGCCCCACCAATAATCCTCAAAAATTTGGAGATAAATAAAATTCCAATTTTAAAAGCAACCATTGCCAAACATGCCGGAGCAATACTCAGATTCACTACAAACAACGGAGAGCAGATAAATGTTACTGTTAACACCAGCAATATCACCCAACATAAACTACTGCTTGAGGAATTAAAAAAAGAAAATTTGGAATTTTATATGTACAGCAAAAAAAAAACAGACACCAAAAGTAATGATCTTTCGGGGAATCTACCAAAGCACCGCAGCAGAAGAAATAAAAGAGGGCCTACAAATAAAAGGTCTAGATAATATTAAGCGTCTACCCAATGATCAGAACAAGAACTGAGGCAAACGGCGAAGAAAAACAAATCAAACTACCTTTTTTACGGTGGATTTCGAACCAATAACAAAAACGGCAGACACTAAAATAGTTCAGGGATGCTGCAATCACAAAATAAATTGTAATAAATACCAAGCCAGACGGAGCAAATTTATTTAAATGCATAAACACCTTAAAACCGTTTAGGAAGACAAATCTAGTATTGGAGGACGAAGGGGACCCAATTATTAACCCACAGATGTTTTCGGATATGTTGGAAGACCATTACGAAAAAGTGTTCAAATCAACCGTTACAGCATAGCTGCAAGGATGAATTGAGAGAATTTGCGTTAGGTGAAAGTATCCCGTATAACGAGGTGAGGGCATTAGGGCATTGATCTCGCGGCTCAGAAACAAAAGTGCGCCAAGGGTTGATCGGGTGTCAAATAGAGCCATAAAGAACCTGCCGCTCTCAGGCATTAGGCAACTAGTGATAATAATAAATGTCAAGTTTGAGTACGCTCACTTCCCAATCACTTGGAAACTATCAAAAGAAAAAGTCTTGCCAAAACCTGGAAAGCCAGGAAACTCGGAAAACACCATACATATAAGTTATTGTACTATGCGGTAGGAGCAAGCTAGCAGAACGAGTCACTTAGCAAAGACTGTTAGACTCAATTCGACATGTGATTCCCGACGAGCAGTTCGGATTTGTACAAAACAGGTCCACAACTGATGCCCTGATGAGAATTTTAAATTATGCAACAAAAGCAAAAAGGCACCATAAAATCATGGCTGCCGCTTTTTGGAAGGTTAAAAGGCGTTCGACTCGATGTGGCATGAGAGCCTAATATATAAACTGGTGTCCTGCGGAGTACCTCCAGTAATAACATCCTTAATCAAAGCTTATCTGACAGAAAGGAAATTCTTTGTCAGTATAATACAAACAGATCGACTATACGAAGTGCACCGGCGGGAGTCCCACAGGGCTCGGTCTTAGGATTACTGCTGTATATCTTTTTCATACATGACATCCCGATCCCAGTAACACCTGAGATGAGACTCCAAATTTTCGCGTATGACACCACAATATTTATATACAGCCGAAGCGAATTCCAATGCACAGCTAGAATACAGACATATGTACCTAGATACCTTCAGTACATATTCCAGTCGCTGGAATAGCGACATATATGCTGTAAAGGCACAGCTAATATTCTTCTATTCAAAAAAGGATACGAGAAAGAGTTGAAAAGGCCACCTCCATCGTGATAGACAGGCAAAAAGTGACAGCCACTGATCCAGTCAGGTATATGGGTGTGCCCTTGTCTAGCGACTTAAGCTTCAGAATCCACATAAATAATATAAAAAAAATGTTTGGCAAATAAAACCCAAAAACAACCTACAAAAAATACAAAACAAAGCACTGAGATTTGTTTTTAACAATTGGCCCCGCAGAGAATGTGTGATAATTTTGTGATTTAACAATTTTTTTTCGTATTTTTCTGTATAAAACTTAGACATCTAACGTACACTAGTAAAACTAAAGATAAATTTAGCAAGTATTATTTTAATTCATCAGAGCCAACTATAAACCAAAGATAAATACATCAAATTTATCAAAATGAAAGTTCGAAAAATATATTTTAGAAATAATTTAATTTTAATATTTTTGGAACTCATATTTATTTAATACCAATATACCCTTCTTGTACATTGCTGCTAAAGATATGTAGAACACTTTTGTATAAACATTTTGTAACATTTTTGCTTTTTCCATTGTAAAATTTGAAGCTAAAAAACACCATTTTTACTATGGATTCCTATGGGAATCAGTGAAAAGTTATACCACTAAAAAATCTTCTAAAAAATACGTCATAATGACTATGGCTCTATACTTAAGACGATAATAAGATTCGATGAACGGTATAACTTTCGTGCAAACCATCAATTCCTGTACAGTATTCCTAGATTTTTTAATGATCACTTCCGGCGCTACATCCTTGTTGCATCACCAACATTTTTCAATAATTTACCTGATTTGATTAGGAGGCTAATTCATTCTAAATCGTTTCTGTCAAGAGTTAAGGATTGGCTCTTTGAAACGCCTGATGTCACAAATTTGTTTCGTGTGGTCACATAAAGAAAACTAATGGCTTTATTTCAATTTGATTTAATTTTTCGATGTATAGCAAGTAAACATAACAAAGTCTTATAGTGGATAACTGCTCGGTATTGGTATTATTAATAGTTTTATTATTTTATGTTTTTTCATTTTTTATTTTTTATTCTTATTCATATTCTGTATATTTTTGTAAAAGGAGAATTCAAAGCTGTCGATTTTCGACAATGAATTCTTCTTATTTCATTTCAATTTTTAATTTTAATTTACATAATGTAAAATTTTTTTTTCTGAGATGAAATGAAATAAAAAACAAAAAAACAAACAAACAACAACAAACTTTAGTCTAGAAGGCTCTGATGTTTTCCTAACGTAACTAGAGTTTAAATTGAAATTTATAAAATACTCGTTTAACCGAAAAAAATTTAAGTTATACAATTTGAGTGAAAAAAAATTATAAATAATTAATAAAAAATGAAATATTAAGCTAAAAAACCATAGAAAATTATTTTATTATAACACAAAGCTTATAAAAGTGAATTAACCTTAAAACCGTGTTTTGGGTAATACATTTCCCCAAACATGGTTTTAATTAAGGTTAACTTTGTTACTCATTGCATCATTTTAAAAATTGATAACAATTTGGCAACATTTCTCAAAAATAATTATGGTACGACGCCACGAATGTATGGTCTACCAAAAGTACACAAAATTTGAGACCCTTGAGACCAATTGTAAGGTTCACCTTTATCCAAATTTTTGTCTAACATTTTGAACCATTACGTGGGAAATAACTTTTTGGCTGTAAAAAACGCGGAAGATTTTAGAAATAAAATTAAAAATGTGTCTCTACCTACAAATTATATATTAATGTCGTCAGATATGGTCTCCTTGTTTACAAACGTTGACTCATCTTTGGTAATAGTTTTGGTTAAAAAATTGTGGAATAGCATGAAAGCATGTAGTAACGCAAATCTGGAGTCAAACCAATTGTACAAGGGTTGAAATTTGTGTTAGATCATACTGAATTTAGTAACGGGGGAAAATGTTTTAGGTAAGTGTTTGGTTCACCGATGGGTTCGCCAGGTAGTCCGCAACAGTGGCTAGCCTAGTGATGGAATACGTTGAAACTGAAGTATTAAAACCATCTTCCGTCAAACCTATATTCTTTTACCGGTGCGTGGATGATTTTATTGCGGCTATTCCAAATTCGGAAATTGATAATTTTTTGGCTTAATTTAATAGTTTTACCCCGCGAATTAAATTTACATGTGAAATTGAATATCAAGGTCGTGTAGCCTTTCTAGATACTATGGTTCTAGATAATGAGGATGGAAGTTTAACTACAGATTTATATCATAAAAATACCTGGTCGGGTCGGTATTTAAATTATAACTCTTGGCTTCCATCATCTTACAAATTTAACACAGTGTTCTTTTTAGCTCAAAAAATTTTGAGATTATCGGATGAGGTTTCTCATGCCGAAAATTTCCAAATTTTAAATAATGTTCTAACTCAAAATGGCTATCCGAGAAGTCTAGTTACTAGAGGAATTAGAAAGGCTATAGACAAACATAGTAATTCCGGAAATATTTTGGAAAATAGGCGCGTAAATCCAGATTTAATGGTTGAAAATAATCGCAAACTTTACATTTCGATCCCGTATGTTAAAATTCTTTTCGAACAAATAAAATTTCTTTTACAAAATTATGATATACAACTTGTTGGTAGAACATTTCACAATTTGGACATGGTTTTATTCACTAAATTAAAAGACAAAATTCCCATAGAGTTACAATCAAATTTATATAAATTAAAATGTTCGTGTGGAAAAGAGTATATCGGTCGAACTAAACAAAATTTTAAAAACCGAATTCGTCAACATATTTATGATTCTACGTATGAGTTTAAACCGTCACACAGCAACCACTCCTTATCTATAGAAGACGCTGAGATACTTGATAAGGAGCAGAATCTCAATAAAAGGATAATTTTGGAAAGCATTTACATCAAAAAACAACAAAATTTATTAAATATCCAGGAAGTTTTAAAATATTTGTTAAATTATTACGACAACATTTTATAGATCTTCTTAAAAAAAATTTTGTCACTCAAATTGTATAACTTTAAAAATTTTTTCAGTTAAACTGAGTTATTTGTAAATTTTAATTTAAACTCTAAAATTTTTCTTTCAAATTGTGCCCCTGAGAATGACCGAATGTACCGTCGAAACGTCGGGTTTTTATTAAATAATTAATAAAAATAAATAAAACATTAAGCTAAAAACCAAATAAAATTATTTTATTATTAAATTTAACAAAATTTCTTAGAATTTAAGGGAATTTTTGTAGTTTCAATTACGTATATTTTAATAGATTTAATATTGCAATGGAAATATTTTTGCCAAAAATTGGATATGACGTGTAATACATATGGGGAAAATTTTTTACTCGTACCTGATTCGACTAATCTAATATCCCGGGAATATAATATTTTGATCAACGATTAAATCTACAACATCATTAAACATGGAACACTTTTATCGGGGATGAAACAAAAGTTGCCAAATTTTTTCGAAACTAAACTACCAGCGATTACAAATTCAATGAATCTGGCCAAAAAATTTTAAGATAGTAAAAGTGTAAACCTCCCGGAGACGATCCTGTGATAAAAGTTCGGTCATAATAGGTTCCATAAATTATAAGATTAACCAGTACAAATATACAGCGTTGCGTTTTCTACATAATAAAAATTTATAGAGTTTAAGAAAAATACTCATATAACTTAAAACCCGCTTCTCGATCTCGATGTCAATGAATTAAAGTGCAGAATACTTTATGAAGTCCATCAATGACCTCTTCGCATACCATTAAAGTGGTTCAGTAGTTTTGGTGTGAAACGCGGTCAACTATAACGTGCAGACGTGGTTTCCTAAAAGTAACGTGAAAAACTTCACTCCAATATTTTTTATATGTATAGATTAAGATTTTCACATTTTACTTAAATACTAATTACCAATGCTTCGGCGGTGTGGCGTTGTTTTACAAACATTTTGTAAATTTACGAGCTAAGACAAAAAAAAATCATAAGATGGATAACATTTTACAAACCATTATCTTACAAAACATTGATGTATTTATAGTTACATCAAATTGGTTTCTAATTATCCACAAAATAATAGAAATAATACAGCAGTAAATTATAATTTCGTTTTAATTAGGCAAATATTCAAAATTCTCAATAGTACCAAATTAAAAGCATAACATACACACAGTACAAAATAAATAAAAAGCTCAACCCAAAATATTTCCAAATTAACAATGAAAAAGAAAAATCCGAAAAACCATAATTGAATTCCAACTTATAAGTCCCTCCATCTCCTCCCACAATCTGCTTTCCAATTTTATATCGACTTAAAAGAATAAAAGTTTTTTTTTTTTTATAGTTTTTAAAATAGGAAAATTACAACAAGAAATTGGAAAATTATATAGAAGGAAATACAACATTCGTTTGAAAAACAGGATATAAAATAATAGACAATTGAAATTAAGAAGAAAATGTGTTCAGTTTTGTTGTTGTTGTTGCTGTTGTACTTATATATTATGTATGTATATATTCGGTTCGTTCGATCGTCTTGTGTCTTGGCACAAGTCCAAGAGTTAAACGAAAAGAAAATCACAAGCAACAGCGAAAATAACTATTTTATGATGCTATTTAGTATACAGTGGATGAACATTTATATATAGTATATGTATGTATATGGGGAACGAGAGTCTGGTAAATGGAAATAAAAGCCAAATATTTTCTTTTGTGTCGTACGTTCCTCTTATACGGAACGAGTGTATATTTGGCTTTTGAAAATTAAATTTTTATTACATAACACACACACTCACACACACATAAACACACAGAATCATGAAAAAATATGTAAGAGATTATAGGATTTTGATAATAATTTGGATTTTTTTTTTTATTGAAATTTTATTATGTTTTGTGTGTGTGATTTTGCGGAAAAAAAGAAAATTTCCTTGCAGCATTTTATATTTTCCATGTAATTTTCCAAATGTTAAACCGTTTTTAGTTATGGGCTGTTATATGCAAAATTGTTTTAAATATTTTCTCGGTATATAACAGAATGATAAATATTTCCTTTTTAATTAAAAGAACATGAATATGATGAGATATGTCTCACGATAGAAATGAGTAGGATTATTAATAAAAAAAGGGTCTATTTTTTATTTTGTCGAATAGGTCAACAAATATATAGTTCAGCTGGTAACTTAAGATGATGACGTACTACATCCAGCCCGCCCCCATTATATTAGAAGGAAAATTCATTAAAATTAACCATAACCCAATAAAAATTGAATACAATAAAAATCAAATATTCATCTAGAAACCCAAACAATTAAATTCTCTTATCGAATACAAAAAAAAAATTTTAATATTAAAATTTAATAAAATCATTTCTATTTAATTGTTTTTGAAAAGTTCAAAACTAAAATATAGAGTTTTTTTTTTGTTTCATTCAGCTACTGTGTGTTATCAACTGAAATTCAGTCAAAAACTATCAAAAAAAAAAAAATTCTTTTATTTTTCTTCTCTCAAATTTTTAATAATTTTTTTATGTAACATAAAGATAATTGACATGGATTTAAAGTAAGAACTTCTTAAACAGGAAAAACAAATAGATGAATTTAAATTAAATAATTTAAAATTTTATTTTCAATCAAATTGGTTAAAAATCACATAAAAGTTTTTTAATATGTCGGAATTGTGTTGACACTCAAAAGTTGTTCCAAATAGAGTTACTACTATTATGCATTAACCTCAAACGTGGAGTCGATTAAAATTTTTGCAGTCAACTAATGACAAATATTTCAATTTGCACAAAATGTTTGGTAATAATTTTGTCTTGGTCATTACAAAATTTCAAATTAATCAAGTGTGTGGTCTTGGTTAAATGCTGTTATGAAAGATGGATCAAATAACAGTCCCCTATCTTTAGTATTAAGGCAAATACGCCTGAACTGTCACCCCAAATTTAACAACGCGTTTTATCAATACAACATACAACTGTAGTTTGATGGGGCGTGTTTTAAATGTGACACAGTAATTTGTGATAAAGGAATCATGTGGTCAATATAATTTAATTGTGCATTATAAATATGCAGGCTTGAAGAAATCAGCTTGTTATTTGATATCCAGTTCCAATAATGTACATTGGTTCTGCAATAATTGCAACAACATTTTTAAAGTACATAGTGATAAGTTTTCAGAATTAACGGTGCTTTGTAAAAACAAAAGATAGTCAAGAATATAGGTAAGTGTTCTAATGTCGAGTTCTTGCAAACGAAACAAAGTGATCTCGAGCAAAAATAAAAAATTTCCTTTGCTCAAGATCAGTTTCTTTAGTCAGAAAGAATTCGACGTAAGAGTAATTCGAATCTACAAGATTCTGCTCTGAGTATTTATTTAGTTGTTTAGTCATGATAATCTGTGTGATGATTTAAACCGAAGTGATATGAATGGTGAGGTATGCGTCTCGGTACCTGTAGATTCATCAGGAATTGTGAATCAATCCAAAAGTCATCCAAATGTGGCGGTTCCGGTACCTGCTGTGTTTTCATCGTCCGACCAGCATTGATTAAGGTTGTGCTTATTGCTATATTACAAATTTTAAATATTAAATTGTGACACCAAATCGTCTATACGTATGTGAGTGAAGTTATCCCAGGATTTCATCCCAGTAAATGAAAAAACTTGAATCAGGCAACCCTAGAAAATTTAAAGCGCTTTTTAATATCAAGTGAAGTTAGCCCAGCCCAGGATCAAACAGGTGGCCCCTTCTGAAAAATGCCACACAATACATACATAAGTGTTAAACATTGCCAATACATATTTTAGTGAATAAATAACTGTAAGCCATCAGCTGCGGTTATAGCAATAATCATTTGACAAATTGATGTGCTTCTTGATAACTACGAGTGTAACCAATAATAACAGTAATTCATAATAATTGCACGTAGAATCAATAAATAATTAACACCATATACTAATATTAAATAAAAAAAAAGAAATGTTAAGCTGCTATTGATGTGTTTGTGCTTAAATGTATACCGGTATCATCATTACATGGATATTTCGTCATATGGTTGTAACTGTTTTTATACGTCGGGTTGCTGCGATTTTTAAGAGCACTACAGACGATCCAACTTGTCGGACCCCACCCCCAATCCAACCAGATCGGTCGTGTTTACAGACTATCAAACTTATACCATCCGATTTTGACAATATTTTATGATTTGTTTATGTTTTACACTACGAAATTACGCACGATTAAACTTATTTTTATTTTTTTAATGTTTTCGCTTTGATTAAATTTCATCATTAGATGACTAAAGAATTTGTAATAAATGTATGGATCTGAAATGTATATCGTCCGACAACACTACACACCATCTGATTTGGTTGGTTGGTCGGGCGGTTGGTGGAATTTCCATCCGACACATCCGATTTAATTTTATTGGACTGACATGCATACACACTATCCGTTTTTACATCCAATCCAACCAACCAAATCGGATAAACCGCCCGCCCTAATCGGATCGTCTGTAGCGCTATCTAGATAAATTAATTTATTCTCATTCAAATGGATGATGAACAAAAAACTGTCCGACGTGTTAAAGGGAAGACACTATAAGTACTTCTGAGGGTGTAATATTAGATTCACAAATATCATATCAAACAAAATCCTTGGATAGAAAAGTGGACTGTCTGATTCAAAAAATTGTGTTTGTTGTTGTGATTTGTCTATCGACAACAAACTGCTGCTAGATAAAGTTGATAAACTTGTGAATGAAAACAGTAAGCTAAAAATTTACCGTTTTCGAGAAAAATCCAAAAAACCTCAAATTTTGACGTTTGACCCCGAATAACTTTTGTAGCACACATAGGATCGATGGGGATTTTTAAAACTTTATTTGTAATGGTAAACCCCAGCTCTCCACCAATATTTGGCTCTCCGGGAATTTTTGTTATTTGACCACTATTTTTATGTATAAATTGACCGGACTACAGTAAGTGATCATCTGTTTATTACCGGTGTGCGAGCAAACGCTCAAGAAAATCTCAAAAGTGTGTTGATTGTATTTATAATTATAATCCAAAGTCCAACAGTATGGTATCCAATATGGATTTAGAAAAGGATCAGGTACGGAATTGGCTCTTGCTGAAATTTCAAGTATGGTTTATACTGCTTTTGACAACAAAAGGACGTTGAAGCGCTTTTTCTGGATTTATAAAAAGCTTTGTGTTTCTTTTGATTTGCTGAAAAGCTATTTATTACATAGAAAGCAATATGTCATGCTCAGTGGAATTGAAAGTAGAATTCTTGATGTGAAGTGCGGTGTTCCACAAGGCAGTGTCCTGGGACCACTTTTGTTCCTCATTTTTATTTATTTATTTATTTTATTCAATCACCGACAAACAGAAGCTTAACTTCCAATTACATGTCGGTATAGATCACAACGTTAATACATCAATAATATTACAAATACTGTCTTTTTTTTTTTTTATATATAAGAAAAAATACGTAATTAAATTACTATAAAAAATAACAATAAAATAAAAAGAATAATAAATATATTTTTAAATTACCATTCTTTTTTTCTTTTTCTTCTTTTTTCCTTCTTTCCCCCTTCACCCCTTTTTTTTCTCCATCATTAGATATAGTACTAAACAAACTGAATAATAATAATAATGAGACTAGACTGAGTACTTAAACTAATGAATTTGAAATTTGATTTACAAATTTGACCAAAGAACCAGCAAAAAGATCTTGACTATTGAAATATAAATTATGATGCGCCTGCAGTCGTATAATGGGAGAATTGTTGCGGTAATTCGATCTGTATGGAAATAACTTAAATGTTAGAGGGAAACGCGTATCATACGGATTGTTGTTTAGCTTGAGTGCACTCCTCAGGTCACTATATCAATCACAAAATTCAATAATTTGAACAACAAAATCTCATCAGCTAAAATCCGTCTCTTCGCAAGTGACATCAATCCATACCTGACAAGTCTGCATGAGTAATCTTCCTTACCAGAGTGGAATTTATGATTTAAAAATCTAGTAAAAAGCATCCACATATAACTAAGTGAGATCTGATGCTGGTAAAGTTAGCAAGAGTTCTAGTGGCAAACCCAAGCATGCTGTACGCCTTTTTAACTATGTTATTAATTATGTTTTTTAACTATGTTATTTTTATTAATGATATGTCTAATTTACCATTAATAGGTCATATGTATTAGAATATTTGCAGATGATACTGCTTTATTTTATGAAACGCTTGATCCTGGCACGATCTTGAGCAACATTCTTATCTCGTTATTTTATTCTATTTCAAATATAATCTGATTTTACTTAACATTTCGAAAACTAAATATATGATTTTTCACTCTCCTTATAAACCAATGTTTACGTTATCTCCACTTACAGTGAATAACAATAATATCGCAAGAGTTAATTCATTTAAATATCAAGGAGTGACATTCGATATTCATATGTCATGGGAGGATCATATTAATATAATTAGCAGTAAAATTGCTCCGCTTGTCGGACTACTGAGAAAGTTATCTTATTTTGTTACAACTTGGGTTTTACTAATGATTTATTTCTCTTTCATTCATTCACAAGTCAGCTATGGTCTTCTTATATATGGAACAGCGAGTTCAAATAGGCTGAAAAAACTTCAAGTAATGCAAAATAAAAGCATTAAGGCGATTTATAGATTGCCTATTCTATTTCCGTCCAAAGAATTATATTGTAATGAGAATAGTTTGGTACTACCCCTATTAATGTTCTATATAAATTTCAATTATCGCTATATATGTATGTACAAAACAATAAATATACCTTCAGTTATGTCTAACCTTCATTTTGAATATTTTCATCATGTCCACGCAACTAGGAATTGTAATAGAATTGTTTACCACCACATTAAAACTGAATTTGGAAGAAAGTCACTTACATTTTTGGGACCATTTACTTATAATCAGATACCGGGAGATATAAAAAGATCTGAAACATTTCTTAAATTTAAAAAAAATGTCAAAAATTATTTTAAGAAAAATCTTGAATTGTATTTTTAGTATTTAGACATTGACATCATTATATTTTGTAATTATTTGTATACTTATTGTTTTTTATATTTACATATTATTGTGTTATTAATTTAATTAAATGTATTTCTTTCTTTTTTTTGTTATCAGCTCAGATTGTCCTTAAAGGGACATTAAATCCACTGGATAATCTGGTTGTTATCTTTTTTGATTAATGTTCACAATAAATAATAAATAATTGGTCCATGTGAAAGGTTTTACAATTTCGATAATTATAATTATTACTTTTCTAATTGTAATCATAAAAGAGCTGGTGATCGTGCCATTATTGAGCAGTTCAACAATTTTAAACCATGAATTTGATGGTAGTATTTTTTTAGTTGTCAATATCCGCGGTATTAACCTGACTGTTTTTGCCCTTTATAGAAATCAGTCATACAATTGTGATAATTTTAATGAAACGCTTGAAAGAATAATTAGTCCTTATAGAAAGTGTATTTATGTTGGATATTGTAATTTTAATATCAAAGATTAACGGGATCTAACTGTACAAAAGTACTGTCACACAGTAACTGCTAGTGGTTATGCATTTCTAAATTCATTATCTGACCAGCATTGCACCAGATTATTTAAATCATATTTTGTCCAAAATATTACAATATTACATCGCTAAAGGATGTTTCCTTTTCCAATCACCGTCAAATATAAATCTCTAATGATTGTAAAAGACATCTCAACTTGTCATGCACTAAACATACTAAAAGTATAATTAATTATCAACTTATAGAAAAATCCAGTGACTAACTTTTGAATAGTGTCTAATATTGATGATTTTGTTAAAAATCTTACACCGTTGTAGTTACGAGTTTAAAGAACCCTCGATTAACAATGAAATCTTAAGCATAATTTAGCCAAATTAAAACGTAACTTCCCGCATAATCTTTACTACATTCAACAATTTAAATTGTTACGTAATAAAATCATTACCAATAAGACCAAAGTCGGCGTGCTGGAAACCAATTTTAATGAAAAGTTCTGTCACTAAAGAAAATTATAGTGAACCTTGTTGAAGGGAGTGTCCTGAGCTCAGAACAGTTGAAATTAAAATCATTGAAAGTGCCGTTTTTTTTTTGGCGGCAATTTTAAAATTTCAATAAATTTCACAATATGAATGCTTATTTTACACGTCGTTTTTCATTTAGAAGTTTGAGATTTGTCTGTATTATCAATTAATAGGATCTTTTCGGTTCCAAAATATATTATTTTTAATATCATTCTAATTATTACGACTTGTCAGTCAATAAAATAAAGAGGCTATCTACTTACAATACATCTACCAAAAAACAAAAAGTAGAAATTCACTCCCCCCGTAATTTCCCTAAGGGTTTCAAGATCTACGATGTATTTTACCCTTTCAAAAAATGAGAACTCACCTTAAGCTCCTGATAGTTTGGTTTCGTACTGATAAAAATTTGGTCTACTCTTACTCATGTCATCAGGTAGCTATGATTAAACTACAAAAATACAATTACCAACTGTTACGTATAATACTAGGTAAGAACGTAATAATTTAGCGAATTATATTGACCAAATCTAAAATGCTGACCAAATCTAAAATGTAATTGATAATACAGACAAATCTCAAACTTCTAAAGGCGAGACCAGACGATGTGAAAATCGTCAAATGTTGACGATATGTATACATATGTAGTATGACATGTCGTGTGGTCAGTTTTCATATCACCAATGTGACATTTGGTACATTGGTATACAAATACGCTCGCTAAATAAACGGTAAATAAATACACATCAAAGGAGACCACCGACATTGGTTGACATACTAGTGATGCGGCCCATACGGTGTGGCATGATAACTTAGGAAACTGTTTTCAAATGAGAGATAAGAAAACTATTCCTCTATATTTATTTAATATAAAGCTGGTCATTTTGTCATTTAGGTAAGTTCCAGTAGGAAAACATGCTAAAAGGTACATTCTTGTTCCAGTATTTGTTCATAACGTTTGAACAAACAATTAAATTCAAATTATGAACACAAACATAATTTTAATTTAGAATGCACTATTTCAAACTTTTGTAAATATGTAGTTTGGTACACATTCGCTTAAATTTACTTAACAAACATTGGACGTATTGTGTGTAGGGTACCTATGCCTCATACATGAACAGTGTGTTTATTTTTCCACATCATATGATCCAACGTTGGTCGACAGACATTTGTCGATTTCCCCACCGTCTGGCCCGGCCTTTAATTTTATTAGTGTGGGCTTAATAGACATATAATGAGAGTTTTCCTTGAGTTTTAGATTTGGTAATTCACTAAATCATTACGTTCTTACCTAGTATTATACGTAAAAAGTGGGAAAATTGAATTTGTGTAGTTTGATCGTAGCTACCTGGTGAGTAGACCAACTTTTTATCAGTACGAAACCAAACTACCAGGAGCATAAGCAAAGTTCTCATTTTTGAAAAGGGTATAATACATCGTATAACACTTAACAAGTCGTAATAATAGGAATGCTATTAAAAATAATATATTTTGTCTAAAAAAAGCCGAAAAAGTCATATTAATTGATAATACAGACAAATCTCAAACTTCTAAATGAAAATCGACGTGTAAAATAAGCATTCATATTGTGAAATTTATTGAAATTTTGAAATTGCCGCCAAAAAAAAAACGGCACTTCCAATGATTTTAATTTCAACTGTTCTGAGCCCAGGACACTCCCTTCAACAAGGTTCACTATGATTTTCTTTAGTGACAGAACTTTTCATTAAAATTGGTTTCCAGCACACCGTGAGTACAATCAGCAATAATCAATTTGGGTTTATTGAACATTCCAGTACTACTACGACACGTATTCACCTTGTAACTAATCTGCAGGAAAACCTTAGTGAAGGAAAAGTCGTTTCAGCTTTTTTTATTGATCTCAGAAAGGCATTTGACAGTATTAATCACGAATTACTACCTACTTTACAAACTATCGCTGGTTGGTGTATCAGCTAATGATTTACATTTTTTTAAAACATATTTAGTTAACTGTGTACAAAGTGGCAGTATAGCAGATGAAAGTAGCTGTGCTTTCTGAAATGCAGAACCGGTGTGCCGCAAGGCCCTGCCTCTTCAATTTTTTATAAATGATTGTTTCTGTCTACCATTTAAGGGGAAACTTCAAATGTACGCTGATGATATGTTTATTTTATATTCAGCGCAGGACTACAGTACCCTTCAACTTCAATCTATAATGGGATATGATCTAGACCTGTTAATTAGTTGGCTGCTTAATAATGCTTTGTCTCTAAATTTAAACAAATCCCATTATACAC
Source organism: Tipula helvola (assembly GCA_963556165.1). Classification (NCBI taxonomy): domain Eukaryota; kingdom Metazoa; phylum Arthropoda; class Insecta; order Diptera; family Tipulidae; genus Tipula; species Tipula helvola. Next base: position 188,377,445 of record OY744482.1, read on the forward strand.
TGCGCCAATTAAAAAACGGAACAGAAATTTTCTTCGAAAATATACCCAGATTTGAACGCTTGTATCTTGGTGAAATAACACCTTTCAGAAAAAAATTTTTGTTTCTAGTTGAAGGAAATTTTGTTTTCTTTTCGATACTGGAAACCGTTTTATTTTCTTTTGTTTTTTTATGACTTTTTGAGTAAAACAAAAGGTGTCTAAAAAAAATAAAAATTTGCTGCTGTTTGAAACTGTAGACGAACTTGCTCGATATTTGATTCAAAAATCCAAATCGGCCATTTTAAAGAGAATTTAGAAACCTTGCAAAATGATACTAGGAAAATTTCTGTGCGGCCACTCCGTGTAAAGTTAGTGAAGTTTTAAAGAAAACGTATGAAAAAGCGTAGAAGTAAATTTTTTTTTCTTGTAAACTTAGCACTCTACTTAACACACTAAAACTTCAATAACTCGATAAGGAGTGGCTGCACAGAAATGTTCCTAGTATCATTTTGCAAGGTTTCTAAATTCTCTATAAAATGGCCGATTTGGATTTTTGAATCAAATATCGAGCAAGTTCGTCTACAGTTTCAAACAGCAGCAAATTTTTATTTTTTTTAGATACCTTTTGTTTTACTCAAAAAAGTCATAAAAAAACAAAAGAAAATAAAACGGTTTCTAGAATCGAAAAGAAAACAAAATTTCCTTCAACTAGAAACAAAATTTTTTTTCTGAAAGGTGTTATTTCACCAAGATACAAGCGTTCAAATCTGGGTTTATTTTCGAAGAAAATTTCTGTTCCGTTTTTTAATTGGCGCAGTGTATGTTATTCTTTATGGTATCCTACTATATATACTATATATATATATATATATATATATATTACTCCTGTTACCACACCTAACATTATACTTCAAGTAAATGGAACTGTTATTTCGCAGTGTGTTTTGTATATCTTGGTCTTGAGCTTGACAGCTTTCTAACCTCACCGTCTACATAGTCTATACCAACTATCAGCCCACTTTTATTTGTATTTAAGAAAGTGAGGCTTTGCTTAAGCTCTGAAATGTTGGTTAGTGGTTCAATGCCAGTGACATGTTCGATACAGTTCAAATTTGTCAGAATAAAATTATTAAATTAATTCTTAACAAACGTTACTTGCCCCTAACTGGTGAACTTTATACTAATTCCTGCAATGTGAGACAAGTATGTTAATTCTGTGTTATTTATTTACAAAGCAATTCATGACTCGTCGTACTACAAACCAATTCTTCGATATGTCAAAGATAAACATACACAATTATGGCACAAGAAATCGCAATGACTTTTATGTTAACTCCAATAGATTCAGTAGCGGATAATTCACTTCTCAGTATCGCACCTGTTATCTACAATCGATTTCCAAAGCAGATAAGAGCTATTGATCGTTTGTGGCGATTTAAGTCTGAGCTGAAGAAATTTATCATACAAAGCCCATTGAATATTTATGATTATTTTAGTCGTGTTCTGGATAAAGTTATTAAAGTTTTCTGTAATTTAAAGCAAATTTTCAGAAATTTAACATGTACAATATGTAAATTTTTAAATGATTTCTAAATATGATCATGATTTTAATATTTATTTTTACAATTGAATTTGTTTATGGTATATTTTTGAAATGTTTATAATTATATATGTTTTAACTAGGGGAAAGTCGCCTAAGTCGTACTGGTGATTAAACTGTTTCTGATACAACTGGATTACCGATGTCAACGTACATCTGAAACTAGTTTATTACTGATTTGCTAGCCTGTTACAGTGAACTTACGATGTAAGAATAAAATAAAAGCTCATCAAAGCATTAATATTCTAGCTGAGCAGTCTATTTCTGCCTTTCTAAAGGGTTGGTATCGTTATCCAAAATAAAAACATCCCAAAAAACAAAAAAAAATCTAAAAAATCAAGTTTTTTTTAAACATAACAATTTTTGAAATATTATTTAATTCGTTTTATACATAAGAGAATGACGGCTGCCGCCCGCAAAGCCCCGCTGAGACGATTTTTTGAATTTTTAACATTCATAGAGATTGGAGCATTTTTTAAAAATTTAGGTTTTTTAACACGTTCGCCCCTCGAAGACAACTATATGTATGTGTCACGCAAGTTTCCCAGAAAACTCATATTACATACAGTCAAATACCATACAGTGCTGGGAAAAAAAATTGGGCAAACATATCGTCGGTTTGCGAGAACAGTGACACATCTCAAAAATGGCCAATTTTGAGATAATAGGAAAAAATTCCTTTAAATGTAACAACCTTTTATCTGGCATAGTGTCACTTCTAAACTACCCATAGTTTTCAATAGATGTAACGTTGAATTTGATGAATTCAACTATTTTACACAAAAAAAAAAAAATTCAAATCGATTTCCTCAAAAATATGATATTTTGAGATGTGTCACTGTTCTCGCAAACCGACGATATTTTATTACAAATTGGAGTCTTTTTTTGCTAAAATTACAAAATTTTTGAAAGCAATTGGCTTATTTTTTCATTTTAAATACATGTATGACCTAATTTTTTGAAAAAAATGTACCTGCAATTTAGGGGGAAAACCCGATAAATGCCAAAATATTCAAACTACGTTGATTGGAGTTAAAGTAATGGAATAAATTAAACACTTATTTTTTAATTTTTTTTTTATTTTTTACTGATTTAGAGAAATTCTATCTTTAATATTAATATTTTGTTGGACCGCCACTTGGTTGACCAATTTTTTTGCACTACAGTTGCGGGGTTCTACCGCTGTAAGGTGGTTTAACAAAATATTAATATTGAAGATAGAATTTTCACAAACCAATAAAATACAAAAAAAAATGTTTATTTTATTCCAGTACATCCATGCCCTTAAGTATTAAATGGGATATTTTGAATATTTAAGCAATTTATCGATTTTGCCCCCTAAATTGCACGTAATTTTTTTTTCTTCAAAAAATTAGGTCATAGATGTAGGTATGTATTTAAATATCTGTCACAAATTACTGCAACTTTACATATGTAGGTATAAGTTTGGAATGGTTTGTGTTATGATAATTTTAATTTCGCCGTAGTCTATATGACACACATTTGTTTTCTTATTTCACTCTCTGATTTTCTGATTTGGGTTGGTTTCAAGCTAATTACAAATTTTTGTTGTTGTACTGTTATAATAGGTTCAAATTAATTTCTGCATAATGGAAAGACGAGGAAAGCGTAAATCTGACGAATCAGCAACAGTGAAATAGATTTTGAAGATTCGGGCAGTAGCTTTCGCATCTATGACACTGACATCATGTCATCTGAATGCTCAGTAGAAATTGACTTGCAAGAGGTACAGTTCAAGAAAATGTTGCTGAAAATAATAATGATGAGTGAACTGATGTTGAACCTGAAACAAATACCATAGTTTTTTCAGGAGCAGAATTGATATCCATAGTTCTATCACCAATCGCTGAACCAGTAGAATATTTCAGGAAAATATTTGGCGATGTGTTGCTCGAGAAAATAGTTACTTGGACTAACACACGTGCTAAACCCATTATTGAGCGTAAGCCATTATCAGAAAATTCCAACCTTCGTCGATGGAAAGATGTGACCAGTAGCGAATTGAAACAAATGCTTGCGTTATGTCTACTAATGCCTCTAAATAGAAAACCAAGCTTAAACACTATTGGGCCAAATCTGGGCTTTATGTTCAAAATGTGTTCGGCCAGAACGTGCAGAAACTTCAACTTTCAATACACCACATTTCCCAAGCATTGCCAACAGCCGCAGGAGGTGCCGCATGTGTTACAAAACTGGTAAAAGGGCTGCGAGTAAACACGTGTGTGACATGCAAGGATGCTGAATGCGAGTTGATCGGTCTACGCCCATATCCATGCTTTCGACTATGGCATACCCAATAAATATTTTGAACTTTTTTTTTTTTAACTGAAACTGAATTAGGTACATTTATGTATAATTTATATGTAAATACTAATTAACTCTTTAGAAGAATAAACATAATGAATTTTGCAATTTTTTTGTACAACTTAAGATAATTTATATGTTCCACATAACCTCATGTCGTATATTTTTTTGGAAAAGTTTATTTTTCTTTAAAAATATTTTTTTTTATTGTTAATATAAAAGTCAAAATTACAGTCAGGATACGTTCAAAATATCTAATGTGAGATGCCCCTTTATGCTGAATAAGCGGTTAACTGATTCATCGTATGAAACAGCGGAGTTCTTTGTTCAAACATTGCAGTGTCACTGAAAGTGATTGGGCAGCAGTGCGGTGCCGCGCCGGGATTTGTGATGCAAATAAGCAGTTGTGTGTAAACAGTTTGGCCATAAATTGTACACTTTGTTGAGAATGAGCCTTTGCTCAAAACGAGGGGTGTACCAAAATTAATGTAAATAAATAAATAAAAATAAATATGTATGTGTCCACGTTATTGTGAAAATGAAAGACTTATATTTCACATATGTGTCGTAGAAGCAATCTAAAATCATGTTACATACATATATGTGACATACCAGGTTTCCATAAACTCATGACACATATTGGTGTCATAGAATTGTTAATATGTGAGTTTTTTCCGAACATCAAAAAATCGTTTGAGGGGCGAACGTGTTAATATTTATTCACATACTAAAATAAAAAACTCCGCAAAGCCGCTTAGCATTGGTAATTTCTGCGCAAGGATGACAAGAAATTATGTAGCATCCTTTTGTTTTCATATTTTAGTTAACAAAAATTTTATGGGGTCTTCCTTTTTAATGAGGCACGTTATTTTGCAATTTTTGTGATTTTTATTAATAGGAACATGATGGACGATGGTATCCCCTTTTTAAATTTTGCTCCTAATAAAAGTGTTCAGAATTTTAATATTTTTTTTTTTTTTTTTTTTTTTTTTTATCTATTTTTTTAATTGGGTGCAGAGCGGACTTATTAACGGTCCTAGCTCCTTGTAACTGTCAGAGCTTCTGCACCCAATGCGCGATCCTGCAAGTAAAGATTAATAGCTACCTGAAATTTATTCATTTTATATTCCTTCGGAAATTTGAAATGTATTAGCGAATTAGTGACTTTCCCAAATATAAATGCAACGCTTGCTGACTGGCGGCTAAAATATTTCATATGTGGTTTTATATGGTCAAAATGTGCCTTGAATGTTTATTTTAAAATTTGATATTTATTATTAATCACAACATATTGAATTTTATTAATCATAAAAAAAAAGTAGGGGGACATCCACTAATTTAGACAAGAAACTTGTATTTGTAAACATGATTTTACTGGTTTTTGCATGTAAAAAAAAAAAAAAAGTAGTCAGCGCTGCCCAAGCGAGGGGACAAATGAACTAAAATTGATATTGGGCAAATGGCTAATTCCACTTTTTTGATGTTCGGTATATAAATTCGCGCTTGATTTCTTCAGTTCGAGGTTTCGGGAGCTTCACCGTAAACCTATGTGCATTGGTTGTTCCTCTTGTTACTCTTGTTGTTGTAACGAATGGTGGTATTTTCTCCGATAGTTCTGCAGAACATTTACCATGTAAGCATCTGTAGAAGACGCAGAGTTCTGCAACATCTCTGCGATGCTGTAAGCTGTCTAGTTCTTGAGTAAGTCTGGGATTCTTGGATTGGCACTACCAGTGGCGGTATTTTATGGGCTGTGGGACCACGTAAACAGAGTTTTGTCTCCAGAATTCATCCGGATGTTACCGAAACAAATATTAAACACTAATTACAAGAAAACGTCAAATTTCCTGATGCGATGGTTCATCGGTTTTCTCCAAAAGTAAGAAATAATTCTTAACAGGATTACTCTTCATTTAAAATAAGAGTTTCATTACTGTTTTTGAAAAATTTTCTGAGGTAGAGTTCTTGTGAAGAAATTCCAAAACAAAACTAAGAGTCACCATTTTTAGGGTTACGCTAACCCATTCAATAAATATCAACATAACTAGTTAAACAACTTCTAACAACTATATTAATAACTAGTAAGAAAAAGCCTCTGTAGGGCAATTGCATTCGGGGATCTCCAAATGCTCAAATGAATGCAAATACTTGCCTCATCTGATATTGTATGGCAAAAACTCGTGCGTCATCGAGTCTTTATAGACATGACAAAAGGAAAGGACAAAAAACTACTCGCATGCTTTATTGGAACGACAAATAGTGTCGTTACCACACAAACAAACAAACAGACAGAGAGACATCGAGTCTGTATAGCTAAACTGTTTTATAATCCACCAAAATATTAGAAGCTTAAGAAAAAAATTTAATTTATTTATAGCCAACATTGCTACTCTTGCCTCAAATCATTCTCCTTTCAGAAGTCTGGATCGAGGAGTTTGAACTCGGTAATTACAAAATTTCAGAATTTACTATTTACCGTAAGTGTAATTCTATAACACTTATAGTTTCATACATTAATGCTACTAGTGCCGACATTTTACAGGTACATTTTCAATTTAATTCCGTCTGGTTTTCCGTTTTAGTCATTTATAGGTTTAATTTTCTGAACACATTTGTTTTTCGAGAAGAGTTTAACATTATTTTGTCAAGGATCAAATCAAAATATTTATTAGTTTTTTAATATATTAAATAATTAATTAAATTTTATAATTAAGTAAAAAAAACTAAAAATTATGATTTATTTTGACAATTCTTGCAAACCGCGATTTTTGCGAATGGTGTTTGCAAATATTACAGTCACACATACTGCAGATCTGTGTTATAACTCGACTAATCTTATTAGGACCCACGTAGCAGCGACGGCGAACCAGAGTGTAGTTGGGGCCCGATGTAGAAGCCACAGAGGCAGGCACATTTCACAATAGGTTATCCATTGTAGCAACAACACGGCAATTAAATAATGCTACGTCTTACTATTTGCGGAACGACGAGTTCTCCATTAATCACCAATGCTGCTTCTCCACATACATCAATTAGGTTGTAGAACTGCACCATCGGCCATCTATTAGACTTTCGCTTCTCCCAGTAGCTAGGTGTAAGCTGGTCTTAAGTGTCTACCCCACCCTTTGTGCAATATTAGTGCAAATTAATCGACGGTTTATTTTTTGGGCTTCATCCAATTCACCATTGTGATGCATTGAGGAAATCAAAAGTACTGCCCGGTTTTTTTTTGGTACCTATACATAGCTGACCAGGGTCAACATTTTTTCAAAAGCCGAAAAGACTTGTTTCTACTCCTCCTATCTATGTGGAAGGAATGGTTTTGGAATACAACCTTTGTTTGTTCTAGGAGTACAATAACACAGGTTAAACCTTCTGAATTTTTTTTGCTAAAATAGCAGGCCTGTTAAATCAGTCTATTTTGAATTACGTGAACGAAATAAACTAATCAAAATAACATTAGACTGATAACTTCCTTAGTTAAATTATCAGTTATTATGGTTTTAATTGGAATATTTCGTACACGTGACTCGAAACTGACCGATTTAGCAGGCTCACTATTTTAGCAAAACATACTCTGCATACTAGATGAAAAGAATTCATAGTTTTATTTTACAATAAATACTGTTTCAAAATGACATTTTCATAGTACAATTTACAATCCAAGCAGCCTTAACTAATTCTGTGTTAAAAAATATTTGTTTATTACATCCACTTCTTGTTCGAAATATCACTTTCAAGATTCGGGCACGAAAATGGCGAATCAATAAATCAAATTATTGAGGAAAATACGCCAAAAAACACTGTAATCAGTAAAAAATATAACTGGAAGATATTTACCGAATTCTGTAATGCCAGAAATTACCAACTACATGAAAATCTTAGTGTAGAGGAGCTCGCTATAATATTGACAGACTGGGCTGTAAATATGCGAAAAAAACGACTAGGAATTTAAGGAAGCTATTTTAAAAACTATTTGGAACATAACAGCCAAAATTATTCAAGAAAATTATTATAACGAGTTTAAAGTGGTGGTAGATCCGTTTAAGAGCGTAATATTTAGAAAAGCTCGGGCTGCACGAGATGCAAAGCGCAAAATACTCCAAGCGGATCTAACAAATAGACAAATCAGCTCGGTACCGTTATGCTCAGCTGAGCTCAATAATATAGTGAATTTGTAGGATGAAAACACTCCTGAAGGTCTACTTCGGAAATTTTCCCCATTGCTGCAGTGGAGTTAGCCTAGTGAAGCGGTTGGATATTTAATCGATTTTTTTCGTACTGAAAAAAACAATGATGGTTCGGATAGAGTCCTAACCCTATATTCAGCAAAACCTGTCAAGGGGGCTCAAAGAAGTGCGCTGGCAGTAAATGGCTAGTGAGAAACCACGATAGCACATTAGCACATCATGCCCGTTCAGATTATTCCTAAAAATAATTTCAAAACGGGTAAAAATATCAAATCAAACTGTTTATTTCTCAGGCCAAACCGCTCATGGAAAAAAGAGACAGATGTTTGGTTTGATAATATTCCAATAGGGAAAAATACTATAAACACCTGGACAAAATCTTCCGCTGAATCAATTGGCTTAAATACCAAGGATAACAAAATTACCAATCTCTCTAATAGATCGACAGCAGTGAGTCAATTGGCTAAAAACGGAGTGCCAGAACAGCAACTATTGAAAATTACGGGCCATAATAACCCGAATTCTATAAAAACGATTCTATATCTTGATAGTGAGCATCATAACAAAATAATTGATAATATGCGAGGAACTACCTCTTTAGAAATGGGAACAGACACGCCATCATCCTATGCATCTAATTCTACAGTTACTTTTTCATCATGATCATTTTATAATCATGTTTTTAATAAATAATCTTCAATAAATAAAATAGTTTTTAACTCGATAAATGTTTTAGGTAATATGCAAATACTATATTATGTACACATATTAAAATAACTATTTTATGTAAAAAAAAAACAGAATAAAATAAAATTGCAAAAAATGTTCTATTCGAATACTTCTCGAGCATTGATAAATACCTCATAATTTTATTATATGTACATATATTCCTCAATCACGTTGCTTTTAGGTAACAGCCCTCAGCCTACGGCATACTTACCAAGTAGCGTGCTTTCGAAAAATATAATACAATTATTTCGGGAAATTATCAATGCCCTTGGGATATTACTGCTGATAATAACGTTAGAATCAGCTCGAAATGGTAACTAAATTATCAAATGTGATGTTTCGATTTTTTCGCTCAAATGGTTCACACAATAATTAGGTCCTAAATTATTTAGTCTTTCTGGTCCTTTTTTGGCCTAAATATGAAAGCGTGCTTGCCTGTAGGTAATTTTAGTTTGGGTGTGATACGTTTTATACACTGATTGAAAGAAGTCTGCAAACCCTGCGCAAATGTCAGAAACTGTGTTCAACTTTATGTTGTTATATTTCATTGTAGATGGAAATCCAGTTGTGCTGCGCTTATCGTTTACAAATTTCCAAAACTGTTTAGGGTCACTTTTAATTTTAGCTTCAATCGATTTAATGTACTGGCAGTATTTAGCCTCAAATTCAGATTTAAATTGGTCACGGAGAATTATAAAAATTGACTTGTTATGTGCGCAATCATTTCCCTTAAGTCTATAGTAAGCCTTGTTCTTACGGTTGCGCAAATTTATCAACTATAATTACGACTCTTTTTCAAAGGTACGAAACGATGAAAAGCTGCAAATAATAAGTTGTTAAATTTATCCACATTTACGTCTAAAATATTGTTATTAAATAAAACACCCCGATTAATACCTTTAAGATAATCGGAGAGACCATAGACGTCACAGGACTTAAAATTGTAATAATAGGCATCATTCGAAAAAATCCGGCATTTATCATTGAGACCGATAGCACAGAGGAATAATACCAGAGACTTATCTTCTACACAAATTTGATACCTGAAAATAAAAGTTGTTATAATTTTTCGAACAGTCTTCCACGAAAGGGAGATATATTTGATCTCGCTTCAACATCGTATTCACGAGACTGTTATACATATTTATGTTCCTACTACACAACACACCCACACATATATGTACTTACATGCATTTTACAAAATAATATTTTTCGTTTAGCACATGCGTATAATTCGGTTTTTATATTATTATTCTTGTCACTTCTCTATATTTCCAATTTTGTTTCATTTAATTACAACTATGTGTAAATGATTATTATTACATGTGTAGGAGATCAAAGGTAAATACGAAAATGGGTTTTGTGTGGCTGTGTACGTTTGATCACAGCAATTTTGTCCTTGAAATTCATATGCCATGCCAAACAATTTTTTTTTTATATATCGCTTTTCGATTTTTGAATACTTAAATATTTTGACAAATTTTAATAAGTTTCTCTCTTGTTGAAGAATAATTCAGCCAGACAGTGAACTTTACAAAATGTATTTTACAGAAAGTTCAATTTATACAATTATTTTAGCGATAGAAAAATTTGTTGATTTCTACAATAGGTCATTAACCTTTCGTGTTTTGATGATATTTCCCTTTACATTTGATATGTTGCTTCTTCCTGATTCGGATCTAAAGAATATTTTTGGCGAGGGTGCGGTTTATTGCATTTAAATGTTCCATTTAATTAAAACATTAATTAAAAATAAATTAATATTTTATTTTAATAATTTTAAATTCCTTATTGTGGAATAAATTAAAAACAAAAAAAACGAAAAAATTTTATTTTGTCTTAAGAAGTTTAAATTTAAATTTAATAAGAACTACCTACCTATTCGTTTTTTTTAAAACTGGAATACTTATTTACGTGCACATTACTAAATTCAGTTACAGATATCCAATTGTTTACCGTTAAATATTACGGCTGCGGTCGAATTCTGGAGTAAATCCATTAAATACTATAAATGCAATTACCTTTTTAAAAAAGGTAAATGTGTACTTTATTCTTTATTGTTATAAGAATTGAACGAGTACAAAATAGAAAAAAAATCGTAATTTAACAAAAACCGAACACTAAATATCTAAATTTACCATAGTAAATCATTTACCCAAAAATTTGACCGCAGCCTATAGACGAAATTTATAAAAAGTACAATTCACAAAAAACAGGTGTTTGATCAGACGACTAACACTGTGAATTTTCACCTAAATGGCTTCGCGATTATTCTATTAGTCTATAAATTCTAAATTTTTTCTCTTTAATATGGACGTTCAAAAAATTACAAGGAAAGTCCCCCAAGTTAGCTGTTTATCCAATCTGTTAAGGAATGCCTTATTTTATGTAACGGATAGGGTATTTGCGGTACGAGCGAAGCGATCACACAATTTACACTAAATTGAATTTCCTAAAGTGTTTCATACAAGATTTCTCTAATTTTGATAAAAAAAGTCTTTAAATTGATAAAATTTCATATTAATTAAAATTTTATTGTAAATTAAGTAGGCGCAATCTAGAGTGGAAATGAACATTTCATCACTAGCTGTGAAATATTCTTAATCAGTTTTAATCTTTGATTTTAGTAATGGTGATTATGTCTCTCTAAATGGATATCTTGAAAATATTTCCTGCGATTTCTTTTATAATGAGATGGATATCGAAATTATGACTAACCGGTTTTACGAAATTTTGTATGCGGGGATGGATCTATTTATTAAAAAAACTGTCAACAAACATAATTCGTATCGTGAAAAGTGCTTCAACAAAAAACTTGTTAAATTATATAACCGTAAAACCAAGGCACACAAACGGTATAAAAGGACGAACGCATCTGCTGGTTATGCATTGTATTCTCACCTTCGGCACAGAGGAATAATACCTCCTCTTACGTATTATCCCTCTGTGCCTTCGGAATGAGTTTAAGGTTTTGAATCAATTTATGTATGGTAAATTACATACTTGTTAGAAATTGAATCTGGTATCAAGTCAAATCCATCGTGCTTTTGGAATTATATAAACTCTAAAAGGAAATCTGTTGGTTATCCAATACCCATGATTATAAGGATAAGGAAACTCATGATCTAAATTCTGTTTGCGAATTATTTGCAACGTTTTCCAAATCCTGAATAAACGGATTTGAAAAACGTTGCATAATGTTTTGACTTCTGTCTCTGACTATGACATTTTCAATAATCATATTCACGGTATTTCTTCTTTTACGGGGGAACAAATTAAAACGGCTTTAGATGGTTTCAATACTAAATTGTCTGTGGGCCCTGATGGTATTCCCTCATTACTTTTATATAATTGTTCCGAAGCCTTAAGTGGCCATTTACCTCATTTATTTAATTACAGCCTTAGGCAAGGTATTTTTCCCCAGTGTTGGAAACCCTTGTATGTAGTCCCAGTATATAAATCTATGACAAACAAGTTTAGTTGAGAATTATAGAGGAAAAGCTATTTTATCTGTTATCCCTAAACTTTCTGAAAAACTGGTTAAAGATGGTGTTTATTTTAATATCAAAAACTTAATTGTTCCCCAACAACATGGTTTTTTTTCTGGTAGATCAACGACAACCAATCTGGCGGTATTTGTTAATGATACGATATCTTGTTTAGAAAAAGGTGCCCAAGTTGACACTATCTATACAGATTTCAGCAAAGCCTTTGCCCAGGTTTTCATACCTGATGGAGGCCATATAGGAGGTCTGAGCACTGAACGATATATCGAGGACATTGTCTTGGATCATGTAGTGCCCTACGCAGAATATACAGGGGAAGATTTCATATTGATTCACGACAATGCCTGGTGTCACATAGCTCGAACCACTAGGCAGTTCATGGATAAGGTTGGACTCGAGACGATGAGATTGCAAACCCTCAGTCCAGACATGAATCCAATTGAGCATTAATGGGACGAACTAAAACGGAGGGTACGAGCCAGAAATCAGATACCATCTAGTGACCGCAAGATTGCGTTGGATCTGGGGTGGGGAGTTACATACATCCAACGAACCAACACCAATACATACCTGCAACGAACCGACATCCACTTCCGTATTCTAGCTGATGAAGTTAAACATAAAATACCAAACAATTTGATGTCACGTTGCATATACACCAAATCAATGACTTCGGAATTGTAGCTGACACAACACACAACCGGATGGATGTAACAAAATAACATATCACGTTGCGCCTACCAATTATTATACCGGGAAATTACCACATATAACATGACCCCATACATTCTGCCTAGTTTGCTAAATTAGGCACGAGTAAAATTTGCCATACATTAAAATTATATTTTAAATTCATTATTATTTTTGTATTCATCCAGATATCATTGTAGTTTTGTTTAAATAAAATAAATTTAAATATCGCTCTGGATAAAATCCAGAGTTTAAAAAAATAAATTGTTAAATAAATAAAACTATAATTGGGGTGCCATCCCCCCAAGTATTTGTCAAAATCTTAATAAGGCCAATGCGAACCGTTGTAGATGCAAAGAAGCAATACTAAGTATTAACCAATAAAATTATTTTTGTTTTGGTTGAATTTTTTGTTGTAATTTACATTTTATCCCCAATATTTTGTTTTTTTCATGATCATCAATTTTGGTTGCGTTTTCATTCAAAATTCATTATTAAAAAAGTACTGAACCAATTCTCTTGAAAATAGTGTCATTTTAAAGTAAAAATATCAGGCTTTCAAAAAAATAATGATATGTGAAAATCGGTTCAGCCGTTTAAAAAAAATCGCCTTTCTGTGAGCGCTGAAGGTTTGAGTCGATTTAGTTGCTTGGGAGTGTAGTAGGTTGCGAAACGACCTATTTTTCGCAACTAGTTAGGACATGAAGCACATTTCATAACTATTGGTGAAACATTCATTTCAAAACTAGCCCACGCCTACTTGATCATAACAAGAAGAAATCTTGTATAAAGATGTTAGTAAATGCAATTTTGTGTAACTTGTGTGATTTCCGCAACTCGCTGCGCTCATTTAGCAAATATCCCACTTGTTACACAAAATGAGAACTTTCCTAATAGGTTTCATAAGTAGCTATCTGTTTTTCCTTCATAAATGGAATTCAAGGCTTTATTTGAGAAATACTAAAATAAAATATTCAAAGATGTCCTATATAATTTACTAATTCTCAAAAGATTATCATCTCAATAGTTATCATGTTTTCTCCTTTTCTAAGACTAAATTTGCACACTATTTCACATATCCTATATTAGTTTTTCGTTTGCATGTCTTTTCTATATGCATATGCCTACGCAATGCCTACACGTTTTAAATTACGTGCTAATAAACAATTTCATCAATGTGAACGAGTTAGCAGACTTAATAATAAATAATATAAAATTGTGCCAAGAAGTGTTAAATTTAGAAGCCGTGATGTTAACATGTGATCAAGCCGCAGCGAACGTCGCCGTTTATAAACATTTTGGCATTGGCCCCGAAAAGCCTTTTATTAAAGTTAATGATAGAAAAATGTTCGTACAGTATGATCCAAGGCATCTCATAAAATCTGTTCGGAATTCATTTATTAAACATCAGTTTCAACAATTGGACTACGGTGCAACTGACTTTAATGTAGTTAAAGCCATTTATGAGAATGACAAAACTCAAAAAGTTAAATTGGTACCAAAGTCAACCAAAAACCATATAGACTCAAATAATTTCCAAAAAATAGGTGTTAAATTGGCAGTTCAGATATTAAGTAGCACTATTTCCCATTTTCACTATTTATAAAAAAAATTTAAAAAATGATGTAGCACTATTTCTTGTGCTATACGTACGGCTTTTGAAACTACTCCATCCATTTTTCGAAACTATTTGAATATTATTGAGAGATTCAACAATATTTTTGATTGCCTCAATTGCCGTAATTTTTCATCAAAGAATCCTAAAGAACAGGCACTTAGAGTAAATAACGAAATATACGTTTATTTAGAACAAAGCTTGGAATTTTTAAGTAATTTAAAAATGTTATCTATTTCAAATTTGTTAAAGGGCTTGACCTAACCATACGCGCTCAATTAGGATTGATGTACCACTTAAGCGAAGAACCAACTAGAATAGAATTTCTGCTAACTGGAAAAACAAACCAAGACGCCATAGAAATTTTTTTCTCTGCATCAAGAGGCAAAGGAGGGTATAACTACATGTGATCGAGCTATGACATTGGAGTACATTTTGCCAATATCATCGTCATAAAAGTGTTATTTCATTCCGTCCATGCCAATTGCTTACCTGACGATGCTGTAAATTTAAAACTAGATTGGAAAACATTTAAGTATGACTATAACATCAGTCTTAAATATACAGTAACGGAAGAACCCGGTCCATCTGAAATAGAAACGTTATTCACCCGGTCAGAATTTAGCGTCTTAACATCCAATGCAATATCCTATTATGCTGGATACTGTGTATTTAAAAAAGTTGATTGTGAAATATGCACTTCGAAGTTGTTAAAGCCTGACACACACATCAATGGAAATAACGTATTTTTACAACAAAAAAATTTCAAAAAAGACATTTCCAATTTCGGGTCATTAAAACCACCATCGGACGAATGGTTTCAACCTGCAAGCTTTTTGGTTCAAATATTTGAAAATTATTTTAGCCAAAAAAACCACTCCAATAATATATGCGAGGAAATGGCTAAAATCAGCATTGAAACAATAAAATCGGAGTTTCCAACATTTTTACCGGATGAAAATGATGTATGTCTTGATCATTATAAAAAATTAATACATTCTTTTTTATTGGTTTTGCTGCGGAAAAATTGTAGATGGTCAATTTCAAATAAAGACCAAACAAAAAATAAAAAACCTAAAAAGTTAAAAATTTTAACTAATTAAATATTAAAATCGTTTATTATTGTGATTTTTACTTAAAGATAACTGGTCCATGCACCATTTCTTATAATACCCAACTAGTAAACCCATCTTCAAAATAAGTTTGTTAAAATGTCATTTACTTTAACCCCAGATACATTTAGTTATAAAGAAAAGTAGAACTAGAAAAAGAGTTATGCATTTATGCACAGGTGTTCTGTAAAACAATTCTTGTAAAGTTCATCGATACCTAACTTATCTAACTACATTTCTAATTAACAGGCAAGGAAGATTTTCTCTCTAAATACATATGAAACATGCATACTCAATAGGTTTAAACTGTTTTATCTGAATCTTCTACATACTACTAAAAAAACAAATGTTTATTAAATGCGCAAGTGCAAATCTGAGCTCCAGATAGAACGAGTCAACCAAAGTAAGAAGGATAATCATCAAAACACAAAATGTTAATGACCTTATGAAACAAAACAAAAACTTTTCTGTAAATAATTCAATCCATATAAAACATAAAATCAAAATAAAAATTAGTTCTATCTTGCTTTTGTTTATTAGGATTTCAAGGGCAAAATGTTTAAGCGCACGCGTAAAGCCAAATATAAAATTGTATGTTTGTAAGGTGTTTGTGTGAACGAAGCGATATTTTTATTTCCACTTCCGATTTTTTTATTAAGGTAAATATACAATTCTGTTTCATGTTACAATATGGTAGCGACATAATAAAGAGAGAGATGGGTGGTAATATTTTGAAATAGGAATTATAAAAACAATAGTCATATGATCAATAAAACTACGAATGGTGAAAAAGAGATCAAATATATCTCCCTTTCACGCAGTACTGTTCGAAATTGTATAACAGCTTGGTAATGTGTATAAGGTTTGGATAGAAGATATGCCTCTGGTATTATTTCTCTGTGCCGATAGTACAAATTTCGACTTCAATAGAAACATGATGAATATCATTTTCACTATTTGAAAAAGTTTCAAAAGATTGACGAACAGATAGATGTTCCGTGTTATTTGCAAATAAAAATCTAAAAATGAATCATTACTATTTGAGTAGCGGTTAATTTGGTTTAGGTTAAATCTGAATAACGAATCCAACACAAGAGAATCATTGGCAGATCGAGCGTCTGACGCTAAGAAAATCGCCAAGTACCATTACATTATCAACACAGCCACTCAAATTACAAACTTCGTTTATACAATCAATGTGATTTAGATAAATATCAATAGAAGATCTAGGAGGTATACATATATGTATAATATTATGAAAAAAAAAATATTCTTACAAACTAAAACCTTTACACATAAAAATTCAATAGATTCACATCCAAGCACAGTAATTTGTTCACTTGTTAAAGAAGAGAAGAGTGAGCTGCAAAAAGCACACCACCGGCCATCTGTTTTATACTATTCTGGATGGATCTATCACATTTATAGACGATATAGTCATTAGGAAAATACTCGTTATTAAATATGCCGTTGTGAAATCCAGTCTCGGTAATGGCATAGTACTGGAAGTTTGATGAGTAGACGAACTTGAGAAATTCGATAGATTTCGACGACATTCGCCCAACATTTCGGTAAAATAATCTAGGAGACGTCGCATTGTAACAAATAGTTTGTCTTGTCATTAAGCCAGCCCTGTTGTTGATTACACTGTTGAATGATTTTATTGAAGTACAGGAAAATTTGTTTTATTATGATTACCTCTGCTGTAGTTTATAAATTCCTTAGTTAAACAACCAGCAGGCCACGAACATGGTTGTAATAAATTATCAAAATTTGCAGCGGCTACCGCTACATTTATCTTAAACGAAGAGAAATTACGGTCACCTTCGGTGGTCCGTCGAGATAAAATACACCAACAGTTGACATCTTCAATATTGAAATTATCCTTCAGATAGCTTTGATGGTAATAATTCAAGACGTTTGGTAAACGCTAAGGATATTATTATTAAGCCATGGATTTCACCAGCTCTGCTTAACTTAAACAAATTAAATTGAAAAATTACATAAGTAAAAAATTATCTAAAAATTCTAGGAAATCTACATTGAAAATGCGGTTTTTAAGGCTCTTAAACATGATATTTATTTTCCGAAACTCAAATTCTATGAAAATAAATGTAGCTCTACAACAGGTAATATTAAAGAAAGCTAGAAAGTAATCAATGCGATTATGAACAATGATCGGTTTTTAATTTGAAAGAAACTATTAACTCTGATGACCAATAAGGCTCTGATCTTATTTATAGTACCTATAGTAAAACAACTTGGAATTAAAATCTTGCGTTTTCTGTGAAACTGATTCGTTTGAAATTCTAAACATTACAATGATGCAAGTAATTTCTGGGTTAGGAAATTATCAATTTAAATTGTAGATATTTTTTCATACAATGTAAATTGCAGTTTTTCCTGAAGTATGTTTCCTCCCAGATCAAAAGAAGCCGTTATTAGTCCAAGCGCTAAAAAAATATTGTTAGTTACAAACTAATTTCGTTGCTCTCTCTCTGTATTTGGTAAAATTATTGAAAAACTATTCAATTTCTGAGTTACTAAATTTTTGATGGGCACTAGTTTTTTACATAAGAACCAGTACGGTTTTAGGAAATTGGGAAGTGCCGAAAACGCTTTATTAGAATTTACAAATTTTTTATACAAATGTCTGGATCAGAGAGAATCGGTTGGCTCAATTTTTGTAGATTTGACAAAAACATTCACAATATCTTACTAAAAAAAACTTCCCTATGCTGGTTTCCGTGGTGTTACTTTGCAATGGCTTTGGTCCTATTTATCTGAACGGTATCAAGTTGGTAAAATAAATGATGCTTTGAGTCAAATTATAATCATTAATGATGGCGATGGTGCTTCTTTATAAGCACCCTATTCATAGCACAAACATTCAACATATGAAATCAGATTTATGCCTTCTAATAAAGTGGTGTCTTGCCCATTCTATGTTTTTGAGCACCAAAACTAAGGGTATGTTTTTCAAAATTAACGACTTCTGTTATAGATCCGATCATTGTTTATCACGATGTGAATTGTGATTAAGCTGCTTGTATTGACGCTTATTATAATTTGATGCATTGGTAAAATTACATTGACACTCTTCGTAATTATCTGGCATCAGTGAATAGGACAAATGTGTAGACGTTTTAACAACTATTTAATTTGCTCTTAAGTGCGTTTATCTTCGTGGTCTGTATTTCAGTCTTTGGAAATCCTTTCTTTTAAGCATTTATTTGTCTTTAAAATTAAGATAGCTTTTCTCATTATTAATGTCAATCAATGAACTAGTTATAATTTGGGAAATGTTCAGTTTATTCGCCTGCAGATATTTAGAACGACAAATTTTCAAAATTCATTTTTAATTCTTGCTCCGAAAGTTCTTAGTAACCTTCCGGTTGAACTGCGAAATTGTCGGAAACTTGATAAATTTTTATCTGACTTAAAAATAATTTTGTTTAGTGACTCAAGTGTAAATGGTTTCATGCATTTCCAAGTGTATTTAAATTTTAATGTTATATATTGTAGCATTATTGTTTTGTATATTGTGTAAATTTTTAGTTTTATCCCAAGATTGTATTTTTTATGTAAATAAATAAAAAACTAAATACAAAATATCTCAATACATAAAAATAACGTGTTATCCAAAAATCAACTGATTACTAAAATAACGTTTATTTGGTTAAACCAAAATTTATAAATTGTGTATTGTGTACCCTGGTGTTTCGTAGCAGGTTGGTTACAAGGGTGGTATCGGCGGTGGAGACAGCTTATGGCGTAGAGGTTTGGGGAAAAAGAAAAAAAAAATCAGATCGGCGATTAGTTAGTCCGATCACAAATAGGTTCCATAGACATCAGAGTTTCCAAAATTGAAAACATTCAATTTTCTGAATCCGTACATGTTACATTGCCAGCTGCTATGAATTTTCTATTAATCAAGAAATTATCACATCTGGAAATACCATATGAAAAGTGATGCTTGGAGACGCAACGAGGGGATAGAGGGAGACATCGTTATAGCCAACCAAACCAAGTCCGATCACAAATAGGTTCCATAGACATCAGAGTTTCCAAAATTGAAAACATTCAATTTTCTGAATCCGTACATGTTACATTACCAGCTGCTATGAATTTTCTATTAATCAAGAAATTATCACATCTGGAAATACCATATGAAAAGTGATGCTTGGAGACGCAACGAGGGGATAGAGGGAGACATCGTTATAGCCAACCAAACCTGACGAAAATAATAAGGTGATAAAAGGTGAACGATCCCTTGACTCGGAAGTTAGTTTTGTTAAGAAGAAGTAGTGAAGTGGACGAGCGGTTTCATCAAGCAACAAAAAAATGTAAACAACAGAAATGGTTGCTTAATCCAGAACCATCTTGAAGTGAATAGAGCCGACATTTGAAAAATTAACTTAAAATAAGGGATATAGAAACACTAAAAATTCATTTATTTTCATAGTGTTTATATGAAAAAACGCGATTTCGATTGACGATAAAATATGAATTAAAAGTTAAACCCAATTAAATAATTTTTTAAGAAATCGCTAACAAACAACTCAATGTCTTACTCATTTAAAACACAGATTCTCAAATTTCCATATTTTCCAGCAATAATCAAAAGAAAATAAGGGAAATTAAATTAAAAAACATTCTACAACAACAACAATGTGTATTAAAAAGAGAAAATTCAGTTTAATGACGACATCATATCTCCACATCTAAAACTAATGGTAAGAAAAAAGACAACACGCTTCCGCTCAACAATTAAACTAAAATAAATCAGAAAGAGCAAACAGAAAAAAATAAATCAATAAAATGAGTGCGAAGAAAACAAAAAATTAAAACAATCTAGCATGCTTTGCAAATTCAAAATAACTATAGAAACATATTCGAATTCAAATTTGAATGGAGGCAATGAAAGAGATGATTATTGCATTTTTTATAAACGAGTTATGTTGATGACGTAGTATATTACAAAAACAACAATATTTAAAATTTCAAAAGTACCTTATTTTTCATGACGATTTTCACTTAGAAATAAACATTTTCAAGACTCGATTTTTCAATCAAATAATATTACATGTTTCATGAACATTTTCATATAAAAACAAAACAAAAGCTCACATTTCTAATAAACTAAAACTGTAAATGAAAATAACCGTTTCCCCATATAGTTTCATAGTAAAGGAAAAATTGTTTGTACCTTATTTTAAGCTTAGTAAAAAATACAGTCGATACTGGAGGCTTTTATTTATACAGTAGGCTCTGCTTAATCGTACTTTTATAAAAATAAAAAATAAAAATTCTGTAAATTTCCATGAGTGTGTGGTGAATTTATTCATTAATTTAATTAGTGTTAAGTACCGTATTCGGATTATGCAATAAAAAAAATTCATGAATGTTAATCCAAGGTGAATGAATACCACATAATTTAGTTGCTTCAAATAAAAAAATAAAAGATTCACTCGGATTAGAAGTGATAATAAAAAGTGCAGTGAATTCAAACAGTAATAATATAGTGGTAAATCAGAGTGGGTACAAGAAACGCTTAATGCTTTCTTTGGTGATTACCAAGTACCAAAATTTCAAGTGGAGTTCGTCAATAAGTAACAGCGGGTGCCGCTACTTGTAAAGTAAGTTTGTGTAAAGAAAGACGATGTTTTTTTTTGTTAGCGTCGATCGGTGTTTGGCGTAGCTATAAGTTAATCATTTCGCTCTGTTTTGAGGATCATGCAAAAGCGTGACGCACTAGCCAAGACGGAAAGTTGCAACTACAGCGGTTCCCCCAAGTTTCCTCAAAATGCCTACTTTGTTACCTCGATTTATATAGCGATCTGATCACTTCTTCTCCAACACCTGCGCCAGAGTGGAATGCTCGACAGGCATTCTTCAACGCGCAAGCAGGCTACCTGGAACTCCAGGGGGACTCCACGTAATGGTTACCAATTATCATAAATACTTTATTTTAATTGTCAATGATTTTATCAAAATTCTGCTTATCATTATCATTGATCAACAGATAAAGTACTCGTAAAAACGCATCCCTAACATCAACTCTAACTACCACATTCATTCCATCATTAAAAGATGGTAGAAAATAACAATAAAAACGACAAGATTTTTGTTCCGGCTTGACAGAAGGAGTTCATGAACCGCGGTATAAATTGAAGAGGGTCTGATTTATTCGTGTACAAATCACATTGCACTGATATCTTAACCTATACAAACAATATTGTGTATTATTGATTTGGTTAAACAAAAATTTAATTTTTTTTAATATTTTATTGAAACGGGCAAATTTCCCTGAAAAATTTAATGGTTGCCAATTATCATAAACATATTATTTTAATTGTTAACGATTTCACCCAAATTCTTGGTATCCTGAATCCTGTTTACATTTTAATTAAATCTTTTAAACATTTAGCGACATACCTTCGGGTATAAAAAGTGTATACCTTATCTTCCCCCCAAAAAAAATTCTCAAAACAGTGTCTGATTTACACTAATGATTTTTAATTACCAAGTGCATACAAATTTATTTGTCACAAAACAAAAAAGAAAGTTTAATATTATCCCATTTAAAATTCTAAATTGATGTTCGCCCCAAAACACTTTTGCTTAGATGGGCACAAAAAAAACAGCACAAAACCACAAAAAAATATTTCCAGCCAACAAATTAAATTAAAAATTCATGAAAAATCACTTCTTTACTGTTTATTTTTCCCTTATTACTATTTAACTTAAGGTTTAAGGGATTTTTTTTTTTTGGTATTTATTTATTTACAGTCGTCTCTCATCGTCACGTACAACTTTTAACGTTTTTAAGGTTTAAGTATTATTTTTTAAGCTCCCTAGTCCAATTAAAAATAAATTTATTTACATTATTTAACCAACCTGATGATTATGGTTATTCAACTTACCCTGGTATGTAGTAGTAGTATAGAAGTCAGTAAATAAATATTTTGTTTAGTTTACAGTAAGTAGATCTTCTATGGTTTGGTTGTGGTCATTTGGCCGACACAAAGTATAAAGCTATTTCTTTGTTTTATTCCTTGTGTATGTAAAGTAAATACTTAAATATGTGTAAAGAAAAAGCTTTCTTTATTTAAAATTTTAATTTATTTTCTTCTTCTTTCTTTTTTTTTTTTTGTCTTCAAACAGAAAATATGTAAGCATAAAGTTTAGTAAAATTTTTGCTTAAGCTGTAAGAAAATTTAACAACAAAAAACCAAAATAATTTTTTATCATACGCCTCAACTTTTCCTCAAAAAAAAATTTCTTGTAATAATCTAATTTTTTTTGTTCTTTGTAATAAAAACAACATAAAATTCTTGTACAACAACAAAATTATAAATAACTCAAATTTTTTTTTTTTTGTGTTCTAGGGAAAAGTTTTTTTTTTTTTTTTTAATAACTCAAAATGAAAAAAAAATATTGTTAATAAAAATATTTAAGGGTTTGGGAAATATGAATAAATAAATAAAAATATAAATTTTTTGTTTTGTCTTTTTAATTTATTTAATAAAATTTAATAATAAACACTAATGAATTTAAAAATGTTGTTTATTTTCGATTAAACAAAGTGATTGAATTTTTATGCTTGAAGGGTATTATTTTGTTCTTTGATGAATAAGATATTGAGACATATTGTCTGAGATGTTCTTTTGTAATTTTGAGCGAAGATTTAGACGTTGGTGTTTTGATTAAATTTTATGTTTTTATTGAAAATAAATGATAGCACAAGAATTTTAAAATAATCTTGATTGAACGTATGTAATATAATTTATAGCGTAGGCTATGTTTATTATAAATTCCTCAAGTATCACTATAGATAAATATGTAATGGTTCTAAATCCTCGGATTTTGGGTATTCAAAATATTGGACGGAGATTGGTCTCGTTTTATTTCTTTGTTTATGAAACTTTTCTAGATGGACAGATTTCAACTGGGAGAAAGGTACCAACATTTTGGACCACAGAAAATAGAATACAACGGGCCTATTTTCACGTGTATTTTTTCGTCACTTTTTTTCCTCCGCTTTTACACTTTTACCTACGAACTAATTATGAAGAGGGGAAATTTGTGATGCACATGTTCGACAACATTTATTTTTGCCTATCGCGTTGTTACACACTAACACACACAAATATATTCTCATTTCACTCTATACTACTCTTCACTCTACAGGAAAATAAAAATCATTTTACACATCCATCGATAAACAATATAATGCAAAATACACGTGAAAATCAGCACTGTTGTTGTGACAACATATCTCGGTGCTGAAAAAATACACGTGAAAATAGGCCCAATAGAAGTAAGCCTGTAAAGAAAATTTTGTTTGCTTTTTGAATTGATATTTAATCGTGAAAAATAATATGTTCAACTAACACTAACAACAATCATCAATTACAATAATTCATCAGTTTCTATTATTATTAATATTTTTCTATAATTCATTACAATTTATACTTGATTTCCATTTGTAAACTTACTTATAAATTGTGCACCTGCTTAATAACTTTACAAATATTGTTGTGTAGAACATTGGCTTGGCCCACCGAGATATATACATGGAGACGACATGCAAAATGTTTATCATAGTAAACAGCAAAAACGAATGGTACAAGTTTTTTTTCTAGTTGTATCGCTTATTTTATATACGCCTCAAACTCTAAAAAGCTAATTCCGAAAAAGGGCCGTACTGGATTCGAAAATAATTTTGTTAATATTAAACTTGCGCTTGACTCATTAAGCATACAGAGATTTTGAGACTGATTAACTAATTGAAGCATTATTTGAACTATTCACACATTGCACTACCTATCTTCGGAAAATATGTAGCGATCGGTGGTCGTATTGTTTTTATCGGTACTTTAACACAAAAAAAAAAAACGTAATCTAATTCGAACGAATATATTTTATTTGTAATGTTGATATATTTTCTTATACTACATAGTTGTGTTATATACAAAATTATATTTACATAGAAACATTATATAGTAATTAGCCAGTACATAAAATTGATCATTGTATTGTATTTAAATAAAATATTGTTTTCTGTACATAGCATTGTAAGTGCATATTATATAAATGCATCGTTATATAATGAGTGAATAAATACATTTTTTATATTATGTACTTTATATTTGGTAAAAAGATAAATATACAGCTCAAGATGAGTTACCAAATAGTTG
Source organism: Tipula helvola (assembly GCA_963556165.1). Lineage (NCBI taxonomy): Eukaryota > Metazoa > Arthropoda > Insecta > Diptera > Tipulidae > Tipula > Tipula helvola. Next base: position 188,402,394 of record OY744482.1, read on the forward strand.
TCGATCGGAAAAGATCAAATAAATAAATTATTGTTTGTAAAAATAAATTATATTGTTTATAAAAATAAATTAAAATTAAACTTTGTATTTTGATTGTGGTTAATTGTGCGAAGTGAAAATCATTTCAATAAGTATCCCAAACTACGAACGAAACGCCCTTCAACAGTGGTGACCGCCGACGTTTCTAATATTTACAAAGGGATCTGAAATTTTGATTCAAATTCATTTAAATCCACAAAATATTGGCAATATAATTTAAAACAAAATAACATTATTTGCGGTACGTTAAATAAAGCAAATAATGGGTTGCTGAATCATCAATGTTCCTGATTTACAACATTGCGGAATAAATTATTAAATACGAATAATTACCATCCTGTATACAACTGTTACAATTGATCTTGGGGAAAATTACGAGGATTATCTTACTACTGCGAGGATTATTTTTGTTTTCATCGGCAGTTACAATTAGTGAAGCATATTCCAGCAAAAAAAAAAAAAAATTTCAGTTCATTCAAATCATTTTGGGGTTTTTAAAACAACTAAAACAACTGTCCTGAAGTTCAACTAAACCACATGTTTCATTGATGATTATGAAACGGTATTTTTGGTAACAAATTTTTAATTAACCTTTTAATTTTACTATTTATTTATTAAATCCAATACATAAATACATCATAATTTTAAATTAAATGTTGTGAATATTCGTGCGTTCTAGATTTGGATTGTGTTAAATTCTTCTTTTACGAAAAAAAAATTTTTTTTTCTTCGTTTAAATTATTCTTTTCGTGTTGAATTTGTATATCTCTAATTTCGTAATGGGTTTAGATGATGATGATAATAAAGTGATTAGCGATAGTGTTAAAAGTGAAGTTGATGCAATTTCGATTAAGTTGTCGCCATTTTGGTCTAGTTCACCAATCACATGGTTTATTCATGTTGAATCACAGTTTTCCTTAGCGCGTATTAGCTCTGATGCTAATAAATATCATCATGTAATTGCTGCTCTACCACAAAGTGCGATCGATTCCGTTTTAGATTTTATAGAGAAACCACCAGAATCTGATCTTTATATAGGATTAAAAAAGAAATTAATTGAACGGCATTCTTTGAGTGAAGAGCGTAGGATCGAAGAACTGTTATCCAACACACAATTAGGAGATAAAAGACCATCCGATTTGTATAGATATATGAAGCAATTAGCCGGTGTGTCAAATACGTTCGGTGATAACTTAATTACAAAATTATGGTTGAGACGATTACCTTCCTCAATAAATATTGCGCTAATACCATTGGTTAATGATCAGAAAGATGTATCTGAATTAACTGATCTAGCAGATAAAATTCACGATGCTTCTTATACATCAGCAAATGTGTCTTCGATTGGTCCTACTCCATCTACTAATGTAACCACACTAAAAGTAGACCGACTTGAAAAAGAGATCAGTGAACTCAAATCTATGGTACGAAGTTATTTTAATAATCAAAACCATAGAAATCAGGGTCAGTCACGATCGCGAAATTCTAGTCGTTCGCATAGCCGAAATCGTACACGTAATTTGCAACGGAGACCACTTTGTTGGTATCATTTTAAATTCGGTGATAAAGCCCACAAGTGCGACAAACCTTGCAATTTTCAATCAAATAATGAACCAAATGCAACTAGTTCCCAGCAAAAAAACCAGTAAATTCCTCTGTTATTGCGGCTAATAGCGGAAACAACAACCATCGCCGCCTATTTATTAGAGATTTAAGAAATAAATTGACATTTTTAGTAGATACTGGAGCGGATCTTTCAGTTGTCCCATATACCTTGTTTGGTCGATGTGTAAAAGATCCAGAATGTTTTTTGTCAGCTGCAAATGGTTCAACAATAAGTACTTTTGGCAAAAAGTTGTTGCATCTCGATTTAGGGTTAAGACGAAGTTTTATTCACCCGTTTGTACTAGCATCCGTTAATAGACCAATAATTGGTGCCGATTTTTTAACTAAATTTGGCTTATTGGTCGACTTACAAGGGAAACGTTTGGTTGATAGGGAAACTAACATGGTAGTTGGTGCTATTAGCAGGTACGACCCACTTACGCCTTCGCCATTATACTACATATTAGAAAATAATTATAGTTTCTTGTTACAAGAATTTCCCTCGCTCGTCGCTAATCCGAATTATGAAGTACCAGTGAAACATAATATCGTCCATTACATTGAGACAAAAGGTCCATTACCATTTTGTACTCCCCGAAGATTGGACTCAGTAAAATATAAAGCTGCAAAATTAGAGTTTCATCACATGGTGCAGTTGGGAATTTGCCGCCCTTCTTCATCGTGTGTTTCCTCTCCGCTTCACCTGGTAACCAAAAAAGACAGTAACGACTGGCGACCCTGCGGAGATTACCGCCGACTGAATGCTATTACAACCCCGGATAGGTATCCTATACCTCATTTGCACAATTTTGCGATGAATCTATATGGTTGTGAAGTATTTTCAAAAATAGATTTAGTCAAAGCGTACCACCACATACCAGTTGCTCAAGAGGACATTTACAAGACAGCGATAACTACTCCATTCGGGCTTTTTGAGTTTAATCGAATGCCGTTTGGTTTACGAAATGCTAGTCAAACCTTTCAAAGATTTATGAACTTAGTGGTGAATGGTTTAGACTTCGTATTTACGTATATAGATGACATCTTAGTATTTAGTAAAACTGAAGATGAGCATAAAACACATTTAAGACAATTGTTTAGTCGTTTAGCTGAATTTGGATTAAACATCAAATCGTCAAAATGTATCTTTGGAGTTTCATCGTTGGATTTTCTGGGACATACAATTTCAAAGCAAGGAATTAGTCCATCACAATCTAGAGTTGAAGTAATCTCTAATTATCCATCACCATCTTCTATTAAGCAGTTACAACAATTTATTGGAATGATCAACTATTACAGTCGATTTATTCAGAACAGTGCTCACCTGTTGGCACCATTACATTCACACCTAGCCTCCATGATAAAAATAAAATCAAAGAAAAATACATTTACATGGCCAGAAGAGTGTGAAGAATGGTTTAAAAAATGTAAAGACGCGCTAGCCTCTTGTACATTATTGGCTCATTCAAAAGATGATACATCTCTTAATATTACCACTGATGCTTCTAATTGGGCAATTGGCGCTGTACTCGAACAGTATAATGACGGTCATTGGGAACCCTTAGCTTTCTATTCGAGAAAGCTCTCTCCAACTGAAATTAAGTATTCCACGTTTGACAGAGAATTACTTGGCATCTATCTAGCCCTTAAGCATTTTAGGTATCACATCGAGAGTAGAGAATTCACGATATATACGGATCACAAACCATTGACGAGCGCAATTACTTCTAAAACAGAACGTAGTCCGCGTCAATCTAGACACTTAGATTATATTGCCCAATTCACCAGCGATATAAGACATATTAGTGGAAAAAATAATGTGATCGCAGATTGTCTTTCTCGATTAGGTAGCCCAAGTATATCTACTATCAATATCGATGCAATGGATTCTATTGTTCAAGCTATTCTTGATTTACAAGTGTCGGATGATGAACTAAAAATTCTTGTTTCTTCCCAACATAGGAAGCCGAATTCAAAATTCAAATTAGAATTAACCGATTTACCGTTTACCAAAGAACGATTATGGTGTGATACGTCAACTGGAAAGCAACGTCCATTTGTTCCATCATCTGTGAGAAGAAGCGTTTTTGAGCAGTTACACAAACTGTCCCATCCAGGAATACGTGCATCACGAAAATTGGTAGCTTCCAGATATTTTTGGCCAAACCTAAATAAAGATTGTGCTGAATGGACGAAATCTTGTATAGCTTGCCAACGAAGTAAAGTTAATCGTCATACAAAGTCTGCCCATGGTACGTTTAATATTCCTCAAGCAAGATTTTCACACATCCATTTGGATTTGGTTGGTCCTCTTCCAACGTCAAATGGATGTTCATATATTTTTACCATTGTTGACCGATATACTAGATGGCCCGAGGCCTATCCAATACCAGACATGTCTGCTCGTACTGTAGCTAAAACGTTCGTTTCCCAGTACATACCGAGGTTTGGTATTCCATTAGAGATAACTACGGATCAAGGTTCTCAGTTTGAATCGAAACTGTTCTCCGAACTAACCTGTTTCCTTGGATGCCACCGTATCCGCACAACAGCCTACCATCCACAATCGAATGGAATGGTAGAGCGATTTCACAGAGTTCTTAAATCCTCTCTCATGGCTCGTGGAAATACAGTAAATTGGTATGACGAAATTCCTTGGGTATTATTGGGTATTCGAGTTACTATCAAAGAAGACATCAAACATTCACCCGCAGAACTTGTGTATGGCGAAACTTTAAAAATTCCAGGAGAATTCTTTTCATCAAACATCGAACCAACTCCTGATCCAAACAATTTTGTCAGTATTCTGCGAGAACGAATACAAAAAGTTAAGTTTTCTCAACCTAGACAATCTAAACAAACAGTTTATGTTCCAGATGATCTTCAGTCAAATGAATACGTTTTCGTGAGGGTTGATAAAATTAGAACGGGTTTAAATCCACCTTATGATGGACCATATAAAATCGTAAAGCGTCTTCGAAAACATTTTGTGGTGGATATCAAAGGGAAAAATACATCCATTTCAATCGACAGGCTTAAGCCAGCATATATATCGGAAATCTCTGTAAACATGAATCAATCACGTTCGCGTAAAGTTTCCTTCCAGACAATTTAAATCAAGTTGATATCGCTTCACTGGAGAGGGAGTGATGTAGCGATCGGTGGTCGTATTGTTTTTATCGGTACTTTAACACAAAAAAAAAAAAACGTAATCTAATTCGAACGAATATATTTTATTTGTAATGTTGATATATTTTCTTATACTACATAGTTGTGTTATATACAAAATTATATTTACATAGAAACATTATATAGTAATTAGCCAGTACATAAAATTGATCATTGTATTGTATTTAAATAAAATATTGTTTTCTGTACATAGCATTGTAAGTGCATATTATATAAATGCATCGTTATATAATGAGTGAATAAATACATTTTTTATATTATGTACTTTATATTTGGTAAAAAGATAAATATACAGCTCAAGATGAGTTACCAAATAGTTGTCGATCGGAAAAGATCAAATAAATAAATTATTGTTTGTAAAAATAAATTATATTGTTTATAAAAATAAATTAAAATTAAACTTTGTATTTTGATTGTGGTTAATTGTGCGAAGTGAAAATCATTTCAATAAGTATCCCAAACTACGAACGAAACGCCCTTCAACAAATATTTAAATTATTTCTCACTATTTTTCCTTGAAATTTTCAATACACACCTGGAAAATAAAGAAAAACAAGAAAAAAAATTTGTGAAACGTCAAACTTTCGAACATAAACAAACTTGTTTACTAATCATTTGTAAAAACAAAAACGTGACCGAACAATTTAGTGGACATATTTAAAAAAAAAACAACGGATTTATTGACTCGAAGGTCATAGCCTACTATGTAATTATAACGGTAGGAAGGTTAGGTTAATATGATTGCATTTCTGAAAATTCGAAACCAATTCAAGACAATGAAAATAAATACGTTCTCTGTCACACAGACGCAAGCTTTTTTTTCTTCTTCTTCATTTTTTTTCTTGTACCATTTTGAATTTTTGCCTATGCCGTATCCATGTATATATCTCAGTGGCTTGGCCCTCTGCACTAAGTAGCAAAAACAAAATCAATTACATATGTCAAAATCAAATTTGATTAATCATTGAAAAAAAAAAATAAAAAAGTCTCTTTCTTATTTACCAGCCATCAACGAGTGAACACAAAAATTGTAAACTTGAAATAAAATTAATCCGAATTAAAATTTTGGCTAATTTGTATTATTTAATGCCAAATTTTGTGCAAGTTTATTTGCCAAATTGTGTATAGTTTTGTTGTGTTTATTCGTCAAGTGTGGCCCAAATATAATTAAAACTCTGTGAAGAGCTAATTGCCAATTTGTACATGGTTTTATGGTCCTTCGAGCCGGATTGCACACCACATTGTGCAATTATATTATTTTGGACGCCATCCAGTTCCAGTAACCAGCACGTGGAAGCCGGATTGTACCCAGTACCCAATACTAGGGATCCGGATTGTACAACCAAGTACAATTATAGTGTTTTGGACGCCGCCCAATTCCAGTAAACAACGATTGGAAGGCGGATAGCCGATTTCGGTTCCGATACAAATCTCAGGTAACCATTTTCCATATTTATCGTACCGTTCTAAGTGATTCCGTAATTTTTTATTTGGTCTACAACTCTATACACATTTAAACCGAAGACTATTTTGTGTAATATGACTACCGAAGGCGCATTAGATCACCTCGGAGGTCTCGTTAAACGCAAGTCCATCATTAAGGGTCAATTTACGCGAATGGCGAATTATATTAAAACAAAGGGGAAGGATTGTAATTACGATGAGCTTAATTCCCGATTAGCCAAAATAAATGAGTTGTAAAATCAGTGCAGTGCGACTGAAGATAAGGTATTTCAATTGAAGCCTGATACCGACTCTGGCATGATGGAAATCGATGATCAATACACTAAAACCTCGATTTGCGTCGTTAATTGGGCCCCGATAAAGAGGACGCAAATCGAAACGACGCAAATCGAAATAAATTTTCCTATACGTTCATATTTGTATGATTGTTTAACCATTCTGTTAATTAGTACTAAAATGAAACATTTCCTTGCATGAAAATAAAAAATTCTTTACATTGCACAGAAATTATAAAATTAATTCATAACTTATAAATATGTACATATAAGTTTTTATTTTTTTGACGATTTTTGAAAATTCAAGGACGACGCAACTTCGAAAACAACGGAAATCGAAACGACGCAGATCGAGGTTTTAGTTTTCATTTGATTGCGCAAATTAAGTGTTGATACGTGCAATTAACCTCCAATCAGTTCCCAATACAATCAGGTTCCAAAAATGAAGATTCTGCCGAGCAATCCTTTTTTGTAATAAACAATTTCAGATAGAATTTTAAGCTACAGAGACTGACATTGCCTATTTTCGATGGAAACTGCAGGCAATGGCAGACCTTCTATGACGTGTTTACTTCAACCGTTTATGAGAATACCACATTGTCACCCACCCAGAAATTTAAATTATTAGGCCAATTGTGTGGTCCAGCGTATACTACCACATGCCATTTTCGCGTTGTTGACGCAAATTATATTGAAGCTCTAAAACACATTATCAAAAATACGATAAAAGGAAAACGATTGTTGAAACATACATACATACATTCGCGACTTTTTATCTCAACCCAAACTTAGCTCAACCCCTTCCGCCTCTGGGTTGATGAAAATTTATGATAGTATTGATGAGACAATCCGCGGTTTGAAGTCATTAGGTCCAGAGGCTTCCGAGCGAGGCCCTTGGATTGCTTATTTAGCCACGGAGAAATTGGATGAAGAGTCCAAACAACTGTGGAGATACGAAACCTCAGAAAAAGAATTTCCTATTATAGATCAGTTTTTGGCATTTATATCTAAAAGAATGGATGCTTTAGGAGATTCCGGGTCTAAACGAGTTCATAATGCACCCAAAGTAATTATGTCGAGTAAATCGTTTTACATAACACAATCACCAGTTGCCCGATATGCACCGATGAACATCACAAATTGTTTACGTGTAATAAATTTCTTAATATGCAGGTCGATAGCCGATGAGAATTAATGAAGACCCTAAATCGTTACTACAATTGTTTGTCGGACGAGCACGTTGTAAGCCAATGCAAGAATTCGAGAAGCTGTTTTAAATGCACCAAAAGGCATAATACACTGCTACACCTTGAAGAAGTCACCAATATCCACCAGCAAAAATAAGATGTCTACGATACAACTCATCAACATCAGAACAAGCGAAACTCTACTTGATTCCTGCGATTCACAATGAATTACCAAAAGTTCAAGTCATCACTAATCACGATAGTCCGCACCCGCCAACTATATCAATACTTCCAACAGCAGTGATCGAAATTGAGGGAATTTCGGTAGATGGACAAAATGTGGCGCCCTTCTTGATTCCGGTTCGACTTATTCGTTTGTAACAGAAAAATGCGTTAGTTATCTGGAAATTCTTAGAAGCAAGGCTAACATGAAATTGATACCTTGAATGGGTCACGGGCTGGTCCAAGGGAGTATCCGATCTCAGAATAAGGTCTTGCGTTGACCATGATTATAAAATTTCTACCCAGGCTTATATTATTCCTATAATTTTCTCCAAAATTCCAACACATTCCATTGATGTCGGCAATTCTCATTTTAAATCCATTAATCCACTAGCCGATCCCGGCATATAGCCTCATCAAGCAGTTGTTAAAAGCTCCAGTACGACAACTAATGTCCGTGTTGTGTTTGATGCTTCCGCGAAGACGGCATCCGGAGAATCATTAAATAATAATCTTCTTGTAGGTCCAACCATTCAACAGAATTTAATAAATATTCTGATCCGATTCCGACATCCAGGCATAGAGGAATTGACTAAGGTTCAATTTCCTCGATGGATTTACGCGTCAAATAATTTAGAACTCCATGGGTTTGCCGACGCATCGAAGGATGCGTATGCGGCCGTAATGTATGCACGTTTAGTTGAAGGAACCATGGTCAGAACCAATCTAAGAGCTACGAAAACAAAGGTAGCCCCGATAAAAACCATATCTATTCCACGATTAGAGCTAAATGCGGCTACATTTCTCGTGCGTCTATTATTATGTGTACCGAATGAAATTTGTGATTTGTACATGAAGAATTAAAACTAAACGGCAATATATAATCATTATTTTTCTGTACTTGTTCTATTGCACATATTGTACAGTTTTTAAATAATCGTATTCATTCAAGCTTTTTGTTCATTTTACGGCGAACGTTCACCTTTTCATAATCCCATTTATTATGTATGGGTGTGATCTTAAGCCGCATTGGCAAACTGCTTGCCAAACCATATGTTTTTTTGCCAAATTTTTCAACAGCTATGGTAGTAATTGCTCCGTCCAGTTCTTTACCTTTCTTTTTGATGTAATATTGGGGACCTGGAAGTGTCGAGAAATCCATTTTGACGTAGGTCTCGTCGTTCATTACGAAACAAGAATCTTTTCTTTCGTTCACCCATTTGTTGTGTTTCTTTGCTCGATCGATCCCTCTATTAAATAGTTCAACACTTCTTTTGGGGATTTTTGACTTCTTGTATGTCCGTAGATTATTTCTGGTTTTAGCTCGTTCCACAATCGATTTGGTTGTTTTGGTTTTTCTGGCCAAATCTTGCACAGACATCGAGGGATGTTTCGAAATGATTCTTACAATTTTCTGATCCAACATTTTATTTGGAGCACCTGATTTTTCTCCGGATCCGGGCTTGCGTGATACAGAAAGATTGATTTGACATTTTTTTTTACATTTGTTACCGTATTATTGGAAACACCGGCCAATTTACCAATTTTTTTATTGGTATACTCGAGATGATCATTGCACAATCTAATTATTAAATCACATTTTTCTCCTTATGATGCGTCCATTTCGAAACAAATAAAACAAATGCCCAATTTGACGTTTATTCGTTTTTTTAAATTGTTTTTCTACAAAATAACGGTACCAGTTTTTTTCTTTTGCGTAGTAACCTATGAGATAATATAAATTTGGGAATCACAAATTTCATTCGGTACACATAATAGAATTAGTGCAAAGGTTCATCAGTCACCTTAGATTGACTATCTAAACCACCCAAGGTTTTGAAAACCTATATAGCTAATCGAACGTCCAAAATCCTCACTTGCACATCGCATAATCAGTGGTATCATGTCTCATCAAACCAGAATCCTGCCGATTATGCGACGCGCGGTGTCTCGCCAAAAGATTTACTACAAAATAGGCTTTGGTTTGATGGTCCAGATTTCCTTCTGAAACACACATAAACTCCCGAATCAAGTATCGGAATCTGAATCCAGCTTCGACGATCATGAAACAGTTACCGAGTTTCATCTATCTGCGGTACAGAAGCAATTCTCAATTGTCGATGTATTGGCTGAACATTTTTCAAATTACCGGAAATTTTCAAGAATAATGAGGCACGAACCTCATCAACGAATTTTTAATTGCATAAAAGCCACAGAGATCCGCGAAGCCGAGATTGTTATTTTTCGACGTATCCAATGTTATGTCTTTAAAAAAACCATTACCTTTAAATGCATCTTCTAATTTACATTCTTTTTATCCATTTATCGATGCACGTGGACTGCTGGGAGTGGGAGGAGACTTGGCCATGCAGACTTGGAATATGATATAAAACATCCCATTATACTTCCATCCAGCCACATAATAATTGAGAGAATGGTACGAGGGAAACATATTCAACATCTTTTTTGTGCCGGACCAAAATTACTACTCACCACTTTAAAATAGCGAAACATGATTCTAAGAGCAAAACACCTCATCCGACGAATCATCCGCCAGTGTATAGTTTGCTGTCGATACAATGCTGTAATCCAACAATAACTGATGGCTAATTACCCGCCCCTCGCGTAAACCCACCTGTCAGAGAATTTGTACAAACAGGTATAGATTTAGCTGGTCCATTTGCAGTCAAAACTCATCGTCACCGTTCAGGATGAATTAAACATTTAAGCTGCTACACTAGCTGGAGACTTCAGATTATTATTAAAGGCACGCAGCAATTTGTCGTATTAGCTTCCAAACCATCTGACGGAGGAATAACACCTATGCTTGCAGTAGACTAGAGATATGTAGTCTGTCAAATTCAGAACCGAAAATTCCAATAGTAAGTAATTAAAATTACATTTTTTTCAACTAACCCTTGTTTGAAATGTAGGATAGATAATAGATCAAATACAATATTACGTTTTTCGATATCTTGGTAGCTGTGCCCTCTAGCGGCAAAAATATAATCACAGATTTATCTGTTCATAACTCCTTAGATAACGGTACTTTTCAAAAATAAATTATGATTAAATTTACGATGAATTAATAACTTATTAACTTAGTAAATATATTTTATAATGGACTGAACTATGGTAAAGTTTGTGCAGGTTTGATTTAGTTTAATTGGTCGACTATAAATATCTCTTATCAATTTTTTCTGACGTTGGGTTTAGAGGTGCATCGAACAAATTGCTTGTAGTCCAATCATTGACGTTAAAAATAGGGAATAGCTCAAGAAACAAAAGTTATATAGTGCCGATGTGTGCTTTTACCCTGGAGATGGATGGCACCCCTTCTAAGGGGTAGAAATTAGTACGCTCAAAGTAACCACAGAAATCGATAGAGGGATGAATTTTGAGCAAAAAATGCTTCGATAAATCAATATTTTTCGAGTTATTCGCGATTGGAAATGTTGTTTTTTTATTTAAAAAATACGTGTTTTAGAGCGATTTGTCACGAATATCTCGAAAACATTGCATTTCATCAAAAAATCTTTCCACTCCCCTTTTCTCAATTTCCACCCCCTAGAAGAGATGGCATCCACCCCCAAGGTAAAAGCATACATCAGCACTATATAACTTTTGCTCCTTGAGCCATTCCCTACTTACTGTCCAAATTCACGAAAATTCGTATTTTCCGCAAGAATTCAGAGCGGAAAACCGTCACTGACTGGACTATTGTTTTCTCTCTTGAGAACAGAACGGTGAGAATCAACATAAACGGAATTTTGAGTATACAAATTGTTATCTTTAGATTGAAATTATATGTATACGGAAATACCACTGGGTTTGCCGATGATGTAGCTTTAGCTTATTCTTTTTCGTAGATCTTCGCCAGACATGGTTTCAATGATTCATTCTGATCGTAAAATGTTATATTAGTAGTTTATGTTTTAATAAACACTGTTTGTTCTTTAGCTGTTTATTTTTTTTTTTAATTTGAATTACATGTTTGCCTTCTTGTAGTACTAGTACTTTGGTTTAAATATCTTGGTATTCAGTTGGCCAATAACCTCAAGCAGAAAACTAATGTGATCGACTTAAAGCTATGCCCGAACTCGGTTTCTAGGATTTTTAATCTCTTGCCTGATCTATGGCCAGCTTCTGTTCTGATAAGATTATATTATACACTGGTAAGGTCTAAACTGGGATTTGGTTTTGTTGGTTGTAGGATTAAATTTTGAGTTTAATATGAACGTGCTGTTTCTGTTTTTGTAAATTAATAATTATTCCATCCGATCTAATAAGTCACCCTTCTTTATACGATATAAAACTTCCAAATTTGTGTTCCTGTCTTGGTAATTGTGTTTTATTTATTATATGTTGAGCGAAATTTGATTATGTCCTATTTTTGCCAATATCCCTTGTCCAAATGATTTTCCAGTTTGCCCGGTGTCCAAAATTGAATCATTCTTGTTTTTTTTGTTCCAATTAGTTTTAAATTTTATAAGCACTTTTGTAACTATAATTTTGGAAAAAATTTCGAAGATGTTTACTAGAATTTTTATTAAACTCGACACTGACATATTTTGGTTAAACATCTTGATTAAATGCAACTACGACTGTCTGTTCCCCATTATGTGTCGACAAATTGAATTCATCAAGTTAAATTTTGCTGATTTGCAACCGTTTTCACTCGCAATGAAATTAATTATGTTTAATTCATCGTTGTAATCCATTTCTGACAAATTGATGCTATTTAGCCAGTGAATCATATTGTTGTATGCTGAAATTTTGTGTTGGTATGAATGGTTTGGCTTCTCATGATATTTTTGTAGAATTTATTTAAGTTGTTCATAGTAAATGTATTTCAAAATGAAATGAATGTTAAGGTAATGTACCGGATAATATACTGCCCATCGGAAGACCATCGGTTTGTTTGAAAAATCTCTTTTCGTGTTTAAAATATTTTTGATTTTTTCTAATAGTTCATCTATGACGTGTGTTTCTATATTTCAATCGGTTAATAAATTCCTTGTAATCTCTAATGTTTCGGGTATATTTGAATACGTGTTAGCGACATCTAACGATGCTAATTTTCCATTATTTGTTACATTTTATTTTATTGATTAGCGGGAGGTTATTTTTTATGGAATGGTCATTTTAAAACCTAACGTTTTTGTTTATCCAATTATTAATAAATTTAGCAATAGAAAAAGTAAAGTTAAATATAGAAAATGAAATGTTCAGATTGCTCTTCATTTTATTTAGGGCAAACTGGAGGATCATTTGGACAACGGTTTATAATCAAATGTCTCTTAGCATATAAATGAAACACCATACAGTTACCAAGACAGGAACACAAATTTGGAAGCTTTATATCGTATGAAGAAAGGTGACTTATTGGATCGGATGGAATAATTATTAATTTACAAAAACAGAAACAACACATGTTCATGTTGAACTCAAAAATTAATACCACTAAATTCATAAGTAAGCGGAACAATTTTCTAATTGAACGTAGAAAACCCTGAATTGATGATTTTTTGGGTAAAAAAGGTGAAAAAATCATTACATTATACAATAAAGTTTTAGTAGCGGTTAACTGAGGATGATATATCGATATAAGTAAATATATATAAAAATCGATTTTGAAAATCAAAAACCAACAATTTCATTATCAGGAATACTTATAAAAAGACAGGGTTCAACAATAGAAATTAGATGCTTATTTGAAGTTTTCATTTAAATTTTACGAAATTTGTTACAATTCCATTGCTTATAAATATAATTAAACGCCGTTTGATTTTTTAGACACTTCAAGTCTTAATTTCTTCGATCAGTTGTAAATTTGTCAAATGCCAAGCAAAAACTTCTGATATGTATTTTTAGTTGTGTCTAAACCCAGTTATTTAATTTTAATAAAACTTTAGTAACTACGAGGTACTACTAAAAATTTAATGGTTTTCTGATAAATTTAAATTCTCTTTCTTCCAAAACTTGACCAAGATATCAGATTTCGGTGATTCGATTAAATCACCAACTCATATTTTGAAAATTTGCTCTGTGTATAGTTTCAGGTAATTCAATAATTTCATTAGTTTATAAAATTTTGAATTTTCATGTTAAATAATTTTTTATATTCGCATGTGATTTTAACAAAATTCAGATTAAAGTTGGTAATTACTTTTGATTCAATTTCAGAAAATTCAAAATACATATTTGTACATTTTCCCAGTAATTCCCAGTAATACTTTCACATAGAATACATATTTTAATTAATTCATTGTATTCCCTGAACTCAAAACTTTGTGAAATTTAAATGTTTAAAAAATTCATAAATATTTGTCAAATTTATGTAACTTTCGCTTAAGTTACAGCGCAAAATTTGGTGAAATAGTGTTTCTGACTTTCGGTATTATTCGCTAAATATTTTTAGACTCTGGAAACTTTTTCTGTATTCAAGAAAGTTTGAAATTTTTAAGAAATCACTTAATTCTAGTTTTAATTTATTTTCAAAATTTGAAAGGTAAAAAAAATTATTGGCTTTATTTTGGTATTAGAATATTAATATCAAAATTGCAGTAGATTTAGACTTATTTCGGAACTGGGCGGTTAGATCGTAAATTTGGATTAAACTTGCTATTCGAATTAAATAATCTTAATTTTAATTTCCTGTTTTGCTCAAATATTAAATGTGCTTTACAGTATTAATTGTAGTCGATTTCAAACTTAATTTCTCTCAGGTCTCATTGCGCCTATTAGGAACCTCCATTGATATTAACATTTGGTATTGTACCCCTTAAAGCGAATAAGGTATAAAATACACCTTTAATGGAATTAATTTCAATATGAGACTTAACCTAAACCATTTCTCTATCGATTTTTTTCATCCTAAAAACATTGGGTATAAAAGATAGTGTAATAAATACAATCTGTTGGCAACAATCATGACGAAATATTTCGGCACAGAGACAGAGACTGACAAATAAAATTATCATTTTATTGCCACACCGATATCGATGTTACGGGATTTGAGCAAAAAAGGATTTTTTTATTGTATTCTTGGCACTAACTTTTCATATTAAATTTTAATGTTGAGATGAGCCTTAAAACATGTTAAGTTTTATCTTAATTTTAATCAGACAAAGAATACTCTCGCCTAAACTGAAAATGGTAAAATAGATTTCAGCATTAGTACAATTTTGCAATCTTTAGAGAAAGTTTCCAAATAACTTCAAAAAACTAACTTCGACAATAAATAAAAAAGTTAAAAAGTATATTTTCCACAACTGAAATGTGTTATCTTTAATCCTAGCAAAAATTATCGGAATTCAAATACAATGGAAATGTGAAAACTCATCAAACACTTTTCGAGTAAATTATTTTGAAAAGTGTTTTGCACCAAGTTTATAAGTTTATCTTATGAAAAGACCAAATCTTCATTTTCATGCACCATTAGATTAAAATAAAATTTCATTTTTCCAAAAGTATATTAGAACCGCAGCCAATAAAACCAATCTAATCTAAAAGGGTTGAAACGTGAAAATAAAATTTTCTAAAAACCACTCAATTATTTATCATAATTCCACAAATTTGTGGCTTTTCTTTAAATTGCAAAACAGCAACCATAAAAAAAAAAATCTCAAATTTGTTTTGTGTTTGATACTTAATTTCCGTAGAAAATACTTGAACAAAACAAAATATTTCGCTTTTCGTCTAAATTACAAAATAATTTAAGTTAAATAATAAATAAACAGAAAAGATTTCGTAAGTATATTGTGTGGAATATCTGAGCTGAGTCGATTAAAATAAACAGAAGAGTGCGGTTGTCGCATATCACATTTTAATATTTTCTTATAAATTAATTCTAAATTCCGTACTCTTTCTCAACGCCATATATAAATCATTACGATTCTGATTTTCGTTCGATACAGAGGTGTGTTTATTTTTTGGTCTGATAACAGTGATTTTAACTGTAAAAGTGGTTTGAAATGAAAGTGGTTTTGGGCTTGTGAATCGTGTAAGAAAACAGAACGTAAATCCATAGTGTTGCCTAGATCGGATAGCCCCCATTCCGCTCAACTAATCGAACCATCGTTACCTACTGCTTCTTCAGTTACAGCAGTGGTTGTACCGGTTCTATCTACTACTTCTTCAGATTTAGCTGATCTTCAAACAACAGTAACATCTGTTTCATCATTTGATATTACCAACAAACAATTGCTTGACTCGTTATCAGCGCAAATAATGGATTTAAAAAACCAATTAAAAGATTTAGCAACGCACAACTTTAATTTGGAGAGAGATTTGGAGAATATGGATAAACTTGAATATTTAAACGTGCTAGATTTCAAAGTAAGCTTATCAACGACATTTATAATTCGGGACTTCGCAAATAGCTTAATCCAGTAACTTTAATTATTGCAACGGCATATTTACTGGATAAATCAATCAAGGTTAATTCGGATGATCTTCATATTGTTTCGAAACGGATTTTAAAAAATCGTCAATCTAGTTTGGAGTCCTTATCTATTACTGTCCACATTAATAAATCTGATAATCTCTACCAAGCAATTTATTTGACTCATCGATTAATCCTGAAGAAGCATCATTAATTTATATAAATAATCGCCTGACTAAATATAATCTTCGTCTTCTTAAAGCTGTTAAACAATTTGGAAAATCAAAGGGTTTTGAATTTGTTTGGTTTAGTTCAAAATCTGAAGCCGTAATTGCTAAAAAGGATAAATAAAGCAAAATCGTAACTTTTAAATCATTTAATTTTCTTGACCGTTTTATTAGTCATTTCTAGTTTTACCTTCTTCATTATTTATGGTTTTTTATTGTTATTTTTTTCGTTTTATTCTATGTAATCTTTCCTGGGGCTCAAGGCACTTCCAACTCTTTCGCAGTTAACTTTTCCCGTCCCTACTTTACGCAGTAGTTGCCAAATCGAGGACGTACGGCTACAGACCCGTTTTGTATAAAACACCTGCACATTGCATTGCTTCATGCCAACCTGTAGTGCTGACATGAAAGGTGGGTCGGCCCATGGATTCTGTACTATCACAGGGGGTCATAGTTGTGTTCATCGTCATCACTGATCCTAGTCAGATGATGACAAATCCCTTTTGCATCCCGCCCCTATCGGGATTCGAACCCGGTACCTCCCGATTCAAACGCCGCAGCTTTAACCACTGTGTCGTTTGGTCGGTGGAATTAAAATTAGAAAAGCTCTCAGTTTAAAAATCAGGTTAGTTGCTACACAAAATTAGAAAAAATTTAAAAATAATTGCACTTAAATTTAATTTTTATTGTATTTTATACTTATGTACTTGTAAATATTGAAATTCACTAAAAAAAATTAAATTAAAAATACAAAAAAACACTGTAATTAAGAAACTAGCTATGGGTTGGATGTCTATTTTATTCTGAATGATCGTCTAGATTAAATTTATAATACGTAGCTATAACTCATATGGCCGACACTTTTTATTATTTTTTGGCGGTGAAAAAAAATATAAACAAACATACTATTCGCCTTTAAAGGGCCGCAACAGGCGCTACGACCGCCAAATAGTTAAAGGTGAACAGCAATTCAGCGTTTATTTTTATGTGTGTTATTTTTTAATTATTTTGTCGCTGAATAAATAAATATAATTTCTATGTGCAATAAATGATTGTTTTGAACCGAAATCAATAACAAAATTGTCCAATTATTCGCTGTACACCTTGGTAGCGGCGATTGTGGCACCTCTTGCGGTTATTTAAAGTTGAATACATAATTGAACAATATTTGAATAATTGAACAACACAACGAACATAAAGTTTATATGGTTTTTTTTTGTGTCACAAAATAATAAAATGTGTCGGCCATAGAAAATGTATGCTAAAAAATTCATATAAATCAAAGAAATTCGATTCTAAAAACATTGTTTCGTGGTAGATAAAATGATTTGGATTGTGTTGTGCGATATATTGGTCCTATTCCTGAAATTGGGTTTGGTGTTTTTTTTATATTCGTATTAATTGTAAATATATTCGGTTTTAAGGAAGTTCACCGTTTTATATGACAAATGTTTATTTCTAGAACCCAATGAACTCCATTGAAATAAACGAACACGGTGGTACTCTGGCTCACAAGTATTTACGTTGTGAAAATTCCAAAGGTTTCATTTGACCTGTACGTAGACGTATTCTACAGAGGAGGATCACAAAACAATTATAACAATCAATTAAAATCATATCTAAATGTAATTTCAATTGATCCGTATTTTTTTTTTTTTAAATACAATTCTATGCCATACTAAGATCTTATTTATCCAATAGACACTTTCGAGTGAAATATGAGGATGAATACTCTGAGCTAAAGAAACTATCTGCCGGTGTCCCGCAGGGGAGTGTCTTAGGACCAATCCTGTATTTACTATATACAAGTGACATACCAACCACAAATGAAGGAACCATAGCCACCTTTGCAGATGACACAGCAATTATGGCAGTTGGAAATAATGTCGCTGATGCAACGAGCAAACTCCAGAGGATGACCAATGCGGTTTGTAACTGGACAAAGCGTTGGCGAATCAAACTTAATCAGACAAAATCCACGCATATTAACTTTACTTATTAAAAGGCTTACCACCTACCTATAGAAATTAACTCGCGACTCATGCCATATGCAAATACAGCTAAATACCTTGGCATGACCCTCGATGCCAAGCTTAAGTGGAGAGAGCATGTCAAAAAGAAAAAAGAAGAACTTAACATAAAGTTCAGAAAAATGTATTGGCTCATAGGTAGAGGCTCTGAGCTTACAATTCACAATAAGCTGCTGCTATATCGGCAAATTTTGAAGCCGATATGGACCTACGGTATACAACTCTGGAGATGTACTAAGCAAACAAACGCGAAAATGATTCAGACGTTTCAAAACAAGGTTCTTCGTAGCATCGTCAATGCTCCGTGGTACGCAAGAAATGAAGACCTTCACAGGGACCTATACGGATGGAATACATCAAAGAGGAAATAAAAATGCATGCCGCAAAACACGAAATAAGGCTCCAGGAACATGGAAACCCCTATATTTGCCATATGATAGATAACCCTGTCGTTGAAAGAAGACTACAAAGAACGAGGCCAGTGGGTTACACCCCAACAAACGTTATTTTTACTAGATATATAAAAATTTGTATTTGAAAGAAAAATTTCTAGGTGAGCGCAGTCTCAGTCGTAATAAAATAAATTGGAAAAAAAAAAAAAATGTAAATCGTGGTGACAATTTATGGCAAAAATATGAAGTTTACAAATAAAAAAGAATTCGATAATTTGAAGAATATTGGGTCCAAAGTAAAAGATGGATTAAACGTCAACCAAGCTATTGCTATTCCTAATCAAAAACTATGTTAGTACCTACCACCACAAAGGAGGAGTAAATATTTAATAATGTACGCTTTATTGTTTATATACCTACTATCATATTACTATTTATTTAATGCTTACAGAACATAAGTGTCCCTTAAAATCTTGATGACATTTGAAAACACGACAACGTCGTGAAACCGATTATAAATGTGATGGCCACACAGAATTTGATATCAGCTTAATTCATCAAGTAAAATGTGGTGATTGTTAAGAATTAAAATTAAAATGTTACACGTATGGTACTAATCGGGAATTTAATGCTTTCATTGTTGTACTTAAAGAATCTGGTTTTAATGTTTCATTCCCAGAAAATAAATATTTAGCTGTTGCGATGGATCAAGATAAAACCAAAGTAATCGATCTTGCTAAAAAGCGTGAATCTTACTATGCATGTACGATTCGTGCAAATTTCACGATTAATAAAAACCGTTTCAAAACATTATGTGAAAAAATGTAATTCAGCCGTGGATATATTTCAAGGAATTTCGTTGGCAACGTATCATTATGAATTTTGCAATAATTTCATGATGTCCCATATAAAAAGTTTGGGCATTCAAAATCAATTAACTCGCGAATGAAAAAGACAATTGTAATGTAATTGCAACTGGGTATTTTTAAATAAAATTACTTTAGTTGTCTCACCGACCGCCGCTTATTTCATTAATGAAGGATCAGATAATGTCCCTGAATTTGGCCAATATTATAGTTAATACATGTTGTGCAAAGTTTCACATAATTTATTATGTATTATGA
The DNA here is from genome assembly GCA_963556165.1 of Tipula helvola. Lineage (NCBI taxonomy): Eukaryota > Metazoa > Arthropoda > Insecta > Diptera > Tipulidae > Tipula > Tipula helvola. The sequence goes on from OY744482.1 coordinate 188,422,534, forward strand.
TATATTTTCATTGGCCCAAGATGCAAGATTTGAAATTGAATCCGAATGGATCAAAATGAAAATGGGTTCAATTGAAATCGAGTGATGTATGCATTCATTTTATGTTCCTGTGAACCGGATCGTTGCTTTTATGTAAATTAATAAAATAAATAGAATCGATCGACAATCAACACGACTCTGTATTGCGTTTTCGTTTTTTCATTTGATAAAAACAATACAAAAAATGAAAAGGCAACACCGAGTCGTGTCGATTGTCGATCGACCCGACAATCATAATAGGGGTGATTACTTTAGTTGTCTCACCGACCGCCGCTTATTTCATTAATGAAGGATCAGATAATGTCCCTGAATTTGGCCAATATTATAGTTAATACATTTTGTGCAAAGTTTCACATAATTTATTATGTATTATGATATATTTTCATTGGCCCAAGATGCAAGATTTGAAATTGAATCCGAATGGATCAAAATGAAAATGGGTTCAATTGAAATCGACTGATGTATGCATTCATTTTATATTCCTGTGAACCGGATCGTTGCTTTTATGTAAATTAATAAAATAAATAGAATCGATCGACAATCAACACGACTCTGTATTGCGTTTTCGTTTTTTCATTTGATAAAAACAATACAAAAAATGAAAAGGCAACACCGAGTCGTGTCGATTGTCGATCGACCCGACAATCATAATAGGGGTGATTACTTTAGTTGTCTCACCGACCGCCGCTTATTTCATTAATGAAGGATCAGATAATGAACACATATGGTTAACAAATGCAATAAAACAGTTATACACTAAAATCAATAAAATCACAATAGATGTATACAACAGAAGCAGAACACCAAGATGATATCAGAAGCTACGTAATTAATGAAATATCGAAGAAAGACAAACAAGGTATAAAAAATAAGAAGGACGTCTCTCAGCACAAGATGGTTATAAGCATTAAGAAAAAATTAATTGAGAATAACGCATTAATTACTAAAGCAGACAAAGGCAACACAACTGTGATCATGTATGAAACGGAATACGATCAGAAAATTAGCGAATATATCACAAGCAACAACATCAAAAATATAGCCTGCGATCCCACACAACAATTTCTTAAAGATATCAACGCAGTTATTTCGAAGTCGACTAACATCTTAACCAAGTTTCAAATTTTTAACAGCAAAATGATAAAACCCTCAGCTCCAAAAATTACTGGATTACCCAAACTGCATAAAATTCAAGTACCAATACGCCCGTTGATTAATTTCACGACATCGCCAGCATACAAAGCCGCCAAAGTACCAAACAGGTGGTTAACACAACACGTAATACTCGAAAATGACATGTCGGTAAAAAATAATATTGAATTAGTGGATAAAATAAGAGAAGTCAATATACCAAATGGCGCAAAGTTTGCATCATTTGATATCACTAATATGTACACTAACATTCCAGTTTCTGAAACAATAACAATAATATAAAATCATTTAATCCAGAAACAAGTAGATAAAAAGAAAATTAAGGAAGTCATAGATCTGCTCACTACCATCACACGGCAAAACTATTTTCAACATGGTAACGCATTTTTTGCACAGGAAGAGGGATTGCCAATGGGAAGTCCTTTGTCGGGCACATTGGCAATATATATATATATATATATATATATATATATATATATATATATATATATATATATATATATATATATAAATAACTTTGAAAAGCAATACGTAATCAACCCAAGAAATCCGTTCAAAGAAAATATTATATATTGGCACCGATATGTCGATGACATGTTAATATTGTTTAAAGGCACGAACAGACAAATCAATAATTTGCTTAATTATGTTAATGGTATACACTGCAACATCAAATTCACAGCTGAAATAGAAGCTGATAAAGCAATTAACTTCCTGGATTTAACAATCTGCAACTATAATCAAAAACACAATTTTTCAATTTATCGTAAAGCTACACAAACTGATCACACGATACATAATTCATCCAATCACCCGTTTCAACACAAAATATAACCATATGCTCCATCGGCTTAACAATATCCCCATGAATGAGAGGAATTATGAAAAGGAATTCAATTTAATCACGCAAATAGCAATAAATAATGGATTCAAGGAACAGAATATTCGTCGTCTCAACATGAAAATAAAATATAAAATGTCACAGTGCAGCCTAACTTCATTATATCAAAATGAGAACAGCACCAAAAAATACATAGCAGTCGAATATGATGATTATTGATTACACATATCGCACCTTCGATTCAAAAGTGACACAAGTCAAAAATCGTGATTTTTGACATAATTGTTGCATACTGGTTAAAATAAGCTAAATTTTTGATCTACAATAGCGACACATTTAATATTATTCTATTGCCCGTATTAGAGCGCTAGTGTCATTTTTGATTGTGAAAAAAATAACGGATGCAAAAAGAGGAAAAATGACACAATTCAGTTGTGTCTTACCCGTTGACCTAAGTGGATATAGAAAAGTGTTTCATTTGGACTTGTGTCAATTTTTATATTTAAAAAAAACATTTAGTTGAAGGCTTAATTTGTGTTGTGACATTATTCTCGTTTATGATAAGTAATATTTCGAATTGTGTCAGTTTATGTGTTACAATAAATGTATTTCGGGGTCCTAACCTGAGTTGTGACGTTTTTGTTGATATGGAAAGGTAATATTAATCGTTTTGTTTTTCATGATTTATTGAATATTTCGATATTTGCGTCAGTTTTTGTGTTAAAATAAAAAAACTTTTTAATTGAAATCTGAAATTGTGACGTTATTGGTGATGAGGGTATGTTATGTTAACTGTTTATTTGTACCAAATTTATAATTAATATTTAGAGTTTTATTTTTTGTATGTATTTGGTGGTTTAAGGTTGTGAACATGGCCTTGAGTCGGGGTGGGTTAATGGTAAAACTTAGCTTAGAAAAGCAAAGGAAAAAACTTAACGAAGATGTACAATCATTGAATTCAGTACTGAACGAAGATGATGCTTTAATTTTTAAGGACGGTATGAGAGTTTTACTGTTATGTATGTATAATTATTACAAAATAATTATTTCTTTTCCTGCAGAAAAATCTTTACAGATGTTATTACATAATAAAGGTCGTGAAGCATGTAATAGTAGCAGTATTAATCCGAATCTGGAAATTTCACAATCAGTTGAAATTGTTCCTACAGTAGCTGAAAAAGGAAATAACGTACAGCCTGATTTATCTGCTGAACGATCGCATCTAATTGAACAAGAGTTAACAGTGTCTAATCCGATTTTAGAAATTTCGCAATCGGCAGTACAGTTTGAAATCTCTTTCGATCGATCACATTTAATTGAACAAGATTTACCATTGATTGAGGCTGTTACTCCGAATTTAAATAGTTCACCATCGACTGAGATACTTTCAATATTACATGAAAATTTACGTAATAAACAGTCTGACGAACGATCGGATAAAATTGAACAAAATTTGCCAGCAATGGAAGCAAATTCTTCTGAATTTATTTTAACAGTCAATTCTGAAAATCCCACTAAGCTGTGCTTTCGTCGATCTTCAGTTAAATACTGTATTTCTCCAGCGGACAGCGATGATAGTGAATATTATGATTCAGACAAAGATCCGGAATTCTCTTACAAGGCGGCAAAATTACAGGATGCTCTTTGCCATAGCATTCCAACTAACAATGCATCTATATCTTCAACCAGCGAATTAAACACAACGGCTTCATCAATGGAAACTGATAAGGAATCGTCATCCACTGAATCAGATAACGAAGTCAACCAAAATATTGATTGTGATGTAGAAAGTGCTCTGGAAGAAATTTCAAAAAAGGTAGGGAAAAAAAGAAAAGCGACGCTTAGTGAGTGGACCATTAAAAAGTCAAAGCTAAACCGAAATTCTGGGAGAAGTTACTTATCTGCTTCGAAAGCAGGAAAATGTACGAAGCAAGAAAACTACGCCCCGCATGTGGGGAAAAATGTAAACTTGGTTGTAACAAGAAAGTTAATGAACTAAAACGACAAGAAATTTTTGATAGATATTGGGCGCTGGGCGATTTGCACAAACAGCGTTGTTTTATATGATAGCAGGCTGTATGATTCCCATTAAACCGAAGTACCGATACTCATCTACACAAAACCATCGTAACTTAAACAATGCTTTCTATTTTGAAATAGATAATGTGCGTATCAGGGTGTGCAAAACATTTTTTAAATCGACGTTAGATATATCTGACCGCCCAATAAGAACAATTATTGCAAAAAAAAATAACTTAGGTTTCATTGAACCTGACTTACGAGGCAAACATACTACTCATCCAACCATCGCGCCGGAATTAAAAGATGGTGTCTGCAAACACATAGAGTCGATCCCGCAAATAGAGTCGCATTATCTTCGGGCTCAGACGACCCGTAAATTCATCGACGGAGGCCAAACTGTGCCAGATTTGTTTAGAAATTACCAAGAAGCCTGCATAAAAGATGATAAGCCGTTCGTAAACTACGTTATGTATTATAGAATATTTACGCACGAGTATAATATAGGGTTCTATATACCTAAAAAGGACCAATGTGAATTATGCACGTCGTTTAAGAATGCAGAAAACGACGACAAACAAAAATTAAAACACAAATACGACGAACACCAGCGAGAAAAGGAATTATCACGGCAAGAAAAATACGCAGACAAGGTTCAGGCGAATAAAAATTATATAGTTGCCGTGTATGATTTACAGGCGATTATGCCAAGCCCTAGAGGGGATGTTTCAATTTTTTATTACAAATCAAAATTAAACAGTTTCAACTTTACAATATCGGAATTGAAAAATATGCATACGGAATGCTGTTTCTGGCACTAGGTCCTAAAATTGATTGAGAAATCGATTAGAAATATCGAAGACAGTGAAAAGGTGGACTTTGTGTTTTACTCCGACAATTGCGGTGGGCAGCAGAAAAATAAGTATATGGTAGCTGCATATGCCTATGCAGTCAGAAAATACCCGCAAATAAGCACAATTACTTACAAGTACCTAGTTACAGGGCATACGCAAAACGAGGGCGACAGCGTACATTCCACAATAGAAAAGCAGATTAAAAGGACCTTAAAGTCTGGACCGATCTATGTTCCGTCTCAGTACGCTCAAATAATAAAAATGGCAAAAAAGCGCGGGGAGCCCTATAAAGTAAATGAATTGTCGCATTCGGACTTCTGCTCTATAAAGAGTTTATCAGAGTTATTAAAAATAACGTTTACAAAAATAAAAATTATGTCAATAAGAGTATTAAATATTGAAAAGCAATTCGCAAACAAATTGTTTTTTAAAACGTCTTATACAGAGGGACAATTTCAAGAAGGTGAACTATCTAGAAAGGGTATCGGATTATTCGGATCAGACCTCCCTGTATTAACGCCAGCTTATAAAACTTCATTAAAAATCAAAGATAACAAAAAAAGTGATTTGTTATCTTTGTTAAGGAATAACCATATTCCTCAATTTTACGCAAATTTTTACAAGCATTTGTAGTTGTGCTTAATTTAATTTAACAAAATGTTAATAAATTTTTATTTTCTTGTTTAATACTTTCTTTTTATGATTAAATTTATTTTAATTGAACTGTACTTATATTGAATTAAATAATAAAGTCATTTGATGTTACAAAAGCTAATTTTTGTTTGCTATTATTATTTCGACAATGAAAATAATTGAATTTAAAAATGTCATAACTCTAAATTTCTTCAAAATTACGTCAATTCAAAACTGACATGTCTAACATTTGGGGAGGTAGTGGGGTAGTACTGCGAAAAAATGGCATACTCTCAAATAAAACAAGTTAGAACACATCGTTTTACATACAAATTACATTTATTTGTGGACAGGTATTATCACAATGATTGTTGGAAAAAAACATTGATTTAAAATTCCCTCTCCTGAAATATTAATTTTTTTTAGTTGTGCCACTTTTGAATCGAAGGTGCGATATAACATATTAAATAAAATACTTAACAGGTACAATTATACGATAGCAGGTATAACCAGAAATAATTTGCAGAGAAAACTGAGACCAAAACAAATCGATGAACAAGATAGCGGTATTTACAAGTTAACGTGTAACAATTGTCCAAAATTTTATGTAGGTCAGACTGGGAGATCGTTCATGAAACGATTCAACGAGCATGTAAACGAAATAAAAAATACAACCCCCAACACAAATTTTAAATCAAATTTTGCTCAACACATTGCCACGGAAAAACATGACTACACCGATATTCAAACAAATATGCAGATCATACATAGAATCGCAAAAGGAAATAAAATGGACCGTTTAGAAGAATTAGAAATATACAAAAATCGCAACAACCCTTTATTATTAAATCAAAAAATCAACACGAAAACAAACAAAATTTATGATTTTATATTGTACAAGCAATAGTCAAAGGAACTGAAGAAGGAAGAACTTCCGAAACCGGTCCCCAATTTATAAAAAATAATAAAAATTTCAATATCACAAAAAGAAAGTATTGACATTAATTTGTTTTAATAATAGATGTATACAACCTACAATTACAAATATCAAAATCATTCCATCAACTAGAATACGAATATATAATAAAATCAACTGAAATAAAAGCGCAAAAAGTGATTATAAAGAAACAAAAAATGATAAAGAAAAAGATAAATGAGTTGAAACTACGTAAAAAATCACAAATGGACAAGTGTAACAGTGAAATAGTAAACTTACAAAAATTACCCAAATTCAACAAAAGATTAGAAAATTATACAGACATACAATTCAACAACAATTAATGAAACCACAAGACCAACAAGAAATTAGAGCAATACTAATAAATGAAATTACAAAAAACAAAGAACCAAATAACACCACAGTGCAGAAAAACAAAAATAATAAGAAAGAAACAAAAATAATAAGTGAGATAAAAAAGAAACTAAAAGAGAACAGTGCCACAATAACCAAAGCGGATAAAGGAAACACAATAGTAATTATGAAAACCCAGGAATACAACAACAAAAATAAACGAATATATCACAAACAACAATATAGAGAAACTTCAAAATAATCCAACTAATGAATTCAATACAAAAATCAAGCAAATAATCAACCGATCAAACAACATATTGAGCGACAAGAATATAAGATTCAACAAGATGATCAAACCAGCAGCGCCGAATATAAAAGGATTGCCGAAAATACATAAGGAAGGTATACCAATAAGACCATTAATAAACTTCACAACAGCACCTACATATAGAATATCTAAACATATAAATAACCTTTTAAAACAATATATAAAATTAGATAATTACAATTCTTTAAAAACAACATCCATTTAGTTAACAAAATAAAATCAATAGAAATACCACGAAACGCAAAATTAGCCTCCCTTGACATAACTAACATGTACACGAACATACCAATAAACGAAACTATAGCAATAACCAAAAATTTATTAATAAAGAACGGCATAAAAGCAATAGAAACAGAAGAAATAGTCAACATTATAACGGAAATAACAAAACAAAATTATTTCACACATAACAAAGAATTTTTTAAACAAACAGAAGGATTACCTATGGGAAGCCCATTATCTGGTACGTTAGCAGAAATATATCTGGCTAACTTTGAGAACCAATCCGTACATAATAGGAACAACGTATATAGGGGCAATATAATTTACTGGTATAGATACGTAGAAGACATAATATTATTATTTAAAGGTACAAGGCAATTAGACAAGTTACACCAATCCTTAAACAACCAACATCCAACCATAAAATTCACTTTAGAAATTGAAAAAGAAAATAGTATCAATTTGTTGGACCTAACAATTCAAAATAATGACTCAAAACACACGTTTAAAATATTTAGAAAACCTACACAAACTGACCAAATAATACATATCCAATCTCATCATCCTTATAAACATAGAATATCAAGCTACAATCATATGATCACCAGATTAAACAGCATACCAATGAGCAAGATAGATTACGAAGAAGAACTCAGTATAATAAAGTACATAGCTAATAGAAATGGGTACGGATCCTCAATAATTGATCGAATTAATGAAAAAGTTAAAGCAAGAAACCTTATGGAACCATTAACCACTTTACAAAAAGAATATAGCGTAGAAGTATATTAGCGTAGAATATAATAAAATAACTCATAAAGCCGTTCAAAAGACAGTTAATAAATTCGGATACACGACAGCGTATAAAAACAACAATAAACTTGAACAAAAACTAAGAAATAAAGACAACACAGAAGTAATAGACACGGGTGTATACAAATTATCTTGTGATGACTGTCCCAAATATTACATAGGCCAGACTGGGAGAAAATTCGAAACAAGATCCAAAGAACATATCAACGACATAAATAAAAAAGACACTAAATCCAATTACGCACTCCATATGAAAACAGAAAACCATAAATACACTGACATGAACACAAATTTAACAATATTACATAGAGCTAAAAAAGGACAAAAATTAGATAGACTCGAGGAACTGGAAATATACAAACAAAAAAACAATAGCAATTTACTAAACGACAAAATCAACACTAAGCCAAACAGAATATATGACTTAATTATAAAAAATACAATAGAAGGAGGAGCTTGGCATAAGCAATTAGAAATAGTATAAAAACATAGTGTAGATTAAGAAATGTAATAGTATTATAATATAACTGATGAATGAGTTACTCCGAAATCGATTTTATATCATAATTAAAATTAAAAATATTATCACCATAAGGAATAATTAATAAACAAATATATAAAGTTTTTTATTTTTTATTATTTTTAATATAATATACCTGTGATAAAAGTACACATAAAAAAGTGATTTAATGGATATCCAAAACACATATTTTATTGATTTTTTTTTTTTAAAAGCATAAATAGTTTTAATTTTATTATTTAACTAGCTGAGTTACCCGGCGTTGCACGGGAGGTATATAATTCAAATACCTTGATTGTTATGCAAGAATATTCTCTCTTTACATCACTGTAGTTGCAATCACATATGAAAAGAAATTATAAGTAACTGTATTCAGTAACGGGTGCCTCCGTCAATGCATCCAGGCGAAATTTTGTAATGATATTATTGGACATCCTGTTTGTGAGGATAGTTAATTAATTTTGGTTTGGTATTTGTTACCAATTGCAAGTCGTGTTTCGCGTTGTTTAGTTGTTTCATTAGCTCTAAAAGAAGACGTAATGCTTCGATCATTTTCAAGTTGTGCTTCACGCTGTTCGCTTGATTCAGCCACCCTTGCGGCTCTAATCTTCTTCGACTTTGCAGTTACCTGCCCAATTGATCTTTTTTTCGGTGGCATTTTTAAGCAAAAATGAAACGTGTAGCTAATTAATCAGGAATGACGGGCATTCAAAACAGAAATTAGTATTAATTTATCAAAACGATTTTAATGTTCACTTCGATACGTTTCACCGTGAATTGTGTTTGAAAATGTCTTTACGGAATTTTGTTTAAGCAAAATCAAATGTTATCTACAATCAAAAAGTAATCATAGATTAACACGTTTATAAACTGAAAACTTAAATCTAATAAGAATGTATAGTCACTTGAAATAATATTTAATACCTGGAAAATAATCACCAACAATTATTTTATTGCAATATAGCTAACTAATTGAGAACAACGGCATCCGAAACACAAATTAATATTAATTTATTCAAAACGATTAAAACTACGTCCACTTCGATACGTTTTATCGCGAACTGTGGTTGAAAATGACATTTCGAAAAACAAAAGAAGTTTTTTCAAACTAAGGCATTTTTACACGTACAATAATTTGAATCCAAGGATGTTTCTTGTAGAAGATGCTATTTTCAAATATAAAACGCTAGTACTTTTCAAAGTAAATCAGTTTATACGTACAATATTTTTTAGTCCCTTTCCTAGAATTGATTTTATGAAACAATCATTGATTATTTAAGTAATAAACTAAATAAAGTAATAAACTATTGGCGTTTAGTATGAAACTACTATTTTCATTAAAAACCGCCGGTTGCAATAGTGGATTAAAATAGAATGTTAATTATTTCTGAAGTTATGTGGAATTAGAACTCGCTGACTATGGTACATTTCAAAACAGGATATGATAAATAGGATATCACTAAACAGTACATGTCAAACCAGTAAAAATGGATTATTAGTATGGATAATATAAGTGTTCAGAGATTTGTCTTGAGTTAAAGTGATGAAAGATAGTCTTAAATTTAAATTAATAAAATTAATTTGAATAATTAAATCAATTATAGTAGAGGTATGATTTGTATATAACAATCGCACGCTAGATATCCTTTTTGGTGTATAAATTTGCGGCTAAGGCGCTATTTCGGAACATTTAAATAATTGTATCTATACATGTAAAAATGAATTCTTGATCCAGGGCAGACTTCCGGATTGAAGCATGTCACTAATTTCATATAACCCCTTTCCTAAAGTCATTCCCGTCAACAAAATTTAAAAAAAATTGAAATTTGAGAAAAAATTTGTACCACAGCCCCTAGACCGCGGGGTCCAGCCCCTTCAAAAGTATCGTGGGCTTGGTCCTGAACATGCAACATATACATGGTAAAAATTTCATGGCGATGGGTAAAGCGGCTAAGGCGTTATTTCAGAACAATCAAATAATTGTATCTTTGTATGTAAAAATGATTTTTTGATCCAGGGGCGGACCCCCCGAATTCGAACATGTCTCTTATTTCATATAACCCCTTTCCAAAACTCATTCTCGTAAAAAAATTTAAATTTTTGAAAAAATTTGTACCATGCCCCCTAGACCCTGGGGTCCAGCCCCTTTCACAATATCGTAAGATTGGTCCTGAACATGCAACATTTATAAATTCCGTAATAATGTAAATACATTATTATTTGTGGTGGCCGTGGCTTATATCACACTTAAATTATTTGATTTAATTTTATATTTTATTCACGATATATTAACAACATTCACACAAACATAAAATTCACGCTGGAAGTAGAGTCAGAGAAATCGTTAAATTTTTTAGATTTAACCATCCAAAACATAGACCATAGACACGCATTCAAAATATTCAGAAAAGAAACTCAAACGGATCACACTATTCACAACACATCACATCACCCATTTCAACATAAAATCGCAGCGTATCGTCATATGCTTCATCGTCTCAACCATATCCCGATGACTGCCAGTGATTATGAAAATGAATACAATACGATACAATATATCGCCAACAATAATGGATACCCGGAAAATATGATCTACAATTTAAATGCCAAAATTAAAAACAAATTATATTTACAAAATTTATCAACTCTATCTACTGAAGATAAAACCAGAAAACAATATGTCACCATCGAATACAACCAAACTACCTGCAATATTATGAAAAACATTTTACAAATATATGAATACAACATCGCGTTCAAAACCAGCAATAAAATTCAACAAAAAATTAAAATACAGGAACAAACACAACCACAAGATAGTGGTATATACAAATTAATTTGTAATGATTGTTCAAAATTCTATATCGGCCAAACTGGGCGTTCATTCACGGTAAGATTTAAAGAACACACAGACGAGCTTAAACAAACCCGATCAAAAGATATTTTTAAATCTAGTATGCACAACACTTAACGGACGAGAATCACTCATACACTGATATTCACAGCAATTTAATCATATTACACAGGCTACAAAAGGGAAATATAATGGACCGGTACGAAGAGTTGGAAATTTATAAACAACGCAACAACATACTGATTTTAAATGAAAAACTAAATACAAAAACAAATAGATTGTACGACAGGGTAGCAAAAATGAAATAGAACAACAACCAGGAAAAGCATCGAAAAACAACAAACAACACAAACAATTTTTAGTAGTTTGCAAAAAATTGACAAAGAGCGAAGCTCGAAACTAGTATTTTTAAAATAAAATAAAATACAAAAAATATCACAATAAAGAAAATTAAAAACTATTTCAAGTTTTGAATAAAATATAAAATTAAATCAAATAATGCAACATTTGCATGGTAAACATTTCATGGCGATCGGTTGAGCGACTGAGAAGTAATTTTGAAATAATCAAATATTAAAATTAATTTTTGATCCAGGGCTGGGCCCCTCGGATTCCAACATGTCAGTAATTTCATATAACCAGCCCCATAAAGTCATTTTCGTGGAAAAATTTAAAGAAAATTAAAATTTTCGAAAAAATTTGTACCGCAGCCCCTAGACCCCGGGGTCCAGCCCCTTCCAAAATATCGTAAGGTTGGTTCTGGATATGCAACTTGTACATGGTAAAAATTTCATGGCGATCGGTTGAGCGGCTGAGGCGCCCATTCGGAACAGACAAACAGGAATTCATTTTTATATATAGATATAAAATTATAAAAATTGTGCAATTTCTAGTTTTTGGAAATGTCAACACTTGCATAAAACGTAATGGGGTTCTGGTTTAATAAAAATATGTAATTATAAAGTATATTTTATTGATTTCTAAAAAAAAAGCATAAATAGTTTTAATTTTATTATATAATTATATACTCTTTATTCAGCAGCTGAATTACTTAGCTTAAATTCTACCATTGATCTTGTTGTCATAACAGAAACTTGGTTAAAAGGATTATGATTTACCATTTTTTAATATAGATAAATGTTGTTGCAGAAGTGGTCCCAAAATCGGTATGTCATTTCATTTGATGTTATTAAAAATATAGAATTTGACGAGTCTTACCTAATATTGTTACACTTATACGAATTCAAAATGTATGTGGGTGGTGTGTATCAGACTGATCAAACTTCCTGTTATTGACAAATTTTTGGAATCCTATCATGATTGTATGATTATCGGGGATATTAATATTAACCTATTAAATACCAACACTGAAATTGCAAGTTACAACGACTGCATCTCGTCTAACGGTTTTAAAATTTTAAATAAAATCTCCACCTCTGGCTTTACATTTGTACCTAGCAAATCTATTTTGGACCACTTTATAACTGATTTTAGTAATAAAAATATTAATCTCACTAATTTAACTTGTTCATTTTCGGACCATAATTGTATTATTGTTTCAATTAGTGACATATTAAAAATAAAAATCTTATTTGGAATTAGACGTGAAGAAACATAACTGGAACAAAATTACATCTAGCATTAAAGAACTTTTTAGTATTAATTCAATAAGCTCATTCAATGAACTAACAGAGAAGGTTTGAAAACAATATATCTCTTAATAGATTTTCATATACTAAAAAAATTAATTCGAAGTTGTCTCCATGGTCAAATAGTTATTTACTGAAATTAAGAAGTCAACGGGATTACTGGTACACATTAAAATTTAAGTTCTCAGCTAATGAAAATATAAAAAAACAATTTTTGTGTTTTAAAAAAAAATATATTTTTGACGTTATTAAATCTAAATCCAGTTTTATCAGTGATCAATTGGTTAAAAATAAATTTATTAGTAAGAATACTTGGAGAACTTTTAACTCGGCTATGATAAAATGAATGAATGATAAAATTGCGGAGGTTATTGATAAAAATAATATTAAAATTAGTGAGCCCCGCTCAATCTCTATTCTTCTTAAAAATAAATTATTGCAGGATAATCCCAATTTTAATTTTTAGTTTACTTTAAATAAAAATCTGTCTAATTCATTTTTCATTCTAGATAGCTATCTTGATGCAATTTTTATGATTATAAAGCAAATGAAAGTCACTAATGCCCGATTTAAGAACAAAACAGCAATTCTTCTGTTAAATAATGTTTCGTCTCTTTCGTCTTTTATGAAATTGCAACTTGTTTCAAAATTCAAAATCAATGCTATCCTGATTATATTTCATTTTTACATAAGAATTGTAACTGGAAAATTAGATATTTATTTGAGCGATATTGAAAAGCCAAATATTTAATTCTACCTTTAAAATGCTCATATAATAAAGAAATATAATCAATGCTACCTTGATTTTGAATTTTGAAACAAGTTGCAATTTCATAAAAGAAGAAAGAGACGAGATATTATTTAACTGAGGATTTGCTGTTTTGTTCTGAAACCGGGCATAATTCGATTGGTGTGGATGGCATTAAATGTAAAATAAGGGATGTGAAATGGAATTTGCTTCATTACTATGTAAACTAATTAACGAATGCTTTCATGGCTGCTTCTAAAGGTTTTAAATTTTTTTAGAGTAATTCGCTTGTTCAAATCTGGCTAAACATTTATATTATCTAATTACCGGCCTATTTCTATTATTCCGATTTTGCCAAAATTACTGAAAAAGTTGTTTGTTCAAGAATTACTCAATTGGCCAAAAAGTTTAAGTTAATTAATAGATTTCAATACGGCTTCTACAAGATCATTATAATACCCAAGCAGCGGTGTCTCAATTGGTATCTAACATTAGTTCATCATTGTCATTACTCTGCTGGGCTATTTATTGATGTGGCTAAAGCGCTTGGTTGTGTTGATTGCTCCATATTAATTTGTAAACTCGAGAAATTAAGTTTCCGGGGCTTGCAATTGAATATAATTAAATCTTATTTGGACTATAGATAACAATATGGTGGTTCTGCTGACAACCTTAGTGATATTCTATTTGTTAATAATGGTGTTCCGCAATAGTATACTTAGGTCCTGTATTACATATTTTTGTTTTATATTTTTTAATTGAAAATTGCAGGTCGTCTGCAATTATTTGCAGTGATTGCAATCTTATTTATGGCTGGTTTGTAAACGAAAATTATATTTTTCCACCATCATAAAAAAATTATACCGGATGATGATCTACTAAAAATGAATAGCGTTAATATTAATGAAGTTCGTCAAATTAAATACTCTGGGTAATTGTGGATGCGAAATTGAAGTTTTCCGATCATATACTAACTGCTAAATCACGTTTAGTTCCATTTATCGCAGTTTTGAAACGTATTAAATATCTTCTACTAAATAAATAAAAATATTACTTTTAATTTCCCATAAGAACTAATGTAAATTTGGTCACTTTGACTTAAATTTTTATGAACTAAAATTCACTCGAATTGAATATATTATTCTATAATTTGCGTCCTTAACATGTTTAGAATTAATGATTGAAACATCGTAAAAGAAAATCTGTACATTTTCAGGTAGGATGAGAAAAGAAAACCACCATTTTTCACAACTTATGCAATCAAACTAAAATTTGTCTGTTTACAGGAAAACAAATTTAAAACAAATCAGGACTGCCTTGATTTTTGTACAAATACGGCCCTTCACATGACAATCGCCGTATATAGTATAGTAATATTTTTGTTTCGTTGCTTGGATGATATGAACATTTCTGAGTTTGATTTGTATTTTTCACTGATCTATAACTCATGGATACGGCATAAAACTAAATTACCATAGAAAACAACAACAAACAATGGTACACCTTTTTTATATATTTCACTCACTTGAATTGTATATACCTCTTACTCTTCTAAAATCGTATTTCCGAAAATGGAAAGTAAGAGCCGCACTGGGACAATTTTATTTCCGAAAATTATTCAAAATCTTTTTTTTTCTAATAAACTTAAGATAGGTACACTGAAAGATATTCAAAATCTTTCATTTTTAAAATCATAATTTAATAAGTAAACCACTTTACTGCGTATTTTCAGAAAATATTTAAATAAATTTTCATATTTTCCCCTTGAAATATTAAGTGCATATCTGAACTATGAACTAAAAAAAAACACAACAAACGAAAAATTCGGTTTACAATGTCAGTCAAACATAAATAAACAAAGTTGATTATTTCAAAATTTATTGTTTATTTGAAAATGTTTAATATGTACAAATATTTATTCTGTACGTAATAGCTATATCAATTAATTTCAAATCATTCGTGTCGGAAAATAATTAACCTGTTTAGCTGGTTAATAGTAAAAGAACGAAATTTATTAGACACAACACAATAAATGTATTTTGTTGACAACATTTCAAAAACAGTTCAAGTTGCATTGCTCAATAATTGCTCGCCTACGTTTTTAAATAAATTTGAATTTGATTTCCGAAAATTCGAAATTCTAGACAAGGAAGATACATTTTTACTTTCTCTGTCGCACACTAAGAATGATTTTTAGTTTTCTTTTTTATACCATAGTTTTTTGGGTATGCCGTATCCATGAGTTATAGATCAGTGGTATTTTTGAAAAAAAAAAAAAAAATTAGTTTGTTTTTTAGTTGTGTTCAAAGTACATTAGGGATTTTCTCAAATAGAATTCCAACGCTTGCTGACTGGCGACAGTATTTCTTTTATTTTTGAATTGAAATTTTTTTAGGCAGGGTATGATCAGTGTTACCACTTGGATACAATTGTATCAATTTGGATACATTATTTGAAAAAAATTGAAATGGATACATGGATACACAAAAAACGAAAATAAGCTAAAATGGATACAATTTATTATGATCGATAAAATTTTATTTTTTTCTAAATTATACCTTTTAAAGAATTAGAATTAGGATAGGATTTGAATTTACAGTTTTATAGGTAAATTATTTGATTTATTTTGCTCCTAGGTATGAATCAAACATAACTTCACTGTTAATCATCTGTCATTTACTCATATTTTGTGCGTTTAACGTTTAGTTTTCCGAATAAAAGTGTTTTGTTTGTGTGTTATAGCCGGGCATTTCATTTTTTTCATCATGGATAAGTAAGTCATGCAAATTTAGCTATACTATTTAACACTACCAGTTCTCAATTTAAAATTATTTAAGATACTTGACTCATTTGGACAAACAAGTATTAACTAGCAAAGAGACTACGAAAATTCAAAGGTATGTGTTAGGTTAGGTTTCAAATTTATTATGAATTTACTTCTATATTTTGTTTTATTTAACAACCATTTTTGATTACATTTGTATAGTATTCACCAAACTTCACCGTCATTTTCTACAAAATCCTCGATGTAAGTAAATTAGCTACTATATCAAAATTTAACCACGAATTGATATTTACATATGTATGGTTTTAGATCGACTGAGACAATTCTAAAGCTATCAGAATCAGAATATAGTAGTGAACACGAAACAGTTGCTAAGAAAATCAAATGGTCAGCAAGAGCTTTTTGTAAGCAGTGGATTGAGGAATTTCAATGGCTAGAATGCCGCAATGAATGTGCATTTTGCAAAGTGTGCGATACTCGATTTACCAACATCAAATCTTATCGGGTAAGGCATAACATGAATGCCGCACATAAAGGAAATTTTTCTTTGAGAAACTGACTCCTATTAGTGAAGTTTTTGCAAATCCAGCTAAATCGGCCTTAGAAGCGCAACCAAACAAGCGGAACTAATAATGGTAATGTTTTGTTTGATGCATCATTTGCCTTTCAGTTTGATGGATTTTATGCCAAACTTGTTGCAAAAATGTTGTCCGGATTCAAAAATAGCCCAAAATAT
Organism: Tipula helvola; assembly: GCA_963556165.1. Taxonomy (NCBI): domain Eukaryota; kingdom Metazoa; phylum Arthropoda; class Insecta; order Diptera; family Tipulidae; genus Tipula; species Tipula helvola. The sequence continues at coordinate 188,440,021 of OY744482.1, forward strand.
AAAGTGTGGCAGGACAAAATGAAATCTTTTTTTAAAAAATATTCTAGGAGAACAAGGACAGCAAAATGTAGCTAAACAACTAAAGACTGACAAATTTTCAATAATTATTGATGAGTCGACTGACGTTAGTTCAGAAAAGTCGTTAGCCTTAGTAGCTCGCGTTTTTGACAAAAAGAGAGGTGTTACGAGAGAACGGTTTTTAGGTTTATTAGGACTTATTAAAACCGATGCTGCCTCAATTTTTACTGCCATTTTGAATCACATTAATTATTTGGAAATACCCGTGCAAAATATAATTTGACTCGGATCTGACAACGGGTCGGTTATGGCTGGTCAATTTACTGGTGTCCAAGCGAGGTTTGAGGAGATTATTCCTCACATGTTTTTTATGAGTTGCATTTGCCATTCGTTGCACTTATGTGCTAGCAACGCGTGCAAATATTTGCCGTTTTCTGTCGAGCAGTTGGCTCGGAACATTTTTAATTTTTTTGCGCACAGTTCAATGCATAGAACTAAAAGAATTCCAAGAATATTTCTCAGTAAAACCTCATAAAATTCTTGGCATTGCACAAACACGATGGCTTTCACTGGAAATGGCCATTAATCGAATTTTGGAATAGTGGGATGCATTGCAACTAAATTTTATATCATTGGACGATAAAGGTGCAAGAAAAACGGCTAAGAACTTAGCGGAACAGCTAAATAACCAAAAAAGTAAAGTGTATTTTTTATTTTTGTCATACGTGCTAAAGGTAGTGAACAAACTGAATCTCGAATTCCAGTCTGAGAAAGTACGAATTCATGTGCTATATGAAATTATGGAAACTAATTTCAAGCTGATATTGAGTAATTTTGTAAACCCTAACTGCATGCAATTTGTCGGAAACGTTAATAACATTAAATTTGAAGAAATCGAAAATCATTTACCACTAAAGGAGATTTATATGGATTGTTCAGCTCATTCATATTTAGCGGCTAATGTTATAGAAGGAAATAAAATGCTCGAAATTGCCGAAAATATTAAAAAAATTTACATTGAACTCGCTGGGCAAATTAAATCACGGTTTGATTTCAACAATCCCACGCTTAAGCAATTAGCGCTTATCAATCCTGAAAATTTAGCTTTAGCAAGTGTGTTCTCCATAATACCTTTGCTAAATTCATTTCCAAATTTGATACCAAATGACGACAAAGAAGATTTGTTGGACAAGCTTAAAGTTCTGAAACTGTCTTCATATTTAAATTTAAATTCTAATAATATTGAGGAGTTCTGGTCTAAAATTGGATCTATTAGAAACTCAATAAACGAGCTGATGTTTGGAAAATTAGCCACGTTTATGACTAGCTTAATAAGTTTGCCCCACAGTTCGGCGGCAACAGAAAGAATCTTTTCCGATTTAAACATAATAAAAACTAAAAAAACAAATCGGTTATTGATAGATACTATAGACTCGATGATGGCGGCCAAAGAGCTATTATCGGAGGAAGAAAAGAAATCGGTGAGCTCAAATAAACCTTGTTATGGGAAGTTTACATAAAACATTATTGTTTCACACAAAAATCCGGTGGTTGTTTCGCGGTAAAGTATTGACAAGATTTTTTGAATTACGAGATGAAATTACACTATTTTTAATCGAACATCCACACGAATTATCGATAAAATTAAATGATTTGAAATGGGTTCAACAAACGGCTCACCTTTCAGATATATTTACATATTTTAATGAGGTAAATCTTTCTCTTCAAAGATCAAATACAAATATTTTCAAAGTGCGATACAAGATAAACTCAACTATAATGAAATTAAGATTTTGGGCAGACTGTATTTTGAAAGAAAATAGTGACTGTTTTCATAATTTAAATGATTTTTTTGTTTTTGACAATGCTGAACTCGATAAAAGTGTTAAAATTTTTTTGTTGCAGCACTTAGCAGATTTGCAAAAAACTTTTTTGGAGTATTTTCCACTAATCAAAGAAAGAGAACAGCATATAGATATTTCAACTGACTTCTCATTGAAATCAAAATTTATTATAGGTGATATTATTTTGAATTTTTGGTTACAAATTTATAACCAATACCCCGAACTTAAACATACAGTAAACCCTCCTACAACGCGTCACTTTTACAACGCGTTTTCGCTACAATGCGTTTCAAAAAATACGGAAACATTTTTTGTAACGCGATTTTTTCCCCACAGCGCAATTTTTTGTAATAAGGGGATTTCTCAATTTAAAAAAAACTGTTTACGAGACTTTTAACGTTTTAGATCGTTTGTTACGCACAATTTAGTTTGTTGACACAGACATATACTCGTATATGTACACATCAGGATTGCTACCTTTTAAAAATGCCTCACGAGGACACTATACTACTACTATCCAAATTACACATATATTTCAAGTGAAATATATTTTTAAAGCTGGAAGTAAAGAAACCCATTTAGTCGGGCGGTGTTTTATTTAACTCGAGATTACAATAATTCTTAAAAAATTAGCTTTTCCTGTCCTTTTGCTGATCTAATAAAACAAATTAAAACATTTTTGAATAAAATTATCGAAACCATAAAATTATCGACAGCATATTTAAACAACGTATCAAAGAATTATGGACGACATTGCTACAACAATTCGCTTTTAAAACATACGGATTCAACGATTTCAAGTTGTCATACAGATAATTATTTTTCCGAAATTAGAATTTGTATTGCCCGCGCTGAAAGCTGGCATTTTCTCTAGAGATAAACCTAAGAAATTGAACGATTCATTCAATATTTGATACAATGCTAAATATGGACAAGTTCTTCTTCTGTAGTTCTTCATCAACTGTATCTTTCATATTAAAGAATGTAGGACCTATTACCTTAGTCGTATCGTTTATCACGCCAAGTATTTATAAAAGTAAATAGTTAAGAGTAATTTATAAAAAAATACATTGCTAATTGCCCAAAGTTACATGAATTATAATTGTATTACAACTAGAGATGATAAAATTACATTTAAAAGTCTAGCAACATCATGCGGATGTTGCTAGATATTTTAATTTAAATGAGTCAACAATTAAATCCATCAAAAATACAGAAGAAAAGATTAGAAAGTCGGTGGCATTCGGATCATCTGTGCTTGCTAAAATTACGGTTCGTCCGAGAGCAAGTATAATGGAAAGAATGGAACATGCTCTTATAGTGTGGGTCGAAGATATGACAACAAAACGGCTTCCTTTAAACGCACATGTGATCAAGCAAAAGGCTCTAAAGATATTTAAATGTATACTAGAAATGGAACAATCCTCAACCGATGTTTCCAGCCATAAGTTTGTTGCTAGCAATGGATGGTTTGAAAAATTCAAACAACGCCATTCAATGCATAATATAAAAATACAGGGAGAAAAGCCATCCGATGATGTAGATGCAGCAAACGTTGGCTTATCAGTTGTTCAATGGCGATGAAACTAGACTATAGTGGGGAAAATGAAAAAAAAACCACCTGGTTTTAAGGTTGCTAAAGATCGCATAACGTTGCTGTTTTGTATTAAAGGATCCGGAGATTTGATGACTAAGCCATTATTTATTAACCATTCGCTAAATCCACGTTCGATGAAAGGTTGTAACAAAACCAGGTTTCCTGTTTATTGTAGGGCCAACAAAAGGGCATGATGACTTATTTAAAAATTGGTTTGATTCTTCAGAACAAAACAAGTTCCGGAAGTAAAATATTACTTGAAAAAAAACTTAGCATTTAAAGTTCTACTAATATTGGATAATACACCTTCACATTCATGCGATTTAAGTCATCCAAATGTTGAAATATCTTTCTTGCTCCCGAACTTCGTTATTGTAACCGTAGGACCAAGGCATCATCGTGAATTTTAAATCAATATATATCCGTAAATTATTTTAATCAATTTTAGACAAAATAGACACTATAAATACAATTAAAATCATTGACGTTTGGAAAGTGTTCTCAATTTTAGATTTTGTCGAAATGGTTGCTTCGTAAGTTAAAAAATGCGCCAGTCTACGCTACATGCTTGTTGGGAACTATTATTACCAGAAATGGTTAATCAAAGAAATGTTGTTGAACCAACTGAGGAAGATGAATTTAGGAACATACTTAGTCTTGCTCACGCTATAAGACGTGATGGCTTCATTAAAACAATAGTGGGTAACATACAGGACTAAGTTACGGAGGTTAAAATTAATGAAGTAGATTTAATTACAATAATCAGTAAAACACCTCCGATTGAAGATAGTAAATTTGAAGAGCTATCTAACGAAGAACCCAAAAACTTCACGCTAAAAAGAGTGGAACGAGGTTTAAATATGGCGATGCAAGTAGAAGAGTATTTTTTGGAGAACGATCCACTGCCGGATATAGCAGAAAAATTTAAAAGAAATTTGCAAAATTGTTTGTCCGCTTATGAGGAAGATTATAAAGATTTGCAAAAAAATGCAAGCAACCTTTAATAACAGATTTTGCAAAACCGTTAACGGCCCAAAGGATTAGCAACCATATGACTAAGAATCAAGTTCAGAATCGGATTTGGAAATAATGCCAAAACGTTCGCGGCGTAATCCACTCATCAATGATGAAGAACTAGGGTGAATATACATCAATGCACTCAGCATCAATAATGAAGAACTAGGGTGAATATGCATCAGGATTACTTTTTGAATTTTATTTAGTTTTTAATTTTCTTAAACTTGAATTTGGTTTCATTGAATTTACAAATTTTTAATTTTTAAAAACCCCAATTATGTTGTTAAATTTTAATAGAAATGTGTTGATGTATATTTCTGATAATCTGTTGAATATCGACCAATTAAAGTTTTTGTTTGAATACATAATAAAAATCCCGTATTTTTATTTGGAACCGAATCCCTATTTTTCTATGAAGATTATGTCTCTTACAATGCGATTTCCTACTATGTGGCCTTTTCTGAGAATGTATCTATTGCGTTTTGAGAGGGTCAGTATTTGTATTGCAAAACAAGCACAACCTAGTCATTGAGTTACTATTTTCTTTATACTATTTTTTTCTTGTACATATGTACGTATGCTTATTGAATTAATATATGAACTTTAATTTTGCATTAAATTTTTTTGTACGTCATCTAAAATTTCCAAAAATACGGTCACTTGAAAAATATTAGCAGCGGAAAGGGTTCCTAAGGTTGCAAAAGGATGAAGATCACTGCACTAGATCTGTGTTCGCTAATATGAAACTAAATACATGTATTTTAATTGACAAATAAGTCGAGCGTTAATACAAAAAATACGATTTGACTTTCTAATCTCTTAAATCCGATAAACAATTACTTTGAAACTCAATAAAATTATTTAAAAAATAAAAAAATTGGAAAACCTCATCCAAAACGAAGAAGCAGAACAATTCTTTTTTCTCAACACATTTGAACAATAAAATCAACCCTAAAGGTATTTTCACACACATTTCCCATTTTTTCAGAATTTAATTTCGTTTATTTTTGGTGCTTTGCGCTCGATGATTAAATTCACTTCAATTCTATTAAATATTAAAAACGGAAAATTTGTTGTTTAACAAACAATGAGAATTTCCTGATACATTTCCTTAGTTAGATTTTTGCTTTAACAGATAAATATTAATACGAGAAACAAGTAAGTAGGTAGAAGAAACAAAAGTATGTATGTATATACAAGATATGCATATTGAACATAAAACACAAGAGTAATAAAAAGAAAAAAAGTACAACAAAAATATCTCACTTACAACTTTTAATTTAATTATGTAATATTAATACACACACACACACACACTAACAAATACACAAAACTTTTTATTTTACTAATCTTCTTATCTTAAACTCTCTAATTTGCACGATACACTTCTTTTATTTCATTGAGAAAAATATTTTTTTAAAAACTTATATTTTCCAAATTATTTTAAAACTATAAAATACTAACACTATATACACTTAACTAGGCTATACAACATTTAAACACACCAGATACATAACAAGACCAAAAACTGAACAAAATTCCGAGGTTTTTCCGTTTATTTAAACTTAACCGTATAAATCACAAATATTTTCCATTTTAACTAGTTTTTTACGATTTTTCTTGAAAACTTTTTTTTTTTTCTAAATTATAAAAGCACAACAACAAAAGCACACACAAAATTTATTAAATTTTTTGTATTTTTTTTTGTATTTTACAATCCTTAAAAAACAAAAAAATTAAAATCCGTAAAAAAAATTTGGTTGTATCCCGATTGAAATCCCGTTTAAAACTAACAATCAAAAAATTAGATAAGAAAAGCAAAAAAAAATATTTTTCCTCTTGAGATGAGTTTTATTTTATTTTTTTTTTAGTACAAGGATTTTCATCAAAATAAAGGGGAACATTGTTATGATAACACAAATATTCCCCTTAATTTTGTTATCGTGCAAGATGTATCGAAAAGAAAATATTTCGTAATTATCTCGAATATTTATAAATAACTCGATGATTTTTTTCATTCATTCATACACACTCCTTTTGTGTATACAAAATTATATCCTTAATAATACTACACTATTTAAGTTTGGTTGAATACATTTTATTTGTATAAACGAGGGGAAAATTATACCCGTAGAAAGAGACGACAACCGCTAAATTAATATGTATATTAAAGCAGAATACGTTTCAATTTTTTATTTTTTAATTAAAATACATTAATAAAGATAAACATATCACAAATTAATTAATAATTATAACAAAAAAAAATCGTTGCAATGGTAAAAACAATTTGAGTGAAATTTTTGAGTGAGTTTGGTACAATACGAATATGAACAAATTTATGTTGGAGAAAGTGGTTTGCGTCCTGAGTAAATTAGTGTGATTCAGTATTTTAGTACAAATACGATTCAACATTACTTTAGTATAATTTTTGGGATAAAGATACATACTTCGGGTTTCTTTTTTATTTTATTACACCTGTTTCGTTAAGAATATTATAGAGGATAATAATTAACTTGAATGATTTCAGAAGATTTAACCCTTTGAAACTTAGCTTCTGGAAAATTACAAAATGAAACATTATGTGAAAATATGTTCTTTTCTAAATCGGGGTCGTAGAATTAAAATATTATGTTGATAAAAATGGCTCTCGGTTAACGGTTTAGCCAGGAACTTACGTCAATACGTTAACAATTCGATTCTTCGGTTGTAATAATAGATACATTTTAATTTTATAGAAGGCCTCCAGTTTTGAATATACATATTTTGTGTGTAACATGTACTCACGGTGTGCGGGAAGCGAAAAAAAGTTGGTCTAAAATGCCGAAAAAAACTAGCGTCATATATAAATACAGCATACTCTACAGTGTCATAATCCATTAAACAGAAAATCATACCTGATCATTTAACAAAGAAATCACGAAAAAACGCGATTTTTTTAAATTTTAATTGAAAATATCATTTCGGCGGCCAATTTAAAGAGGAAGAAATAAAAGATGATACAACTTTTATACTTTTTTCTTAATCTGTATTCCTTTATCTACAAAATGAACCCTATATCAATATTTTGCGATTACTAGTTTTTGTTTTATAACCAAAAATACACTAACATATAATGCCGAAAATTAAAACACTCCGCCTATGATGCTTGAAACAATACTAACTCAAGGTCACTGTGTACGGAAAGGTGAAAGAAATTTGCCTAACAATTTTTGAGTTGACACCGTGGAGAAAAACTGCCGTCAAACGGTTTTTGGAGGAATCGATAGACAATCGCCAATCTTCGGAATTATATGCATGGTGCATTGTGGAAACCAAACCACGTATATGAGTGCAAACAGCGAGTGGATTATTCTCAATTGATTTGAAAAAAAATCGTAAAATGACGATGAGGATTTATTGCACCATATATCCGAACATTTGGAGCCAAAATGTTCACTAGTTTTAAATCCTTTCAGGCGTCGTACCATAATATCCAAACGATTTTGCAAGATTTCAATGTGATTGCATGGCGCAGAGACATTTGATGGTAGATACATTGATACAGGTGTTTCTCATCAGATTCTGTTAGTGGTAAATATTCTTCAGTTGGGTTTGATCTTTCCGAAACAGGAATTTCATCTGAATGCGGCAGCGGTAATTGAGCATATGTCGTTGCAGTGTATGTCAAAGTACCAATTTTTTTTCTGTTTGTATCGAAAATATAATTCACGTACCCATAACATTGACTTGGATCATGCACTTGTGGATCTATCCATATCATCGGAACACCAAATGACATTGCGGCTTCAGTGTTTTGCCATTTAAATAGATGGAAAATGCTTGCCGTACAAACAATAGACGGCGTCCAATTTACATCACTAGTAACATTTTGTGAAAAGTATAGTCGATATAAAGCAGCGGTTTCATCACTTATTTTGTGGCGATTGGTCATAATTTTAAATTTTCCAAACACGTAACAAAAGCAATTGAGTTTAAAACGGCTATCCGTATTTCACCAGATTTCACAAGCCGATTTTCACTTTATTTTTTGTGTTCTTTTGTCACTTTATATATTTAAATGAAAATCTTTTAATCAATTTTATATTTTAGTTTTTATTTCTTCCTTATTGTAACAATTTTTTAATTTTTTTAAAAATATCGATTTCGAGGATAATTTCTTCTTCGGTTTCTTTTTTACTACTATTACATAATTTATTTGGAAGCTGTTGCTGTATGCTGTTGTATGGCACCTCCTTTGTTTTTAAGTTATGAATAAAATTAAATCGTAATTATTATTGGTTTTGGTGTTGATTTTGTGGTTAATTAAATTGTTGTTGCTTTTGTTTTTTGTATATTTCCAGCTCTTCTAACCTGTCTAATTTCGATCCTTTTTTGGTTCTGTGGTAAATAGTTACATTTTTATTGAATCCAGTATACGTATTTGGCAAATTTCTTTCACCTTTCCGTACACAGTGACCATGAGTTAGTATTGTTTCAAGCAAGCGAAGTAGGCGGAGTATTTTGATTTTCGGCATTGTATGTTAGTGTCTATGTTGTCTATAAAAAGCCGAAAACATTTTATACAAAATTTAAATAGTGTTATAGTGATATATCTTAGTGATTTATTTTAGTGAAACGCATGAACTTTCGTGTTGTAGAAATCTTAGTTTTATAGTGAAATTGAAAACACGTGTTTTATGAAAAACTATTCGTATTCACAAAAAAATTATTTGGTACGGTTAACGAGTAAAAGCCAATCATTTTTTTTTAAGAACCGGTATATAATTGAAACTTGAAAAAAGTGGCAACAACAAAAACTACAAAGTGACAAGTGAAGCCCCAGTCAACGTGGCAGGGGATAACGAGAACAATAGAGCGTCAGCGGACTGTTACGAATAGTCGTATCAATATTAATGATTTCAAATGGTAGTCGAAACGAATAATCAAACCCAAATCTTACTGATATTGAAATATTACATAATATGTTGTACGGGCTGACATTATAGTATCCTTATAGTGTCAGTATGGTGTATCACGAATAAAGTATTTTGTTTACCCTAATTGATTATATATGATTATTCGAATGTAATTGTAATTGTGTAACCTATTTTTTTTGCAATACGATTGATTTGTTTTGAGAAGAAAAAAAAAATAATTGAGGCAGTCGGTGCTGAAAATTAAAAGTAAAATCATTAAAGTACGTAAAAATATCCGCGTGGATAAAGTTCAGTTTGTGAAGATTACAGAAATCCGACATTTGTTTTTTTGTATGATACTAAGTAATCGGTTTCTTTAAAATCTTACTTTTCGGGTTTTCTTTTGTTAAAAACTATAAACTAATAAATAATTAAAATTAGTAAATAAATAAATAAGTTATGTTAGAAATAAATAATTATAAGTTTAAAAGCGTGATATAAAGTTAAAGTTACGTCATCTAAATAAAATTCCGTTAAAGTTATCACGACAGTTAAATGAACGAACTAGAAATGCATGTGATAATTTGAATTTTATGTTTAAGACTCTAAATAATAAAAACTATAATAAACTTATGAATTAAAACCAAATTATTATAACTAAATTAATTTATTCTAAATTAAAAATTAAATAATAATAAAATCAAATTAATAACTAATATTAACATTATAACAGTATAAAATTGAAAGTGACCTTAAAAGCATGGAATAGTGCGGTTCTCATATTTAATAAATAATAACAATTTAATAAATTTAATTAATTATGATAAATTAATATAATTTCAAGTCGTGAAATCAGTGATAGTGTGTAGGTATACTGCTTAAAAAAAAAAAACTTACCAATCAAAATAAAGCAATACTACATACAAGTGGTGAAGTGCGTCCTTGCCTAACATAAAACCGCATTATGAAAATTACGGGGGCAATATAAATAACCCGGTTTATAAGAAAAGGTTATTATTGGTTCCATGTTGTGCCAATACAAATATGGAGATGTGCAACAATCAACGTCACATCACTCAACATGCAACTTTAATAAAATTAATTAAGATAAGCTAAAGTTTTTATTTACAAATATTTCTTTATTATATTTTCATTTTAAATAATTACAATCACTATTATTTGTATAATATTAATTTCTTAGAATTAAGTCAGTGGTGTAGGTTTAGTGTAGGGTATAGATTAGGTTATTAGTTTTACTTAATTTCAGTTACTAAATTTAATGAATATAGTTATAGTTTCGTGTATTCACTTTATTTCTCAAAATCATGAAATACAAATGATTTCATATTAGTTATTGTGTTAAATCTAATTAAAAAAAAAATGTTACTTTTCTTAATTCTGTTAGTTACGGTGATTATCATGAAGTGAACTGTCGATTTTCGGTAAAGTGAGAATGATGTTCAGGTAGGTAAAATGAGGTAGGTTAAATGTCAGCTAGCTGGTGTAATTCTTTTGATTTTTAGTGTTCTCTGTCCCCTACGGTCATTACTGATCAATTCATGTTCGAGAAAACCCACCCTAAGCTCCTGAGATTCTAGCCAACGCAATCGACCGTAACTCGAACCTCTGAATCGATAAATTCTGATTACAGCCGGTAAAAAGGAAACTTTTTGCCGATTGTAACAGTGGCCCCCAAACCACTGGTTTACGTTTAGTAGTTTTAACTTTATTTTCATTCCTTTCATCATTTACATTTTTTTTCTTCGCGAATAAATTAAATCTGAATCCATATTTGTTGAATCAGATTTTCAAATACCTTATTCGCTAATTCATTTTTTTTGCTTTCAAATCAAATTATCTTATTATAGCATCGCTTTCGTCTCACAATGGAGGTTTTTGGTGAAAACGCATTGTTTTCGTGTAATTACTTTGAGTGCAGTGTTTGTTTGTTTTTATTTTAAAACGTCCATTGTGAAAATTTTATTCAGATATTTCGCATTGCCTTCTTCTATAGAATTGACTGCAATGTTTGACTTAAGTATCTGCGATTAAAATTTGCAATCTTAAATTTACGGTCCATAATATCATACTTGTTTTCAAGTGACACAACTTTCGAATACAAGTTGGTACATCTTAGGATACATATTTATTTTTTTTTAAATCAAAATAATTTACTCAATTTTTTTTTTATACGCTTACGCCAGTTAGCTTCATTAACACAAAAATCAAAAATTGAGCCTGCCTAGTTACTTCATCTGAACTTCATTTTCACTTCCGAATTTTTATCTGGTTTGAAAGATTTTTTTTTTCTCAGTCGATACTTACTGAAAGTATTATTAATTTCAGGTTGCTGGAATATTTATTTAATTTTTATTTACTTGATATTTAATATTATAAGACACAATTGCATTACGAAGATTATTTTTTTGAAATCATTCAATAATTGAAATTTATTTTTTTTGTTCCTTTCGTTAATTATTTTTCATAATAATATATTTCAAGCATTCCAATTATTATCTGTTCGAATAAAGAACTCAGTTTGAATACAACAACAACATCAAATAAAAATATAAAAAAGGAAAAGGTACAAATTTTTCAAATATGGATGCTGAACATCTTGACGTAGACGAGTTTGACCTCGAATGTGAACTTCGTAAAATTAAAGGGAAATCATTGACGGAGAAACTAGATAATTTAAAAGAACGGCTGGAATTAGAAGTCACTCATTCTCAGTTAGTACCGGTGAAAGCACACATGGCAGATCGCAAAAACCCTAAAAATGAAGTTCATAAGATTTCATAAAAATTAAAATCGATTTATTGGTCTATTGAAGAAGCAATTGAAACCGGCCAACCTGAGTTATTGAAAGCTTTAAATAGAAGGTTAATTCATATTCAAAATCGCTTAGAGCGGTTAAACTATTCCAAAACAGTGCGTGCGGAAGTTGCCGAAACTTTAGTCAAATGTGGTCAATTAATCGATTTTATTGCCAAAACAGGGAATAAGACTCTGGATACAAATCAGTCAATAGAAGACTTTAAAGCGATCGAATTGGATATGGGAGAAGACAAAACTGAAGAATCTGATAATACAGATAGTTCATCTCAACAAACTGATTCTCAAACAGAACAACGAAACTCAAATGTTTTGACCCACAATGATCATGATCCAATTTTAGAGTTACCACAGAAGAATTTGAGCAGCACTGTACTCACGCATAATTTACAGCCACGAAACTCTCAGTTGGAGTTTCAGCTTCGGAATAATATAGAGAGCGGAGTAGGGCTAAACCAAAACAGGTATCCACAACAGAATTTTAACCCACATATGCAAATGCCACCACCACAAATTTCAAATTTTGATCAATATAAGCAATTTGCTCCTCCGTCGTTTTCAAACCCTGCTCAATTTACTCAAAGACCGCCTTCAGTATTCCCAAATATTAACCATTTCCGATTCCCAAATGCAAGTTCAATGGCACCAAATGTAAATAATATCATACCACCTGCTAATATAAACCCAACAATGCCACCGCTAGGGACTCGTATGCCTGTACCGAAAATAGATCCCAGGTTACACGGACCAACAAATCGAAACGTCCAGTTTTATCAACCGCGCAAGTTAATGTCAAAATGGAAAATTTCATTTGACGGATCACCGACAGGCCTTCATATAAAAAACTTTATATTTATGGTGGAATATCAGGCGAAAGCAGATTTTATCGGAGAAGCTGAGTTGGTAAGGGATTTTAGTTACCTGCTCCAGGGCACTGCCTACAATTGGTACTGGGATTTCATGCAACGGAAAGAAAATTCTAGTTGGACAGCGCTCAAAGAAGCATTGAAGAAACGGTTCCAAGATCGAAGATCGGATTTAGATGTGCGCAGACAACTAGATAGTCGCAAGCAAAGATCAGGTGAAAAATTTCTAGATTTTTACCAGGAAATGATAGCAATTTCCCTACAGGCTGAATTTCCCATCTCTGATTCAGAGATTATGTATATTTTACATCGCAATATGCGGGCAGGCTTACAGGAAAGAGTACTCGAAGATCAATTTGATAGTTTGGATGGATTGGTAAGACGGTGTGTAGCTTATGAAGATGTATGGCATAGCACAGGTATATTACCGGAACTCCTTTGTCAGCAACGCAGATTTGTAAACGAAATAGAAAATAATGAAATTAATTTCATCCAGAAATCTGGACTACGAACTGCTGATATGAGTACTCAGTCTCCAAAAGGATACAGCGATAATATTGCGGCTTTACAATTGAACCAAAAACCATTTCATGCACCTATTAATAAAACAAATAGCTCGCCGATTCAGCACAGTGAACATAAGGAGGTCCATTGTAGTAACTGCGGAAGACATGATCATTTTTATAAAAAATGCGTGATTCCTCATAGCCGCATATTTTGTTACGGATGTGGCGCCCTTGGGATTTTATACCCGCACTGTGTAAAATGTAGAATGAATTCGGGAAACCTGCAGAAGGGGGTCAGGAATCTCAACATTTCTACCCCCAAACAATTGCCACAAAACAACCAATTTCGGGAGGAATCGAGCACCAACGTGGATCCGGAGTTTTACAACCGTTTCCACAAAACCAAGCCTCACCAATAAATAGCCCAAACAAATCCACCCTACAATCTGCCCCAAAATACGCCAATAACACCGTAAGAAGTATCCGATATTGGAAAATGCGTCAAACAATTAAAAAGCACACGACTGAATCTATTATTTCCGATAGTAACGATGGTAGACCATATGCGGAAGTTAAAATTTGTGGAAAATCATATCATGGTTTGCTTGACAGTGGGGCTAATGTGTCAGTCTTAGGTAAAGGTTCGGAACAATATTTAAATTCTTCCGAGACTAAATTTTTTAATTTTCCTTCATCGGTGCAAACAGCTAATGGCAATAAAGTAAGTATTTTGGGGTACATTAAGGTACCTATTTCATTCGCTGGGAAAACTTGCTCTGTAATTTTACATTTGTCCCCAAAACTGAGTCAGGAATTATATTTAGGGGTAGATTTTTGGCGATTGTTTGATCTTTCAATAGGTTACTTTCCCATGAATAACTCGGTTTCTAATCTATTGTGCAACTCTAAATTCACTTCAGAATTGACTACAGGCCCATCAGATACAAGTATTTTACCAAAACATGATTTAACTCCGGAGCAACAACAAATTGTACAAAAAGCTATTGAAGAATTTCCCTCTCCAGCTCTGCTAGGTTTAGGAAAAACTAGTTTAGTAAAGCATACTATTGACGTTGGCTCCGCAAAGCCAGTGAAACAAAGATGAGACCCTGTATCACCAGCAGTGCAGGCGGATATTTATAAAGAGGTTGACAGAATGTTGTCATTGGGAGTCATCGAAGAGAGTTGTAGTTCGTGGAGTTCACCGATTGCAGTGGTTCGCAGACCAAACGGCAAGGTCAGATTATGTCTTGATGCCAGGAAGGTGAACGAGGTGACAGTGAGGGATGCTTATCCCCTACCCATCATTGATGGTTTGCTAGGGCGTCTAAACAAGACTCGTTTTATATCCAGTTTGGATTTAAAAGACGCCTTTTGGCAAATACCATTAGATGAGGGATCGAGGGATAAGACAGCCTTCACTGTCCCTGGTAGACCTTTGTACCAATTTACAGTCATGCCGTTTGGTTTGTGTAACGCGCCACAAACGATGTGTCGTTTAATGCATCGCGTGATCCCCCACGAACTACATGCTCAAATCTTCGTCTATTTGGACAATCTCCTAATTACCAGCGAAACTTTCGAGGAGCACATTATTCTTTTAAAAAAAGTGGCAATCCTGTTAAAACGCGCAAAATAAAATATTTAGGTTACATAGTGGGTGATGGAGTATTAAAGGTTAACCCAGATAAAGTTTCTGCCATAGCCACTTATCCGAAACCCAAAAATGTACGCCAAATAAGAAGATTCCTTGGTGTCACCGGTTGGTATCGGAGATTTATATCACGGTATTCGGAAATCGCATTACCATTGACAAGGTTACTGAAAAAGAATATAAAATTCAGCTGGTCCGAGGAAACCGAGAATTCATTTAATGAACTTAAAAATGCCTTATGCACTGCTCCAGTCTTAAATAATCCGGACTATACCTCACCCTTTTTTATTCAATGTGATGCGTCGAGTACAGGTGTAGGCGGTGTCCTTTTCCAAAAGAGCTCCAGCGGCGAAGAGCGTCCTGTTGCTTACTTTTCTCAAAAACTTAATGCAGCGCAGCGAAACTACAGCACTACAGAGTTAGAGTGTTTTGCGGCTGTATTGAGTCTTGGGAAATTTAGGCAATATGTAGAAGGATTCCCTTTTACCATCATCACTGATCACGCAAGTTTGAAGTGGTTGATGGGACAAAGGGATCTTTCTGGACGCCTCGCTCGCTGGAGTCTCAAAATGCAAGGGTTTAATTTCAAAATTGAGTACCGAAAAGGGAAGAAAAACGTGGTACCTGACGCGCTCTCACGAAATTTTGCCGAGCAAATAACTGTGGAATCAAAGTTTAGCCATAATCCTTTACATCTCGATTTAAATGCGTCAGATTTCGATTCAGATTTGTCATACTGTCAACTAAGAGACTCTATTATTATAAAGTCACCTGAAATGGTAACCAACATGCGAGTCATCGAAAATAAACTTTTTATCAGGTGATTTCAGTTGTTCGGATATTCCTACCACCAACCTCAGCACATCTCGGGATTAAAAAAACCGTCGAAATTCTTCGAAGATATTATTACTGGCCCGGCATGATAACAGATATCACTGATTTTGTACGAAGTTGTGACGTTTGTAAAACATCTAAACCAGTAAATAATATCACCCGACCTCCCATGGGTAATTATGTTGAAGCGGTTCGTCCCTGGCAACAAATATATATCGATTTTTTAGGGCCATATCCCCGGTCCGAAAATGGCAATAAGTATATATTTATAGTATTAGATAAACTATCTAAATTTGTTCTCATAGAACGAATGCGGGATGCTACGACTATCAACGTAATTAAATTTCTTGAACATCGCATCTTTAATTTATTTTCAGTGCCGGAAATTATTGTAAGTGATAATGGCAAACAATTTATTGCTAAAAGTTTTGCTGATCTCTTAGTAAAATATGGTGTTAAGCATATTCGTACGCCGAACTATCATCCACAGGCAAATGCTTCTGAACGGGTGAATAGATCAGTGTTAGCAGCAATTCGATCCTATTTAAATGGAAGTCACCCTGATTGGGATAAACACGTGCATTCCATTAGTTCAGCAATTAGAAATGCAGTACATGACAGTACAAACTACTCACCACATTTTATCGTTTTTGGACAACATTTTATGGGACATGGAACAAATTATGAACTCTTGCGAAAATTAAACTGTCTTGAAGATAAAAACATCGAAATATCTAACTCTGATCGGCAAGATATGATTCATAAAAAAGTTTTACAACATCTGCAAAACACTCACGAGCAAAGTGCACACCGGTACAATTTGAGAAGTCGCAACCGCAACATTAACGTCGGAGATACAGTCTTTGTTCGCAACTACGCCCAGAGCGATGCGGTTAATAAAATATCAGCAAAATTATCTCCTAAATTTATTAAAGCTAGAATACTTAAAAAAATAGGAAATGTAGCATTTGAGGCCGTTGATCTAAAGAATAAAAGTTTAGGGATATATCATGGAAAGGATATCCGAACATAGATGTTTGATGGAGACTATCAAGAACATGAAATTGTTTTGTTGTTGTTGTGATAATTGGTTTGTTGAAACTATTCGGTTTCTTTAAGTTGAATTTATTTTTAGCCCGGCATGAGACATCTCATGGGTGTGGGTCTGCCCCACGATTTGTTACGAATAGTCGTATCAATATTAATGATTTCAAATGGTAGTCGAAACGAATAATCAAACCCAAATCTTACTGATATTGAAATATTACATAATATGTTGTACAGGCTGACATTATAGTATCCTTATAGTGTCAGTATGGTGTATCACGAATAAAGTATTTTGTTTACCCTAATTGATTATATATGATTATTCGAATGCTACAAAAACAGGTTAGAATACAACTGTAAAACGTGCACATTGGTCAGAAGTAGAAAGTGAATCAATCAACGAAAATATACCGGATCAATGGAAAAGATACCGGATAAGGCAACGGAGCTTAGAAGGGCGAGATCACAGTTATCGTTAAACAGCGACACCATGGATACAGAAAAAATTAAGTTAACTGCGGAAAACTACAGATTAAAAGAAAAAGTTAACAAAATGGAAGCTCAAATAGCAAGAATGAATGAACAATTTAATGTAGCCTTACTATAAAAAAACATGGAGGAGCCCACAACAATTATTAGGAATGCCAGCGTCAAAAATCTAACGGTCGAAACAACTGAAGTCTCTAACCGTTTTGAACGATTGGAACAACCAATATAGAAATGAATCCGAAGACGCTAACGTAAGTGGTGATGAAGAAACACCATTCCAAGTAGTAAAGCGTAAAAACCAAAATAAAATAGAAAAATGGACACAACAACATCTAAAAATATATTCGTCATATAACAACAGCAATAACAATTAAAACAACAACAAAAACAGAAACCAACTACAATACAACAGCACATTCAAACAACAATAAAGATGATTCATCCGAGATGACGACATAGAAAAGTATGCGGCCACCACCCATACACATATATCATCAAGAAATAAAAAATACGATTGTGGTGATCAAAGGATCGAACATCAAAAACTTCAATATCAAACGGGTGAATAAAGACAAACACACACTACAAATTGATACCTTAGAAAACTTCAACGCAGCAAAAGAGGTATTAAAAAAGTAGATACTAATTATTTCACGTATACCCCAAAAGCAGAAAAACCGAAATCAATTGTTTTAAAAGGACTACATGAAGATGAAAATACAATTGACATCAAAGCGGCCATAGAAGAGCACAACATAAAGGTGGTGAATGTAACACAATTAAAAACTAAACATGCAATGAAAAAATAAATCAAATTACCATTATATATCGTACAATGTTCACCAGACACAAACATGGGACTCATCTACAGCATCAAGAGATTAAATTACCAAACTGTTACATGGGAAACATTAAAAAAATAAGACGATATCACACAATGCTACCAATGTCAACGTTTTGGACACGTTGTAGCAAATTGCAACCTCCAATATCGTTGTGTTAAATGTGATAATCAACACGAGCCGGGAAATTATGAGGTTAAAGACAAAATTACCAAAGAGGAAATATACTGTGTAAATTGAAGAGTAAAGGGACACCCAGCCTCATATACAGGATGCCCAACATATCAATCTACACTAACACGACTACGTGAAAAAATTTAGGAGAAACGAGCACAAATACACAAACCGGCTCAAATACATACAAATCACAAAAAATACTTATGTCAATAAAGAGAATGGAATCTTTGCGGAGATGTTAAGCGGTAAAAAACAAAAGACAACAACAACAACAGACGCAAATAATTGCACAATACAACAATTAACTGCAAAAATGAATAAAATGGCTGACACAATTTGCCAACAAGGAGAACAAATAGTACAACTCTTAGGGTTAATACAAAAATTAACAGAATGAATAACGCAAATAATAATAATAAATTAAAAGTGGTGGCGATTATCGTTAATTCCATCATTAGCAATCAACGTAAAATTAACTTATTAAACTTTATACAAAATAATAATTCAGATATAATGCTTCTTAGTGAAACTAAATTAAATAACAAACATCAATTAACTCTAAAAGATTACATAATAATAAGACAAGACAGAGCCGAAAAAAAAGAGCGGATGGCACAGCAATGATAATTAAAAACCAATATAATTTTCAACAAATAAATACAAATATAAACAATAATAAAGCAGGAGTCGAATACACTACAACAAAAATTAAATTAAAAAACATTAATATGTCCCTTGAGCAAATATGCATATAACAACAACAGGAAATAAACCGTTATGACGAGAGTACTTTAAAAGAGAATAACTCATATAAAAACTAAAGAAAAAATATTCATGATAACGTAAAGTGGTTATATGCATTAGAGGGTTAATTTATATACACAAGTCACGGTGTGCAGGAAGCCGAAAAAAGTTGGTCTAAAATGCCGAAAAAAATTAGCGTCATACAGCATACTCTACAGTGTCATAATCCATTAAACAGAAAATCGTACCTGATCATTTAACAAAGAAATCACGAAAAAACGCGATTTTTTAAATTTTAATTGAAAATATCATTTCGGCGGCCAATTTAAAGAGGAAGAAATTACAGATGATACAACTTTTATACTTTTTCCTTAATCTGTATTCCTTTAACTACAAAATGAACCCTATAAAAAACAAAATACTGATTTTTACGATAACTAGTTTTTTTGTTTTACAACCAAAAATAGTAACATACTATTTGTAATGACATACTCATTATTTTCGGTCGTAGCAACCTGAAGAGTAGACCTTACGTTTCTGTACGAAACCGAATTACCAACACAAACTCTCAAAGAGATTTCTCATTTTTGGGAGTTGATACACTTTGTATTGACTCTGCGGGAAAGAAAAGGGGGAGGGGATTAATATTTTCTAATTTTGCTGGGTAGATATATTATGAGTGTGACTCCATTATTTTTCTGATTTGCCAAATCGAAAATAATGAGTATGTCATTACAAATAGTATGTTGTCTATAAAAAGCCGAAAACATTTTATATTAAATCAGACAATTTTTAACTTCGTAAATATTTAAATTTTGATATTTTTATCCTTTATTTGATATTTTTATCTTTTTAGCTGTTTTTTTATACTATTTTGTGTTCACAAAAATAGTTTTTTATGTAACACGTTTTCGAAATTCACACAAAAAATTCATATACAAACTCATAACTGCACGAGAGTTTGTGAGTTTCACTATTTTAAACTACTTATATATAATCACTTAATTGAAACCATAAAAACTATTTGGGATGTAATATTACTGTTCATATTACACTAAATTCTAGAATTAAATCACTAAGATAAACAACTATAAACTTATAATTCTAGACTTACCAAAATTAAATCAGCACATTGCAAATGAAAATTGTTCATATATAACGGTTTACTGTTATATTTTTTACTGTTTGTGTGTTCTTGAATAGTCAATCAGAAGCACATTTTTTTAATTTCACAAAACCAATTCAAATTCACTACGATCAACAAAACGAAAGTCTGTGTGTTTCACTATTTATTACGTTGTGTGGAATTCACTAAATTGTTAATAACTTTTAAACTATTGTAGATGTAATAATTTTATTCACTAAACATTATTCTAGAATTTAAGCACTACCCTAATCCACCATAAAAAATTATAAAAACTAAAAATAATTTTTATATCAAAAAATCAACTATTCACTATCACTTAATTTAAACTTAATTAATACACTACACTATATTATTTTTTTTTTTATTTTTTTTATTTTTTTTATTTATTTATTTATTATAATACAATCTGTGGATTTTTTAAAATCCAGTGTCGACTGATAACAATTTAATATATTTACAACATTAATACATATTTAAAGGAAAAAAGAAAAACTAAAATTAATATTATATTGAAACTTATTATTTAAACTTAACAAAACTCAAAATCAAATTCAAAACATGGTCTCAAAAATATTTTTTTCTCCCAACGTCTTAAAAGCCTCTAGTTTTAATAATGTTTTTGGGTATTAAAGTTGGCCTTTTTCTTACTATTTTAAAAATGTGTGTGTTGCTAAGCTACACTTTTAATCCTAGGTATAAAAGTACGTAATTTTAATACTAGGAGAAAAATAGTATGCGTAGCCGAGCAAAAGCAAAGATTGCGAGTCAAACACAATGCAATATTCCAACCAAACAAAAGTCATGACCTCCTTAGTTTCACAAAATATTTCAACAAAATTAGTTTCAATTTTGAAGTTTTAATTACATAATTTTGTACTTACTCGTATAATTAGTAATATACAACCGACACGACATGATCTCTTCGTTGGAGAAAAAATAGTATGTGTTATTCGGATTAAAAGTAACTTTGTTTGACTCGCAATCTTTGCTTTTGCTCGGCTACGCTGCGCTTCGCCTCGCATGCAAATATAATTGCTCGTCAAACAAAGTATCACTTTTAATCCTAATGACACAATGTACTATTGTTGAGAAAATATATTTGAGAACGGTAAATTATTATTGATTTTATTAATAATGTTTTTGGGTATTAAAGTTGGCCTTTTTCTTACTATTTTAAAAATGTGTGTGTTGCTAAGCTACACTTTTAATCCTAGGTATAAAAGTACGTAATTTTAATACTAGGAGAAAAATAGTATGCGTAGCCGAGCAAAAGCAAAGATTGCGAGTCAAACACAATGCAATATTCCAACCAAACAAAAGTCATGACCTCCTTAGTTTCACAAAATATTTCAACAAAATTAGTTTCAATTTTGAAGTTTTAATTACATAATTTTGTACTTACTCGTATAATTAGTAATATACAATCGACACGACATGATCTCTTCGTTGGAGAAAAAATAGTATGTGTTATTCGGATTAAAAGTAACTTTGTTTGACTCGCAATCTTTGCTTTTGCTCGGCTACGCTGCGCTTCGCCTCGCATGCAAATATAATTGCTCGTCAAACAAAGTATCACTTTTAATCCTAATGACACAATGTACTATTGTTGAGAAAATATATTTGAGAACGGTAAATTATTATTGATTTTATTATTTTATTTTTTAAGAGCATTTTTTTACTATTATGTGTTGTCCGGTTGACGATTGACCACAGAATCAACTTTTACCACATGGACGCATCGGTTGCAAATATTTCGAAAACATCTGTTTCAGCATTGAAACGTGCTGACGGCGCCCTTGATGGTGGATCCATATTTACAAGCTGACTTATTGGCGAGCGTCTTCAAATCGAACTCGACATTAGTTGTCCTATATGGAATTGGACTCCCATTAATTCCATATTGTGGTTCTAAATGAGCCCCGTCGCCATCTCGGAGAAAATTGTCTTTACTAATCTGAAGTCAATGTAAGCAAACAAGGCCACCGGACCTGATGGAATCTTAGTTCGAATATTGAAGGAGTTTGGAATGGAATCTCGCTCTAGAACGGGCAGGACTCGATGACCACCAGGTGGATTAACAGCTATCTCAATGACCGAAAAATCAGCGTCGTGCTTAATGGGAGATCATCATCGACGCACTCCCCAAACGCCGGTTTCCCTCAGGGATCACCTTTGTCAACGACCCTGGTTTTGCTATACAGCAACGATTTGCTGGATAGCACTGTAAATCATATCCATAGCTTTGCGGATAATGCCACATTGCATTCTTCTATTTCATTCGAGGCAGAGCCTAGCATTACAAATGTAAATAATAAACGGCCAGATGTCGTAATTTCTCTTAATTCCGATTTAAGTACAATATATGAGTTGGGTAACAACAACTTAGTACAATTTAACGAAAAAAAGACACAAATATGCACATTTTGAAGTAAAAAACGTCTCAACGACTACCCAATTGTGGTAAAAAACCATATCCTTGTGGGATGCAGCTTAATTCGACTGCTTGGTGTTCAAATAAGGAACAAATTCAAATGGAATGAACAAATTGTTGCATTGGATAAATCAGCTTAAAAAAAACTCGGGTTCCTGAATCGATGCAAAAGGTTTTTTAAATCGCATAAATTCTTCAGATATATGTATAAAACCTTCATCCTATTGGCATAGCCAATGGTGCCTTGCAATAAAGTGGAACCAAACGATGGTATGTAATTTTTTTCAAGAAAATCTCTTAAGGCTAACAGGGTGTTCTATGATGACATTTAGTATAAAAAATTAAAATCTGCCGGCGATTTGTCCTTAAGCTGTCCTAACTATTTCTAAAAGCATTAATAAGCATTGCCAATGGTGTCTTGCAATGAAGTGGGACCCAACGATGATATGTAATATTTTTCAAGAAAATCTCTTGAGGCTAACGGGGTGTTCTATGATGACATTTAGTGTAAAAAATTAAAATCGGCCGTCGATTTGTTCCTAAGCTGTCCTAACTATTTCTAGAAGCATTAATAAGCATAGCCAATGGTGCCTCGCAATGAAGTGGGACCCAACGGTAATATGTAATTTTTTTTCAAGAAAATCACTTGAGGCTAACAGGATGTTCTATGATGACATTTAGTGTAAAAAATTAAAATCGGCCGTCGATTTGTTCCTAAGCTATCCTAACTATTTCTAAAGGCATTAATAAGCATTGCCAATGGTGCCTTGCAATGAAGTGGGACCAAACGATGATATTTAATTTTTTTCAAGAAAATCTCTTGAGGCTAACAGGATGTTCTATGATGACATTTAGTGTAAAAAATTAAAATCGGCCGTCGATTTGTTCCTAAGCTATCCTAACTATTTCTAAAGGCATTAATAAGCATTGCCAATGGTGCCTTGCAATGAAGTGGGACCAAACGATGATATTTAATTTTTTTCAAGAAAATCTCTTGAGGCTAACAGGATGTTCTATGATGACATTTAGTGTAAAAAATTAAAATCGGCCGTCGATTTGTTCCTAAGCTGTCCTAACTATTTCTAAAAGCATTAATAAGCATAGCCAATGGTGCTTTGCAATGAAGTGGGAGCAAACGATGATATGTAATTTTTTCAAAAAAATCACTTGAGGCTAACAGGATGTTCTATGATGACATTTACCTAGTGTAAAAAATTAAAATTGGCCGTCGATTTGTTCCTAAGCTGTCCTAACAATTTCTAGAAGCATTAATAAGCATTGCCAATGGTGCCTTGCAATGAAGTGGGACCAAACGATGATATGCAATTTTTTTCAAGAAAATCTCTTGAGGCTAACAGGATGTCCTATGATGACATTTAGTGTAAAAAATTAAAATCGGCCGTCGATTTGTTCCTAAGCTGTCCTAACTATTTCTAGAAGCATTAATAAGCATTGCCAATGGTGCCTTGCAATGAAGTGGGACCAAACGATGATATTTATTTTTTTTCAAGAAAATCTCTTGAGGCTAACAGGGTGTTCTATGATGACATTTAGTGTAAAAAATTTAAATCGGCCGTCGATTTGTTCCTAAGCTGTCCTAACTATTTCTAAAAGCATTAATAAGCATAGCCAATGGTGCCTTGCAATGAAGTGGGAGCAAACGATGATATGTAATTTTTTCAAGAAAATCACTTGAGGCTAACAGGATGTTCTATGATGACATTTACCTAGTGTGTAAAAAATTAAAATAGGCCGTCGATTTGTTCCTAAGCTGTCCTAACAATTTCTAGAAGCATTAATAAGAATAGCCAATGGTGCCTTGCAATGAAGTGGGACCAAACGATGATATGCAATTTTTTTCAAAAAAATCTCTTGAGGCTAACAGGATGTCCTATGATGACATTTAGTGTAAAAAATTAAAATCGGCCGTCGATTTGTTCCTAAGCTGTCCTAACTATTTCTGGGAGCATTAATAAGCGTAGCCAATGGTGCCTCGCAATGAAGTGGGACCCAACGGTAATATGCAATTTTTTTCAAGAAAATCACCTGAGGCTAACAGGATGTTCTACGATGAGATTTAGTGTACAAAATTAAAATAGGCCGTCGATTTGTTCCTAAGCTATCCTAACTATTTCTAAAAGCATTAATAAGCATTGCCAATGGTGCCTTGCAATGAAGTGGGACCAACCGATGATATGTATTTTTGTTGAGGAAAATCTCTTGAGGCTAACAGGGTGTTCTATGATGACATTTAGTGTAAAAAATTAAAATCGGCCGTCGATTTGTTCCTAGCTGTCCTAACTATTTATAACAGCTTTAATAAGCATTGCCAATGGTGCCTTGCAATGAAGTGGGACCAAACGATGATATGTAATTTTTTCACGGAAATCTCTTGAGGCTAACAGGGTGTTCTATGATGACATTTGGTGTAAATAATTAAAATCGGCCGTCGATTTGTTCCTAAGCTGTCCTAACTATTTCTAAAAGCATTAATAAGCATTGCCAGTAGTGCCTTGCAATGAAGTGGGACCAAACGATGATATGTAATTTTTTCAAGAAAATCTCTGGAGGCTAACGGGGTGTTCTATGAAGACATTTAGTGTACAAAATTAAAATCGGCCGTCGATTTGTTCCTAAGCTGGCCTAACTATTTCTGAAAGCAAAAATTAGCATTGCCAATGGTGCCTTGCAATGAAATGGGACCAAACGATGATTTGTAATTTTTTTGAAGAAATTCTCTTGAGGCTAACAGGGTGTCTTATGAGGACATTTATTGTACACAAATTAAAATCGGCTGTCGTTAAAAAATTATTTATTTATAAACAAAAAAAAACTGTTAATAACAATTGTGGCTTAAATAATAATTCGAGTGATTAATTATTAACAATACTGAATTAATATTTATTTCATACTATACCGAAAATCAATGTTTACGTGATTGATTTCAGTCCGGGAAATGAATCATTACGTCAGAGAACAAAAGTGTCTGGAAAACGAGCTATAACAGTAGAGTAGACTGTAAAACCAAAAAAAAAAAAAAAATAACTAAGGTAACTTGATAATTTGAAAATCATTTGGATTGATTTTCTTTAAATTTCAAATTCATGTTTTTACTTTAATATTCAATTTTAAATGAAAAAATCGAATTAATGTCCCATGTAGTATAAAAAAAAAACGTTGTACGTTACACGTATGTTAAATGATCGTTACAGTACTCGTTCAAAATTCTGGACTCGGCTCCTTCGTCGCCTCGTCCATAAACGTCGAACTCGTACTTACAACAACTCATTTACCGCCCTTGTGACGTAAATAACTATTTTGTTTGTATTTGAAAATGCAGGCAAAAATTTCTTAAATCCTTCTAAATTGTCTATAAATAAAATAATTTGTTATTAACAAATTATTGTTCAATAAACAATTGTATTTTTTTATTAATAAATACAATTAAATCACTTGAAAATGATTTTGGTGTAAATTAAGAATTTATTATTATAAATATATTCAAAATTTTATTTGATTTTCGCTAAGATATCTTTATATTGTTATAAACAAATTAATTTGTTAATAATAAATTTAACAAATGAGTGGTATTTCTAATAATTTTCACGTGCTGCATAGTAAAGCTACGTCAAAAATTTATTTGTTGTGTAGATCAATATGCATTCAATTTCCTTTGGTCTTCATAATATAAAATAACCGTTTTTCGATGAATTGTTGTTATATGAATTGTGGTTTCGTAGAATTTTCGGGGTACCGTAATTTAGCATTGAACGAATATCTTTTTTTCTTTTCTGCTGATATTTTATAATGAAACAAACATTGGCCAATAGTAGGTAGCTGGAAAAGTGCATGTTTGGTAACTTGTTTACATGTATCTGATATGCTTCTTAAACCACAAAATTGTATATCACTAGTGCTACGATATTTTAAAGAGAACAGATTAGCCTGTTCGTAAATTAAATTACTTTATAGATGTTAATGGAGGAAATACAAGTTAAGTTTTTTAAAATCTTCCCTTTTCATTTTCAAAATTACTAGTTTCACTTTGGTAAAATTAATTGGTTTTAATGTTTTGATCACAGTGACAATTGTTTCTGTTTATTATTCGGTTCCTATTCTGAGGAATGCACGAGTCAAACCAAAGAATAATGTTCTTCACTGCTGGATTATTAAAAGCAAACAATTTCAAAATGTTTATTAACGCTTATGCTAAATCATTACTACCGCTCATGGCCTATCGTGCCATATTGCACAACACGTGAATTTATTAACATTACTCAGTAAGCCGATAAATTATAAACAGAAAATTTATGTTTATAAAAACAATTAGATACGTGTGTCCGAGGTAGGACAAACCCATTCTGTAGATTGTAACACAGTACGGGCGTAAACCCATCTCTACTGGGTCGATCAATATCCCTTTCTGTTTTTGCCAACCTATTATTGTACTCGTGTTTCTAGTATTTGGCAATTTAAAGGATACCATTTTCTGTAACATTAAAGTATTACGTTGTGTTTTGTGTGGTAATTGCTTTTCGGTAACTTCAATTTCGCTTAACCCTTTCCCGGTCCGAATACACCATTGTCTATGTAAAATTCGTGTATGAAAGAGACTTATGTCAAAAGTTCATTTTTGTATTTCTTTTGGACCAGCCTACACATTTGTGCATACCATTTGAACTTGCTTTCGTCCGAAAGAAATCACTATAGATATAGTCCAAGCAACACAATTGTGTGGGTTGATTTTAAGATACCGTAAGGTTCAGCTAATTTAAATGTTAACAAATGATTATACATTTTTCTAAAGTGTTTCCGATTTAAGTACATTCCAATAAAATCCCTTAGTTTTGGAAAATAAAATATTTTTTATAGGAGAAAAACCACCCACACATTTGTGTACGTTGGACTGAAGCTCATTAAATTAATAATATCTCAAATAAAAGTGAAGACCGTTTTAGTAAAAAAACTAAATTTGTACTTTTATTTCCTTAAACTCGTACAAGCAAATCACATAAAATCTTAAAATTAATAGTAGAATTCATTTGAAAATTAAACTCATAGACAATAAAATAACTAGCATAGGATGATTCCTATGCTATAAAGTTAGTTTTATTCTCTATGATTTTATTTTTAAGAAGTGATGATTCACTTCTTCAAAATATGAAACTGTTTAAAACAGTTTTTCTGTGCAGCCAGGCACAAATATATATTGCATTTTTCGCACCGACAGCGTGTTCTAGCTTTACAACTTTCCAACCTACAATGTCTGGCACTTCGTAACGAATCGAACACTGGCCAATGATCGTATCCATCTGATCTTTTTCCGGTACATGGTAGAGACGAACACAACCGTGAGGTGCGGGAATTTTCCATCTCATCTTCCTCACTGCTGTTTTCCCTCCTGTTTCTATTAACACTGGCAATTAATGCCCCAGCCACTTCTAGTCTAAAGTCTAACAAATCCATTATACGATTTTTGGGCACTTTACAATCAACACAGTCTTGGCGGTACTCCATCCAAGCATTGACGAGTGCCAAATCAATCATATGGTTAATGACCTTGAGTGTCCATTTTCTGGATTTTATAGAAGTTCTGTAGTACTCGAGCATTTGGTCGACTAAGTCGACCCCACCCATATTCTGATTATACTGATAGATTATATTTGGACACGTAATTGGCATGTACGACTTCTTTGGTTTATTCCAACGGTTAACGGTCGTTGTTGGATTAGTTCCAGATATGGTAGAAAGTGCGGTGACACATTTTGTGTCTCTCCATTTAACACATGTCACTTCTTTAGTTCCATTATTATACAACAGCTCCTGGATTTCACCTCTTGCCATAAGCCGGTCTGCCTTAAAATTTGCATTTTTTATGCGATTAGTCATAATCGTTCCTAAAACAAAATAATTTATTATTATGAATATATAACAATGCAAACATTTAAATAAAAGTTTACCTGTGGCATAGTATCCCAATTCTAATAGTTCGAACAATAGTGGCACAGTTATGAAATACCTATCAAAAAATATGAAACTTCCTTTGGGAATGGTACTGATTAGTCGTAAAACCACAGCTGGCCCTAAACCCAAAGATCGGTTGCCAAGAACAGTTTTTTCGCCTTGGTATAATTCAAAATCGACTACTAAACCCTTAGACGTAGTTATTAGGAAATTTTTTAACCCAACCGGCCTTGGTTTGTTCCTTACGTACTGGCGATATGGACATCGCCCGGTGTACGGGATCATTTGCTCATCGACCGAATAAGCACATACTTTTCTGGGTAAAGCTCGACACCTTTCTCGCACAGTATTAATTATTGGTTGAATCTTCCAAAATGAGTTAGTTGAATTTGCCGATGTTTCGTTTACATCCAGGTAATGTAAAGCTGCTCTAAGTTTTTTAAATCGTGTTTTCGAAATTGTGTTTGCAATTAATTCGACGCGCAATCCTTTTCTCCAATACATATCCATTCGCGGATATCGAATACAGCCTATTAGCAGGAAAACACCATATAATTTTTTTAATTCTAACACCGTGGTTTTCAACTCAGCACCATAATTTTTTAAATGATACATATTGGTATATGTTGCAGCATCTGTAAAGTGACTTTCCGGAAAATAAGGCATTAGGCTTGGGTTTCACCTGACAGGAATTTTTCTTCGAATATACCGGAATACCATACGTTTTTAGGCTGTGAATTAACGTTATTTTCATATCCGATTTCGGTGATTTGGTCGTCATTATTTTCATTGTGGTTTTCGGATAAATTTGAGTTTTCCTCACTCTCTTGTACAACACAATCATTTGGCACATCATCTTCTGAATCTGATGCCGATTCTTCTAAAATGCGTTGTAGTTCGGCTTCATCAACTTGCCATTGGCCGGACTTGAACAAAACTAAAAAAGAAAAATTAAATAAAACTGTAGTAGTTGAAGTTTAGCATACACAATTGTGTATGTCTATATATTTTTTTTTTTTTTTTTTTTTTTTTTTTTAATCACTTTATTCAACATTACAATAAATTTACAAAAGTAAGCAGTTATACACAATTAATAATTACATATATAAAAATAGAAAAATAAATTCAATGGAAAATTGAAAACTGATATACATACATACTTATAATATCTTAATATCTAACATCATATAATACACAATACATAAGCGTTATGTTGAATATAGGTAGGTGAGACTGAGACAAAAAATGTCTATACTGAACCACCTTCAATTTAAAAATTTGAACCAATAAGAATCATGAAGAGGAAGGAAACAATAAAAAAGAAATGCTTTACCAGTCACGAAAGTTAATTCTTTTATTTTTTTTTATTTTTTTACGCTCATCTCTGTACGTCGAATAATTTCTCCTTTGTTTAGAATTTTCCTTTGTTTAGAATAGTATGACTCCCAATAACAATACTACTGAACAACTTGGAACAAACTTTTAACATCATCCTGTTGAAATAACCATTCCTTCAACAAAACACTGAAACGTTTGGCCGACTGCTCATTCTGAATAGCTAGAGGTAATTTATTAAAAAGAGTTGGAGCACTTGAAATATAAAAGTGCCTGAAGTACTCTTTGCGAGTAAACGGCACAACACAAGAACTTAATTCTAATCCTTAAATTGTACAAGTACGGTTTCACTACTTTATGCCCGCTACGCGCAAAGAAAAGGTTCAATACTTTATAGACATACAAATACCGAAGAGGTAGCACTTGACTCTTCTGAAATAAGGTAAAACTATGAGCAGTACGCTTACGGTTAAAAATAATTCTTAAAGCGAATTTCTGTGCTATTGTTAAAGGTTTAATGTTAGTGACATAGGCTCCACCATAGACAACAAGACCATACTCAATCTTTGAATTAAAAATGCCATAATAAACTTTGAGTAACACATCAAACGGACAAATTGATCGAAGTAGATAAAGCTTTCTAAGAGCCAAATACAAATAACCTTTAACATTACTTATATGAGATTTAAAATTCAATTTACTATCAATCGTTATTCCTAAGTATTTAAATTCTTCGACAAATTGTATTTTAAAGCAATGGTTTGAATCCTTAGAGCTAGTGCACTCATCATCATGATAAAATACGTTCAAATCTCTAGTCACTCTTGACCCTATGTTGAAAATCATGCCTCTAGATTTATCACTTTAACGCAATTGATGATTAGAAAACCAGGCATGTGATACTATCAAGTCGGCATTCATTTTGTATTCCAGTTCATCTATACTATCCGCAGAATAAACCAAAGCAATGTCATCCGCAAATGCTACAACTTTACCATACAAATTCAAATGAAAAAAAGAATTCACATAGACTAAAAATAGTAAAGGACCAAGGACAGAACCCTGAGGGACACCTGAAAGAATTTCATTAAAGTCACTAGCACAATCACCTATTATAACTCTCTGAGATCTCTTTTGAAGGTAGGATTTCATGCAGTTGTATACAACACCTCTAAATCCAATACGCCACAGTTGGTCTAATAATATTTCATGGTTAACGGAATCGAAAGCCTTAGATATATCAAGAAAAAGTACACCCACTGCTTTTCCATTATTTAAAGAATCGTATATCAAATTAAAAAATGCCAAAAGCGCCGCTTCCGTGCTTAGACCCTTTCTAAAACCAAATTGGGAGTCACTTAAAAATCTAAGTTTATCCAAATATGAAACAATACGAGTTTTCATCAATTTTTCAAAAACTTTTGAAATTGTTGATAACTGTGAAATTGGGCGGTAATTTGTCATAAGCAGTCTATCATTTTTCTTAAACAGTGGGGTAACATTTGCACATTTCAATATGTTGGGGAATACACCAGTTATTACACTGCGATTAAAAATGTGAGCAAGTAAATAACAAATATTTAAAGCTGTTTGTTTAAGAATTTTCGAATTAATTCCATCGAAACCACTGGAGTTTTTATTGTTTAGAGATGCGATAGTATAAAATAGTTCTTCAGGAGTAAATTCCTGGAATTTGAAAGTTTCTCTTTGCCACTTAACATAACAATGCGAAGCAGAACCATAGTGCAAATTACCCAATGAACCAATAAAATGACGGTTAAATAGATTACAGATATCCAAACAATTCGTAATTAAGTTACCATGTACGTCAAGTATCGAAGATATTATTTCAGATTTACAAGAATCCTCACCAACTAATGAATTAACTACTTTCCATTGTTTTTTACTGTCTTGAGAGCAATTTTGAAATAGAATCATATAATAATTCGAACGTTCAGTATTTATTGCTACTCTACACTTTTCATTAACATACTCAAAACGATTAACTAGGTTAGCATTCAGAGGATGTTTCCTAAGTTTATTAGACAATTTATTTTTCAAGTTAACCAGTAAATATAGTTTATATGACATCCAAGGAGCTATTTTTAATCTCTTGATATTATGTCGCTTTTCAAACTTGCTACTCTCAATGCAAACTTTAAATATGTCAAAGAACTTATTCATTGAATCATTCACACAATTTGACAAGAACACATCATCCCACACTTGACACTGCAAAAGATCATTAAAAATGTCATAATTAATTATAGATACGCATCGACTGGTTTTATTTGAATTTAGGTCTAAAAAGCCTTTAAGGCTGTATGGTACTCAAAAAAAATTTCTGTTTTGGTATCGATATTTAAATGTCCAAAAATGCGTCTAAACTGTGTCTATACTAAAGAAAAATATCGTTTTGTATTTTTGTTTTATTTTGATGTAAAATAAATATAACTGTATGTCGACTTGTCTTATTTCCCTTTTTTCCAGAATAAAATTATAAACTATTTCGGTTATTCATTTTCGTTGTTTCTATGGCAACTCAGTATGTTAAAATGTATAATTTATTATAAAACGATAAGATCCTGGACATTCACCATTTTTTGGGATTAGCCATCTCGTAGAGTAAAAGGAAATCAAAAATTAGCCGAGGTCAGACCCATTTTTGACAAAAAAAAATTTATTTATCGATACTGATTTTTTTCGTATCGATAAATATGTCGATATTCTTAGTATTTTGATTATATCTTTCTTATTTTATTATTAATCTTTATAATCGTGAATTAATCCCTCAAAAATATCTTTCTGCATAGGTCAATATAAAAGATATACATGGTTTCGTGAGAAAAACTTAAGAAAATTGAATTTTCCGTAAGCACCATTATCCAAAATTTCGTCAACTTTGAATTTTTATTACGGATAAACTATAAATAATTTTGAAATAATCCTGTATTAATCCCTCAAAAATACCTTAAGCTTTATCAATAGAAAAAAAAATTTGTGAATTGATAAATATTTGTAGCCACAAATTGATTTTTGCGATACCCTTATTTTGGTAAAATGAGTACCATACAGCCTTAATTGAAAGTGTCAATAGGATCGGTAAATGATCTGACACCTGAACGTTTGCTGTATCTCCTATAATTAATAATTGCTTAGCACCGAATCGATAAAATGCATGATCAATACATGTCGAGCTATTATTTACTATACGAGTAGGTGTATTAATCAAAGAGCAAAGCCCAAAAGATGATAAAGTCATCATGTAATTGTCTATTGCATTGCTTGACGACAAAATATCTATATTGATATCACCGACATAAAGAAAATTTTTTGATTTACGAAATTTATTTAGGATCGGAACAGTATCGATTAAATAGTTATCAATAGAGCACCAATATTTAACACCAATTACCAAGTTATCCAAACTTTTATTTATTTGTTGTATATTATTAACGAAACACACAATGTTTAATGAATATTATTCAATAAACAAATAAATAATTAGTTAATTGTTTCTGTATTTAATTTTACTTACCTTTGTATGGCGCATCCATTGTAAAATTATCACTTTTTCGGTTAGAAATTTGACAGATAAATTATATTTCCCATAAAACATTTAATGAATTATATAATATTTAAAGTATCGAATCACAGATGGAAGCATAATTTAATAAAAAGAAAAACTAGCAAAACGAATTAAGCCGTTTATATTAACGCCTTCCATACCCCCACAAATGTGTATGTTGGTCAGTGATTATTATTTATATTACAAAACATTAGCACCATTTAGTTGAAGACACAATTGTGTATATTGAACTTGAACTCATATTAAATTTAAATCGAAAACTCCATTTTAAGGTATACACATTTGTGTACGGTGAACTTACATTACAACATAAAAAAAAAATATTTGAACTCGAAAGGGTTAAATTTATTTGACCTGAAACATGATCTGGGTTGCTGATGAAGAAGTGGTAATGGCCTTTCGGCTGCACCTTTAGTGAATTTTATTTTTAATTTTGTTATAAACTTTTAATTGATTTAAATATGTATGTGCTTACTTTGTTTACTTTATATGTTCATGTTTGACTTGTCATAACAGTGCATTGGGTTAAAATCAGGATCTAAATCTGAATCGTTTGTATTTATGTCAGAACATGAACCGCTTAAATTTATTTGTTTTAATATCTTAAATACAAATTCGATGGTTATTGATTAAATAATTAAAATTTTTAGTTTAAATTATTGACTATACAATGTTTTTTAATTATTAGAAATATTTATTTTGACCAAATTCTGTATTTAAAAAAAATACTTAAGAAACTTCCACACACCATAAAAATTAATGACAAAAGATTACAAGAGGGTTACAATTATAATAGTATCCTACATGTTAAACGGCTTTCATTTTGGATTTTTTATTAAAGAATTTTTAAATTATGTAGTGCGAAGAAGTTCATTGATTTCATTTTCTAAATAGATTAGCCCATAACTAATCTAAAAAACTGTTTATCAATCAGTCATCTAACACTATAAACAAATAAAAACTAAATTTAAGAGGCTTACTCTTCCACTTCCGATGCAATAGATCGAACTGGTGATTCTCAAAGTTAATAAGGTTGTTTCTTCACACAATATACACACGACACAATTTAAAATATCTACCTTTCACATACGCGTACGAAGCAAGAATTAAACAGGTTGAGAAAAAACCTTCTATATATACAAAAATAGCACATGATGTAGAACAAAAACTTTTTTTTCGTCTCAATCTCTGCAATCTTTTCTGGGGCTCTAGGCACTCCCAACTCTTTCGCAGTTCCCTTTTAACGTCCTACCTTACGCCGTTAGAACAAAAACTTTCATTGGTTTAAATTTGGAGATACACTAAATCAGAACAAAAGCTTTTCGACAGTCTTATTAAACAACGTAAAATTACACAAAACAACGTACAATATGTATACGTATAAAAATGTTCTAATGCATACAGATGGTATTTAATATTGGACATACAACCTAAATGAACGTTTTATATAAGCAGTTGTGTGGACTTAAACTAAAATGCACACTGTTTAATTTAAAAACTATGGCACTTAGAACAATTTTGATTACAGTTTAAAAGAGCAGGAAAAATTGATATGAGACCGTTGAAAACTGAAAAAACGTGATTCTGAACTTAATCCACGAACTTGAACCAAGAAATGATGCATTACCTCATTAAGTATACGACAAAATTTCGTAATCCTCCATTTCTTTAGCATTCAAACCACAAAGAAGAATATCAGAGGCTTCATACAGAACAAGGAAATGTCCAAAATCAAAAGCGCCAATTTTCTTTTAAACTATATTTTATAAGCTGCTACTGGAACCCAGCTATTCTTTTTTAGTTGAAAGTAATGCCATCTATTTTTATCTAGCAAAAGAAAAACAATCAAGCTATTTAAGACTGCAACAAAATGTTCCATCGTATCAAACATATATTTTTTGTTATTTTTTCTAAACAACTTTTCAGTATTTAAAATCTAAAAATTTTTTCAAGTGAAGTTAAAATTATTTAATTATGTGATATTTCAACTATGCAAAATCAAAATATACAAACTTATTATTAGGAAATTATTGATTCATTTACAATTATTAAAATCAAACACTTTTTGTTGCTTTCTTTTCTTACGTTACTGCGTTAATTAAAGTTTAAAGTTATAAAAACATACATTTATTTTGAATATTTCGATCAATACGAGTCTGGTTGGAAGAATCTTGCATTCTTTTATGATAAAAACTAAAAATTTGAGTATTTGTATATCTCGTACATAAAATCATATTTTTAGGAAACTTAGATAATTTTAAATTAATTTGACTTCTGTAAAAATTTTTTTTAATGTTTTTATATCTGTACACACCACACCAACTTATACAAATTTTATTTTTGTAACCGTTAGGTGACTAATTGTTATAATTTTTTATTGTTGTTGTTTGGAGGAATTTTTGAAGTTTCTATTTTTTTTTTTTTTTTTAATTGATTTAATTTGGAATATACTACCTAGTTTTCTTTTTAATTACTATACAAATATTTTATTAAACATCTAATTTACATTGAAAATGGATTCAAATGTGGTCAAAAGTGAAATTATGTGCGCGGTGAAAGGGTGTAATTCGTCAAGGAGACAGAACATACGCCTTTTCAAATTACAGAAAACTCACAAAAAATATGAGGAATGGATTGCTATTGTATACTTGACTCTTATTCCAATGATAATTGGTCAATGATACCTATATTATCAATCGATGATATTTTTGAAACCTTCGATCTGGAAATTACTTTAGATCCAATAAGTGGTGAAATTAGTGTGATCAATAACACAAATTATATAACCCAAACCTAATTTTGAAATTAATAATGATCCACTATCCTTTTCAATCCATTTAGCAAATAAATAAAAATTCTAAAAGTTTTTGTAAAATGTTGACAAACATACGACGACTTAAAACACGGAAATGGCCTGAGGATCAGAAAATAATCGCGCAAAATATTATTATCGATCATCAAATGCAAACAGATATGCGAGAAAAATTACAATTAATTTGCCGTCAAAGTCTTCATTAATCCGTTAGCAACCGATAACATATTTAACTCCTGGTTTTAATGAAACTGTTTTACATAAAATAAAAGACCAAGTTTTTTAAAGGACCGACGATTTAAAAGAAGCTATTTTAATGTTGGACGAAATTTATATAAAAAGTGATTTGGTTTACAATACTTACTTCGATCAGACGATTTTGTAGATTTTGGAAGTCAGCGATAAAATATTATAGGAAAATTGATATCTTGTTTTATGGGAAGAGGAGTTTTTTCTAACTGGAAATATGTTTTAAGTTCTTTCGTTTCCCATAATGGCCTTTTGGCTGATAAATTGTATTTATTTGTCCAGGAAAATATTGACAAATGCTTGGAATTAGGATTAAAAGTTAACGCTATAAATGTTTAAACATGTTGGGACTGTCTATCGAACGTCCCATATTTAATCATAAAAATCAAGAAATTGTAGACATTTTTGATGCACCTCATTTTTCTAATTCGTTTGAAAAATTAGGGTTAAATTAGTAACACAAATTTTCAGCAGAAGTGTTGCTGCAGGGATTAAAGCAACGGTCTAACATAAAAAGAATTCATCGGGAAATATGACTGCAGCGATTTTAACTTATACATTTATTGAAAAATTTGATAAGTTATTTGACTATTTAAATTCAAAAACAAAATTTAACAAGAATAATTTTAAATCTTCTTACACAATTGATAGCGAAATAGATAAATTTATGATTTGCATGATAGATTATATTTAAAATACACTTATAAATAAAAAAACTGTTTACTATTTCAACAATTAACTTTTCACTTTGAATGGCATTAGGGAAGTCGCTAAAATAATTATACA
Organism: Tipula helvola; assembly: GCA_963556165.1. NCBI lineage: Eukaryota > Metazoa > Arthropoda > Insecta > Diptera > Tipulidae > Tipula > Tipula helvola. Next base: position 188,477,699 of record OY744482.1, read on the forward strand.
ATACCGGAGAATGTACGCGTTGATTATATATTAATTTATAGGTTCAATCAAGACGCAATTGAAAATATTTTTTCTTAAATCAAGAGCAGCCAACGGAAACAACTGAAATCCATCCATACATCAATTTAATTTTTTCAGCTGATGCCACCTTTACTAGACATATTAACACCATTATACATAAGGCATACATTATGTTGGGTTTTATTAAGCGGAACTGTAAGGACTTCATTGACCCGATTACTCTAACATCACTGTACGGTTCTTTTGTTCGTTCTATTTTGGAATATGCATCGCCGGTGTGGTCAGCATTTTATCACTGTCATTCGGATAGGATAGGAAGTGTTCAGAAGCAGTTTGTTTTGTATGCACTTCGTTGTCTACCGTCTACACGGTCTGTTGAATATGTTCTTCCACCCTACCAAGATCGCTGTAACCTATTGAATCTGCACCGATTAGATTGTCGACGTGTTGCAGCATCGGCATTGTTCATTTGAAATATTTTCAGTTCTCGAATCGATTGTACTGAACTGTTTTCACGCGTTGGACTGTTACTCATTAACCAGGGATCAATTAATTACGGTCTTTCGGAACCACTTTTGAGAGCATCGCGATAGTTTAATTCAGTTTATGATGTTTTTGATTTCAACTTGTCCAGAGAGTCGTTTCAGAAAGCTCTACTTAAATTTTTATGTAATAATAATTAAATAGTCTTTTGTGTTGTATTTCATTTTTACAAATACATTTTTTTTTTTTTAACATGTTTGTATAGCCGATTGTAATACTGTAGGCCATACATGATATAAATAATATAAATAAATAAATAATAATAACGTAGTTGAAATAACCACAATCAAAGTTCCAAGCAAATATTCCAGCATTTCAAATTGTGAACAGGAGATATTGATTCAAGTTTGCTGCATTTAACAAGTGACATCGGAGAACATGTAGAACCTTTGAGTTCTGAAGCTGTAGAACAAGTCACCATCCTCATCAGATATTTCTGAATTTTTTTTTTAATTGTGATGTTCCTCTTGAAAAATTCCATGCGATATTTCATATAAGATTTCTTTGCATGTAAAATAATCCAAAAAATTAAAATTTTACGATGCGAAAATCATTTTATTAAAAATGATTTGGAACCCCCTTCTAAATATGGTGAAGTTTGATGTCGGAAAGCTTAAAGCACCAACTGACAATTTTTTTACTATTTGTGAAGAGCAAAGTGGATGACGTCGAAACAAGGAATTTTATTATTGAAAACTTATTAATGTGTTATAAAGTATACCAATATTAATTGTTTTTTTAAAATAAAATGTTTTATTTAGGTTTGTTGTTTAATTTATTTATAATTTTAATTTATTTAAGCACAACTAAATATAACATTAGAGCGAAAATATATTCGGGCACGATAAAGCAATTTCTTTACTTTTGTGTGACAAGAAATTTTATTAACATCAGCATAATAAAATTTTTTAAATAATTTTTTATTATGTGAAGCAAAATATAAATTTTGGCTACGGCATTTTCTAATTTTTTATTCGGCCTTAAATTTAGCGAATCATTATCGAATTTTCTGTATCGTCATTTCATGAAGCTCTGGAGTTTGATCAATTAAGTGGTTTTGGTCGACATTGTTATTTCTTGTACTATCATTTGATCCATCAATCTATGAATTTGCCAATACTTTCGTATTCCTATGGTAAATTGGTTTAAAACCGCTAGACATTGTATAAACCATATGAAAATATATTTGTTTATTCCTAAGAAGATTAGACCTCATTTCTAAGAAGATTAGAAGCATGTGTACGTTTTGTGTTACAGCTATTTGTGTATGTATACCAATTTTGGAACTATTTTTTTATTCGTATTAAGACGTATCTGTAATATTACTTTAGTCTATGATACCACCCTTTTTAATTGCGGAGATACAACAACTCTTAAAAATCACAAGATAAGTTTGTGGAAGATTAAACTATGCACAATAATTCGTACTTATTCTCCGTATGTTATTTTCAAAATTATCTACTTAGGGTGAAATGTTGACCACAAATAAGCGCATTTCTATAATAATAAGAAATGTTTCGTTCCGGCGACAAAGATTGACAATAATTTCTTATTTTTTGGAAAATTATTTATTTATTTAATTAAACTAAAAATTACTGGTTTTTTCATTACCACTTTTGAACCCAAACATGTTACAAACACCCATTTTTTGTAATAAATCGTTTAATGTTATTGTACATATTGGCTTTTAAATAAAACAATTATTTTTGGAAACAATATTCTTGAACTTTTCGTAATTTATTTCATTAAATGATCAAAATGATTCTATTTTACACTTTGTTTACCATTTATACGCGTTTATGGCGTAAAATTACTCGGTAGGGGAAATTTCAATAAGACGAATACGCGCATTGCTTAATCTTTAGTATTTGATTTGTGCCTACGAGCACAAAATGTGTAGCAAAATTGTCAAACAATTATTATTCCATAAATTCAAATTATGCATTATTATATCAACATGAATTAAGGCCTGAATTCATTCTTGAAATTCCCTAATTTTGTCATCAACATTTTCAGTTATTCGTACATATTTCATATTTGGCATATAATAAAATTATTTGTGCATGCTCAATTTTTAATGTAATCTACCTAATATAAACAACTTTATTTTTATAGTTAATAATCTTTTTGAAAATACTATATAAAATATATTCTGCTTTACATTCCGATCAAAAAAATTTAAAATTTTAATTCTAGGAAAAGTTACAGTTAATTTAATAGTTTTTAACAAAATTAATTGTGCAGGCAAATTTGTCCTCATATTTATTATTTGTGCAACATGGACAAATTAAAAACAAAGCGGTAAACCACTTAAATTTAAAATTATTTTAAAGTGATACTAATAGTGATATAGTGATGTAGTCACTTATTTTTCTACGCATATGGCCACTTTTTGTTGCGTCTTTGTAACATTTCGCAAGTGGTTCAACAACATATTGATAAAATCACCTAAAAATTTATCCCACTCGGTTTCCTTAGGAGCCTGCCACAAATTTTTAGTCTTTCTGGATCGTGAATACTTTCTATCTTAATTTAAACCATCGCAAGTTTACATCGAACTCTTGCCCTGGACTACACCACAACTTATATTCAAGATTTTTCAATAATTTTGTGGAAATGCATCTTCTTATGTACGGGAGCATTACTGCGCTGAAGAGTAAATTATCAACTACTAATGTTACTTTATGCAATAAACCGAAATCGAACATATAAGCTTTGAACAGTTGTAATTAATAAGTTATATAAATCAACGGAAACTACCGTGGTAAGCATGTTTTACATAACTACATTTTTGGCCAAATTGAGTTATTGATGCTATTCGATAGCTAATAATAAGCTTTATCATTAGAATTTTATAAAATAATTAAAACTAAATTAAGAAACACGCAATAAGAAAAACGGTTTCCATTTTTTTTTTTTTTGCAAAATACACTAATTTCAAAACTTTAACATCAATTTTCTGAAAACGAATGTTCTGTGGTTATATAAAACATGTTTAGTACGGCAGTATACATATACAATATGTTAAGTTAAGGCTTCAAGCATTAAGAACTCTTTCGCAATTATTTTTTCTTTTAACTGCTTTACAAATTATGGCGAAAAGTTAAACACCCAGACTCGAAGCATTTAGTAACAATAAAATGAGGAAATTGAAGGTCAGCACAATATTCTTTTTTATAAAGAAGCTTTTGCTGATAAATTACACAGCTAACTCCATTTTACACATATGTACTCAGGTGAAAAATAGCTAAATAAAAATCAAATTTGGCGAAACACAAAAAGTAACAAATCATTGCCAATGCATTTATAGTACAATATAGAAAATGTTACTAGATGAATTGGGAATTTTATTCATATTAAAATCTTTCGGAAAAAATGAAAAAATAAAAAAAAAAACAACAAACAAATAAAAGTAAACACAAATAATTTGTTTAGCTGTTCATTTATAGATGTCTCGTCATTATGGGTTCCAGGTTGAAGTTAATATTTGTATCACATCAAATTGGCGCGTTTATCAGCCAATTTTGAAAAACCGCAAACAGTGCTTTAGATGAGTCATCTGATATACTTATCTGTGTTCAAACGCTTTAAATGTTCGAATAAGCATTGGAATTATTGAAACAACGAATATGGAGACACACTCTGATTATTCCCAAATCCTATACACCAAATACAATAAACATTATTGCTCACATAAAATATCAATAATATTGTCAGATATTAAAATGTAACGATATTCGGTGAATTTCAATTTCATCAAAAATTATGATTCTTTACAGCTTTTACATGAATGTATGTACATAATACACATAAACAGAATAACAATACACTAACATTTCAGCTCATCTAAAACATCAATACTATCTATCTTTACATTTAACAACATTCAATGTTCATGTAACTAATTCAATCAAAACAAAAAAAAAAATCTGATTTCTATTCTGCTGCAAGGAGAGTGTATCCTTTTATGATGTGACATCTGTCTTAAAAAAAATAAAAGGATCTCTCTCATCGTATTACAAATCAAATATATAACAAATCAAATTTAATTCAAACCAAAAAAAAAAATGTTTTACCTTCGCTCATATCCTCCTAGTTAGGAATAGCAAACAGAATATTATGTAGGAAAAAGGAGCAAAAAATTTGTAATAATCATAACAACAACAAATATGTAATCATAAATAACACAAATCAAATATTATTCGATCCCTAAATACACACAAAAATTTGACTCCAACGAATAAACAGATACACGAACACGACACATTCGCCTCAATTCAATTCAATTTCAATTCTAGAATTTGTTTTTTGTCTATTTTGTAAATTTTTTTCACTTCATTTGGTTCATTTTCACAGATTTTTATTTTTTTTGGTTTTTTGGTTTGTTTATCTAGGGGTGGGTGGATGTATGTACAGATAAAATAATTTTCCGGACACACTTTTATATGTATTTACGACGACACCCTTATAAAAAATAATATTTGGGTATGTTTTAGGATGGAAATTTTAATAATTTTGGTGATGGTTGTCATAATTTTACACATTTTACACGGTTTATTTTAGTATATTTGGGATAGTCATCATAACACCCTCTGGGCACTATTTGTGGATGTCGCACGTAACATATAAAATTTCGTTTAGTTTAATTTTCGTATAAACATAACTAAATATATACAGGAGGGTCAAGTTTAGCGGCTGCTAGTCTCTAGAAATTGAGGTATCGTAATATTTTTATTTGCGCACTCGCAGTAAGACTTAAAAAAGACATCAAACGTTCAACCAAAAATCTTAACTACCTCAATAATGATCTGTATAATAAATAATCAAACCTGAAAAGCTTAAACACATTATAACACAAATCATGAAGTTGGAAGACATCATCATATGTATAAGTATAAATGCTTACCATAAAATAAAAATCACAACAATAAATGAAAATTTCACTTTTATATCGGTTGTAAAAACAAATTGTTGTGACCGCATAACATACCCAATGTCCATCCCAAATGAATCAAACATTTAAGTTCATCAAACAAGAGGGATAAATGCACGAACAACTTTTCCTATTCTATGTGCCATCGAAAAAGCATACAACGAATGAAAATTTATCATAAAAAATTCATAACCTTTTGCCATACAGTCGTTGTAGTCGTCGACGTTTTCTTCATTTTATTGGAACATAAATACGAATAATAACCATAAAAATTGGTCAAAAACAAAATCTGGGTCCATTTTATACCTAAATATTTTATATTATATCTTCTCTCTCAATACATAATATAAAAATCAAAATGCTCCACCGAAACAAACTTTATTCGTATTATGATTGGCTGATAGTTAACACGTATTGTCTGTAGGCCAGAAATATATTCAAAATTAAAAGACATGTGAAATAAATTAGATCCTCTTCGGTTTAATATACAAAATCAGGAAAAGTACTTTCAGAGCGGAATACGGAGTAGGCCTGGGAGCGGTATCATGAAATACGTACCGGGGGAATTTTAACGAAGTTCGCCCTATTTTACAAAAAAAAAACGATATGAACACCGCAAAAAACGTCCGGTAGATAATAGTTGACATTTAACGATTTTCATTTAAAAAGACTCAACATTTTCAAACCACAAATTACATAACAATAAAAATTAATTTGAAATCGTTTAAAAAACATTCGTTTAGTTTTAATAGTTTCTATTACAAAAATTTAATACTTCTAAAATATTGAGGAACGTCATTTAGAAAAAACCTATTGGCCGATTTTATGAATGAGTTGGATAAATTTGCAAACAAATTGTAAAAAATTAGATACCACGTGTACTAAATTTTATTAGTCATTATATCATTAATAATGATTACAGGCTATAGTCTATTATGTTAAGGTCAGTCGTAAAAGGAACACAAGTTTGTTATTTTAAGTAATTATTTTGATAAGTCCATAGCGAGGTTGACCATGATTTTCGAGTCTAACGGTTCTGTTTTTCCTAAATTTAACACCTCCATCATCCAAATTAGCTAGAGTGATAATCCAGATGAAGTCGATGGATTTTAAAAATTTTAGCAAATATTCAAAATCATGTTTTAATTATAAAAGTGTCCCATTTTCAACATTAAAAATATTAAAATTAACCCAAGCCGAATTTGAAATTCAATACTCACTGGATTATGACGTCTAAAATCTTCGAAGTGTTAGTATTTTAAGCGAAGAGCAACTAAAAGACTCCGCAGACATTCAGCTGAAGTATATGGCTTGAAGTCTCGATTTTGCGGGATATCGAGTCTATTTCTTCGAATATTGTGACAACTAAAGAGAAGGAAAAACATTTTATCGCTATGTTCAAGTAAATGAGCTCGGTGGATATTAGTTATTACAAAGTTATCCTTAAACTAGGTAAATAATGTTATTACAAAATTTTATATTATACATTCTAAAATAATAAATATTTTTCCATATTTTAGATAACAGTACTACGGCTACTGCCAAAATTAAATTGTGTGATTGTTCCTGCAGCGAGTTGAGTGATGAGACAGGTCGTATCCAAAAATGTAATATTAACAATAAAAACATGAAGTAACCTTGGGGCCTATTATGAATTTGATGCGAAGCATCTTTGTATTATAAAACAACCTTTTCGCATTTAAACCGCTCAGTGTCGAATGATGCGCCAAATTATGGAAAAAGACGGCGGATTTTTCAAAAATAAAATTGAATTGAATAAAAAGCTTTTTCGTTGAATCGCAAAAAATGCGAAATGCGATCCGCTTCGTACAGTTCATAATAGGCCCCCTGAACGATTTAAATATAATTTATTTATGCCACTAATTTGGCTTGAATAATGCAACTACAATTTTACTTTGATGGTTCTACACCGAGATACAAACGACAACTGGTCAACAGAAACCAAAAAACTCAGCTCATCGTTTTATTAATAAAATATTTGACATTTGGTTGCATTCAGCAGCCAGAAACAAGGTGTGTAAACCTAGTAAGAATTGATTTTCATTACAGCTAATATGCTGTATGCTGAATTATAAATGTAAGCGTTAACATACTGCCCCCGAAAATCAATTATCAAAAACCAATCATTTTAAAAATATACTACAACAAAAAATAAACCATGAGCCAAATTAATGGTGAGTATATTGATCAAAAATACAGCGACATCATTTGCACCTCAAAAACAAGGAAAGACACCAATCCTGATTTGGATCAACAATTTTACAAACCGAAAACCGAGCGTTCAAATGAGGTCGCTGTTTAATGCGTTCAAATGAGGTCGCACTTTGTGGCGTAAGTGGTACTAGTTTGGTTACTGATCTTTTATTTCGCCCTTTGACGTTTTGATTGTAACCACTCTGATCAATTTATCTGCACCCGGATGCAAACATACTATTCTGCCAAGAAACCAGGTACTTTTAGGCAGTCCATCTTCTTTCACTAACACTAGCTGACCTATGCTGAAATTTAGATCTGCCTTGTTCCACTTATGCCTCTGTTGCAACGATGTAATATATGATTTTGACCACTGGCGCCAAAAACCTTGAACCCGATTTTGAATATTTTGCCACATTGCCAGCCTTGACTCATTTATATGTTGAAGCTGTGGTTCGGGTAGTGCAATCATTGGACTACCGATTAAGAAGTGGCCTGGCGTTATTGCGTCAAAAACATTTAGATCTTTAAATAAGGCACCAATTGGACGTGAGTTGATTATGGCTTCTATAGCTGCTCAAATGTAAAAACGGAAGTACTCATGGCTTTTACTAGATAGTGTTTGAGAGAACGAGCTGGAATGCATTTAAACTGTATCTGCCGATGAGATAAAAAATTGTTAATTAATTGATAATGTTTTTCAGATTTGAACTGAGCGAATAATTCGGCCAGCTCCTTGCGCGCTCCTACTTATACCATTATCGGAAATTATTTCGCTTGGAAGACCTCGACGAGAAATAAATCTTTGTAGGGCCGCTATGAATGCATCGGTGGAAACGCTAGTTACGATCTCCAAATGAATCGCTTTTACTTTCATGCAAACGAATAAAGCTAAATAGCCTTTAATAGTTTTGAAAGAACCCCGACCAATCCTATCACGGTCACGGAGGTAAACTGGGCCGGCATAATCCACTCAGTGCACATGAATGGTCTTCCCGGTATAACTCTTATGCCCCTATTACCGTTCTCACATTTTACTCACCCGGTGACTTCAGCTCACCCAAACCTAATTTTGGTATTATGGTTGCCACATTTGAGTCACTCGGATACTTCAACTCGCCGCATCCTAATTTTGTGTATTATGATTCTCGCGGTGAGTGAGTTTAGTGTCAAATATGCTCACCTACTATTAGTTGGTGACTTCATAGCAAAAAATATTAATTTTGATAGAACACAAAAAAAATGAACGGCAATAACACGGTAAGTACATATTTGTTTTTTTTTATAAAATTTAAATACCTAAATAATTTTGATTTATCCAAATATCTTGATTTATCTAAATCTTTATTTTATTATAGCCAAAAGATAAAAATAACAAACATCAGTCAATTTCAAAATTGGTTGATGCTATGGAGGAAAATCCAGATATTGTCCGTGGATTTCCAGACATGGGTAAAACCAAAGAGACAATAACCCAGTTTTGGAAAGATTTGTCAGTTAAATTAAATAGCTTGGGACCACCAATAAAAGAATGGTTTGAATGGAGAAGAGTAAGTAAATTCTTATTTATTAATGATGAATAAATTAGTTTAATGATGTGTTTTATAGGTTTGGAACGATTTCAAACGTAATCTAAAGCAAAAAATTGCAAAAAATTATGAAGAGATTCGCGGAACAGGAGGAGGGCCGAATATCCAACATTCACTGTTCCATTTCATGGAGCAGCAAGTGGACGCAATTTTAAATTTGACCAAATCTGCTGCTCCGTGTGGACCAAGTTATGGAGTCGTGACATGTCGGAATATTACCAAAGAAATAAGCTTGGAAGTGTCAGCCAGGGACCGGAACAGTAACAGGAATCCAGAACCATCAATCAGCTATCACACTGATAATCTAACAATTGAGGACATCCTTCTAATTTACAAAATGAAAGTCAAGTCGGTAATAAACGTAAATCAACACCAACTAATAACAAAGAAAATATTGAGAAAAAACGTTTGGAGTTGTTGGAAGAGCAAACAAAGAAACAAAAAGAAACAGCAGAGATTCTTAAAAAAATAGAAAAAAATACGTATAATTTGCAACACTACTTCAAAAAATCCTGTGAACTGAAAGAGAGAGAGCTTAACTTACTCGAGAAACAACTGGAGAGGCAGAAGAAAAACGATCTACAGAAAAATAAATTATATTTACAAAATTTGGATATCAAACGAAGAAAATTAGAACTAAAAGAAAAAAAATTACATATCACCAATTCCAGACGCTCTAGCAACTCAGAAGACTGAAGAAACAAATAGTCAAAATAATCAGTATAGTCAATATGTGATATGGTATTATTGTAAATCGATAAGACTGAATTATTATTTTTTTTTGTACCCATACGATTTAATATTATGTTTAATTATTTTTTATATACAGTAATCCCCCCTATAACACGGTACTCTTATAACGCGTTTTCATGTTACGCGATTTTATGTCCCTCGTATAACAAGTGTTTTCCCCCATATAACGCGGGGATTTCCCACATTGATTTTAATAAAACGCACATATCTCGTTTATAACATAGTTTTTCCTTAATATTCGATTTAAACCACCTTTAACGAGAAAAGTTAAACGTGAATCATTTGTACATAACGCATTATACGGGGTCATACGAGCGCGTTGTACGAGCATCCTCGTACAACGCGATTTCCTATTACGCGGAACGAATCTACCGTGTTGTAGGGGGGATTACTGTACATTAATTTATGTACATTATACATATAACAAAATGAAGTGAAATGTGCGAAAATGCGAAAAATGATTAAATTATAGGTATTTGAAATTATGTTTGAATTAACTGTTTTCAATATATAAATACAAAATAAAATGAAATAAATATTAGAATGAATTTAGAATCTCATCTCGTACTCTCTTTCCTTCCTGCAACAAGTTTCTGTTTGATCCGGATTGTTCGGGTTCTGAGTCACTCTCTAGGATGGTGTCACTCAATTCTTCTTGGTCCTCGCAATCAGCCACTTTATAAAATCTACACATATTGTGTAGTACACAGCAAGTATTAATGATTTTTTTTTGATTTGTCGGGGCTATAATGTAGCTCTCTAGCTGCCAATAAACAGCGAAACCTGGATTTTAACACCCCAATTAGGGTATCCAAAGTACTCGACTTTCAAAATACCCGGGTAGTCGAGTATCATTTTTTTTCAAACCCGGGTTACCCGGGTACCCGGGTATTAAAAAAAAAAAAAAAAAAAAAAAAAACATAATTATATTTAAAACCATACTGTACCTGGTTTCTAGTAGTAATTTAAATGATTGAGTAAAATTATGATACATATTTATAAAATTCAAAAATATAATTTATTAATTCAATATCACATTAATTCACTAATCATTTATTAAAAAATTAAATAAACATCAGTAAAACTGATAAAAATCAAAAAAAGTAAATTTAAAATTAAATTAAATAGCAGTATCTCAGTCAAAATTGCATTTTAAATTGATTTTTCGTTCAAGAAATAATATTTTAAAAATACCAATGCATTTAAAGTATAAGTGCTCAAATTATTTCTAATTTTTGTAATAAAACTTTGAGATACTGAAAACACCCGTTCGCTGGCTGTCGATGTGGGTCGAATTGTTAACAAGCTCTGAAACAAATTTTCGGTGTGGTACCCTCTTTTTCCATTATTCCTTCAATAAGTTTAAACTCCCTTTCAAATTCTGTTTTATTCTTGAACTGAGTTGTTTAGGTACGTTCGTAATAGATTGTATTGTTTTTTGAAGTTCATCGTAATCGTAATCTTCTGATATTGACACAGTACTGTCATTTTGTGTAGGTTCAACTTCATCACCATGAGAATTGTCAATTTCGCCACCGAACAATCTCTCGAATGTTTCGATTGCTAAAGATTTAATTGCTTTTTTTGAGGAATATGTAAAAAAACCACTTAAATTATAGTTGAGACTGGTACTAGGATAATTTCCACTATTCAAAAACAATAGTAGCGATATGAGGTCTTTCATACGCCTTTCGTCAATCCTTCTTTTCAAAGCCTCTTTCAACTCATTTGCTAAATTAGTGTTTGTGGTTTCCAACTTCTTCAAGAGAAATATGCATGCTCCTTCTGCTGTGAGTAAGGTGCTCTCTTGTTTACTCAACTCTCTTACGGTAAGCTCGACAGGTTGAAGCGCACCTGAAAGCTCTTTTAAAAAATGAATATGTGCATCATTAATTTGTTCATGACCAAGTTCCGATAATGCTTTATCTATGCTATTCCTTAACTGTAAAAATCGATTCACCATAGGAATAATGGAATTCCACCTTGTTTTGCAATCGAGCAACAATCTAAGATTTTTACCCTTCTTGTAGTTTCATATATTTTTGAAGCACACTATTCCTCACCGCAGAATTTTTGAAAAATTTACAATTTTCCGAACATCCTTGAGAATAGTCCCAATGTCTCTTCGGATTGGTGGTAATTGATCGTGGGTAATATTATTTGCTTCAAAATTTAAATTTCCGTCATCATAAAAAGCGCCATTATTCTCATTCGTACAATCACCATCAGCCTCATCTCCACAACCATTCTCAATATCCTCGTCGATATCTTGGTAATCAGACAGTTCGTCTTCTTCATCATTGACTAATGATGTAATATTTTTGTAAAATACATCTACAACTGCAAGATGAATTGCGTGGTTATAACATAATTGAGCCAGTGCGGCAATATTTCGCCCGTATTTTACCATCACAGCAGCTCCATCATGAGTAGATCCTACGATATCGGAATCCACATCGATTCCAAATTCTTGCAGCCGTCCTTTGATTAATGCTTCGGTGATGTTAGCGTCGCAGGAGCTTTCGATTGGGACCAGCCCAAGAACAAAGGGAGGTGTTTTTACTGCATGGAGTGTAACATTTATGTATCTTCTCAAACATATATCGCTCCATTCGTCAACGGTAATGCTAAACCGTTTCCCTGATTTTTGCAGCTGTGTTAACAGTTTTTGCATTTCTACCTTTTTTTCTTCAAAGAAATGAAGCACCTGTTTCTTGACGGTTGACTCGCCTTTTGGCATATTATAATTGCGACTGCTTACGAAGCCTCTAATAGCATCGGATGACGTTATCCCTCTAAAACTAAATCCGTCTACTGCAGCACATTTAGCTAATATTTGATGTAGTGGTTCTCGAATGATGAAATTTGAAATTCCCGGAATTGACGGTTTCGATTTTTTACAGGGGGCAATCGTATTTCGTTCAATATCAGTAGCTTGGCGGTCTAATGTACACTTCCTTAAGAATATGTCATGCATTTTTAAATGATTTATCATTCCAGTCGTATTGCCCCCTGGCCTTTTGGATTATAATATTGCACACGTTGCATTTTGATTCCCATTTCGCTACCTTCTTAAAGTGATCCCATACCAAAGATTTGTTGGACACGGGCGGTGAATTCATTTTAGAATACGGGTATTAGACTTTCGATAACTTTTCCGTAACCTAAAATTTTGAGAAATATCTTTTAATAAATGTTTTAATTATTTGCTATTGTATTCATGATTAATGGTTAGGTTACAAACAAATTAAATTATCTTATTTCCAAATTTTATTTTACCTTGTATTTATTAAACCATATCATTTGACAGCCCTTTCTTTATTTATGTGAAGAATGTATGGATTTCAAATATTTCTCAATATCTAGTAGTGATTTACTGAAAATTAAATAATAACACATAAAGAAATCTAAAATATAAAGTGCAAAACCTTACCTTCAAAGACAAACGTTATTGAAATTGAAATTAATGTGTCGAAAAATTGACAGAACGAGCACAAATTCACTTTTATTTCGCGAGCGACATCTTGAAAAAATGAAATAAACAGATACCAGCTATTATAAATTTATTCACAATACCATCTATCTGTAAATAGTAACATTTCATTTTTTTTTTTTTTTTGGTTAGGGTTTTTTTGTTATTTTTTTTCGAAATTTTATTAAAAATATATTTTTTTCCGAATTTTCGTTGGAATCTCATTACCCGGGTAATTAATCAAATTACCCGGGTAATCGAGTATTCGAAAATAGACTAAAATATCCGATTACCCGGGTACTCGATAATCGGTACTGGATACCCTAACCCCAATGGTCCTCTCTATTATATTTCGGGCTGAAGAGTGTACTTTATTGAATCGAGCTTGACGGCTTTCTGGAGCTGCTTGTTTGTATGGAGTTATTAGATATGGTAACAACGGATACCCCGAATCGCCTATAAAATAAATCATACATTGCAATTATGATCAAATAACACACATTTCATATAAAGCTATCTGCTATACCTAGAAGCCAGAAATTACGTTCGCCATTTTCATAGCTTTGACGCATTGCAGCATTAATAGCGCTGTTGTTCCAAACGAAAGAATCGTGATTAGCTCCAGGATGTCTTGAATCTACATATCGTATGAAAAGGTTTTGATCACAGACTTACAGAAAAAAGAATAAATATTAATTTATATTGTATTGTTATAGAATATTTATTTTGAAAACTTGCTTACCATCATAACATTTAAGCTATAATACCCTTTCCTATTATAAAATAAATGTCTCTCATTCCTCTTTGGTCCAATTATTTTAATGTGGGTGCCGTCGACACAACCGACTACACCAGGAATATTGTGTTTCGCCATAAAATACATTTTGCATTCCAATTTTTCAGTCTCATCCCTTTCGAATTTAATCCACTCGTGGCACATATCGTGTTCAATTAAATCTACCACTTCGTTTATAACCACCGAAACTGTAGGCTGTGCCATCCCAATGTTGTAATCATCACCAATATTTTGCTGATAACTGCCTGATGCAAAAAATCTAAGAGTGGCGCATAATTTTAATATAGGTGGGATGCTTGAGGTACGAATAGCTGGTTTAAATTTTCCATCTAGTTTATCAAGCAAATAGCGAAGTCCATCTTTATTTAATCGAAATATGCTAATGAATCTAAAAATTATCGATACATATATTTTAGAAAAGTATAAACTTTTATAAGCTGTATAATTTAGCAATAAACTAACTTGGCATCCGGAAGTGTGAAAGGATCAGATTTATTCCTTAATGATTTCCTTATTATAGAAACATTAATGCTGTCATCTTCAATTATCACATCTTCGAAAAATAAGTCGACACTGCTTATCATAATTGATTATTATAACTTTTATTAAATTATTGAAGTACCCAAAATTAATATTTATCGATTTTATGTCGTTTTATTTTGTACACTATAATTCTTGTTGATAAACACAGCAAAAATGTTACCACTAATTGTCAAAAATCAATTATACCAATTTGACAACAAAAAAATACATGAAATGACGCATGACGCAGCGCACACTACTCACCCAAATAAAAGCGAGAACCATAATACGAAAATAAGAGTCACACGACTCATTAGGTGAGGTGAGTGTCTGGGTGAGGTGAGATCCATAATAGGGGTATAAATCTTGGAAGACTACCCATTAATTGTTTAGGGCATTGATGCCTCTCTTTGATACATATTATGCATTGGCGTATGTGATTTCGTACCAGATTTCTGCAGCCCAAAAACCAATATTTTTGCCTAATTAACCCAATTAAAATATTTGATCCAGCATGAACGTATTTGAGATGTAAATAGGCAATGATTCTGTCATGTTGTTTCGGTAATATGATCGGATGTTTGGTATCACAACTACATGATGATTCAGTTAGTCTGTCTCCAACACGTCGTATCACTGTCGAGAAATGGTGAAAGTGATGACAGCTTGCTATTCTTGGGCAGTGCGCGCCCTTTCTGAAGGTAACCTTATTTCGTTTTCAAATTGTTGCCCTTGAGCCCATCTCTCCGATATTTTTTCTACACTTCGAAGTTCATCCACTGTTGCAGCTGCTACCTCATCAAATGGTGATTTTATTACGTCCTTCAATTTATTACTTTTCTGATGTTTCGTTTCCATAAATTTACGAATTGATAAATATCTTGTTTGTAGATTACCCGGACAACTATTGCTATGTCTCACCTCTTGTAACCTGTAAAAGAGCTATATAGCGTCTGATAAAAACACAAAGTCGATAGCTTCTTTGAATTGAACTGTACGTGCTGAATACATGTAGGCATATATCACGTTCGACTTCACTGAACAGTTGGACAACTGCATTTCGGGGCTTCTTCTCTTCAAGTAATGCTTCCTCTGTAGATCCAAATTCTTGTATGGGCCACATGGAGGTTGGCTTATGTAAAAAAGCGGGACCTGACCGCCACATATTTTTGCTTATTAACTCATGCGGATTGCAACCTCGTGACAGTAAATCTGCTGGATTTAAGTTAGTTGGAATATGGCCCCAGCAACTACGTGGTATTATATCTAATATATATGAGGTTCGGTTTTTCCACCTTGTTGAGTAATCGGAAAGCCAATCCAATACTATACGTGAGTCTGACCAGGCATGTATTTCACTTATTTCAATATCTAATGCCCTTCAGATATATTTGGATAAAGATGCGGCCAAAACAGCAGCACACAATGCGAGCCTGGCAATAGTAACTTGATTTATCGGAGCAACTCTAGATTTTGAAGTGATTAAATTGACTGTTATTTCCCCTTGGTCGGTTACCGTTTGAAGATACGCCACTGTTCCATAAGCTTTTTCGGATGCATCAGCAAACGTGTGGATTTGAGCGCCAACAATAGCTGCGTTGGGTTTCAAACAACGGGCAACCTTGATTGTCTCTAGAACAATTAAGGAATTTCTTATTTGATTCCATTCTAGTTCTACTTCATTTGGTAATTTTTGGTCCCATTCTATTTTGTGAATCCATAACTGTTGGAATAAAACCTTCATAGAAGTTGTTATCGGAGAAATAAGACCCAGCGGATCAAATATTCGTGAGACTTCAGATAGCAGTGTTCGCTTTTTTTTTTTTTTTTTTTTTTTATCGCTGGCGCTACATCCCATAGAGGGACTTGGCCGCTTCATAGTGAAGTTTCGTAATCACTTTTACAACGGATAATGAGTGATTAATTCGTTGATCCATACATTAACCAACCGTGATTTTTTCATCACCCGCCGGGAATCGAACCCGGGACCTCTGGAGCTTGAAGCAAGCATGCTAACAACTGTGCCACCGGGGCGTACATCAATTGAAACAGAATATTCTGCCCAAGCCTGTTGTGATTCATAATCTATCTTTTTGATAAGAATGTGAATTAGCCACGAATCTCGTGACTCCCATTCATCTCCTAGCGCTTTAATACCTCTAGTGACCTGATCTGATATGTCTACTAATGATCTTAATGATTTGAATGATGCTTGACTTAATACTGGTTGCCCCATGTACAATTCGATCAGCTCTCTTACTATGCCTTTTTTCTTATCATAAAGTTTCACCAACTTTTCCGAGGCTTGCAAATAACTGGCATCGGTGAGTGGCAAGTGGGGTATAAGGTAAGCTGCTTCTCCCCTCAAATAACATTTCAAGTACTGAAATTTATTTACGTTACTGATCGTTTGATTGCTACCAAAAGCGGTCACAAATTGATCTTGAAATGCTTGCCATTTAGCATAATCACCTGAAAATGGTTCGATAGTTAAACGCGGTAGACGTATGTCATTGTTAATTGCAGATCGATCAGGGTCAAACATTGTTCGGTTATTAACTGTTGCATCCATGGACATTTTTGGCAATGAAACACTAGGTGATCACAAATTATAAATAAGTTTTAATGCTGATTTGCCCTCAAAATAACTTTCCTCGAATTTATCGCATTCTTCTTGTTAATCTGACGACATCAAAGCTATTGTATTGTTCAATTCATGGAATTCTTTCCAACATTCATCCAGTTTCTCCAATCTTGTCTCAATTTGTTCTTTGTTATCTGCCTGACCGTCTTCTTGTTGAGTTGCCAAACCATCCACGAATTTTTTGATATTAGTTAATGTACCTTTAACTGTACCGCGCCTTTGATTTAATTTTTGTAATTCTGATATTTTTATTTTATTTTTTATTTTTTACAGGTTACTTATTAACCAAATTTTAATTTTAATAAACCGTTAGTTGATTACAAACAACAAAAAAACGAAAACAGTAATTAATCCGTTAGGATTGTAACTGTATACACGGCAACTAATTGAATTTTCACTTTTGCTCTCACTATAAATGTTTATGAATTACGACCAAATAAATATTGCACCAAACTTAATTATAATATAATATTCGCCATTGAACAATAAATTAATTTATAAATTCATTAACTATTGAACTAACAGTTAGGCATTTTAGCTTATAAAATTTACGTATAACAATTTGTGAGATTACAATTTTATAAAACAACTCACGAATGTAAGAGAAAATTTGAATGGCAATACAGAAATACTCACGTGAAACTATTATTTGCAGCGAAAATATTAACCTCAATTTTAATTTTCCCGGTATATACAATGGGTTTCGGCACCAAAATGTTCCTGCAGCGAGTTGAGTGATGAGACAGGTCGTATCCAAAAATGTAATATTAACAATAAAAACATGAAGTAACCTGAACGATTTAAATATAATTTATTTATGCCACTAATTTGGCTTGAATAATGCAACTACAATTTTACTTTGATGATTCTACACCGAGATACAAACGACAACTGGGGGTCAATTCTCGTTCTATGAAAAAATGGAATGAAAAAAATCTTTCCATTTGGTTTCCATCACGTCTTTCTCATTAGCATCTTTTCACGCAACAGCAATATGCGATTCTCGTTGTCCAAATGAAAAAGAACGATGGAAATACGCTAATACTACACAGCAAAACATATTTTATCAAGTTTCATATATATTTCCGCTAGGTGCGCTAGGTAAATGGTGCAAATATTAACTAAATAGATGATAAAAGAGATTATAATTTGTAATTAGATTTAATCACTCTCACAAAGAGAGGTAAATAGAGAGTTAAACCAGTTTTCGTTAGTGCTTGTCAAAATATAAAATAAATTACTAAAATGGCCAAATTTTACTTATACTAAACGAAACTAATTATTTAGGGATTTTTCTTAAATGCATTGAAATTTGTTTAATAAATTTGCTTATAAATTAGTTTTAAAGTGACTAGGTAGTATTATAGTTTGGTTGAACATTTAACATTAAATTGCAAATTTAAGCGTTATAAAACTGAATTTCATATTCATTTATATTCCCACGACCAAAATACTTGGTGAGAAAGTTTTTTTCATATGAGAAGATTTTGACGTCATTTTTTTCCTTCTCATGAAACATGAATCGGAAATCTCTATTTCTCACTGAAAATACTTTTCATTGTACTTTTCACAGAACGAGAATTGACCCCCTGGTCAACAGAAACCAAAAAACTCAGCTCATCGTCTTATTAATAAAATATTTGACATTTGGTTGCATTCAGCAGCCAGAAACAAGGTGTGTGAACCTAGTAAGAATTGATTTTCATTACAGCTAATATGCTGTATGCTGAATTATAAATGTAAGCGTTAACAGTGATAAAATCATAGAAATTTTTTTGCTAAAATAGCAAGCCTGTTAAATCAGTCTATTTTGAGTCACGTGTACGAAATAAACCAATCAAAATAACGTTACACTTATAATTTCCCTAGGGATGTTATCAGTGTAATGTTATTTTGATTGGTATATTTTGTACACGTGACTCGAAATTGACCGATTTAATAGGCTTGCTATTTTAAAAAAACATACTCTGGCTACTAGATAAAAAGAATTTATAGTTTTATTTTACAATAAATACTGTTTCAAAATGACACTTTCATAGAACAATTTACAATCTAGCAGCCTTACTACTAGAATAAAATAAAATTGCAAAAAATTTTCTCGTCGAATACCCCTCGAGCATTGATAAATACCTCATAATTTTATTATATTTTCCTCAAGCACGTTGCAAATATAATAAAATATAATAAAATTATTTCGGGAAATTATCAATGCTCTTGGGATATTACTGCTGACAATGTCACTTCGAAATACAACAACAATTTTAATTTTGTGTTTCATATTTTACATGAACGAAGAAGAGCAACGTTAGTTTTATGTTATTTTAAGACGAACCAAGATAGACTATGCAAAAATAATGTAGCTAGATAGGGATACAAAATATGTACAGTTTTTCTGGACTAAATAAACCAACACTGATGCAGTATGCCTTGCAGAAACAAAAATGTTCAAAAGAATAATATGAAATATTTTGCTCGTTCTTTAAAACGAAACCTCATTTGTCAATGTCAATCATTTTTTTGCATCGGAAAACACAACAAAAATATTCATAACAAACTTATAGGTACTAATGCAAAATATTATATGAAGCAAAGCAATCAAATAGTATATTATTCAACGATCATATACTGATATCTGTTATTCACGAAGATGAAGTAGGACACGAGCCGATAGGCGAGTATCGTAAATCATCTGAGTGAATAACAGCCATTATAAGCGAGTAGAATACGATACTTTGTCCACGACCGACAAATATCATTATGTTTTATAATCAAATCCTTTAAATACTCTTCAAAAAAGTTTCGTCGACATTTCGACGTTACAGTTTAATAATAATGAAAATGCAAGAGACTACTAGATAAAATTCCAAAAATTAAATAATTTACTTGGTAGTATTGAATAATGACAGAAGAGACTACTAGATAAACTAGCAGTGAATAATGGGATAGCATTATAAGTGATGAAACAAACGTATAATAAACATATTATACGTTAGTCGTGGACAAATTAAATTTTATAGTTTTTATGTTGCTAGAAAAGGAGTTCCACGCTGAATCAATTTCTTCTCTATTTATGTAAGTGACTAGTGGAGACATTAACCAAATGTAGCGGCAGAAATCCTAGTAATACTATCTTATTTTACTTAATCAATTATAAAATACAACAGGCGCTGTGAATTTGAAGCCTAACTAGTTTCTAAGTATTTTTTTTAAATTATTTTTTAAAGTTGAACTATTTTTACTATTTATTATAATTTTAATTATATTATTGTATATAAAAAGGCGTTGTGAAATTATAGCCTTCTTAGATTTATAATTTTTATTGTTTTTAAATAATATTTCCAATAAAAAACGAAATTCGATAAACAGCTGATTTTAATTTATTTTATTTTTTTTTTATTTTTTATTTTTATTTTTTTTTTTATTTATTTATTTATTTATTTACTAATTAATTTACGTGGCCATTGACAAACTCTATTTTGAGCAAGAGCTCATTCACAATAGGGTGTGCCAAAAGAAACAAATGACAAAACATAATACAAAAACGTGTATTTTCCTTTATTACTGCGATGGAGCGAAAGTCTTCCTGTCAGCACCAAGAACATCAAATATTGGAATTGATTACTCTATTTGCAGCCAATATCACAAGCTTAATCGTTCAAATCAAGCAGTATGAGCATGTAATAAGATTCTAAGAGATTTAAAAAAGTCATATAGAACTACAAAGTCCTATTTGGGACTTAGAACATTTTTACTCTTGTTTACTTAGTCTGATCGTTGAGCTTCAAAGTTCTATTTGTGATTTTAACCTTAAATATCTAAAAAACTACAAATATCATTTTAGAATTATAAATTAATTAATAGAAGCAAAATGTAGAAACTGGATAACATACCACGTCTGAATAGGTTTAAAACTTATTACCTCAAAATGTACCAATGTGCTTATAGAACTTTGTTTTCCTAAGGTTGCGTAATGCCAAACAATTTGAATTGAATTTTTTTTGAAAAAAATGAAGGCATTGCCAAAAATTTCCTTAATGTACTCCAGTATAAAGAAACCACAAATTTACTGTGGATCAATTTAACAGAAACACTAAATGCGGCGGGTCCACCAGAAAAGTCCACCGATGGATGGCAAAAAGTGACTAGGTAGTTAATGTTACATAAAAACAAATTAGATTAGAATATAACTTTTTTTGTAGGTATGGAAAGACTTCAAATACAATACCAAAAACAAAATAAGATAAATAACAAGAAACTGGAACGGATAATAAAATAAAAAAAATAACGATTTTGGAAGAACGGGTCGATAAAATATTAGACCTAACAGAAGAATTAGAGGGAAATATTGCAAATTCTTTATGTGTGACCCCATCCAGTAACATATCAATTCTCAATGCGGAAAACGTTAAAGTACTTGAAGAATTTTACTTTGATGAATTTGTAACAACCGCTTGTGGTTGTTATGTTTTATTTAATCTAAATCTGTAATTACGGTTGGAAATCCCAACAAGGTTGCCTGTTTATCCACTGCGCTGCATAAAATCTCTTCCACTACACGTCATTCTTTCTTTGGCTTAATTTGTAATAGAAAATATTTTTTTTTTGGTAGAGTGTACCATTTAGCATTTTATACTTCTCCGTATTTTGGTCGGTTACTCGATTCGTTTTATCATTCTTGTTTTGATGGTATGTAATGACGTGTAGTGGTTGGTGTGTTGCTTCATCTGTTTTGTTTTGGTTAGCGCGTGGATTTTCCATGTAAATGGAATGTTCCAGTGATTAAATTAAATAGTATTGGTGTGTGCGAGTCGATTTTTGGGTGCGGTTGTATGTATATACGCCACCCGAAATTTATCGGTCGGGTTAATGTTTTCTTTAGTAAATAATTTTTGGGTGGGGGAATAAATTTTTATTTTGTACGCGTCGGGAATTTTATTTTGGGGGAGTCGAGTTTTGAATTTAAAATGATACGGTCATGTTTATTGTTTGGAAATTAAAAAAAAAAAAAAATAAAAGTCAAGTTTGGAGTGAGTGTTGAATGGTGGTGTGTTTTGCTTAACCACCATTATTAATATTGTTAAAATTAAATAAAAAAAAAAAAAAGAAGAGAAAATTTTTTTTTGGATTATAAAAATTTTGTAGTGACTGTGTGTGGCCAATATTTTTGTTATTGAACATTTTAAAGGTTTTTCCTTATCTTGGGCCATATTTATAATTTTTATAGACATTAATAATATGTAATTTAGAGTGCCTAAAAGTCATATCATTTTTTTTGGTTGGTTTATTATAACCTTGTATTTTGTGATTTCTGTCGTTTAAAACTAAATAAAAATAAAAACATAAACTTTGATTTTTTTTGTTTGGCTATTGTTAGAAATTGTGACAAATAGCTTTAATAATTTTATGTAAATACCAGCAAATGTTAATATAAATAAATTTATAAAATCCTCAATATACAGTGCGAGTTTTTATATCGGGGGATAAGGCAACAACCTTTTACTAGAGAATAAAGGAAATCGTTTGTGTGTTTTCTTCTTGTTGTTGGCGGGGATAATAATCTGCCTTTGCGGAAATTCGTGTGTGGAAAAAAAAAACCCATACAAAATTCAAATTTAATAAAAACCATATTTAACGGTGTTGGTGGGCCAAATTAAATAGCCTAGTATAAACGTATTGTGATTTTGTGGCAGCTAACCTTGCTGTGGGTTGAGGTTCGAGTTGAGGGGGAAGCTGCATCGGATCCTGCGTCGGCGCTGGTAGCTGTTTTGTGGTCGGTCGGGCCAACTTTGTGTTCAGGTAAGGTGTGACGGCCAAAATATAGAAAGAACGCCGCCCACACCGTGTGGTTTTTTTTTTCTTTTAACTTTTGTGAGCCAACCTTGGTTTTTTCGTGTTTTCTTATTATATATTTTTTTTCCTTTCTTATATATATAAATTTTTACGGGTTTTTCAGGTTTCGGGTGGCGTACCGTATGACGCCCTCACAAGATCGATTCGCACCACGTTTTTTTTTTGTAATTTTTGCTAACGGTTCGTTTTTATTTCAAATTTTTTTTTTTCATTTCATTTTTCCGTTTTTTTTCCGATCCGGTTTCCATTCGTAATTGCAGATTTTTCTTATGATTTTCTTGCCTCAATTTTTTTAGTGATGAGTGAATAAATAGTTCTGTGTGATCGCGTGAGGATGGGCGGCCTTATGCTGACCTAGGCCTTGAGCAGGGTCGCCGGAGTGGCACCGGCGTCCTTGCTGAACGCAAACCCATTTTATGATTATCTACCACTGTGGTCGTGGCACAGTAGAATAATTTTCTTGTCCCCTTCGTTTTATCTCTATGCGGTTTTCAAGCATAGTAATATGTCTGGTAACCCCCACGCCTAGCGGCGAGCTTCAGCCAGTGCAATACCGCAACCAGACCTCTGTTGCTATGTTCTGTTTAACAAAATCCCTTTTGGGGGATTTTGTTACAGTGGCGCCCAATCCTTTCGGCTAATTTTTTTTTTGCATTTTTCGTCTTTTCAGATTTCACAATTTTTTTCAGCTTACTTGTTGTGAGTACCACGTGCAAAGTCCAACGCTTGCGTTGTTTGAGCTTGCACGGGTGCTCACATCAACGTTTTCTGCCCGATCAACATTCAAATCTGCATTGCAACCAGCGTAAGCTGTTTGATTGCATGCAGATGAGAATGTTGATCCCTATTCTCAGCTCGTCTGATGAATGGGCTTACCATTTCTGCCATGTGGCATTGATTGTGGTTAAGCTCATTCTTCTTTCGTTCTGGGTTTAGTCTTTTTAAATTTTTAGAGTCTTCGTACCTATAAATAATTTAATTTTTTTATTTCAGTCCGACTACCTACATGGGGAGGGATCACAGCATGTTCTAACCTTTGGTTATTTGATCTTGCTGGATCGCTCGTCATGTTGGTTCCATGTGTCATGGGTGTTGGGATCGCGAACTTGTTGTTTCCACCAATGTGGTGTTGATTGGACAGTTCGTGATCGCAGTACTCATTGGCACATCTTTAGTCAACTTCTACTTTCAGGTAAAATTTTATTTTTCAAATTTTTTTTGTTCAATTCTAATTAAACTACTGGGACCACAGTGGTAATTTTTATTATTTTTATTATTATAGCGTTCGTGTCTGGCTCAGCATGGGGCCGTGATCATCTCTCGCGTGATCACATTTTGTATTTTTTGTACAAGTAATACGCTTTACTTATTTTTCTTTTGCTTTTTCATTTTTTTTTGGGGAATTTTTTTTTTGATTATTGGTTGTTTTCAGTTTTGGTTAATGGAGCAGCTAAAATACTATTAATAATTTTGGTCAGTTCATTTTTTTTTATAATTCTATTTCGGTATTTTGATTTTTTGTTTTTGGTTATATTTTGCGTGCGAATGAATTCAGGCAATAATAATCTACCGTGGGATAGACCGGCAAGTGCGGTTGTTCATACAGTGTTTGAGTCGAGTGATAGTAGTGCTTTACCGCGGATAAGTCCTTGGGATAACCATAGTAATTTTCCAGCTCCTCAATCCTTCCGACTTGTTGATATCTACGTGATTATTATAGTTATAATTTAAAAAGTTCATTCTAATTTTCATTATTTTGTCAAATTATTTTCATTAATTTTTTTTTCGGTTTTGGGATATTGATAGTTAAATTAATTTTTTTCTTTCGGTAATTTTTGTGTGTATATACATATATATATATATATAAATATAATTCATTTTCTTTATTTTATTTTTTTTGTCTCTCACATTCAGTTCAATAGTAAACTCAGTAAACATAAATTCTTTTTGTCCTTTAAATTATATTGAGGTATTAAGCAACACTTTAGATTCCAACACATTACCTTGGGATAGACTGGCGAGTACGGATGAGAAAAAGGTTTTGAGTTGAGCGCTAGTTCAGTATTGACGCGAGTGGTCCAGTGGATAGTAATTTGTGCTCGCAGCTCCTCAAACAGCCCGGCTTGTGGATATCTACTTGGTCATAGTGAGTCTAATTTGAGATTGGTGCTTCAATATATGTTTTCAATAAATTTCTTTAAATAATTAATTAATAATTTAAAAAATTTTTTTTCTGCTTTAAATTAAGTAATTCTATCTTGTTTTTTCATATATATATATATATATATTCAAATATTTTTATATTTAATTTTTTTGGTGGGTAAACATTTTTTTTTTGTAATCTCTTCAATTAAATAATTTGATTTTTTTTGTGGTTGAAAGTGCCAGTATCGCTGGTTTTCATTTATTATTTACGTTAAATTTTAATAACTTTTGGTTTAGGTAATTTTAATTATAACTATAATCTATTCAGTAAATATAAGTTGGAATTTTTTTTTTTAATTTAAATATTGTTAGTTTACATTTGTTGAGAATTAATTCTCGTTAAATTTAAAATCACGTTTAAATTCCATTTTTGATTAAGTCATTTTTCTTTCTCGTTAAATTCGTTGTTGCGTGTTAAAATGGATATTTCACATCTTAAGGCTGATGAGATTGAAGTAGAATTTTTGCTTCGATCTATCCAACCCAATACTGAGGAAGCGTTGAATGAATTAAAGAAAGCTTTGGCCGCAGAGCTGGATGGCACTAGGGACAAACCGATTGAAATGCACAGTCGAGCTAAAAGGAAACCCAATGACGAAATCCTCACTTGTCAAAGCAAAGTGCAGAGCCTCCAACAAACCTTTATTGGTATTGAAAATCTAGATGGGGAAGATCAGGTTCGAACAGCTCAGCGTTTGCGGTCGCGGTTACTGCATGTCCATGATCGTTTGGAAAGAGCTACTCAGTCTCCTTCATATGGAAAGCAGGCTCAAACTATTTTAGAAATTTGTATTAAATTATACACGGCGTTAGATCAGTATATAACTGACCCTACTTTACTGGATCAATCTGTTGAGTCTGCTAAAGGTATTGATGGAGGTCAAGCGTTGGTATTTCAGGAGGTATATCCGGTAGAATCAAAACTGACCATCCCAGAAGTAGTGAGTAAACCCCAACCCAGTCCTGCTGGTAAGATTAGCAATTCGGTACTCCATCCTTCAACCGCTAACACCATTACCACGGCAGATAATGCAGTTAACTCTAGTGACCAAGCCGAACTTTTAAAATCATTAATGCAACAAGTGCAATTTCTCACCAATCAGCTTTTAGTCAGACAGACTGCTCCAATTCTTTCGGGTGATAGCATTCCTGTAGTATCCGGGGTTAAAAGTTCTGTTGACGAATATCCTGGCAGTCGTTCTTTGCCAATGGACCCGGCTGTCGTAGCAGCGAATCAAAATCTTCAAAAATCAGCCCAAGTTCACTTTCCACCAGCACATACCTCTCAGGGAGGACTCGAACAGTTAAATGATTTCCTTGGTTTAACGTCTTCGCATTTGGAACCTGTCTCTAAAGAGCGTTCATCTCCGGAGCAGGCTACCCAACGTTCCAATTTTCAGTCAGCACCAGATGTTAGAGATCTTCATAATAGTACTTTGAATCCCGTGCCTTCAGCAATTCATAATCCATCTACTCAATATAATCCTGATTTCAATAGACGTTCTTTATCTCGATGTGGGATTTCCTACACAGGTTCACCTTCTGGTATCACTGTGGACATGTTCCTTTTTCAGCTGGACTCTGTAGTGAAATCCAACAATCTATCACCTTCCTCTGTACTTCTGGATCTGCATCTTGTCCTGAAAGATGTGGCACTGCAGTGGTACTGGACCTACCGCAGGTATAATCCGTCAGCACCTTGGGATAGTCTCCGTTTAGCCTTCCAAGAACGATTTAAAGATAGGCGTACTCCCTACGAGATTCGTCGTATGGTTGAGTCTCGCAAACAGTTACCTAACGAATCATTCTTGGAGTTTTATCATCACATGTGGAATTTGGCCCTGCAGTGTCACACCCCTTACAGCGACGATGAATTCATACAACTACTGATGAACAATATGAAGCCTGTCCTTCAGTATCAACTTACTGATCGACACTTCTCACATATCAATGAGCTCATCAAAAGTTGTACTTCATGGGAAGATTCGCTAAAACGTTTTCGTTCTCCACCTGATTACTCGATGCACCCTCGTCGTAGTATCAATGAACTCGGTGTTGAGAGAATGTATGATTCAGAACCAGTCGTTCCAATTTCTAATCCGTCAGTTTTATCCGCAGATACGTCAGGAACCGCATATCGCGTTCCATCTGGTGTTTTTGTTCCGACGTCCGAATCTGTGCAACATATTTCTGCGATTAGTCCAAGTCATTCTTATCGTGCTCCAATGGGAACGACTATTACAAACTCTAAGTCTTTTAAACCCTCTTCTACTTCAACTACACCTAATGTAACCAATACCTCTAGATCTGGCCGCAATTACATTTGCTATAATTGTTCTGATATAGGGCATGGTTTTCAAGACTGTCCTCGTCCTCACTTGGGTGCCTTTTGCTATCGTTGTGGTCTCAAAGGCACCATTTCAACAAATTGTGTTCGTTGTGCGGGAAACCAGACCAGTGGTTCATGGAGATCGGGGAACCAGGAACCACAGACCATCTCAACCCCAACAATAATTACCAAAGTAGATGCAGTCAGCAATACCGACCCAGAGTTTCGGAAGAGACTGATGCCAGATGGAAAGAATCAGTCGAACCAGTGAAAGTTCGCGTTGAGTCCTTTGATTCCGCAATCTCTTCTGGATCTGGTTCAGCTGGTTCCGACTTAATGGTATCGGACTCTTGCTTGCCTGTTTCTCCACCTGAATGTCGAGTAAATTCCTTTTCCAAATTGGAACACTCCATTCCTTCAACTTCTTCATTTAACAATAGTTCTAATTTTTCTGATTCCGTTCCGTCTCTCCCCAACACTTTTGGGAAACTCATCTCAGCTCAGTTACTTCGCTCAAAAAAATACTGGGAGCAACGTCGGATTTTGCGATCCTTTGTTGTTTCTTCAGTACTCGGTTCTGAGACAAGCGATAAACGGCCTTATGCCGATATTCTTGTCAATGATGTTCCATACCGAGGTCTATTAGATAGTGGAGCGAGTGTAAGTGTGTTGGGTTGTGGTTCTGAAAAGTTGTTGGCGGACAATAATCTTCATATTCATAATTTTCCTATTTCTATTCAGACTGCGAGTGGTCAATCTCAGAACGTCATTGGTTACATAAATGTTCAGGTTAGCTTTAATTCCCAATCTCATTACATGCGATTCTTTTTAGTACCTTCTCTAAAGCAATCTCTTTATTTAGGGATTGACTTTTGGAATAAATTCGGCATTACTTTGCAACTACCTGCGTTGAGTGAATTATCGGACTCCGCAGAAATATCTTGTTCTCCTAAATTCCATTCTCTCTCTCCAGATGATAACTTAAAGCTCTCTACAATAGTTAAAAAATTTCCGTCAAGTGCTAAAATGGGTCTTGGACGAACTACATTAATTTCTCATGAGATTGATGTTGGTGAATCCAAGCCTGTTAAGCAACGTTTTTACTCTGTTTCTCCTGCTAAGCAAAAACTAATGTACGATGAGCTAAATAGGATGTTATCACTGGATGTGATTGAAGAAAGCCACAGTTCATGGTGTTCTCCTGTCACCATGGTGCATAAGGCTAATGGCCAAGTACGCTTGTGTTTGGATGCCCGTGAGGTGAACAAGGTGACGGTCAGGGATGCGTATCCGCTTCCACTTATCAACGGATTGTTGGGTCGTTTGGATCAAACTCGCTATATATCAACTATTGATCTAAAAGATGCCTTTTGGCAGATCCCTCTTGACCCGCAATCCCGAGATAAGACGGCGTTTACTGTCCCTGGTCGTCCCTTGTACCACTTCAAGGTCATGCCCTTTGGGTTGTGCAACGCTCCCCAAACACTGTGTCGCCTTATGCATCGGGTGATTCCTTATCAACTGCACGACAAAGTATTCGTCTACCTTGATGATTTATTGGTTACTTCGTCCACTTTTGATGAACACTTGGAACTTTTGGAAGTTGTGGCTTCGTTGCTGGTAAAGGCTGGTTTAACCATAAATTTGGAAAAGAGTCAGTTTGTTTTGAAGGAGGTTAAATACCTGGGTTATTTAGTGGGTGATGGTTGCCTTCGCACCAACCCAGAAAAATGTAAGGCAATTAGAGAATTTCCTCGACCAAAAACAACTAAACAAATACGTAGTTTCTTGGGTTTATGTGGGTGGTATAGGCGTTTTATTAAAAACTTCGCGTCTTTAGCTGCTCCACTAACTGATCTGACAGGGAAAAAATCTAAGTCTAAATGGAATCTTCACGCTGAGGAATCCTTCCAAGCTCTTAAATTATCTTTATCGTCTGCTCCTGTTTTAGCTAACCCTGACTATGGGCGCCCTTTCTTTATCCAATGCGACGCCAGTGCTGTTGGCGTGGGTAGTGTACTTTTTCAGCTTGATCCTGATGGCGCTGAACACCCCATTGAATTCTTTTCGCACAAACTTAATGCCGCTCAGAGGAATTATTCTGTAACTGAGTTGGAGTGCTACGCAGCAGTACTTAGCGTCCAAAAATTTCGGCCCTATATCGAGGGATACTCGTTCACGATTTATACCGATCACGCTAGTCTCCGCTGGTTGATGTCCCAAAAAGATCTATCTGGTAGACTCGCCCGCTGGAGTTTAAAACTGCAAGCGTACAAATTTGATATCGGATATCGTAAAGGAACGGTGAATGTTGTACCTGATGCCCTCTCTAGAGCTTTTTATAGTGAGCCCACAGACGATGTAAGTAATGATCAACCTTTTCCTCCTGTTGAAACTACTTTGAATGATGATTCCTCCTTACTTTGTGATTCTCCTGTTATACAAGAAAATGTGTCTAGTTTAAATTCTTCAAGTGACAATTCGGTTCTACATATTGATCTTAACTCTTCAGCTTTTCAGGACGATGAATATGTACAACAGATCAATCGAGTACAACTATTAAAAGATTGCGATCACAACTTCAAAATTCGTGATAATAAACTCTTGATCTTACCTTCCTACGCTTCGCGTTATACGTCCACTGATTTGTCTGAATGGAAGTTAGTAGTTCCGTTGTCCTTGACTGCAAACTTAATTGAACTGGCTCATTCTTCTCCTACTTCTGCTCATATGGGTATTAAAAAAACTGTAGAACGACTTCAACGGCAATTTTTCTGGTTTGGTATGACTAAACAAATCAAACTTTTCATCTCTAATTGTTTACAATGCAAGATGAATAAGCCTGTAAATTTTAGCACTCAACCTTTGATGGGTTCTCAAACTGAGTCTACCAGACCTTTTGAAAAATTGTTCGTTGATTTCCTTGGACCTTATCCTCGCTCCAAACGAGGTAATACCTGTATCGCTATCGTGTTGGATCATTATTCAAAGTTTGTTCTAGTCAAACCATTGCGTGAAGCTTCCGCCTCTTCTCTGTGTAACTTTTTGGAAAATGAGGTGTTTTTACTTTTCTCTGTACCTGCAGTGATTACTTCTGATAATGGCAAACAATTTCTATCTCACTTATTTAAAGATCTTTTAAAAAAATATAATGTTGATCATATACGTACTCCTATTTACTCTCCTCAAAGCAACGCTTCTGAGAGAGTTAATCGGACGTTACTGTCTAGTATTCGTTCTTATCTTGATGATCATGCACATAATGAATGGGATTGCCATCTCTCTGAAATCACTGCGGCATTGCGAAATGTTAAACACGACGTCACGAATTTTTCTCCTCACTATTTGGTCTTTGGTCAACACATGTCATTAAACGGTTCAGATTATGCTTTACGTAAACTTTTATCTCCTCAGGATGATAACGAAATACATGTGTTGTCCAAATCTAATAGATTAAATCTTATTCGTGATCAAATAACTCATTACCTGAAAGTTGCACATGAGAAATCAGCTGTTCGATATAATTTGCGTAGTAAAACTAGGAATTTCCTGCCTAATCAACCTGTGTTTGTCCGATCCTTCGCACAAAGTAGTGCTCCTGATAGATTTTCTGCAAAGTTAGCTGCTAAGTTTATTCCTGCTTTTATCACTGATAAAATCGGAACAGTCTCGTATAATATCAGAAATCTTGATGGAAAACCTTTGGGAGTTTATCATGCCAAGGATATACGATTGTGACAAATTATTAGTGAAATTTTTTCTCCTTCCCTCTTACTTTCATGCCTGGCTTTGAGATCTTTTCTCGGGTGTGAGTCGTCCCCACGCTGTAACAACCGCTTGTGGTTGTTATGTTTTATTTAATCTAAATCTGTAATTACGGTTGGAAATCCCAACAAGGTTGCCTGTTTATCCACTGCGCTGCATAAAATCTCTTCCACTACACGTCATTCTTTCTTTGGCTTAATTTGTAATAGAAAATATTTTTTTTTTGGTAGAGTGTACCATTTAGCATTTTATACTTCTCCGTATTTTGGTCGGTTACTCGATTCGTTTTATCATTCTTGTTTTGATGGTATGTAATGACGTGTAGTGGTTGGTGTGTTGCTTCATCTGTTTTGTTTTGGTTAGCGCGTGGATTTTCCATGTAAATGGAATGTTCCAGTGATTAAATTAAATAGTATTGGTGTGTGCGAGTCGATTTTTGGGTGCGGTTGTATGTATATACGCCACCCGAAATTTATCGGTCGGGTTAATGTTTTCTTTAGTAAATAATTTTTGGGTGGGGGAATAAATTTTTATTTTGTACGCGTCGGGAATTTTATTTTGGGGGAGTCGAGTTTTGAATTTAAAATGATACGGTCATGTTTATTGTTTGGAAATTAAAAAAAAAAAAAAATAAAAGTCAAGTTTGGAGTGAGTGTTGAATGGTGGTGTGTTTTGCTTAACCACCATTATTAATATTGTTAAAATTAAATAAAAAAAAAAAAAAGAAGAGAAAATTTTTTTTTGGATTATAAAAATTTTGTAGTGACTGTGTGTGGCCAATATTTTTGTTATTGAACATTTTAAAGGTTTTTCCTTATCTTGGGCCATATTTATAATTTTTATAGACATTAATAATATGTAATTTAGAGTGCCTAAAAGTCATATCATTTTTTTTGGTTGGTTTATTATAACCTTGTATTTTGTGATTTCTGTCGTTTAAAACTAAATAAAAATAAAAACATAAACTTTGATTTTTTTTGTTTGGCTATTGTTAGAAATTGTGACAAATAGCTTTAATAATTTTATGTAAATACCAGCAAATGTTAATATAAATAAATTTATAAAATCCTCAATATACAGTGCGAGTTTTTATATCGGGGGATAAGGCAACAACCTTTTACTAGAGAATAAAGGAAATCGTTTGTGTGTTTTCTTCTTGTTGTTGGCGGGGATAATAATCTGCCTTTGCGGAAATTCGTGTGTGGAAAAAAAAAACCCATACAAAATTCAAATTTAATAAAAACCATATTTAACGGTGTTGGTGGGCCAAATTAAATAGCCTAGTATAAACGTATTGTGATTTTGTGGCAGCTAACCTTGCTGTGGGTTGAGGTTCGAGTTGAGGGGGAAGCTGCATCGGATCCTGCGTCGGCGCTGGTAGCTGTTTTGTGGTCGGTCGGGCCAACTTTGTGTTCAGGTAAGGTGTGACGGCCAAAATATAGAAAGAACGCCGCCCACACCGTGTGGTTTTTTTTTTCTTTTAACTTTTGTGAGCCAACCTTGGTTTTTTCGTGTTTTCTTATTATATATTTTTTTTCCTTTCTTATATATATAAATTTTTACGGGTTTTTCAGGTTTCGGGTGGCGTACCGTATGACGCCCTCACAAGATCGATTCGCACCACGTTTTTTTTTTGTAATTTTTGCTAACGGTTCGTTTTTATTTCAAATTTTTTTTTTTCATTTCATTTTTCCGTTTTTTTTCCGATCCGGTTTCCATTCGTAATTGCAGATTTTTCTTATGATTTTCTTGCCTCAATTTTTTTAGTGATGAGTGAATAAATAGTTCTGTGTGATCGCGTGAGGATGGGCGGCCTTATGCTGACCTAGGCCTTGAGCAGGGTCGCCGGAGTGGCACCGGCGTCCTTGCTGAACGCAAACCCATTTTATGATTATCTACCACTGTGGTCGTGGCACAGTAGAATAATTTTCTTGTCCCCTTCGTTTTATCTCTATGCGGTTTTCAAGCATAGTAATATGTCTGGTAACCCCCACGCCTAGCGGCGAGCTTCAGCCAGTGCAATACCGCAACCAGACCTCTGTTGCTATGTTCTGTTTAACAAAATCCCTTTTGGGGGATTTTGTTACAAATTGGCACAAAACACTGAGTCACTAGAGGTAGAGACTGCAATTATTAACAGCACAGTTCAATCGCCCACCTCCTCGTGAAAAGTATGTAGCAAAATAAAACTAAAGAAACGTCGTAGATGCTACCTACTACAAAAACAAATTGAACTTCAAAGATAATTTTATGAATGCAGCGAAAAATTTCAAAATAATATACTGAAAGTTCGAAAAGAAGTGAGGAACATTCAAGAATCTCGGCAAAAATGTGAAAGAGAGAAGCAAAAATACAAAAAAGAAAAGTAGAAGGCAAAATACAAATTATTAAAGGAAAAGACCAAACAAAAAGCTGAATATTTAAAACTAAAAAGAATGGAAATTGATTTAAAAAAACGGACTTTAGACGCGCATAATAATTTTTTTTAAACTTTGTTATGTACTCGTATTAAACATTGTTTATAATAATATACTCAAATTTATTGCGTATTCAATAGATATGTATAATATTCATTAAACTGAAACATATGTAGATGAATTTATGAATTACAGCGGAACAAATAAAATCTTATTATTTTAAATAATTTATTTAGTATACGAGTATATTAAATATAAAAATTAAAATGTATGTATAACTGGTATTTTATATTATCCTTAATTATTTTCGATTCTTCCATGAGAACTTCAACGACTACACCTGTTGCACTTTGAACCTCATTATCATTCCTTACACTCGAATTCTCATCGACCAGAACCTTGTATCTCGTACAAAAATTATGAAGTAAACAACAAACATTTACAATTTGAGCAGCTTTTTCGGGTTTATAATTCATCTCTCGGGTGTGCAATAGACACCTCCATCGTCCCTTTAATACTCCAAACACGCGTTCTATTATTGATCGTGCTTTACCATGCGGTGTATTATACCGCGATTCAGCGGAACCTTCTGTAGTATTTCTGTATGGAGTCATCATCCATGGTTCCAATCCATAACCGGAATCACCTAAAGATTTGAAATAGCGTTAATATATAATTTGAAAAATATACAAGTAATTACCTAACATCCATGAATTCTTATCCCCTGCTCTCCAATTTTGCTCCATGATTATCCGATTTCTACTCATATTTCAAATGGCAGAATCATGAGAGCAACCTCAAAATCGTGGCTCTACAGATGTGATTTCCATATTATAATTACAGCTCTGCATGGAAAATTTATTTGTTTAATATGTACTGTAACGATCCGAAGAGAGGGCGAGAGGCCACCAGAACAAAATTGTTCTTGGCTGCATGATGTACCCCAGATCATCAACAGAAAGTTTGTTTTTATTCACTCAGAGGCTTCAACGGCGAACTGTCTTAGCTTGGCTAGAGCTCAGTGAAATGGGGGGGTTGATTATGAAGCATAAGTAAACCTTGCGTTGCCGCCGGAGGAATGGAGGAAGGATTAGGAATTCAAGAAAGGAACACACGCAACAACAATACTCACCTATACCCGACTACTTACCAAGACCACATCCTCACTCTTTTTCACTTTAATTCTTCATTTTAGGTCACTTAACACTCACTCGAAAAAAAAAACGAAATCGAAATAGAAAAATAGAATAAATGGAGAAATCTTAATAACGGTGGATGGTTTTAAAGTAAAAACGCAATTAAAATTTAATTTTAATTAAAGTTATATTTAAGAAAAAAAACGATCGAATCAAATAAACAAAAAAAACAAAAAAACTGATTTTCAAAGTTTGAAAATTAATTAAAGTATCAGAAAAAAAAAATATTGCAACTTCAATCAATCATTTATGTATAAATGCTACGGTTAGTTGATGTTAGTCCTAAATACTAAGAGAGAAAAAAAAAATTACCTAATACAATTAAGATCTATAATTAAAAAAACTGAAATCGGAGAAACAACTCTATAAATTCAATAAAAACAAATGTTTAACAATATAATGATAAAAAAAAATTGAAACTTAACTTAACGATGATCGTTGGTCGACATTGATGATCCAAAATTTGATTGTATTATGTACTTTGTAAATACGTAACGGCTAAGTTAACAGGTTGGTTGCCGTTTCTGTTTTTTTTTCGGAGCGTGCACCAAAATTAATTTAACTTTAGAATTATGTTTTTTTTTTCTTAGTTATTATTTATTAAGTTCATGAATTATTATTAATATCACTCAAATTTATCATCCGATAGTCTTCACACTTTTGCTGACCGTACGAGGAGAAGCCAAATTGTTTGTTTTGATTTTTATTATTACTACCGCACGTCAACTTATTCACTAACAGAGTTCAAACGTTATTTTAACAAAATTTAACGCTTTGCAACTTATTTCACTCGTTTAGTTTGTTTTAATTATTATTATTCTTATAATTATTTAATTATTCATTTAGCATACACCAATTTTTAATAAATTTAAGTTTAAGTACAACTATTAATGAACTTATTTAATGTATGAATTATTTATTAATTTAATCTTATATATTAACTATTGGTATTACTTATTATTATTATTTATTTCACGATAGCATATTCCTTAATTTAGTGAATACCGTCACTATTAACGAAACTTATTTATTAAACTTTATGGATTATAATATACTTTTTATTAATTATCTTATCATTAACAATATTTTTACACATCACATTTTAATTTTAGTATGCATTTTCTTGAATTTTCTAGAAAATGTATTTATTTTTTTTTTTACTGTTGTTCACTAATTACTGTCCATGTACTGTCTTTTTTTTTTTTTATATAAGTTTACGTACTTTCACGTACTTAATTATTGGTAAATCATAGGAACTAAAACTGAACTTATCACTACTACAACTAATCTTAAGATTTTAATTTTTAGATTTATTTAAAAAAAATGCAAGAACACTAAATAATGACTGATTACAAAGTTTTTGTTTTATAATCTAATTAATGCTCGACGCTTCCAAATTTTTTCTGTTCCTTTTTGTTTTATTTTTTTGTTAACTAAATACTGAAATCAACTGTCCCCCGCAAGTAAAAATCGCATGTTTTATCCATTTTCATCCACCGTTAATCCAACACAGGGGAATTATTTGTTTGTCTATGTTTACCCTCACTGAGCAACTTACGCGTCAGTTCACAATTCACCGCAATTAAGACCAAAATAATCAGAGGTGGCCAACTCGCACGCGTTGTAGCAAGATACTCGCTACAGTACCTAATCATATACACTTTTCATTAAAATACTTACGATCATTACGTTCAAGCTATGAGAGCATTTCCTATTGTAAAAATGATGCTCATTTTTTTGTGGCCTAATTATATTAATATGTGTGCCATCCACATAACCTATTACTCCTGAGAATGCAGCTTTATTCAAAAAGTATTCTTAAGAATTTATTTTTTCAGCTTCTAACATTTCAATATGAATATATTTCGGCTATCACTATGGATACAGTGGGTTGAGCCATACCAACCATAAAATCTTGCCCCACTATGTACTTGTTGATATGATCCGTCAGACATAAATCTTAAGGTAGTGGCTTGTTTCATGGCAATGGTCCAGCACAAAGTAGGAGTATCTTCTGGTATGGCTAATATTTCCGGTGCAGTATTTCAGTTGGACGAAAGAGATAAATCATGCCGCCTGAAACAGAAAGGGAATTGTTATATTTGCTATGAGAAATTCAAACGGCGACCCTCTAGGAAAGCATGCATTGTTTATTCTCAGCCACACTGGCTGAATATAGCCGGGGTGTGTGTTTAATACAGCCGGGGTCTTACAACTTGCCAGTCTTGTCAATAATTTTTATATTTTTCCTAGTTTACAATTTTTATTTATTTATTTTTTAATTTTAAATTTTATTGAATTTGAATTTTTTTACATAATAAAGAATAATGAAATGTGATTTATGATCTTTTATTAATAATAAAAAGAAAAGCAAATAAAAAATTCATGCTTACTGGTTTTCCCATAAAATTGGGTCAATATTTACGATTTTCATATAAAATATACTATAAAATTTGATACACGCCAGGATATGCTCGTGTTAATGAGAATTAGTTCAATACTCGTGTTGACACAAAGGTTAAATATTTAATATATTTAAACTATAAGAAAAATACATAGATAGGTAAATATATTATACATATTTTTGCAATATTTTGTTATTAATTTTAAGAGGGTATGGAATGTGTACGATAAATTATTTTAATTTAGCCGGTAAGCGTGATCATAAACGTGCGCGTAATTCGTACGGAATGCGTTGTTATTTTTAATTCGATAATATACGGAATGAATACGGGAAGGTTTGCGTATTTAATGCTATTAGGCACGGAATGAGTATGGTAACGCACCAATACAATCATGACTATAAAAGATTATCAAAACTTCCCCTTTTTGACAAAACCTCCCCTTTGTGCGACAAAAGTGACAATTTTCTTAGGCCAGGTGCACCGCTTTCCGTGAGCTAATAGTCTCTTTTTCCGAGTATCCCGTGCGAAATTGCGTACAAAAGGGTACCGCTTTCCTTCCGCTTTGCCTACAAACTTTGTAGGAGGGGTAATATTTGTGTTGCATCGTTGCAACAGAACTTTTATGTGATGAACCAAAACCAACACAAATGTATTTATACAAGCCAGTAATTTAAATATAAATAAATATTGACTAAAAATGGAAAATAAGTTAGAAAAATATATCTAAACTATGTATAATCCCATTAATAACTTCAAATTATAAAAAAACACACGGCGAACATTCTCCCTTGATTGCACTTGGTTTAATACTAATTTATTTCCTATACCTATACTTTTCACATGATCCTCTGCGTTTTCATGTTTTATTCTCTTTCATTTTTCTAACAATACTGCCATCTGCAGAAAAATAATGGAACTGTCGACTTAAATTGAGTGACGTAGCCAGCAGTATGGCTTGTATATTTTAGAAGGCATTGTTACATCATAGTGCCAGGCGCGACTGTTGTAATGTTGCGTGCAATCAAAACCAACAAAAATGTTTTATACCCTCATTAGCGTTAAAAATAATAAATTAGCCGAACAATACACAAATAATATTTTGCAACAAACATGAATACAAAACAATCATTTTTCGTACCAAAATAAAAAAAATCGATACAAATTATTTAATATTTGATCTGGGTGTGTAAGGCTGACGAAGCAGAATACTATAAAAGCAATGTTAATTTTTTATTTTATAATTTAATTTTTCATAGCGGGTAGTAAATTTTCCACAAACGATCAATTTGTTGTCAATTTATTGCTTTGCCGCCATTAAAGCTAAAATATCATATTATTTTGAGACACCAGGCTGTAACAATGAAAATCGCTTAAAGAAATTGGTAATTAAAAAGTAAAGAGAATAATGCTCAAATTGGAACGATTTCGGCAGATGTCATTAATTTTCATTTCTCTACATTACCCAAAGTCTGCGTAATTGGTATTTCGGTCCAACTAAATTGGAATTGCAAACACAGGATCCTATTGGTTGGTATATATTGAGTACTGACGATCCAACTGGTTCGGTCCGATTTTGACGTTTTTTTTTTTTTGTGTTAGCTATAATGCTTTAATACAATAATACGAGAATTATATTGTAAAATTATTTGAGGTCCGTCAGCTCATTGAAGAGGAGTGCCCCTAGAAACTTTAGTCTGTTTCGTGCCAGACGAGGGCCAGGTACAAATAAGATGAAGTACTGACTCTTCCTCTTGTTCATTATCGCAACTACGACAGTAGTCATGTGAGAAGAACCAAGTCTACTCGTGCCCCGTAATCACTCCAACAACCACACTGATCTGACTCCGCTGTTTGGATCTCGCCAAGTCCGACTTCGGCCAGACCTGCCGAGTTATTACGCATGACGTGCTATTTGACCATCTGTCGTTCGTCAACTTACTAGCTTCTTCCTAAAGCAGCAGTTTGCATAACCCAAGAGGCATTACAATAGCCTTCCTGCTTTTTTAAATGTGGTCCGTTGTACCACGTCGAGCCAGTTCATCGGCTTTTATATTCCCTAATACTAATGAAATGTCCTGGCACCCATTTGATATGGATGTTGAACTGATCTTTCAACTCGTTAAGAGATGAGAGACAGTTCTGGACTACTTTCGAGTTTCGACGTGAGGAGGAGTGATTGAAGCGTATTAATGGCGCATTTATGCGAATATCACAAGTCGATATTACATTATACCTCAACCAGTCCACGATTACTGTTAATGACAATTATGTATTGTAATTGTAAATATGTCTTATAAATTAATGTTACGTATTCTACAAGTCATAATTATTATGGGTATTCCAGAAGTCATAGACAAAACACAATATCTGGCCTTGCTAAACATATTTTAACGCGTCATTTTGACGCATTTCGAATTTTATAAAGAAAATTACAAAAACCGTTCGCATTTTTATTTTATCTCTTATACTGACTTTTATCCGTTGAACCAGGTACATTATGTATCTCCTTCAAGTTTTGAAATACATACTAAAATTCTCTATGTGGTATACCTATCGCTACAGATATGCATCAATTTGACACGATCGTAATGTAAATAAAATTTTTAGTAAATTAGTTTTAACCATGCAAAAATTACAACAATAATAAATATGAATAGATCGAGATTCGAGAATACCTCTCGATCCCGTAATCGCAAATGAAATAAATAAGCAACAGCAGAAAGAATGAAATGCAGAATGTGAATTGCAGTCAGAGTGTGACGAGATTTTGAAAATTTTAGTTGCTAATAGTTCGATTGCCGCCCCGGTGGCACAGTGGTTAGCATACTTGCTTTACGCTTCGTAGGTCCCGGGTTCGATTCCCGGCGGGTGATGAAAAAATCACGGCTGGTTAAGGGTAGGATCAATGAATTAATCACTCATTATCCGTTAACAAAAATGATTACGAAACTTCAAAATGAAGCGGCCAAATCCCTCTATGGGATGTAGCGCCAGCGAAAAAAAAAAAAAAAAATAGTTCGAGTATTGAAAAATAAAATACTAGAGTATGCCGCTTCAATATCCTGTATTCAAAAATAAGCGCATCTCCAAAACCAGTAGACAGTATAATAAAAGCCACCGTAGTACTGCACAATTACATATATTATAAATAAACGTCCGAATAAAACCTTTACCAACCGAGCAAACCAGCCATGCACCATTGTATTAGATAAGTGCAACGGATTGCGCAGAAAGAATACAACAAGCATGAGATTTGGAGCAAGAAATTCAACAAAAGAGAATCTTGCCATGCGTGATGAAAATAAAATTATTTTGTCAATGATGGCATCCTTAGCTGGCAAACAAATAGCGTGGTTGTTGGACGAGCTAGTGTACCACGTTGTTAGAAATAAAATATACTAATGGTTTGTTTTAATATTTCTTTAAAATAATTTTATTGCACATTTCAACCGAATTCAATATTAACTTTTCTTGTATAAAATAAAACTAAATAAAAATTTCATATAAGTATGTATAAAATAAAAATTATTGATATAAATTATATCCGGTCTTTATTTAATTTTTAATTTTTTAATTACTGGCTATTATAGACCGTTTATGTTTATTTAGTTTTTAATTTAAATGTTTTTATTTAAAAAATTGCTGTCGCCGATATTTCGATGTTTCACATCATTTTCCAGGCGGTATTAACATCGAAATATCGGCGACAGCAATTTTTTAAATAAAAACATTTAAATTAAAAACTAAATAAACATAAACGGTCTATAATAGCCAGTAATTAAAAAATAAAAAATTAAAAATATAAATGTAATGCTTTTAAATTTAATTGAAATATTGCTCAGTCGGAGCTCTGCTCTTCATATAGCACCCTGTCGTTAATTTTAAAATGGTTCGGAGTCTTTTCTTCTTTAACGGTTCTCGGCCAAGAATGCAAGAGCCATAAATTGCAAAAACGATCTACCTCTGGATAAGTAGATTGTATATTAGGTTGATCTTTTATTAAATCAATCATATCGGTTATTTTGTCCTCCAAGTCCTTTTTTTATTGGCTCCACGGTGAGATGTGATGGTCCGGGTTTTATTTTATTATCGTCATCCAAATTAGACAATACGTGCTGGAACAGCTCTTCATATGTTAAACTATTCTCTTTATCGGAATCATCCTCTAAATAGTCCCCTTGCTGGGTTGTTTCTGGTACATCAACTTTACCGAACGTTCTGAAAAATTAATTAAGCATTATATGTTATTTATAAAGGAATTATCCCATGTAAAACGGAATCCAATTTTTTCGAAAATTGTTCACTTACAATACCAAAATTATAAACAAATAGTTCCAATCTATAAGTACCTTCACTTTAATCTTAGAAAATTTTATTAAACTTTATTTAACACTTAAACGACCGGGCACGCCAATTGGCGTCCTAACCAAAACTAACGTTATCGACCAGGAACGCCAATTGGCGTCATATATGAAATAATCATATTGCGATATGTAATCATGTAAAGCACTTTGACTCTCGCTAAAAACTGCAAATGCGATGTTCTAGGAAATATACAGCGTCGTATTTAATAACCGTTATCTTCACATAATTTCGTATTTTGTGAAAATTGAAGCTATTTAGTTCAGCACCCTGATTCTCTAAAAAATAGGATAATGGGTAAACGTGTAAACTAGTAAAAAGCAAAGCCTTCTTTTATTAGTTTGCAATTTTTCGATTTTATTTGAAGTAGTAATCAAATCAAAAAATTGGAATTCGTTAGAATAGGCTTCGCCTTCTGCAAGTTTGCACATTTACCCATTAGGTATCTTATTTTTTAGAGAATCAGGGTGCAGTTGTTGATAAAACGTTGCGTGAATTTTTGATTCCTTCATGTTTTATTAGTGATATATTTTGAATGGTTCAGAACATATTATTTTTATTATCTTTTATTTTTATTATAATAAATTGATGTGGAATATTTTTGTAAATTTAAGTTATTATTTTGGGTGTGATATGATTTCTTCTGGTATAATTTTACTTAGAATTTGAATATAATAATTTTTAATCATATGTGATTCTAATAATATTGAATAAATAATGCATAAATTATAATCAAAACCTCCTTAATATGATCTTAAATTTTCATTTCAATATCTCAATTACTTCAAAATACACAAGAATTTGAAGAAAAGATCAATGTTTTTTCCCACATTATAAAAATGACACCGGTAACAGGCCACATGTTCATAGCAAAACACCTCGGTCGATAAAGTGTTAATTCCATTCAAATCCCCCTTTTATATTGTGCCAAGCTAAAATCCGTCCAACAGAACATAACATTGGGATTTTTCTGGATGAAATCAAATAAATTTTAATAAAATTTTCTAAGATTGAAGTGTACTTATAGATTTGAACTATTTTTTTATAATTTTGATATTATATTGTAAAGTGTACAATTTTGGCAAAAATTGGATTGGCCGATTTAAAATGCCGATTTGCGTTACCGTCTTATATATGTACACACATATATGTATTAAATAAATTAAAATTAATAAGCTTACCTTCTTGTTTGGATGTAAGGCCTTAAAAAACTCATCTCCTCGGCGAATTTAAATTTTTTCGTTTTGACCCGCGCTAAGCCACTTGGTTAGTTTTTTTCAGCTCTTATAGCCTTTGAAAATGACTTTCGTAGTTGCCGCCATTTGGCTGCGCATTGTTCGGGCGAAACTCCAACCGTTTTGGCAACCTCTGCCCACGCATTGGTGATGGTTAACTAATTTTTGTAGAGCTTACAGCTTTTATCGTATATAAAATAAAATGTTTTACACATTCGATTAATGTTGCCTCCATTATGCAATTATTAACTTTAGAGTAATACCTAAGCTAAATGGCAAAACAAATTTATGATAAAATTAAAACAAAAATTAAAGAGCACAAATAAAAAATTAGAAAAATACCTTCAGAAAAATACACAAATAAATTCTACGGCATTTCAATTTAATGTAAACATAAACAAATCAATTTTGACAATTAATTTGAAATGTAGTTAACTTCATTCTTTTTGTTCTTGAGGTAAAAGATAAAAGTTTGTTAACTTTTTCCTTGAGGCAACCACCAACATAACGAGCAAACATTTTTTTCCTCAAAAAAAATTTCATACAAACCTGGAAGGCGAAAGTAAAAAGTTTTTCATTGTGAATGCTCTGTTAATTTAATTTATTTTAAGCACCGGAAATAATAAGTGCGTTTAATGCCAAAAATGGTAAAAACTATCGTGGCTTTTTTTACCCTTTTGCCCGATTGAACACTACGAATAGATAGAACTTTGCCAAAGGGTTTATGTTTTATAGAATAAAATCATAAATACCAATTGTGCCGTTGTTCATAACAGATGTTACTTTATTTAATTTTTTACATATATTTACGTTATGTAAATTAAATTTGCAGGTAAAAAATCAATTATTTACATTTTAATTTACGTGAAAATTACACGATGTAATTTACGTGCACAACACTGTAA
The DNA here is from genome assembly GCA_963556165.1 of Tipula helvola. Lineage (NCBI taxonomy): Eukaryota > Metazoa > Arthropoda > Insecta > Diptera > Tipulidae > Tipula > Tipula helvola. The sequence continues at coordinate 188,521,855 of OY744482.1, forward strand.
TAAAAGTAAGAAAAACAAGTTTTAAATTTAAATTCATGTAGCTATGTACTTTATTTGATTCGAATATCTTAAATGATTATTTCTTAAATGGTTATATGTACAACTAAAAATATTTTAAATATTTACAATAATTTCATAATTTAATATTATGGAAAATTAAATAATCCTGAACATTGTATTTTCAATTGGTTACAAAGTTTGATGGTGTTAAGTTTTCTTCATGTTCAATACTATTTTCGTCATCTGGTGATGGTACGGCAATTGGTATTACGTTGGGAATGGATTTAGAGGCTACTGTAACAGGGGATGGCATGATAGGAGAGAAATAGAAACTTGCGAAAATAAAATATAAACTTCGATAATACTCTTTCTGCAATTATTCATTGCATATCGGCTATCTGCTCTAACTGGTTGCGTATAGCTCGGATATAAGTTTCAACTGGGGGGTTATCCTCAACTTCCAATACATTTTGCGCTTTGGTTAACAGTTGCTCCAGCTGTTTTCTCACAGGTATAGCCCGTCTTTTAATAATTTGTGATTGTTTTTCAGCTACCTGCGACATAAAACGAATGGAAATCATCAATTCAATTCGAAAAAATGTGGCAATTCAATAATTGTGTTGGTGCCATGGACGGCACTCACATTTTAATAATTAAAATAGCAGGAGGTGGATCCAATTATGAGTTTATGTATGTCCACACGGGCATAAGTAAACGGAAGTGCTTCATACGGAGGAGTTCTCATACATACCAACTTTTATGGAAAATTATGGAATTAAATTTACCACGACCCTCTATATTGTCTGCTACAAATACATTAGTCCCTGATGTATTCTTGGTAGATAACACATTTGCTATCAACAAAAACATCTTTTCCAGAAGGGTGACCGAAAATATATTTGGAATTTTGTCGTCTCGGTTTCGAAAATTCCAAACCAATATTGGTAAACGTCGCAAAACTTGATTGGATCGTTTTGGCTTGCTGTGTACTCCATAAATATCTATGAAAAAAATCCAAAGACTATTCAACAAATAATTGTGTAGATTACGAAGATATTTAAAATAAAATATTTCGGCCTGGAGAATGGAGACAACAAAATATATTACTAGGCTTAATCGAAATGTTCAAAGGCGAAATACAGAGGAAGGCCAACCCGTTTGAAACATATTTTCCGAATATTTTAATGAAAAAGGAAGCGTGCATTTCCGAGAAAAAATGGTTAATGTACTACCTTACTTAAATATATCTATGGTAAAAAATACGACAAATCACAAATCAGTGTACAATACCTTGGGTTACATGTTAAATACTAAAAGTTTATTATGCTTTTAGGTATTTAGCTAGTGGTAATAGTGAAATGTCGTTGTCAAAGATGTTCGTCTACAAAATAAATAAAACAAACTAAACTATTTCGAAATCATTATTATTATAAATTATACATACTTAGCTTTTTGTTAAATCTCACGAAATCACCTATTAATCTCAAATTGCAAATTACTTGTCCACGAAATCATGCAATATCGCTATATTTGTTTATAAATATGTATTGCATTTTTTTTTGACAATAGCAAATACATATGTTATGTACATAAATACACTTGCTTGTAAATTCTGCACTTTAACTCTGTTGTATTAGATTTTTTGATTAACTTCGCGTCTCATAAACAAAATGTGCGCGATATAACATGATGCACAAAATTAATTAAAATTAAAATTTAAACAAATTCGCGCTAAATTTGTAGATTGGCCAATTATTGTATGCAACTCTGGCACTACCAAGACTGTTATATTGAATGCAAAATATTGAAAATTCATCTTTATTTTTTGTTTGCTATTTTTGCCGGCGACTTTCATACTAGCAACACCAGCGAGTTATAACATACTATATACAATTTTTTAAATTCTGTGCGAAAATTACCAGTCGTTGTCATATGCCTTGAAAGTGGGTAAAGCTACTACATGTATCATAATAAGAGCACTCTAACCGCAATCCATGAATGCCTTCTATTTGTTAGAAACCTTATATTCTGGAAAATCAACAGGCAAATTAGAGAAAATGCATTTGGAATTTTAACAGCTCGTTGGAGAATTTTAAGAACGTGTTTGCAGACCTCTACAGATTCAGTAAATAGAATAATTCAAGCAGCTGTGTACTCACATAATTTTTGTCTAGCCGAAGAAGAAAACTCGCTTCATCACCAAAAGATATTGTCCTCCTTCTCTTGTCGATCAAGAAAATACTCAACAAAGTGAGATGCGAGCGAGCAGCTGACTGGAGGAAACATGGAGAGTAGCTATCAGTTTGTAGGCAGGGTAGTTATAACAGACGGTTCAGTTCCGTGGCAATGGGGCTTTATTTAGTTATTTTATTATAATATTAAATTAGACTAATTGAAATTTATTTCTGTATTTTATTATTAAATTACTTAAAAGGTAAATATAAGGAACACTTGATACACTGTCTCCACTATCTTCAAGAATGTACATATTTTATTTATTTTGCACCACATCGTTCATGTATGTCATGAATTCATGATACATAACTGCGAGGAGTATTTTTGCTATTGGATTAATTTCCTTAAGAATTAAGCAACCTGATTTCCAAAAAACTGTTCCATATCGTTCGGAATGCTGCAAGAAATCGGCAGCGCTTGAAGTGGGTGTTCTTGAACGTATGCTGTTGTTTCTATTCCTTTTGGCGCGATGTCTGTGCCACTTTCATCTGTAGCAGGTAGCTACAATAGGTTTAAAAGGAGAGCGGCAACTATCATTATTTTTTTCATGTGTGTTTAAGTCCAAGCGGCTTTGATGCTTAAAAAAAAATTATATTTTAGAAAAATTCCATAATGTTAATTATGTGCGCTCTTTTCAATAGAACCACGTCTAGGCGGCGTAGTTTATCAATGGTGCTGGATAAAGTATACTATTGTTACCAGAGCCACTGGTATCAACTTTGGCTGTACAGTTTTTATAACGCGTGTAGTTGTTTCTCAATTTTTTAAACATATCTTTTATTAAATTGGGTTGCACTTTTATATCTGAAAACTTGTTCTTCATTTCTGCACACACTTCTTCCCACAATTTATTATTAATAGAAGGCGAACGCTCTTTGATTGGTATGGTACAATCAAATAAGGAGGCCCGATCAAACACACTGTCTAAAATCGCACTTTCAAAATTATACCGATTGCCTTGTAATGTGGTCGCCACGAGCTTACGCTTATCCGTATTTCCTTTTTTTTATTTGTCGCAATAATATTATTTGTCTGTATAATTGCGGAATTGATAGAAATTGTCCATTTCATCCAGATCGTCGAGATATTGAATTTCGAATAGATCATCATTTTCAGGATAATCAACATCCGACATGCATGCACAGCTCGCGAGCCGGTGCCACAAGATGGAATAACTATTGCGGTGGTCCTCGCATGCATTTCCAAGTGATATATTTTGTGACTCTGGATACATAAATAATTACCGCGTTGTCCAGTTGATTTTTTTTTTCTAATCGGAGTTTTATTACTCTATTTATTTTAAAAATTTGTCAAAAATACTAATTTGGCTTGGCCACCACTGCAACATATTATTAGTCAATATTTTCTCTTTTATAAGCAGTCCTCATGTTATCTATTTTGCGCTTCACTGAAGCCATCGTAGATGGGATATCTAATAGCTTAAATTTCTCTAAAAGGGTTTCAAGAACCACATTTCTTACATCTTTTTTGCTGTAGGTACTATCCGATGGATCCCAGGGATCACGAGAATGTTTATACATCTCCAAAATGTCTGTTATAACAACCCGTTCATTTAGCGCTATTTTTATTTGTATTTTACTCACTTGTGATAGCACAATTTTCCGACGGAGCGATTTTGGAAAATCTTTGCTGAACGGTGGTTGTGAATTATGTTTACCACCGCCAAGCTGCTTACCCACGACCGTAGAAGATGCCCTGTTTTTATTTATAGGAAACGAAGCATTCCCTCTAGTAACCAATTTCATGCGGCCAGGGTACGGTCACAAAGCTCGAATTTTCCCGATAGAGCAAAACATTTTTAATTACAGCTTGTCCCGAGCCAGAAGAGTGATAAAGAATGCATTCGGAATTTTAGCCGTCAAGTGGCGTTATATCGGCGGCCAATTCTGGCAAGCAAGCGAACTATGCTTAACATAATTAAAGCCACAGTTGTGCTGCATAACTAGCTTCGAGACAACCAAAACTGTAATTGTATATCCACCGATTTGGTGGATAGTCTAGTACAGGGTAATTTGCGACAAGGGAGATGGCGTAATGAAGGTGAAGCCCAAGGATTTCGAGATATTCAAAGGGTAGGTTTGAATAATTACAGTAGAACTGCATCAGAAGTGTGAATACAATTTACCAATTTGTTTATTAATGTGGATAACTTGCCATGGCAACAATCAGCTATGGCCTAAGATGGGCGGCTTAAGTTAGTAAATAGAAATACATTTTTTTCAACCTTTTTTTAAACTTTTATAAAATATCACATTTGTAATGTAAAAGAAGTATTACAAGTTTAATTCATAAATTTAATTTGTAAATCTTAATTTCTAAATTTAATTTGTAAGTGAATAATTATATATTTTAATTCATAAGTTTTAATTTAGGTTTAATAAATAAGTTCAGTTTAATTCAAAAATAAAAGTATGTATAAATAAATAAAAATGTAAATAAAAATTGTTTTTATTTATTTGCAAAAATACTTCAACTTTCATAGCCGTTAAAAATAAAGTTTGATTATGAAACTGTGTGACTAAATAAAAATGTTTTCTTATTTATTCTTCTAATCGTCTTATCCTTAGGTCTTTCATTACCAACTGTCATGCTTGCACTAGCTCAATTTGTTGTTTCTCGGTCCAATTTATAACTTTATCCTCTACAATCAAAGCATAGTTAAGCCCTAGGCTTATTTTTCTCAAAGTACTGTTAAGGCTTGCTCGGGTTGTGCTGCAATTCTCTCGGAAATCTCGTAGTATTTCTTTAGTTGGCCCATTAATTCCTTTATTGTGTTATCAAAATTATTGGTCGGTATCGATGTCTTTGTTTTTTTTTTGGTGGTTCTTCTGGAATAATTAATTGTGTGGGATGATTTCTATTTCTATGATAATTGACTTAGTGGTTGAGGTAAATGATTCTATTGGCGTAGTAGACTCAGTTATGATTTCTTCATCATCTGAACAAAAATATCTGAATAAATATATACATAACCCCTTTAGAAGGTGCCTTTTTGTATATAATTTATTAAATATGGAATAAAATGGAAAATATTTATTACATACTTAGTCAACCAATAAATAAATAATTAAATAAATATATGTATTTACACTTCATCGTCATCATTATTGAAATATTTTATTTCTTTAATTAACTCTTTGTGACCCGGATCGATTTTTTTATAGGAACTTCCACTCCGTGGTGTAAGGCTAGCTTTAGCTCAGGAAACATATCGCCAAAGCTTTATCAACCTCTCTCCATTTTTGCCGGCGTACACTGTTATTTTTATAGAGCGGGTGTTGTAGTTTCTATAACAGTTCACGGCTCGGCTTCTTAAGTTCTTCGATCAGATTATAGATAAGTTTCGAAATATTTATTTTTAGATTAGATTGGCTGTTTGTATTGACTATTCTATTATTGTGGATTTAATTATAGAAATAATTATAAAGTTTTTATTAATGTGCTTGTTAATGTACCTCTCCTGACAGCTTGAGCTTACCAAACATAAATTATGATAACAAAATAATAAATGACAAAAAAATAGCTATACCTACAGTCAGTACCACTATTTCCTAAGTACAGTGGTATTTTATGTCAAAATAACAAAATACCGTATTTATTATGAAATCACGAAAAAAAACGAGAAAATTAATTAATAATGGCCACACCGATTGAAATATTATGTATTAAAACGGGGATCCGCTCAAAACGCGATATTTTAAAACGCGATTTTTCAAATCGCGATATGAATATGACGAAACGCGATATGGTACAAAACGCGATATTTGAAAACGCGATATTTCAAAACGCGATATTTCAAAACGCGACATGATACAAAACGCGATGTTTTAAAATTAAAATTTGAAAATAATAATAAAAATTAAAATAATAATAGTATTATTTTGAAGAAATAATAATTATTAATCTTCCTTCATTTAATAAAATTTTCCTCCACCAAAATGATGAAATTGAACATGTACGATCAGAACAAAGAAATCGCATTTCGAGATATCGCGTTTTGTAATATCTCGTTTTATACCATAGCGCGTATTGTACCATATCGCGTTTTAAAATATCGCGTTTTGTACAATATCACGTTTTGACCCATATCGCGTTTTGAAATATCGCGTTTTGAAATATTGCGTTTCAAATGGGATCCATTAAAACGATAAAAGAAAAAATTAAATATTTCGTACAAAAAAAAAACAAAAAACTACTACACAGTAAGAAATACGATTTTAAATGAGAAATATCAAAAAATGTGCTACAAAGAAAAATAAAGAGCAACTGTAAAAAAAAGTAAAAAAAAATTGGAGGGGGTAACCTATCATTGGAGTATGTCATTCGTCAGCTCAATATGGCGCAGCGCAGCTGCCTGTATTATAAATCTACCTAGCTATTAGCATACACTGACGAAATTTGCATTCTAGGTCGCAACATCATATCACTGAAAGAGGTCCTCTTCCCATTGGAATTAACAGCCCACCAAATAGGCATTCAGATCAATGAAGCGAAGAACAAATACATGGTGACCGCGAGAAGGCAGACTCGTGACTTAATTTCAGGAGATACTCAATATGAAAAGGTGAATGAGTTCAAATAAGTACCTAGGATTACTGATCACTGAGCAAAACTCCGTTTCTGTGGACATTTCATCTAGGTTCGCAACAGGCTACCGAGCATTTTACGCCAATATCAACATTTTCAAGTCTCCTCATATATTGCGCAAAATAAAATTGAGCATCTACAAGGCACTGATAAGACCAGTTATCCCCTTTGGTTGCGAGTCTTGGGCAAAGAAAATCGGTGTAACTGAGCGTAAGATCGTAAAAAGAATTCTCGGTACCTTTAAAGAGGGAGCCACGTACAGAATGCGAATGAATCAAGAGGTCAGAAATGATCTCGATAAAGTCGACATCATACTGACAAAAATTGCGCGCAAATCGAAAACAAGTGGAAAATTATAAAAAAGTGAATAGAAACAAAAAAAATAGTGAGAGTGGTACAGGGAATGAAAAATGCGAACCTTACGATATTTTGGACCGAATACTTGGTACAAGACCAAGTTTCTCTAGTATATCCAACGGGATTGATTTGTTGTGATAGAATTGTGATAATGTTTATAAAATGTTTTATTCAATGCAATTGTTACCAAAGCAATACGGCTTAAGTGAAATTTATGGTGGATTCAGCGAGACAAATTTGCTAGCTGTGATAACGGTTTTTGAATTTTCTTCATCTTTTTTACCCCCTCGAAATTATTTTATTAATATATAAAAAAAAAAAATAATTTGGAGGGGGAAAAAGTTGATGAAAATTCAAAAATTCGTGATCACGATTGGCTAATTTATTTTTCGCTGACTCCACTATTAATGTCATAGGCAGATAATTGAATTTTATTGGTAAACCACCGCGGCTATGAGTAATTCCTTCCATTTAAAAAACAATACTAGTTTATATATAGGTTTAAAATATTTTATTAGTCTGAATTAAATTTTTGAATCAGTAAATAAATAAAAACCAGAATTAGGCAAAATTTCAGTTTTATTTCATTTCGATATAAAGTCAACAAAGGATATTTTAGTAACAAGTATTCTTTCATTTGATCTCTAATTTCAAAGGCAGGTAACTGTATTTGGTTTGTAACATAACGAGGCTGTGGGTAAATCCTTTCATTTTCTTCAGTAACTCTGATCAAACTTTCGCTTATGGGCAATGTTCGTTTTTCTGCAATATTATGTAAAACGCATGTCGCGACAATTAATGGAACAAATTCAATTTTCGTGTCTATTCTTTTCTGAATCATCCCTCACTTGCCTTTCAATTTGCCAATCCGTGCCTTGTTTAGATAAACATTAAACGATTCTTCCTCTGCATTCCTCGGAGAAACGCATTCTTTAATTAGCCAATTTTGTAGGGTATATGCAGGGTATCAAACCTAAAATGCCTTGACTTTCTTACCATTAATCAATTTGGATGGCTATGAAATAAATAGTTAAGGTTAAAGCTATTTAAATTAAGATTCATTACCTTTTCATAGAAAATGAATAAAAAATCGGTAAATAAATATAGTAAGATATGTTTACCTATATTTTGCATCCACTATTCCCTGGGGAATCACACACGCCTAGCTTTTCGAATTTATACCGGGTGATTTTTTTAACCTGATACAGTCAAATATCTCGGAAAATAGCACTCTACGAAAAAAATGGTAAAGATCAAAATTTAATTATTCCTCGGGGGAAATACATTAGTGTTAAAATTAGTACCCCCACCCCTCCTTGTGTGTGGGGCGGAGGGTAACTGTGTAACTAAGGTAGGAACTCCTATTTTTTATTGCAGATTCGGATTCTACGGCTAAAAATAATTGACGATATTCAATTTTTTCGATTTCTCCTACTGAGAACCTAAGCAAACGATTCTGCAATACGTCTGCAATAAAAATACCATGGTTTCGTTGTAAATACACGAGCTTCCTTACATAGTTTTCACTGTGCTGCAGTTCTGCGCTTCATTTTTCACACAGAAATAAATATGTAGATTTATCAACTCGAAAGTTTTCAATCCAGTTTTCAAAGTTTTCACTATTTACCACACTCCGCCACGAGTTAGAAGATTTCTTTTTCATCCAAGTTTTTGGTGGATTTCTTCTCATATTCCTACGAACATTGTTCATATAAATAGCAACCCTTCTTGAATATAATTTAAATGCCATAGCCATTTTTCGGCGGATTCGAGTCAAAAATTTCCGTCGCGATTTTTGAATTTTTCGGGCATAATATTGGCACATTAATGAAATAATTTCCTCTGTGTGTTCCATGTGCCAAGTACAAAACCAAAAGTTGTTGATTTAAAAGAGCTTTTTCCATTCTTTTTATTTCACCAAAACGCAATTATTTAAAACGCTTCCTAATAAACACGAATTATTAAAATATACGAATTAACGAATAGACAAATAAAAATAGACGCAATAACCATGAACAAATTTCTAAACTAAGCGTAAACAGCTGTTAGAATTTCAACCCATTGTTACATGGAAATACACAACGCCATTTTAATTTGACGAAAATAAATTTACACCTAACCAACCAGTGAGAAATTATAAACTTAAAAAAAATTAAGAATTTTGACGAATCCAATTTTTTTAAATATTTTTTGACATTTCAGCCATAGAGAAATTAAAAATTCTTTTGACAGCGATTTTTGAATTTATAATTTTTAGTTTAGGGTAATTTGTATTTTTCAGGGTATTCCATGAGAATTTTGTGTAAATTTTAGAAAATAGTAAGTCTATAGAAATAGCATTTTACTTTTTAGTAGATCAATTGAATCGGTGATTGAAAGAACGATATAACCGCCAAAAACACCGTTTGAAACTAAATTAAAAAAATTGCTTTAAATTAATAGACTAATCTATGAGCTAAATAACAATACATTTTAAATCCGACTTAATTCAAAATCAGACTATGTAATTTATGATTTAGTGTAAGAACAATACAAGTGCGGCTTTTGTATTGTTGTTTCACTCATTAAATAACAGGTTGAATATTATTGCCGCGAATGTGGTATATCCACGAAACCGACCCGTAAATAAACTATTTGCGCTAGAAAATATCACTATTCGATTGAATTTAACATGAGTTATTCCATTAAAAATTATTATTTTTTCAAGTTTTAGTTGGTTTTGCGACTGAGTAACAAAAACCTTATGAGGAAATTACCACCGACTTTTTAACGATGCAAAACAAATCAAGTAAGTCAAGACAATTAATAATAAAGATTAAGTGTGCGTCGCAAATCATTTATTTTGTCGTATTAAAATTGCTGACTCCCGACTGGTTGGGTCATATATCCCAATAACTGTTAACTTTTATTCTGTTTTAATAGTATTCATTAATATTCTACTACACGGAAAATCAATAGTGTTTTTTTAAGAGCAATTAATTAATAATTTATAGTGAAAAATGTCTAGTGCTCGTGACGATAGTGAATATGTTACTGAAAGAACCGTAAAAAAACGTAAAAATCAACCTGATAAATGGAAACAAAACCAACGTAAATATGCTCGCCTCCATGGTCAAGAATACGTTAATACTGTAGGAAATACAGTTAAAAAGAAAACTATAAAAGAAATTCAGTAAAATACTATAATATATTATTGACTGTAACCTTGTTTATCTCATATGTACTTTTTTAGATGTAAGGATAAGTGCACCAAAAATATTACCCAGGATGAAAAACAAACTATGCTGGGAAAGTTTCTTGGAATAAAAAGTAAAGATGAGCAGGATATCTACTTAATGGGCCTTATGGAAGCGAAACCTGTAGCAAGACGGCGGAAAAGTAGCGGCAATTGTGCAAAATCTGTGATCTGTGACATTCGCTTATAGTGTGTGTAAACAAGGTAATAGAATTCCCGTATGTAAAAAGGCGTTTCTCAACTTACATGCGATTTCAAATTCCCGATTACAAAGGATAAACCAATTTGTGAAGGAAGGTAAGGTGCCAGTAGATTTACGAGGCAAACAAAGAAATCGTTCTCATGTATTACCTTCTGAATATGTTATCAAAATAAAAGAGCATATAGAGTCATTTCCGTGTAAGATCTCACATTATAGTAGTGGTAAAGAGGTAAATATCTCGATGGCAAGCTAAATGTGAAATATATGCCCGACATGTTTAAAAAAAATGGCCCACTCTGAATAAAAAAGTAAAATACGAATATTACCTCAAGTATTTTAATGAAAATTATTCGTTAAGGTTCGGTAGACCACAAGTGGATGTCTGTAGCGAATGTAAACGTCTTGGAACGAAATTGAAGGACCCGAATCTTAACGACATTGCAAAAAGGGTACATGCTGCGGAATTACTAGTCCATAAGCGTCGAGCTAAGAAGTTTTATACACAAATGCAAACCGTTACAAAAATGTGTACTGAAAGAGACGATGTTGTTGGTATAAGTTTTGACTTCATGCAGAACCTGCATTTGCCCCATATACCTGTCCAAGAAATATTTTATTATCGACAATTGTGGGTACATGCATTTCAAATACATAATTTAAAAAGCAATACAGGACACTTTTATACGTACCACGAGGGTCAGGCACACAAAGGCCCAGATGAAGTTTGCAGTTTTCTTTTGCATTATATAACAAACAACATACCTCCTGAAATAACAGAACTCCACATGTTTTAGGATGGGTGTCCAGGACAAAACCGGAACAACACAATGGTGAGATTTTTATTGACTCTCGCTTGTACCAACCGCTTTACAAAGATTTATCATTATTTTCCTGTTCGTGGGCAACCATTTTTGCCCTGCGACAGAGATTTTGGCACTGTGAAGCGAGTTTTAAGAAGAGCTGATCGTATTTATCTCCCTGAAGAATATGAAGAGATGATAGCGACTTCCCGAAAGAAAGAACCATTCACTGTATCTAGTATTGGCTATAACGATATTATTGACTTTAAAAACTGGTGGTCAAATTTCTACAAAAAAACCTGCAAATCGACCGAAAAGCCAAGTGTTAACTTTAGTGTTTCGCACTACAGTCAATTTACTTATAGCAATGAAACCCCCGGCTACGTGACAACAAGACAGTTCATAGGAGATTTCATTTCGCACACATTTAAATTAATTAAGCCGAAAGGTAACCCTCAAATACCATCAGAAAGAGCATACCAAGAAGCAGTTCCTATAAATGAAAAAAAAATAGCTGACCTTAAAAAAATTGTTCAGTATGTATCTTGGGAGACTTTAAAATTTTATTACCATATTATATCATGGAAAGTTATCAATGATGATGATGAATAAAAATTTGCAACAATTTTTAAAAATTTGTTCCTTTGTTAGAAATAATTGAATTAATAAAACTTAAAAAACTAAAATTAATGATGATTTTCTTATTTGAGTGAAAGAACAGTACAAATCCAACGCACATTTTCTCACCTATCTTTTTTCATTAATGGGCCGTTTGTAATTTTTCTTTCGCAATACTACGAAGAAACTTACACACTACACCTATGCAATACAATACAACACTAATAAACTTACGGTTTGGCTGTGAGACGGGTTTTTGTTATTATCTCAAAATGTAAGTTTTGGACATGTACTGTTTTTCCACTCACCGATTCAATTTATGTTTCAATCATTTTTTTAGGTTTGTGGTGTTTGACACGACATAAGTAGAATAAATTAAGAATGACAAATCTGACCTGTTAGCAAACATAAAACGAGGAATGGCCGTTATGTAATTTCAATTAATAATTATATTGCCATCTCATAAATATTATTCATAACGATTTTGACGTTAAATATTATTAAATAAAAAAAACTGTTAAACACCAATATGTAATTGAGCTATCGTTTTATTTGATCCACGGCGCCCATCCAGTCATGGTACACACTTAAGCATTACCGCTTAGCGACTGCAACAAAAAAAGATTTATGGGGTATGGTATCACAAACACGCCAAACAACATCCCCATAGGTTCGGTTTCACAAATGTGGCCAAATTAAAAATAAAATAAAAGACTTCAGTGAGAATATGAAATTTAAAAGATAAATTTAGAATTTCCACTTTTGCACAAGGGAAAACAATTTTTTTGACTATAATAAAAATTATTTAATAGTTTAGGGCTCTCTATATTATTTTTATTTTTTAAAAATTAACTTGAGCTTTCGGACTCACTTCGAGTCCATTTTAAAAAGCGATTATAAAAATGTTTTCAATACAATTTTCCTTTTATAAATAAATCAAAAACAAAACCAAAAAATTGAAGGTTTTTCCGTAGAAACCAAAATTCGTATGTCTAGACTAGAAAAATATTTTCCAACCGTGACAAAAAAAAAATGCCGAAAGGAAAAAGTGTACTCAAAATCACGAGAATTGAAAAATGTCTGCAACATCAACAATGGAGTTTTCAAAAAATTACAACATAAATTTATTTTGGAATAATCAACCAAGAAATAAGTGAAACAATTCAGGACATCAATTCCACAAAACAAAATTTGAGTTTCCTCCGTCGAGGTATTGAAGAATGTATTCCTCAAATTAATTGTGAAGAATTTTTTGAACGATCAGCAATTATTTATAATTTCCATTTCAATAAAATCAAGGTAAGACAAATGGCCAAATTTGAAAATATTTTATTAAATAGTGTGAATGAGGTTTCCAATAGTTTAGTTACCACTGTGGATAAATGGTTAGTTAATTTAACAAATATCGATCTTCCCCTTCAAGTCAAAATTATTTTAAGTTTAGGCAACCAATTCTGTCCGCCAACTATCGGTAATTCGGTCCCATATTTCAAAATTAAGGACTGTATCGAAAAGAAAGTATCCACAAAATAAAGCCATTTTAAACACAAAAAACCAATTTTAAGTATTATAAAATGATGTTTTATCATAAAGCAGACTTCTAATTAGCAGATTTTATGTTTAAAACATTTGAGAAATTATTTTCTAAATACATAGCGAATTTTTAATTTGATGCCTTCACTAAGATTCTGCACAGTAGTTTTATTCATTTGTCTGGTTGCTTTGGACTAACTTTTTGAACTTTGTTAAATTTTCTGCTAGTTTACCGTTATTTTTCAAGTAACGCTTCGCAATTGCCCAATATCTTTCAATTGGTCAAAGTTCTGGTGAATTTGGCGGAGTTTATTGTTTTTCCACAAAAGTGATGCAGTGGATTTTTAACAGCTCCAAATTTATTAATGGGCAGTTGCATGGTTTTAACATGCAATTTTTTGTTTTCACTTCGTTTCGGAACTATATGTTTCTTATATGTATGTCTTCAAGTCACGCCTTATTTTACCCGCTGGATCATTCCTATGCTAGTACCACCCTCATAAATCACTGACAGACATTGATTTGTTTTTGCGAATTTCACTCACAATTTTGGCTCTAATTTGGGATTGCTGAGACCTTGTTTTCGACCGTTTTTTCGTAAATCTTTACCGTACCATGTTCCCCAGACTTATTAATTATTTTTCTCACTGCATTTTTACTTATATTTTCGCGCTTAGCTAAATTTCTAAACCAAACACCGTTTTAAATGCAAAATTTGTGCAAAATAAATTTAAGCACTTCTTCTTTAATTCGTGACAATATTACAACTGGGTAACAAATTGTAAAAATCACACGCAATATTTACCTACAAAAAGCTATTCTATCTAACGGCACTTTTCCGTTACAATAGAATTAGAGCAATGCGAAGAAAACTAAATTTTTTTGTGGATACTTTCTTTTCGATACAGTCCTTATATCCGATGTTGAAAGTGCGATTTTTGGTTTAAATGATGTAGATAAAATTGATATCCGGAATCGTTTCATAAATATAACAACGAACCATAAAAACGGAGCAAATTCAAAAAAATTATCACCTTTCGAAAATCGCATCTTAGGCTATGTTAAACAAGCAAAAACGTTTTTAAGAAATAATCCAGGAATTTTAGTTACACGGGCAGATAAGGGAAACATGACAGTTCTAACATTGAAAAATGACTATTTAGATAAGATAAATAGTTTGCTTAACGATAATACTACATACATTCAAATATTTAAAGACAATTCAATACCAATCCAAACTAAAATCAATTCAATTGTAAAAAATTTTAATGAAGCTGGAAATATTGATATAAATACAAAAAAGGACCTTACAAATTATAACTCGGTTATTCCTAAATTATACGGATTGCCAAAAATTCATAAACCGAATATACCTTACAGACCAATTATAAGCTCAGTAGATGGTCCAACATATGGTTTATCAGCATTTTTGGGAAACATTTTAAAACATAGTATAGGAAAAACCAGTTCGTTTATAATTAATTCGGAAGATTTCAAACAAAAAATTAGTAATATTACTATCCCTCAAAATTTCCTTTTATTGTCGTTAGACGTATCGTCATTATTTACGAATGTTGATTGCAAACGTGTTACTAACATTATAAGCAACAATTGGAGGAGTATAAAGCAAAATTCAAAAACAAAATTAACAAAAGTCCAATTTTTAATAGCTTTAGATATCGTATTAAATAATTCAGAATTCTCATTTGACAATAAAATTTACAAACAAATTTTTGGTTCACCAATGGGTTCGCCTATTAGTCCTATTTTGGCAAATTTATTGATGGAATATGTAGAAAATTTAGCACTAAATTCTTTAGATTTTCAACCATTATTCTACTATCGTTACGTAGATGATATTATAACGGCTATCCCAGTTGACAAAGTTGATGTTTTTTTGGATGTTTTCAATTCGGTAGAACCGAGAATTCACAATAGAAAAAGAATCTGATAAAAAAATTGCATTTTTAGATACTCTTTTGATACATGAACCTAATGGCAAAATTTCTGTGGATTGATATCATAAAGATACATGGTCTGGAAGATACTTAAATTTTCACTCTTGGCTCCCGTTTTCTTACAAAATTAACACAATCAAAATTCTTACTCAAAAAATTATAAAACTTTCAGATACAAAATTTCATTATAAAAATTTTATTTTATTAAAAAACATTTTAGCTCAAAATTATTACCCTGATAAATTAGTGGATGTTACTATTTGGAAACAAAAAAATGTTTATAGAAATTCTGTAGGTTTGGCCGATAATAGAAACCAAAATTATTTATCTATCCCATACATAAAAAATCTTTTTGAAAAAACTAAACACTTGTTTAAAAATTATAATTTTAAGATTGTGGGAAGACCGGCATCGAATTTGAATACAACTTTGTTTTCTAAACTTAATGATTCAGTTCGTCTAAAGAAAAAGTCCAATGTTGTCTATCAGATCCAATGTGAATGTAACGTAACGTATACTGGACAAACGAAACAATTTATCGAAAAACGGTTGTATCAACATAAAAGTGCAGTTTATCGAGATTTAAACCAAAATAGTGCTCTCACTCAACATTTAAAAAACACAAGTCATCAAATAACTTTAGATAACGTTAAAATTTTGGAACAGCAAAAAAATTTTAGGAAAAGATCGTTTTTGGAAATGTTACACATAAAATCCAGTGATAACTCAATAAACATTGTTGGAGATTATGCTTAGGTATATTGGTAATTCTTATGATTTATTTATCTAAATTTGGTTGTTTGTCTTTATACTTATAATTGATTCATTATATTTTTGTAAAATGTTTCAAATTTTATTCATATTTTGTAAAAGTTTCTTTCGTAAAATTTACCACAAGTTTTTTTGTCACGGTTGGAAAATATTTTTCTAGTCTAGACACACGAATTTTGGTTTCTACGGAAAAACCTTCAATTTTTTGGTTTTGTTTTTGATTTATTTATAAAAGGAAAACTGTATTGAAAACATTTTTATAAACGCTTTTGAAAATGGACTCGAAGTGAGTCCGAAAACTCAAGTTAATTTTTAAAAAATAAAAATAATATAGAGAGCCCTAAACCATTAAATAATTTTTGTTATATAAAATTGTGGCTCAATAATATTTAAATGTTAATTTTTTTGACGTTTTGTTTTAATTTTTTTTAAATTAGTACGGAAATTTTCGTACCACAAATTTTTTTAAAGTGACAGTTCAAATTGAACGAAACTTCGTTAAATTTCTTAAGTTATTTAATTCTTCTATGGGCGTTTACATACAAATGCCATTTACCGCACTCTTAATCTAAGTTTATAATTTTTTTAAAGTTATGTATAGTTACCGCTTCAACCACGATTCATGGAAACATACTAAGTGACAGATGAAATTGAACGAAGCTTTGTTAAATTTTTTAAGTTAATTTAAGTTTTCTATGGCTTGAAATATAGAAATGCTCTCATTCGCAGAATTAATATTTTTTACGTTAATTTATTAATTTTTTTGTAAGTTATGTATGGTTACCACTTAATGCAAGAAAGCAAATTTAATCACAGTGATTGACATTTCTTTGACATTTTATTGACATTATATGACATTTTAATGATTAAAATTTCAACGACATGTTGATCGATACATTATTTGTGAATTGCTTTAATAAAATCGCCTTTAAACGTATTATTTCTGAGTAGTATGCACAAATTTTCAGAAAATAAATTTTGAACTTGTGGATGCTCTCTGAACGGAGTAATTTAAATTCTTAAGGAGTTTTAATAGCATACTAGAGATGTTTAACTGGATCTAATTGTTAAAGGGCGAAGATGAAAAATTGAGAATGCGACTTTGATTGCTGTTCAACACGTGTCAGTTCTACATAATCTAAAATTATTTATGAATCTGTGATTTCGCAGCATGAGAGTGGAAGATTTATATTGTCTCAATTGTGATCTTAGTAATATTTATTATGTAATATATTTAAAAGGAATAAATTAATACACGTTAAAAATTTTTCGAAATACACAAAAATTATTTAAAAAATCAACGTTTCATTATTGTGAAAATTTTTTGCTAAAATAGCAAGCCTGTTAAATCAGTCTATTTTGAGTCACGTGTACGAAATAAACCAATCAAAATAACATTACACTGATAATTTCCCTAGGGATGTTATCAGTGTAATGTTATTTTGATTGGTATATTTTTTACACATGACTCGAAATTGACCGGTTTAATAGGCTTGCTATTTTAGAAAAACATACTCTGGCTACTAGATTAAAAGAATTTATAGTTTTATTTTACAATAAATACTGTTTCAAAATGACACTTTCATAGAACAATTTACAATCTATCAGCCACTAGAATAAAATAAAATTGCAAAAAATTTTCTCGCCGAATACCCCTCGAGCATTGATAAATACCTCATAATTTTATTATATTTTCCTCATAAGCACGTTGCTTTTAGGTAGCAGCCCTCAGCCTACGGCTTCGGGCTGTTACCAAGCAACGTGCTTTCGAAAAATATAATAAAATTATTTCGGGAAATTATCAATGCTCTTGGGATATTACTGTTGATAATAAAATTAAATTTGGGAATACCGGTTTCGAACATTCGTCCTTCTTCAGTTCCTAATTGACTTTTAACTTAATGTCTAAAATTCACGCGTTTTTATATGCGATCGTTAGCCTTTTTACAGTTTATTTATCTACTGTATAAAATCAAATCAAAGATCTTGTGTGATTTGGTGTTTGTTTTATCATTTAGTAGTAAATTATTGTTCCTACATATGTCTATATATTTGAAGTTCTTCTAATATGTCCAACATATCACCTTTACCCATTCGATGCATTATATGTAAGTTTGTGTTGATATCTGTGAATGTATGGTTCTCATTGTGTAGATGTTGAGCGTAATTTGATTTGAAAATTATTTTGTTGTGTGAATGTTTTAATTCCTGTGTGCGTTCCTTAAATCTTATTTCAAACGTTCTTCCGGATTGCCCGATGTACAATTTGGGGCAATTGACATTACATGTCAATTTATACACACCGAAGATGGATGTATACCATTTATACAGCAAATAAAATTACACTCTGGCTGACCATATTGCCTAATAAATACCAAAAGTTCACTTAATTTTATAAGCGATACCGTTAAACCCGATCCCGGAACGATAAAATTTATGTTATGTTATTTTATTCCATCCTATATGAATTAGAATTGATAAAACAAAAATATGTTTAATAATTATGTAACATAACATAAAATTTTTGAAATCAGAATAGCTCTTATTAAATTAGTTCGAAGTTAGGACCTGCGACCTTACCACATTTTGGTACAACAAATTTATGTCTTCGGGAAATTAAAATACCAAATACCAGTAGACATTTTTATTTGTATTTCAATGAGAAAATATAATTTTAATTTTAGTAAATTAAAATATAAAATTCTGTACAACAATCCAGCGAGAAAAATGTATCTTCCCTTTGGCAATTTTTAACGAGACTTTCGCTATATTTTCTCAATATTATTTCCCTTTTAATTTATTTATATTTGAACAATAAATTTTATTTTAATATTATTAAAAAAAAAAAAAAAAATTTTATTCCATTTTATCATCATCATCATCATGAAGTAATTTTTTTTTATAAAACAATTATAAACATTTTTATTGTTGCCATATTCTCTGTTTATTGTTTTGGAGGCATTTATATTGTTTGTTACTTGCGGGATGATTTTTTTGTCTGCGCACATCAAAAATGTTATACAATGAAATATGAATTTCAATAGCAAAAAAAAAAATCACTTACGAGTAAGTGTTTGGTATGTCAATTAAAATCTTTTGTGGCATTTTATACGCGTAAAAAGATGGGTTGAGCTAAAAGCTTTTCAACAAATCCATTTATTTCATAATATTTACTGCATCCAAATGGTTACACTTACACTGGAATAAACTTAAAGTCTTATTTATTTAATTAAAATAAATTGTTTTGTACTTCACTCTGTGTTAATATTCATACTTGTGAATAAACATAAGATTTACATAAAATATACACAGGCAAATTAAATTATTATTTTTTTTTTTTTTGCGTTGTGACAAAAAAATTATTATTACTATCGTTATTGTTACTATCATGAAGCAACAAATTTTTTTTTTTTTGTTAAAACTTTTAAAAAATAATAACAATAAAATTATTTTTATTTTATTTAAATAAGCACAAAAAGAAAATTGTTAAAAAATCTCTCTATAGACACACACACACAGCTTTTTGTAGCTTTTTGTTCGGAGTGCAAATTAAGTTTCATTGTAAAGTTGTTATTTTTTTCCCTCCTATTATTATAATTTTCTTATCTTTTAAATAACACATAAAAAAAGCACCCTCCAAAAAAAAATAAAATAAAAAGTTTAGCTCTTTTAATGATATCACATTTTTGATGCAGAAACAAAATATGTAAAAAAAAACAAACGAAAAAAGTTTCGAGCGGATGCAAGTTGCAATTTAAAGTTGAGTAAAACTAAATTGTTTTTGTTAAAACGAAATTAGGATCTTGTGTTTGTGTACGTACATACTTGTAGCTATTATACTATATAAAACTCTCAAGTGGCACTTCATTTGTGAAACGATTTTTTTTTCTTTTATTTTTCAATTTCTACAGTTAAAATTAAATTTTTATTTTTTTTTAAATGGTTTATCATATTATGCAGATTATACAGCTTTGACAGTAAACCGCTCCAATCAATCTAATTACCCCACTCGGTGTTAATATTCGTTTATAATTCAATTTGCTCAGATTTTGTTGAAAACGTATAATAAAATTGAAACCGTCATGGAAAATTCAATTATGTTGCGAGAGTTTGTGTTTGATAAACAAGATGTAAATAAAAATAAAATTAATTTTATGACAAATTTTTTCTGATAAATTTTTCGAAATAACAACAAAATCATTACTCATCTCCTTATATTTATCTAATGGGCACAACTTTACAAGTACCAATTATTCTCGATTTTAATGAAGGTTAGTACAATCAAATTAGACTAATTCACAAATATTTGTATTCAAAATTTGTTTGTCGGAAACGATTAGCACAAGAGATGAAGCCATTTCAAAACGCTGATATTTACCTCTTTGTTTACATAAAATGTCTCCGCTAAAATTTTAGTTATTTATTTATTAGCATTGTGATTACAAAATTAAAAAAAAAATAATTAAAAAACAAAAAGGATTGAAAGATAATGAAAACCTGACCGACTGTTTAGTTCTTGCTACATAAAAATTAAATAAAAAAAACTTTCACGAGTCTCTCGGCATGTGAAAGTCAAAAACTCCAAAAATATTTAACTACACACGATGCTCTCAAGATTGGTTCGGAAAGACCGTAATTTGATAATACCAGGAAGATTAGTAACAGATATTACGTTCAGGAGCGTACGGATTTAAGCAGAGACTGGAACCGAAATGTTTCTCGTTCCGGTTTTCGGTTACGTTCCTAATTTTTAAATTTCGGTTCGGTTCAGTTCAGGTTCGGCCATTAAATATCAGTTCGGTTTCGGTTCGGTTCCGGTTCGGCTCCAAAACCATTTCAAGAATTGTTGTTTGTTAATAAAACATTTCTATTTATGATTCCAAATTTGTTATTCAAAATTTAATTAAAATAATAATCATCACCTAAAATTTACGTTGAAAAAGTGCAACAAGAATAATTTCCCCCTCCAGTTATTTTACAGGCAAAGAGGTAAAACACGAAGAAATGATGTGTTGCAGAGTTAACTTTGTGTGAATAGCCGGATTAATTATGAAATGCGCCCACTGAGCAGTATAATTCGTTTACCATACTAAAATAGTTTTTATTATAGATACAAAAATCTTCGTAAGTCGGAAGCGAAACCGTCTAAAACGAAAAAAATACCGTCTTGGATAGTTCAATTAGTTTAATTTACACAATTTTAAAAACTGAAAATAATTGTATACATTTTTTCGGATAGCAAAAACTTGAACCGGAACGAAAATTAATTTCGATTCCAGTTTCGGTTCAGGTTCAACTTTTTATTTTATTTCGGTTCGGTTCCGGTTTTCGGTTCATTGAAAATAGCGGTTAATTACGGTTTTCGGTTCAGTTTCGGTTCCAGTCTCTGGATTTAAGTATGCGAGTAGCCCGGTTCATTCGATTCGAGAACTGAATAGATCACGAAAGAATATTGCTGCTGCTATAACCCGTTGATAATCTAACCGGAGTTGGTTCAATAGGCTACAGCGATCTTGATAAGCCCGTGTAGGCGGTAGATATCGAAGTGCGTATAAAACACACTTCTTCAGGCGGCTAAGCGCGTAATCCGATTTTACTGAACATTTATTTGCATCCGGAAATTTAGTACCGCAATATTCTACTTTCGGATTCGTTTCGCATTCGATGCATGCGAATTTAAAAAATGAAATCGTATCGAACCAGAGCCTTCTATAGTATAATGCCATAATCATACGTCATAATTTTTTAGAAGCTTTTTTAATGGTATAACTTTGCATTGTTCGCCATAGGAATCCATTATAAAAATGATGTCTTTAGTTTCAAGTTTTTTAATGAAAAAAGCAAAAAATATTGTAAAACGTGTATTAATTGATTGATTGGACTGTATGATGTATGAGCAAGCCTAAACCTGTCTCCCGGATGATGCCGAAGCTATCGCACACCCATTACATATAACAAAAAAAGAAAGATAGGAAAGGAATGTTGGTATGGATAGACTTGACCCGGTTACAGTCACCTTTGTAGTCAATAGTTAGTAATGTGTTAGTATAATTTATGATAAATTAGTTAGCACAAGACAACACAATTTTAATCTACATGTTGATTGGATTCTTGGAAGCTTTGCCCGGTTACTCAGGGATCTCTAAACTAGATTACATTAATATTAAATTCAGTTATTCTAAGTTATTAATAACCCAAACTGAATTTTTTTTTTTAATTTTAAATTTAAACTCTGAAACATATTATTTTAGAATAGAAACATATTAGTAAGATAGTTTGGCGCCAGCCATCAAGATCCTCACTCTGTGCTCGATGCTTGAAATTCTGGAATGCTGCCCGGCTCCTCAGGTACCTATGAATGCAACATTAGCCGTAATTCATCGCCAGTAATTTTTTTTGATCATCAGCCCCTTCTTTATGTAGGTCTTCCCCGCCACAGAATAATAAATATAAAGTCTTTATCCTTGAACGCAAAGGAAATAGAAACACGAGAAATTGCAGTGTATACATTCTTCGTGATTCCTTTTTGAAGTTTGTAATCCTTTGCTTACTGGAACTCAAACGGGGAAGTGCAAATTTAAATTGTTCTATTACAAATGGCACAATTGGGACTCCTTAAACTTAGATTAATTAACTTCAATAGTTAGTACATACATTAATTCTAATAAATTGAACATTGGTATTTTCTAAATTATTTAAAAATTTAATACTGTTTAAACAAAAACCTCTTTCCCAATACCACTGCTTATACTTGTCCTATCAAATTGTGGTCAATATTCAACCTATTGCTTAACGAAATGACTTTCAAACATATACAAGCGCAACTGTATGAATGGATGAAAGGCGAATCATAGTAGCCGTGAACACATGTAAATGTACTGACCTTTTAATTTTTACATTGCTTATAATATATCGGCCATTGTTTCCCTTTCGTAAGCTAGTCATTTATTCTATTTGTAATACGAAATTAATGTACACAATCACTTAACACAAACCGCTATTCCCACCTGCCAGCAATGTACTGAAATTGATCGAAACACCCGATATTTGTACCAGAAACACAATAATATGGAGATACATAGCATAAATTTCACCAAAATGTAATTCTCCGATGATTTAATAATTAATAATTTGTATTGAATGCATCAGTGCACTGCATATTTTGTAAAAAATCTTATCCGAACACTTGCCAATTTGACTTGAACACTTTCCAATTTGGTCTGAAAAATGTTCAACTTGACTTGAAAAAGGTATGTACAAACCAGACAACCAAAATCCAAAAAACAGATTTTCGCCATTATTGTAGACACGGAATTTAAATGATGCACAAAATAAACAAAATTATAAATGGAAGTTTTTGTCCTTTTTCTAACTTTTTAACTGTTATACAGATTTCTTATTTGAAACACGGTTGCACTTCATAATAACGGCCAACACGATTAATACGGGTAGCAATCAGTGGGCTATGCTAGGTTCATTGCCGTTACCTTTAAATATGAAGCCACAAAAACATTCGTGTGCAAAGGATTACAAACTTCAAAAAGGAATCACGAAGAATGTATACACTGCAATTTCTCGTGTTTCTATTTCCTTTGCGTTCAAGGATAAAGACTTAATATTTATTATTCTGTGGCGGGGAGGACCTACATAAAGAAGGGGCTGATGATCAAAAAAAATTACTGGCGATGAATTACGGCTAATGTTGCATTCATAGGTACCTGAGGAGCCGGGCAGCATTCCAGAATTTCAAGCATCGAGCACAGAGTGAGGATCTTGATGGCTGGCGCCAAACTATCTTACTAATATGTTTCTATTCTAAAATAATATGTTTCAGAGTTTAAATTTAAAATTAAAAAAAAAAATTCAGTTTAATAAATTAATTCTTCATTATAGTTTAACTAATTTTATTGAATAATTATAGTTAAGAATAAATAATAAAGGGTCTATCACACCAAGCGCGGCGCGTCGGCGGCAAATTTAAATAAATTTAAATACACGTTTCTTAGCTTATTTAGTGATAGTAAATCATAGCTTGAACAAAAATAAAATTATTATTCATAAAAAAATTTACAAACTTTATATTTTTAATAGAAAAATTACAATTTTAAGTAAATGGTATAAAATTAAATTTCATCCACCGCCCGCGAAACCTAGCGGCAAAAAAAAAAATCGCGTTTTACGCTAGTTTATATTTTTGCACAAGCTATGATTTCCTATCACTACATTAGCAAAAAAACGTGTATTTAAATTTGCCGCCGACGCGCCGCGCTTGATGTGATAGAACCTTTACACTAAGGAAATTTTGCTATGCCCAAGCAACAAACAATTTAACTATTATATTAAAATAAAACAATCTTAATTTTGAATTGAACTTAGTAGGTTGGAAACTAATTATGGTAAAATAAATAAAACAAATGTTTATTAAAAAAATTCACCCATATCGCCGCCAAAGAGTACTCTGTAGCGTCTGCAAATGGTTGCTGAAATGTATCTGAAAACTTAAATTGGTTTCCAACAATACGCGATCTGATTTACACTTAAACTGATTTTACTTTAAATATTGAATATTTTAATGAAATAAGATAACTAAACAAAACTGATTCTTAGGCAATTAGCGTAAGCAAGAATTTTATGATAAACTAATTATAAAATTATAACATCACATAATACTTGCTTTACACTGGACAATTTTTTGTATCTGCAAAAAAACTGAGATATAATAATTAAAATTCACTAAAGTGAGAAAGAGACAAACGAATCATCTGCTAAAACAAATCATATCTACAAATTCCCAATAAGCCAAAAAAAACAGGCGGAATGCAGAAAACAGATGCCGTGTTTCATCTTCTACTATAAACAGATGCCAATACATGGAAATAAAATGTATAATATACTAAATTTCGTACACACATACTGAAGATAATAAAAAAAATGATGTTATTATAGCTGGGCCCGTATTCTTGAAATTCACCCGAAAAAGTCGCCGATAATTTTCTAGTGAAATACGTCATTGCAGTCGAAAATTTAAATTGTACCAATCATACCAAAGTCACCGGCGACTTTTTTCGGTGAATTTCAAGAATAGGAGCTCTGGAGCTTCATGCAATATATATTTTTAAACGTATTAAAAAATATATAAAAAGGCAAAAATAATAAAATAATTTAAGCGATAATTTGTACATTAATTTGCAGTTTATCTGTGATAAAGCCGTAGTGAAAACGCACCAGAACTACGATATAATAAATAAAAAGGAGATTTTTTTTCTATACGTACATAAATATATAAAATATATTTCTCACGTACATAATAATATATAATAAGTAATTTAAAAAAGGAAATGTCGATTAATATATACCACTTTGGTAAGTAGTGTGTATATTGCCCTTTTAGTTTTTAAATAATTAATTTTTCTAAATTTATTTCCCAGAGGACATTTCCCAAGATACGCTTGGAGAAAAGCTTTTTAATGAAAATAAAAATATTTAAATTTATCATGTGTATGTTATTTAAAATTAATTTGTTAAATTTGTGTTTTAGAACAACTGATTGAGTGTATCCAAAGTCGCCCAGCAATTTAGAATATGCTGGACGATAGCTACCGGAATAGAACAATTCGGCCAGTGTTATGGGAGGAAATTGCGGGCGAATTAAGTGAATTTGAGTGATATAATGGAATAATTTAAAATAACATTAAATTATTTCAGAGAAAAAGCAATCTGGGGGTAAAAAAAATCTAATCTAAATTTAAAAAATGGAACTCTCCATAGTAATCTGTAGAATCCGTCAGATTAGTTGTTTTTACCCTCAGGTTACATTTTGCTCTTTTGATTTTACAATTATATTTTTTACAGATCTTGAAGTAAATATTTTAAATTTAAGTAGCATAAAAAAACGATGGGACCACATTCTTACCTGCTACTTGCGCAGTAAAAAGCCGCCGCCAAGTGGATCTGTACCTACTCGGACGAAACCCTATAAATATGCGGCACTTCTTGGGTTCTTAAATGATACGTACAATTAAATTGAAACCCAAAGACTGAATTATTAAAAAAATTATATTTATTATAAAAAATATGTTTTATTTAAATTTTAGTGTTTTGCCATTCTACCGCACCGCTTTCAACAAAATATCGGGCAAACTTGTCTCGAATTTCCTTTGCTTGTCTGGACGGGTTCAAGTTGTTTATTTATTTATTTATTTAGCTTTTGAAGCTATTTAGTTTTCAATATTTGCTTTACATAATTATAATAAATTTAACAATTAATATTTAACTAAGAAAATTTAATCTACATTTTCTTTTATAAATTTGACTAACAACCTCTTAAATACATTTATATTAGGGCAAACTTTAACATCACTTGGAATTTTATTAAATAAGTCAATTCCCTTATAAAACAAAGAATTTTGATTTTCAGTTCTCTTAAAAAATGGTAACAAAAATTGATCTCTATTTCTTAAATTATAATCAGTTTTATCTTTCACATAAGAAATAAAATTTGTTAAATAACTAGGAACCAAATTATTTTTAACTCTATAAATAATTATTAATACATTGTATACTATTCTTTGATTTACACTCATAAAACATAATGTTTCCAACATATTTCGAATACTTGTTGTTTTTAGGACGTTTAGCAGGACTCGCATCGCTTTATTCTGAAGTTTTTGGAGGTACTCCTTATCTTCTCTACTGCATGTAAATAACACTGATGGACATTACTCAAAATGAGGAGCAATTATTGCCTTATATATACTATTTTTGCTTAAATAGCTCAAATTTCTATGACATCTCTTCAGTACACCAATCTTCTGATTTATTTTGCTTCCTATATAAGACACATGATCACTGAATTTCAACCTCTTATCAATTATTACCCCTAAATATTTGATAGTGTCTACCTGCTCAATGTTACTCTGATTAATTCTGATGTCACAATTATGATCTGCTTTACCAATAACCATACACTTTGTCTTGTTAACATTTAACTTTAATTTGTTTCCATTTAGCCATTTTTGTACTCGTTCCAAATCACCGTTAATATTATCAACAACTTCTTCAATGTTATTTCCACTATAATAAATCAAGGTGTCATCCGCAAATAAATTTATGTGACAATTTTTAAGACTTTTTACTATATCATTGATCGATATAAACTATAAATAGTATGGCACCCAAAACGGATCCTTGAGGAACACCAAGCTCATTAGAATATCTATCAGATGTTTCATGCACTACTTTCGTTCTTTGACTCCTATGACTCAAATAACTTTTAAACCATTTCCATTCGTTATTTGTAATTCCTATCTCTGTTAACTTTTTCAACAATATTGTTCGATCAATTGTTTCGAATGCCCTTTGGAAATCCAAAAATACTATAATTGTATATTCACCCCTGTCTCTCGATTCCTTCCATTTACTCAATACTAAGTTTAATGCAAATTCACATGAATATCCCTTACGATATCCCGATTGTTGCTCTATTAATATCCCTTCCACGTTTAAAAATTCGATTAGTTGTATCTTTACGACAGTTTCTAAGATTTTCTCACAGCAGTCCAGCATATTAATTGGTCTAAAATCCTCTGGATATTTTGCGTTTTTTATTTTTGGAATAGGAATAATATTCGCTTCTTTCATACATTTAGGGAATTGACCCGCCATTAAAGAAGTATTGAACATTGATAACAATTTTTCGCCAATAACATCCATAGCTTTCAAAATCATACTTGGCTTCAATCCGTGTACGTCTCGCTTATCACACATTTTTGTGATTATATCCTTTAATTCTACTAATGTAATCTGGTTCAAAGCGAATTTCCTTTTGTTCGGACGAAGTGAGATAAGATTAAAATCTTCGTTTCTCCATGATCCTGGAATTATCGTCCCATCAACTTCACTATCCACTAGGCCTCGTGTAATATATTAGGAATCTGACTGCTGCAGTCTAAGCCAATTGTGAAAGCAAACACAAGCTTCGATTATATGTTGTACCAATTCAACATTTGCGTTTATTGGGGTTTTAAAAAACCTCCACTTGGCAACTAAAATGCCAAACGTATTTTCGATCATTCTTCTAGCTCGGCTTAACCTGTAGTTAAATATCCTTTGGCACACTGACAAATTTTGTTTTCCATATGGTTTTAACATATTTGGAGTCAGGGTGAACGCATCGTCGGCAACAAAAACATACGGTACGTTTTTAAATTCCTGCGATACATCGCTTGACTCTGGAATGCTATAATTATAATTTTAGTAAACGGAAATTAAATGATCTTCAGAAATACTTACTCGATGGAATTGGAATAAAACATTTTTCCAAATTCGCTATTGCGAAATACTTGACCATCACTTTGTCGACCAGCCGCACCGATGTCGCACATTATAAATTTGTAATCATAATCACAAATAGCTAGTAGGACTATAGAGTGCGATCTATTATAGTTAAAAAATGCAGACCCACAGAATAAAATACCTAATAAATAAAATACCTGTATCATGACATGTTTTTACCGTCGATTGCACCGACACAATGTGGAAAGTTCCATCTTTGTTCAAAACCGACCGCGATGGACTGAAAGTATTCTTGGTTTAATTTAGGAAACACCTTTTTGTTTAAGCAATCCGATATACATATTGCAGTCTCTGTGACGATATTGTATATCGATGCCGGTGAACATTTGTATGCTAAACTTAAGCTTTGTTGCGATTCTCCGGAGGCAACGTATCTTAGTGTAATTGCCAAACGCATACTTGAATTTATCGGTTGTCTAATGTAAGTTTGCTTGGTGATAGATTTCCCAACCATTTGAAGTAAGTTTTCAAATTGGCTCTGAGTCATCCTCATATAAGATTTGAAAAGTTGCGGGTCTTCGATATTGCCACCACAAAGGGTTTTGACTATATTTGGATACGCACCCGTTGTATCCCGAGACTGGTAATAAGGTCGTACCCCACATTTACGTATCCGTTTATTGTTTTCATTGTCGTCGTCACTTTCACTACTGCTACTGGTCGAAAATACTATCTCGACTAGATGTTGGTTTCGTTTTAAATTATAATTCATATTAATTTTAGTTTTGCCTAACAATTTTAGGTTAAATTAAACTTCAATATGTCAAAATTATTGCTATAATTAGCTATAAAATCGACTATATTTGTCTCACATTATCCATAAAATATCCTATAAAAGCAGCTATACTTGTTTCACATTTTCCATATAAATGTTTAATCATTCTCCTCCTCCCTTTCAATTATCTGCTTCTCCGTAAATCGTTGAATGTAAAGCAAGCTTAATTCCACTAGATTCTCGCAACGATAGCTTTAATTAAGCACTAGTGTTTCCATACGACGATTCATCCATATATAAAGGTATGACTTCTTCAAAATGTTCACTGTTCAACTATTCAATTGTTCAACTATCCAATTGTTGAACTATCCAATTTTTTTGACCATATCCGATTGGGTAAATCCAACGGGGTAACTATCCAATTATTGAACTATCCAATTGTTCAAATTGTTTAACTCGGAATTTTAATTGTTTAAACATCCAATTTTCTAGTTATACAATTTTCTTGCTATACAATTTTTTGAACATCCAAATTTTATTATTGAGGCACCGCTTTATGAACGCTCGTTATTAAAATATTCGATGCCGTACGACAATTAGGACATGGTTCATACAGGAAAACTCCGGAAAAAACTGTACGCTGAGGCACCGTTGACCAATTTCACACAATCTCCTGAAGTAGAACGGGTCAATTAGCCCAAACGAATTGCACACAAATAATTATTACTTATGAAAAGAGATCTTACCGATAAAAAGAAAATCAATTCTCATTAAACTTTCCACGTACGATATCACTAGGCTTGACTTAAACACTTAGCCCGATAAATTCTATAAAACTAGTTGATTATACCCGTTCCTACGTAACTTTGCTTTATAGTTTATTTCATCACAAAAAATATATTAAATTATGGTTAACATATTCAGTGAAAAATGTAGGTTAAGATATTCTGGGACGAAAAAAATCAATAATATGAAATATTGCAATGAAGAATACCACAGCCGCCCCGGTGGCACAGTAGTTAGCAAGCTTGCTTTAAGCTCCGGAGGGCCTGGGTTCGATTCCCGGCGGGTGATGAAAAAATCACGGCTGGTTAATGTAGGATCAATGAATCAATCACTCATTATCCGTTATAAAAATGATTACGAAACTTCAAAATGAAGCGGCCAAATCCCTCTATGGGATGTAGCGCCAGCGAAAAAAAAAAAAAAATACTACTGAGACACCATATACTGAAAAAAAAACAAAAAAAAATTGAATGATAAAAAAAAAAAAAATCAACATTTATAATAAATGAACAAAAATTGGAATTCATAAAAGTTTCAATTTAAATTAGTTAAATTAATAGAAAGAATATTTAGAGATTAACAAATTGAAATATTTAATCAAAAAATATTTCATTAAATACTATATTTCTAACAATCCTATCCTCTTCGGTTACAATTTTCAAATTATTTCTTATTCCAGTGCGCGACATTCCAACATACAGTTGTCCGTGGGAAAAAACCGGTGTATCAAGCAAAAGACCAACTTTGTTGAGGGTTTGACCTTGTGCTTTATTGATAGTCATTGCAAAAGCAACTCGGACAGGAAACTGACGTCTCTTAAAAGTACATGGTGTAGTTCCCGTCGCCGATGGGATCATAGGAATTCTGGGTATTAAAACACGATTTCCTTTCTTACTACCAACACAAATTTCCGCTTCAATTATATTGGGCTTAAAATTATTTATTAACAATGTTGTTCCATTACTAAGTCCAATTGATGGGCTTAAATTTCTTAGGAGAATTATTGGACAACCTACCTTTAAAACTAATTTGTGTGGTGGTAAACCGGAAACTTCTAATGAATTCAAAAACTTTGTTGGATATATAACTGCGTTATCTTCTGCAATGACTTCATCAGCACTACAGTATATTTTTTCGTCACCAATTAATTTATTTAACATGTACGTGTTAACGGAATCCACAAAATTGTTTGTAGGTGCTAGAATAGCATTTTCTAAGAATGCTGATTTATTAAGTTGATTGGAATTTTCAAAGTAAATGAAGTTAACTAAGCTTTCCATATTATTTAATGGAAGCGTTAGTTCCTGAGGTATTTGAATTTTATCTTTACAACCGTTGGCAATCTCTTTTCTTTCACCGATGCGTAATAAATATTCTGAAAATTCTCTGCCATTTCTGGAATTCAATGCTCTCATATTTGTTGACAATTTTATTTTTTTAACTCCTTCCCATATATATGATTTTTTTATAGATGCGTTTACGATGTCTGATCTTCCCTTATGCAGTACAACAGGCAAAATTTGTCGGAAATCTCCGCCCAACACGATGACTTTACCCCAAAGAATTAAACGAAATCTTTAAACGTTCTATCAACAGCTTCGAAAATGTATTTGTTTGCCATCGATATTTCATCCCAGATTATTATTTCTGCCTTTCTAATTAATTCTGCAATATCAGAACGATATGAAATATTACATGTTGATGTTTCATGAATACAAAGTGGAATTTTAAATCGGCTGTGAGCCGTTCGACCATTATCAAGTAACTGAGCAGCGATTTCAGACGATGCTACTGCTAATGCTATTTTACCTTCTGATCTAATTTTACTCAAGAACGTATTAAACAGAAACGATTTCCAAGTTCCTCCAGGACCATCTATAAAAAACAATTTTGTTCCAGCGTAATTTATACCTAAAGATGACATAATAATTTCAAAAGCATGTTTTTGTTCATCATTAAAAAGTCGAAATTTAGTTTCATATTTTTCTCTTTCATTTAGCGAAATGAAATTCATTTCATCTTGTATTATTCGACTTGTATTTATCATACTTACATCCAATTTAGGCATTTCTGGAAATTTTGAAAGAGAAGAACCATTCTGATTTAAAAAATTTTCTATTTCTAGCAAAGCTGAAGTTAATCAGAACTATTTAGCTCCACATTGGGATGTATTACCTGACGTTCGTGCAAGAAATCTTCACAAAGACTTAACTTGAACTTTTCCCACAATAATTGTGGCTGGCTAGGCTCGCAATGAATTAACACCATTGCGAAAAGTTGTCTCATTTGAATAGGCATTTTGAAATTGGATACCTCTTCTAAACATTTTGTCCATTCTAAATCATCGGCTAGTAATCCACGCTCAATACATGCTCCTTTGTAAGATGCGCATACAATATTACCATATTTTCTAAGTTCAATAAAACTTGTGGCACCTTTTACATGGTGAAGTAAAATTCTCAAGTAGAAAACGTCGCCTTCTCTTGGTGAAGCAGACCTTATTCGGGCAATTATATTATTCGAACCTCTCAATCTGTTTTCCCACTTCTTGTTCTTCCAAACGTAATGGTGTACAAAGTCCAAATAAGTAAATTGCCGTGCGTCAACATTTGCTGTTCCAAATGTAAAGCCAGTATAAAAACAGCCGGAAAATGATCTTGCATTTCAAAAGCTAATGTTCGCCTGGCGCATTCTTCTTGAGCTATGTAACGGGCATCTATAAATTGTTGAATTTCGTCAATATTTCTTACCTCAGCTAAGGTACGGTCACTGCCTTTATAAATATATTTATACAAATACTTGATTGCTGACACTGATGAACAAATTTCGATATTTATATGTGCGTTAAATTTTCTGGACATATGTTTGTTGTATCCAACTACCCAACGATTGTCATATTCAAAACCATTTACACGTTTTTTGTAAGTAACGCCATTGTTTCGTCTTCTATATAAAGGAAACCCATTTTTATCCAACGCTGTGGAGTCTTGGAAATTTTTTGAAAAACCCTTTGAACATTTCCCTTCGTGCATACATGGTGAACTTGGATTTTCAGCACCACATGGTCCATGCAAATTTACCTTTGTTATAATATTGTACAAAGCTGGTTCCGTTTCCAAGTTAGGTATTTCACAACATACAATTTGGTCATACATATCAACATCATATATACGGTTGGTCTCATCTAATATCTCTAATATATGGCAATGTGGCATGCCACGTTTCTGAAATTCTATGACGTATACAAAAGCAATAACTTTCCCTAATACATTACGATTATGTAAATCATAGAGAAATTCCTTCAATTTTTGGCGAAATACTCTACAAATAAGATCTGGTCGATCATTTGGACATTGGCCAGGTAACAGTTCATTTTTAATATCATCCCAGTTTGGATTTCCTGTAAATCTTATGAAGAAAGATGGTTTTCCAAATTTCCTAACGATAGACATAGCATCTTGAAACAGACGGTGCATATGGCGGGGTACGCCAGTGAAAGAGGATGGTAAAATCATTCTTTTTCCAATAGTCGCTGCATCACCATCTCCTTCATTAAGGGCATCTTGAACTCCTTGATAAACTTCTGCTCGTAAATTTGATTGGTTGTTTCTAATAAAAAGAAGTCTCATAGCTTCTTGTTTTGCATAACAATCTACAATGTATTGAGCAATAAGTCTACGGGAGCGATGTAAAATTTCCTTTTCATTCCTATACATTAGTCGGTATGCATAAAATTCCCTAAGTGAAACTTTCCTGGCGGTTGGATTACGATATTCTATTTGCGAATGGTAACCTAAAGCACCAGTGGGAAATAGTAAAACATAATGAAGTGGATCGTATGATGGATGTATTTCACTTATTCGCGCCAATTGTCCCTGTGTAGTTTTTAAAATAATATCCCTTGGAGCGTAAGTCTCATTACCATCACCGGGCAATAAAACAGCTATTTGGCTGGGTGCAGGAATATTATGGTATCTTCGGTCAATCGAATGATTTTCCGGTAATCGAATAGTAAAATTTAGATTATTATTTGCAACCATTTCAGATGCAATTTTAAATTGTTGAACAAATGGATTCATTTCATGTTGCATTTATTGCAACTCGGACAATAACTGACGATTTAGAAATGGCATATTATTATAACGGTTTTCTAACTCATTATTAGTATCATATATGTACATTTGTAAAAATTTTGGTCGGTCATTGGAGTTAGGTATTAATGACCCTATTTTATGGTGAACTGCTCCATTTAAACGAAAAGTATACACACCTTGTTGCCCATTTGCTAAATTTTGATCAAAATTAACTCCAACAGATGTAAACGCGAGTGATGAATTTAATGCTCTAATATTTGCAAAATAAACACCTGAAAGATTGTCTGTACCATTCAAAAGGTTTTCCAAAAAGGTAGGTGCCGGCGGTAATAATGGCAACTCTACCTTACCTCCCAGGCAACACATTGAAAACTTTTTTCAGACCTTGTACTCGTGCTTAGTTTTTCGGAATCCCAAAACTT
The DNA here is from genome assembly GCA_963556165.1 of Tipula helvola. Lineage (NCBI taxonomy): Eukaryota > Metazoa > Arthropoda > Insecta > Diptera > Tipulidae > Tipula > Tipula helvola. The sequence goes on from OY744482.1 coordinate 188,556,543, forward strand.
TGCGTTACAATGTGAACAGCATTCAACCATTTCTCCGAGTGCAGATACCTCACAATTATTTTCATTATAATTATTTCGGAAAATCTGAATAAAATTTGAAGGATTACGTCGATTACGCCTAGCGTTTGTATTTTCTTGTGTACTGGCGAGCCGCTGTTCATCGGTAAGATTTGCTCGATGTCGACGTTGGCGTTCTCTAGATTGCATTCTTAGAATTTCGATTATGGAACGCTCCATTGTAATAAAAAAATCACCAAACAAAAAAATAATCACAAAAGCAACAAAATAGTTAGCACATACAATTAAAAAAAATTAACTGTGCTAAAATTTCAAATTTAAAAAATTATGTGCGCTGCCGCTTAAATATGCGAGTAAAATGATGAAATGACAATTTGCAACGAAATGTATCAATCAAAAAAAATATTTACTTCGCAGCTTGAAACACACAAAACCAAGTAGGCAAAAATATAAATTCAAATACTATACTCTTTTGTTTTATATTTTATTATTTTCAATAAAAAAAATAAATGAATGAAACAAAACCAAAAAACGAAAAATATGATGCATGTACTATGTACAATTGTACACTACTTATAAATAAGCAAACTTTTTGTTTTTTTTTTGTTTTTGTTTTTATACTGCGTGACAGACATCGAAGAATTATATATAGATAATTAATAAATTTACTTTTCACTTTACTTGAAGAAACAAGAAACGTTCGCGGTGGCCTCACTAGATATTATGAATAATTGTTACCATGCAACAAAAAAAATGTAATCTTCCGTTTTCGAATTTATTTGTATTTATGTATCAAATACCTCATTACATAGATAAAGCAACAACCATACATCCGTATTTCCAAGTTCAGTACATACTTATATATTTCTACTACGAATTTTTAATACAACTCTAGTTGTTAAGCGGAGTAAGATATATACGTCACGGTATGTCCAAATTACAATCACAAGAAGACAACAGAAATGAATTATGAATTAGGGGAAAAAATACCATAGCGTTATCACTAGTGTTTGCATTACCGGTAAACCGGTTTACCGGTTTGCCGGTAAATTGCTCAGAAAGGCTATTCAGAAATACCGGTAAATTAATCTTTTTTCACCGGTAATTCGGTAAAATTGAAATATTTTAATTTTAGTAGTTATTTAAGATAAATTAATAAATTAACCAAAAAATATGTTGACAACGTAATAATAACTATGTCTCTGGAACAAATGTAAAATATCCGTCTGTACACCAATGTTGTAAATATTTACACAGGCATTGATTTATGACTCAATTCCATGGGAAAAATTGACTAACAGTCAAAAAAATCGAAAAGAGAAACATAATCTAATACTCCATATAAGAGAAAAAGGCAACGCTTTTTTCTGTTTTGTATTTTATAGCAAAACAATTTGGCTATAAAATAAGAAAACACGTTGGCTTTGTCTCTTATATGGAGCAGCAGATTATTTTTCTCTTTTCGATTTTTTTGACTGTCAGTCAATTTTCTCCATGGAATACAGGCATTACCCAAATTCTAACCATTCGTCAGACTAGTGACGAATCGTAGCGTGCTTTTTCAGCGGCTGGTATAATCTGTAAGAAATTCAGATCAAATTTAAATGACGACAGCATGGATACAATTTGTTTTTTAAGAGCCTATTTTAATAGCTAAAAGGAGATCTAGGCACTTAAGAGAACTGAAAAAGTTGGATTTTATATTTTAATTTTATTAAATTAATGTTAAATTTAAATTAATTTTATTGAATTGCTAGAAATGAATTAAAACTATGTAAATACATATATTTTGGAATAAATTATTATTGATTGCGTTATCCACTACTTAGTTTCCGCTGTTTTTCATCTGTTATATTAGAAATACAATTAGATTTAGATTTACCGGTAAAAACCCGGTTAACCGGGATTTTAAGAAACGTTTACCGAATTAAGCTCAATTTACACCTCTCGTGAACATGAACGTGAACAAAACATTTTTTGTTGATAAAACTGAAGTTATTTGATTTTTTTTATTAAAATGGGTTGGAATAAATTTGAAATAAAATTATGTATCGAATAATTATCAAAATAATGAATAAACTATAATTAAAACAATATTTTTTTCAATTCCCCGATGATTTCATTTTGTTCTCGGTGAAATGTCTGTGAACTATAATTCACCACGGTTCACAGCAAGTGTAAAGGGATCAGTGAACGTGAACATTTTAAAAGTGGTGAATATAGCTTTAATTTTGTTTACGATGCTTATTCATTTTCGCACTCATATGGTAATTTTTGTAGAAAACCCTATGACTTTGCGAAATGCCCACGAAAGCAGTATCAAATCGCCCTTTTTCATTTCGCAATTTCAAATACGGTTGTACCAAAAATCGACGACAGTTTTGTCAGTATTAAAAATGCAATGAAACCACTCCCAATAAAAATCGATTCATCCAAATCATTCATTTCAATGAACCAAATTATATATGTCAGGCAAATCAATGAACTAAATTATATACAGTATGATCAAAAAGTACCGGGAATTTGTTGAAAATTAACACAAACTTGTTTTATTTAAATATTCCCGGTACTTTTTGATCATACTGTATATCATGATTTTCATGTTGATGTTTGCTTTAAAAAAAATCATGGAAAAATAGATTGAACTTTTATATCTACCACAGATTTTTGTTCATGGCGATTTTCACTGTGAAATAAATTAGTTAATTCAACATGGTTTCACGTTCACGTTCACGAGAGGTGTAAATTGAGCTTTACCGGTAATACCAAAATCCGGTAATTTTGCAAACTATAGTTATCACTACATATTTGGATGGTATTCTATATTAATTTGCGTATACTACCAACTCATTTTAGTACATACATAATATGGGTCCGGGTCAAAATGCCGCGTTTTAAAATGTCGCGTTTTAAAATATCGCGTCTTAAAATGTCGCGTTTCAAAATGCCGCGAGGTACAAAATGTCGCGTGGTACAAAATGTCGCGTTTTAAAATGTCGCGTTTCAAAATGCCGCGAGGTACAAAATGTCGCGTGGTTCAAAATGTCGCGTTTTAAAATGTCGCGTTTGACAATGCCGCGACGTACAAAATGTTCAATTTGGATTAAATTGTGTATCTGATATCAACTTCCGATATATAAGGACTTAACTTTAACATTTTAGTGAAGGAATATTCTAATAAATTTCAACATTTGCGTTCTTTTTCTTAGACCCACTTTGTAATTACAAAAAATTACATTTATAAATAGTTTCCATTCAGTGAAGGAAAATTTTACTATATGTTTAAACACAATTTGCTTGTTTCAAATAATTTTTATTAAATTATTTATTATTTCACATCATATTGTGTTGATTTATAAGGGATTTTTCAAAACGCGTCATTTTAAAACGCATTATTTTAAAACGCGTCATTTTGTACCACGCGGTTTTTTGAACCACGCGGTTTTATGAAACGCGACATTTTGTACCACGCGACATTATGTACCACGCGGCATTTTGAAACGCGACATTTTAAAACGCGACATTTTGTACCACGCGACATTTTGTACCTCGCGGCATTTTGAAACGCGACATTTTAAAACGCGACATTTTGTACCACGCGGCATTTTGAAACGCGGTATTTTAAAACGCGACATTTTAAAACGCGGCATTATGAACGGTTCCCACATAATATACACAAAATTAAACAAAGTTCATTAATCCTAAAGAAGTAGTACATATACTTGTACCATGAAATGTGTAAGCAGAGTCCAATCACAAAAAATCATTTAGGTCGCAGTCGCAGTGCGAAGTGGCTGAACGCCCACATGGCCGTTCAATAAGAAGAAATACTGCACACTCTAATGTGAATAAGTTTATGATCAAAATAGAGTGTGGCGAAATTATTGTAAATAAATAAAAAAAAAGTATATAGTATTGTTTTTAAGTTCGATTTCCTCAAAATCAATAGAAAATAATAAAATGTTTTGAAATTTCGAATACCATTTGACCGAAGTGAAGTTAGCCCAGACTTTTATTCCAGAAAAAAAAAATCATCAGGTAACACTACAATTCCAACGTTATCCCAGCCCAAAATTATTTCATATCATATAATTTACGTTAGCCCAGAAAATATTTTTTGTTTTATTACATATTTTATAACATACAGTGGTAGCGTGCAATTTAATAGGTATTTAAAAAAAATTAAAGGTAAAATATTTTTACAATATCACTAATAATAAAAAGTAAAACAAATTTTCAGTTCATTAGTCCATAAGGAACTAAATTTTTATTATCACATTATTTCAATTTTATTTCAGTCAATATTTTACGTATGTAGTTGATTTCAATTTTATTCTGTTTGATCTGTGCAAAAAAATAGGTAATTTATAACTTTTAGTTAAAAATAATACTTATAGGCTGGAGTCCAATTCCCGACTTATTTTGTGGAGACTGGCTTATTCGAAAGTCTACAATAAGTCACCTCGCGAGGAGACTTATTGTAGACTTTCTTGACTTATTTGGGAGAGTTTCCACAAAAATGATATTTCATAAATTTTTTAATCGTTGTGGCTGTGATAAAAACGTCATATGGCATTTTTATTTCCTTTCAAAATAAAAATAACATATGCCGCGTTTATACCACAGCTAAATTAGCAATGCTAAACCGAAATGACAACTGTAGCAATGGTATAAACGTGACATAAACATAGTTCAGCTAGCTAAAATAGCACCGCTAATTTAGCGTTGCTACGTAGTTAGCTGAGCTACATAGCTACGGTATAAACATTGCTATATTACTAGAAATGCCAAATTGTTATTTTTGTGGTTTGTTTATATTCACAGATCAAGAGAAATTGGAAATAGGCAGTCATATGTATTAAAATTCGGGATATATTTTTATTTTTAACCAATATATTTATAATTATTGGTTAATTTTTGTGTGTGCCAAGTTTACAATAACAAATTAAAATGGAGAAAATAATAATTTTTAATTTTTGACATTTGTAGCAACTTGTGGTACAAACATAAGCTAAATAATTTTGACAATTCTAGCAGTGCTAATTTAACTGTGGTATAAACGCAGCAATTGGTAATTGTGTGAGATTATAACAATTGCAAACGCTTTACCTATCCCTTCTACTCTTCGTGAGATGGTAAATTAATAAATTTATTTAAAAGGGTTTGAATTTTTTTTAAATATTTATGGCATATCCTGATTGATATCGTCTTCGGTACGCTCTTGGCGACAGACAATACCCTGTAACTTGTTCGGCACTATAGCCAAAACAAAAACATTATGAGTTCTATTTCTCTTTGATGTCCGGAGCGTTTATCTGGTACAAATTGGATTTTTCTTAATGTACTAAAATTAATTCGCAAATGTTTTCTTGCCAAATGAGAAGCTCCGATAATAATTTTGGGTATAATACCAAAACTGAAGTTGGGTGTACAATATTTCAAACCCAAGACATAATATGAATCAGACAAAATGCAGTTCAAACTAAAAATACATTTCCAATATATACTCTTCTCGTAAAGCGCGCAAATTCCAAAAACTTCAGTAATTCTATGATGTATTCTATGAGTTGCTTAATATTTCTGTTTACTAAAAAAGCTACATAGAAAGACATAGAACTGACATAGAACCGTCAATTATGAAATGTCCGGTTATGTTCAAATAAGTCTAAATTTGAATTGGACCACCAAATGACTTATTTCATACCGCCATTTTGAATAAGTCAAATAAGTCGACTTATTTGAAATAAGTCGGGAATTGGACCTCAGCCTTAGTTCGAAATTTAGATACATACCTTATAATTTAATATTTGGTTGAATAACCTTTATTTTTAATCACTGCTATACATCTTCGACCCATGGAGTCGATTAATTTTCGGCACACAGATGGAGGAATAGCCCACCAAGCTTTCTCCAAATTTTTCCAAAGCTCGTTTTTATTTATTGGTTTCGGAAATTTACCAAGAGCACGTTTTACCTCTCCCCATAGGTTCTCTATGGAGTTTAAATCTGGAGATTGTGCCGGCCATTTTAAAACATTAACATTAGGCTCCTCAAACCATTGTTTTACAAACTTTGCAGTGTGTTTTGAGTCGTTGTCTTGTTGAAAGGAATATGAAAGCATTGTGTCTCTAAATAAATATCCTTCGTCATTGTATCGTGTATTCAGCACAAAGGCCTAACACCACTATACGAAAAACAGCCCCAAACCATAATATTGCCACCACCGTGCTTAATGGTTTTAACTGCATAGCATTAGCGAGGATCAAATTCTTTGCCTTTGGGGCGCCGCACGTATTTTCTGGAGCAATCTGATCCAAACAAATTTATTTTAGACTCGTCGGACCATAAAATGTTCTGCCATTTCGTTACTGGCCATTCGATATGGTCTTTTGCAAACTTTATCCTATCTTTAATGTTTTGTTTTAGATAACGCTGGACACTGCTCGGCAAAGTCACTTTCTAGTTACTCTCGGTTAATCGTCTACATATTGTAGACGTATCTATGTTCAGCTCAAGCTCCGTTTTAATATAATTTTTTTTTATTAAACGAATAATGCGCGCATCAGTTTTTGAGGTGGTTTTGCGTTTGCGGTCACAAGTTTTACCACGTTTTAGGGGTCTTAAGGCATTTGCGACTAGATTTATGGACCGGCCTATTAAACACGAAATCTCTTTAAGAGTTTTGCCCTTGACTCTTAATTCTTTAATGAATTTAATGAAGTCCCGCTGTCTATTGGATCAATGCTTTCTCGACCCGTTTCTACTAAAAAAAAACAAATTTTAAATAATGTAATAATGAATTCATGTTTAAACATGTATTATGCGATTCATTAGTATTTGTGAGGAGAAAGTTTAAGGTAACGTTTATGTTTGTTGTAATATAAAACCAAGGAAAATTATTTTTTTGAATTTTCTTTTTGTCTTATTTAATTCAATTATAAATAACGTTTTATTTGATATAAATTTCATAAATAAATTCATAACTGTAATGCAAATAAATTCAATTAAACTTGGTTCAATAGTATTTGTGATTCATATTTTTGATTCATTAGTATTTGTGATATGCAGAAAAATTTAAAAATAATTAGTAAATCAATTATTTTTAAAATTATTTTTGACTAATTAAATAGTGAGTAAGTCACTTATAATTTTTGAACCATTGGAACATTTTTATTACGTCTCCATCACGTCACGGAAGTGACCAAACATTTTGTTCATAAAATCGCAGGGAATCTTATCCCACAAGGTTTTATAAGCACCCCATTATACATTTTTGGTCTTGCTAGATTGCAAATACCTTCCGATTTCATTAAAACCCCAGCAAGGACAAATAAAAACGCTGCCTTGGCCTAAGCAACCATTTATGTTCAATATTTTTATTTAATTTCGAAGCAATGATACTTTTAGTGTATGGGAGCGTTATTGTGCTGAAGAGAAAATTGAGGCTCAACTGTTTTTCAACAACTGGGAATACTGCCTCATTCATAAACCGAAATTGAACATTGACCTTGAAGAGTTGTAGCTTATAGAACACATAGTCAACCAGAATATTATTTACTGTGAGGAAACAAAATGTAAACGAAATATATTGGATTGCCAATTGAACTCTGGAGAACCTTGTTATGTCAAAATTAGTGCGTTTTGTGATGACAATTAGAAAATATGGAGAAAAAAAATGTTGGTACTACAGAGAATATCAAATACGGTGGTTACTACTTCCGTTAGCATCTCTTGCGGAAGAAATAAAAGTTTATGTGGCTGAATAAATTACAACACTTCAAGGTCAATGTTCAATTTCGGTTTATGAATGAGGCAGTATTCCCAGTTGTTGAAAAACAGTTGAGCCTCAATTTTCTCTTCAGCGCAATAATGCTACCATACACAAGAAGGAGAATTTGGCACGAAATTTTATAAAAATATTGAACATAATTAGTTGCCTAGGCCAAAGCAAAGTTTTTATTTGTCCTTGCGAGGGTTTAAATGAAAGCGAATGATACTCGCAATCTAGCAAGACCAAAAATGTATAATGGGGTGCTTATAAAACCTTGTGGGATAAGATTCCCTGCGATTTTATGAACAAAATGTTTGGTCACTTCCGTGACGTGATGGAGACGTAATAAAAATGTTCCAATGGTTCACAAATTATAAGTGACTTACTCACTATTTAATTAGTCAAAAATAATTTTAAAAATAATTGATTTACTAATTATTTTTAAATTTTTCTGCATATCACAAATACTAATGAATCAAAAATATGAATCACAAATACTATTGAATCAAGTTTAATTGAATTTATTTGCATTACAGTTATGAATTTATTTATGAAATTTATATCAAATAAAACGTTATTTATTCGACGCTAATTTAATAAAAGGGCCTAAGCGACAAAACGTAAATTGTGAACCAGAAGCGAAATACTGTGAAGGGTATATTTACAACAAAACAGGATCAGCAAATATGTTTTCAAATTATTTAACGTCATAAAGAAGCATTTTGAAACATTATTTTTACTAAAACTAACCCCAATTAAGATTTAAAAAGAAAATATTTATTTTCAAATTTTTTAGATGCTTTGAGTTGAGTCACTTGCATTGGAAAAAATGTATGATAGTGAAAACATAAACTTGTGCCGTTCGTCCTATAGAAAAATGGAAAAAACAACGGAACCAATTTGTTTATCTTTTTTCTGTTTACAGTTATCGAAAGAGAAAAGAACGGAGACAAATAAAAACGTAATTTCAGAAAAAGTGTCGCTTGAGCCCTTTGATCGAATTAGCGTCGATATTGAATTAAATAGGACAAAAAGAAAATTCAAAAAAATAATTTTCCTTGGTTTTATATTACAACAAACATAAACGTTACCTTAAATTTTCTCAACACAAATCCTAATGAATCGTATAGTATATGTATCTTACTTACTTGCTTTAAATTATATTATTAATTTATATAACGCGAAAAATTTACTAATTTTTACCTTTTTACTTATTTTCTCTATTATATTGCACAATCAAAATTTGGCTGTTCTTCTAAAAGATTAAATTTGAAATGAATGTGTATAATGTGCCAATAGTAGCATTTGTCAAAAACAAAAGAAAATAAAGAAAAAAAAGTTGAAATACATATAACGGGGAATTACCGTATTACATTATATCAGTTCAAATTGGGTAATATAGAGATTAATGCAAAATTATTATTTTGCATTAATCTATATACTACCCATTTAATAATTATATGCACACCACTGTATTTTATTACAGAAAATCATAAAAATTTAAATCATATATTATACGGGAAGTTATAGAAGAAAATACTAAATTTTAAAGAAAAGGGCCTTAAGGTTAGAATAGTACCGTGATTTGACTGGGATGTTTCTTTTCCGGAAACCATCGATAAGCCATTCAATTTGGTATTACATTATCTAGCTCCACAAATAATATCAAGTTGATTTGCATGTTGAGATTTTCGCTATAATTATTTGAATTAGCATAATACTGAAATTTCATACAAATGGAAGCGATTTGGCCCTGGGATGACCGGGATGTTTCTTTTCCAGAAACTGAGCTACTGATGGTAATAATCGGAATGTGTTTGCTTAGAAGCTGGATTGTATGGAGGAGGAAATTAGTGTTTCTGTTTTTGATAAATTAAAAAATTAAGTGTCACATAATGAGCCCTAGGGTACCAATTTGTACGAGTATAATACTGATCTAAGTTAAAAAAGAATAAAACATTATTGTTTTTTGCAATTCAGCTTCATTTTATTAAAAAATAAAATATTTAAACTCAATAATTTTTTGTTCTTTGTAACACAATAAACTTCAGTCCTTCTAGGACAATCAAAATTTAAAAATTATTTTATTATTATAATTTTTTTAGAATTCCTTGTATTAGTACGAGGTATTTTTGGTATCCGCAATATTATTTTATCCTTAATAGAGCTTTGTAATATTCCTGGTCATTTTGTGGCATAAACACAAACAAGCTTTGAATGTCGGCAATTTTTTCTGTTGAAATTTGCTTTACCTTACTGTGAACCGAATTAATATTTTGACTGAATAAGTCTTTCGGCGTTGCTGTCATTTTTCTCTTGGCTGCTTCCATCAAAGAGCTGATTTGTTCCTTCAAATTTCAGCATTTTTATTTTTGTAAATGGAACTTGCGAATGATCTAAGTTAGAAGCTTTACTAGAATATTCCTTAAAATTAGATTCTTTCATTTGCATAATTTTAAGCGTAACATTTTTATATGACATATTCTGAATGGGATGTAAAGTGATAATGGGCTATATATTTCAAGTCGTTTTAAATGCCGATCAATGACATTATGTACGCGATCTTCTTCTTGAATCAGTGAATGTCCTATTGTTGAAAATGTTTATACAATAACTTGAACAGTTGGATTTCTGTATAAAAAATACAATAATGCTGTTGACAACCTTTGTTTTTATTTTGGGCCACGCAGGAGTCACTCCAAAGTGTAATATATATTTTAAATCGAGCTTGCTATATCATCTACTGTACGAACATTGTCAACTTCGCTCCACATTGCTCAGTAAGCAATTTTAGGCTTATTAATCAAAATGCAAGTGGCAGTCAATTAAATAAGCTTAGCTTTCGTTTATACTAAAAAGCGGACTCGTTTCCCTTAGGTAGTGTAAAGACACTTTGTAGATCAAAACAAATAATTACATGTTTCGGTTCCCCATTTTGCCTATCTACCTCCCTTTCAGCTCTCTTGGCTATTTTGTCATCTTTATGGGCATTCTGTTGCGATATTTGCTCCTCAGTCGCATTACGATTGCTTTTGAAAAGAACGCATCTATCGCGTTGGTCCTTTTTTGATCGATGAAACGACAAATTAAATGCTTGAAATTTTTTGCGATAGACGGATTCTTTTACAGGACTGCTTCTGTTTTCTCTGTACAAAGTGTACATTTTTGCAACAGTTAAATGAGCGTCTAATGCTGTGTGCCTGACACCGATTTTTTTGACTAAATTGTTGACTTTTCTAAATTGTCGACTAGTTCGTACCAGTCGTTCATAGATGGCATAAGGGTCAATAAGACAGGCTATGCCTGACTTTTCATTATTCTAAATTACGACTTTTGGAACGTTGGCTCGCGCGCAAGTTGATTTACCAAGTTAATTTGTTTTTTTTTTTTGGAATTTTTCAATATTTCGTACACAAAATTATTTACAAAATATTAAATTAGTTTATTGGCGCTATAAGAAAATCTAAAGACTTGCAAAGTCGTTGATGAGTTCAATAACACCGGACAGAATACTTTAGCATTGGTAAACTAAAGATGATCTCTTTTTTGACCCAAAAGTTTCTCCAATCCGTGTTGCCTACAGACGATCTGACACCATATAATTCCTAACAGAAAGTTGAAATTAAAATCTTATGTACAAAAATATATAAACTTTAATTAAATATGACAACAATTTTAATTTGATTAATTTTGATAATTTTTGAAAAATCTCGGAATGAACGAAACCTTCTCTTATTTAAGTGAAACTATTTCTAAAATGAATGAAAATTATTCCGAATTGAATAAACCCTTTTACGAAAAGAAGGAATCTAATTTCGAGTGGAATGAAACTTTTTCCAAATTAAATGAAACCAAATTAAATAAATTTAAAAGCAAACATTGTATCACTAAAACTTATAAATTATAACAGTAACTGGTTATCTTGTAACAGAAAGGAGTGTCATCTTCGTGTCTAAGATGAAATTGGCTCAATCTGATGCTGTGCCTGTTTCAATTCTGTATTTGATTACGCCTTCTAGATTCGGATTCTCTTAGTTCTTAATAAGTTCCTTGCATGTCCTTCGACATTTGTGAAGGCCGTGTCCTATCGGACGGACATTTGCAGATTAAAACCACCCTTTTCCAATTAAAGGTTAAATAATTAAAATGATTTTAAATTGGGAAAACATTAATTGAACCTGCTGAACTGAACATAAACTGAGAGAATCGGATTTGTCCCTTAAAACTGACGTTCAGTTGCTACCTGAACCGTATTTTAATTTTCTTTAGTATCCAAAAATGAATCGATTAAAAATTAAATATTTTGATTCAAAATATAGTTAAAAATTAAATAATAAACCAAAATACACTCAAACCAAAACTAACTTTAAAGTAACGTCACTCATACACAGCTCGGGTATGGTTCGTCATAAAATCCTTTATGAGCTCCAGACTGAATTGAATAAGCAGAATTTGTAAGTGCTTCACGTGACATTCAATATTATAATTATTTTATGGTAAATATTTATCGATTTATTTTGTCATAAAATTATCCAGGTAAAGGATTTTACCTAAGCAGCACAAGCCCGTTTAAATATTTCTTCCTCCGTTTTACCCGATCCTAAGGGTTGAAAAAATCACAGCTACACACACAGACTACTAAAATCTCATCTCAGTTTTAATAAATTCTTAATGAATGAGTGTTTTATTTAACAAATAATACTTCTTACACTTTCTGCCGTAGGCACTTGGCGAAACACACTTAATACACACATTTTTAAAAATTTTTAAAAACACTTGTTAAATATTTCGCAAAATTACAAAAGGTTTAAAAAATCACTCGATCGATTTCGGCTTATTAGGCCATCATCAGGAGTATCTACTAAACTGTAAAAATAAAAATGTAGTTAGATATATATATATAGTTGGAAAAAGCAAAAAGTGAAACCAAAATATACAAATAAAAAAATGTGGAAGTGGTAAACAATAAAATTGGTGACAGCAATAAAAATTAAAAATTAAAAAAGGGGGTGAGTTAAACACAGGTAAAATTGGTGAGAGCAATAAACATTAAAAATTAAAAGGGGGTGAGTTAAACACAGGTATATGATTATTGATTAGTCAACGGTCGAATAACAAAATTCCAGATGTTGATTTTTTTTTTTTTTTTCTACCCTTCTTTATTTTATTATAACCCGACGTAATAGTAATTTTATGGTATGGAATGAGTATGTGAATAAAACAATGCGGGGTCGGTAATTGGTGAGAAACGGATTTCTCTCTGTTCGTTGAGGATATTTTGGTTAAGAAATATAGCTTTTCGGATTTCGTAAGATTCTAAGTTGTCTAAACGTCTGCTTTTTGGTTGTACATGTAATATTTCTAAATTGTTTAAACTGGATGTGTGATTTTCTAACGTTAAATGATTATAAAGGGATGATTCATGGCTACCAGATAAATGTTCTTTAACTCTAACTTCAAAATTGCGCCCAGTCTGTCCGATATAAGAGGAACTACAATCATTGCAATTGATCTTATAAACGCCAGATTTGGAAAGGCGATCAATTCTTGGTTTGTTGTTAAAAATCATTTTCTTAATTGTATTATTGTTATAAAAAGCAAAGCTAATATCTGTATATTGTGTCACGATGTTACTAATCCGTTGACTAGTTTTTCCTATATACTCTAAGCGGCGCCAATTTTTCGGCATTGGGCTATCAGGTGGATAAATGTTAGCTAAAGCTTTATGTTTCAGCTTTCTGTTTAATAGCTTTAATATAGTCTTAGCTGCATAACCGTTATTCGCTGCTATTTTTTAAATTATATTAAGCTCTTTGTTATAATTGGATATGGTCAAAGGAATGTTTATTAATCTATCTAAGAATGAGTGGAAAGCTGACATTTTAATATTATGGGGATGGTTTGACGAGTTAGGTATAATGGCGTCTGTATACGTGGGTTTTCTATAAATTTTGAACTCTAATGAAGAATTAATTCTGGTTATTGTTATATCTAGAAAGTTAATAGATTTGTTTTCTTCTTTTTCTACCGTAAAATTAATGGTGGGATATTGAGAATTTAACCAAGTGAGAAAAGAGGTTAATAGCCTATCAGTTCCATTCCATAGACATAGTATGTCATCAACATATCTGTACCAAAAGATCATATGACGGAAATAAGGATTATTGCTTGATACAATCGTTTGTTCGAAGAAATTCATGAAAATTTCTGCTAACAAAGGTGACAGAGGGGAGCCCATCGGTAGACCATCAGTGAATCTGAAATACTTCAAGAGCTCAATAGAGATCCTACTAGGTCATTTAAGACTTTGGTCAGTAAGTGTATCAACCAATGCCCAAAGGTCTTTGATGGCACTGGTTGGAGGTACACGGTTATGAATCCATCTGCCCCAATTCTTTATGGTTTACCTAAAATCCATAAAGAAGGCATTCCAATTAGACCAATAGTAGCGTATTGCAATGCACCTGCCTACAAGCTATGTAAGGGTTTCATAAACTTTTTCAACAGTCATACCAATTTCGTTTCGGCTTTCTCGGTTAAGAATCTGGTAGCCATGAATCATCCCTTTATAATCATTTAACGTTAGAAAATCACACATCCAGTTTAAACAATTTAGAAATATTACATGTACAACCAAAAAGCAGACGTTTAGACAACTTAGAATCTTACGAAATCCGAAAAGCTATATTTCTTAACCAAAATATCCTCAACGAACAGAGAGAAATCCGTTTCTCACCAATTACCGACCCCGCATTGTTTTATTCACATACTCATTCCATACCATAAAATTACTATTACATCGGGTTATAATAAAATAAGGAAGGGTAGAAAAAAAAAAAAAAAATCAACATCTGGAATTTTGTTATTCGACCGTTGACTAATCAATAATCATATACCTGTGTTAAACTCACCCCCTTTTAATTTTTAATTTTTAATGTTTATTGCTCTCACCAATTTTACCTGTGTTTAACTCACCCCCTTTTTTAATTTTTAATGTTTATTGCTGTCACCAATTTTATTGTTTACCACTTCCACATTTTTTTATTTGTATATTTTGGTTTCACTTTTTGCTTTTTCCAACTATATACATATATATATATATCTAACTACATTTTTATTTTTACAGTTTAGTAGATACTCCTGATGATGGCCTAATAGCCGAAATCGATCGAGTGATTTTTTAAACCTTTTGTAATTTTGCGAAATATTTAACAAGTGTTTTTAAAAATTTTTAAAAATGTGTGTATTAACAAATAATATAACAAACTTTAGTGATTTATGTACTTACTGGTTTTAAACTTATTTAATTAGGTTTCATTTCTTTCGGGAAAGGTTTTAATTAATTCAAAATCGTTTATTTTAATTCAGAACAAGTTTCATTTATTTGAGGAATAGTTTCGCTGATAGATTAACCGTCGTAAGGTTTCTTGATTCAGAACGCAATCACAGAGAGTTCAATGGAATATTATTTGCATAAATCTGGTAAGTCCCTTCATCCTAAAATTGTTCATTTGCTGGCCGTTTTACTAATCGTTATACCATTTCAAGCCACGATCACGGCAGTGACATTAAGACAATATTAATAAAATCAATATTTTAAAATAAAAATTGAATAAAAACCGTCAAATTCAAATACATATATACAATAAAAACTCGTATCGTACTTATAACCATTAATCGGTACCAACTTGTGGCACTAATTAAATTCGTTGATAATGAAAAGTACTTAATCCAAGCACTCTCTCAATAAAAATGACAACTAAATTGAAAAGCAACCTCGCGAGGAGACTTTTCGTTAGCCGTCTGGTGGTTAGTAGCATAATGTAGCATAATTTAGTTTAGTCAGAAATTTAGCGGAAAAATCGGTGTCAGGTACACAGCATAAATATTTTTTTATTAAGCTTGATCTACAGTAATGTGAATCGATGATGAGGAAACTGCCAATATGATTATTAACATCACTGATCTGTTCGGGCGGAGTAGCTATTTTGTATTCTTTCCTTTTTTGGGGGGTATCCAAAAAATTGGTAGCCCAGTTGAATGGTCGTTCAAATTTTGAAAATAATAATATGTTCTCCGTTCACTAATATTTCGAATATTTATGAAAAAGTTTGTTAGGTGATGAGGAAAAAGGAAGATGGTCACCTTGTGCGAAAGTCACACAGCCAACAACCCAGTTTGGGGGACCAGAGATGTGAAACTCAGACCCAAAACACCAACTCACTTCAGTAGCCAAGTTGCCCAGGCTACTCCTAAAAATGAGCTGGGATCAGGCACGAGCCCTCACCCCGGTCATCGCGGAACCCCAATCCAATCATCCACTATGTGCCTCACGTTGCCGTGGACGACACCCTTGTAGTGGATGATGGCCGAACTGGACTGTCAGCCATGCGTCCCCTCCCCATCACGCAAACAGAATATTGTCCACGGAGTCATCCACCTGCAGCTTAAAGTTCGGCTAAACCTCAGTCCCGAGGGTGTAGGTGATATAGTGGAGGCCCATCCGCAGATTACGTCGCTGCTAAAATTAAATTGCACAACGCTGCACCCATACTCACATTATGACACGATCAGCACACACATGCTCCCACGATCACTCTCACAGGTGACGTTTTAATTAATAACACATCTTATTTAAAACACGTTATAATATTGTTTTATTTAATTAACAAAAAAAATCACGTAAACTACAACAAAAATATCGACCAGATGATCTCTCTGTGGTACCGGTCGTTACCGATGCACTAGGATGAACGCGTAGCTACGGTGGTATATGTGATCATAGGAGCAGAGCTCTACCCTTGCGGACCACTGTAAAAGGAATTCCCAATAGGGGAAAAAAACAAAAAAAACGAAAAAAAAATCGGCCACACCACTAGTGTACCTGGCCACACCAATACCCACCTGAAGATCCTCTCTCCGACACTCCTGTTGCGGTTCCCGGTTGGCTTGTTGAACTGATGGAGATCGGCAATCGGTCGTAGGAAACCGCAGTTGCTGGATCTGGTTAGGGTTTAATTTGTTCTTCCTTTCTTTTTCCCATGGCCCTCGTGACAGATATGTCGTGGTACTTTTAATTTTTTTTTTTGTTTTGGTATTTTGGGACCACTACCATCTACCACGTATCGTTTTTAGACGTTTATGGTTTTATTATTCCAATTATTATTTGTATTATCTCAGGTATATTTATCGGATAATATGTATTATTAATTAATTTGTTTATTTTTTGTTTTTTTTTTGTTTGTTTTATAATCTATTATGTGTATGATATTATTTCTTTATTATTTAAGTCATATTATGTAGGATTTATATTATTATTTATTATTTAAATTGGTGGTGTGTGTGATCGATCCCCTCCACTGTTGTCGTCCGCTTCGTCCAAAATCCAAAAGATAAGAGAGCGAATGACATTGGTTGTCCGCTTATATACGTTTTTTTTTCCTGGGCCAACAACAATATTGTTATAGTTATTTTATTTGGTGCTCATCACGCCCTTATAGGTGGTCACTTCAAATATTGATTGTGTACGCAACCAAAAAAAAAATAATGCCATCTGCACAAAATATGCTCAAAGTACAGAAAAACCAAACAAAAACCCTCCACCAGCTGGTGTTGGTGATCTTTATTTACGTTCGGTCGGTGCGTTTGTGACAAATAATATTTTATTCATTTATTTTGTTTGTGTTTAATTATTAATGGATTTACAAGATGTGTTTATTTACAGCAACTATGGGACAGCAAAATCGGATTTGACAAATTAAATTAGATAAGTAGAAAGAAAAATAAAATACCGAACGAAATTCTTTGTGAAATTTTCTTTTTTTTTTCTTTTCAGGTTATTTCAGCTGGATGTCATCAAATGGTATGCAGATAATAAAACACCTCCTCGAACCCAATAAAACGGGCTATACCAATGTGCATTTACACAATTATGCCATGATAGAAATGTCCAGCTGTATTTGGTGTGTTGCTTGTGTAATGACACACACAAAAATGTTTCTTAGTTTTTCATCTTTTGGGTGTATGCATAAACAGTGAAATTCGGGAATTTGAATCCCACAATTATTTACCACGGGACGATGCCTTGCCCCGTAACGAGTTTTTGCATACTTAATGAATTCTGTCCTCTGATTGCAAGTATGATAGTAATTATAACTGTATCGCTTTTGCTGTAACCATCTCCCTTTTTACGAATTTACCGTAAAATAATGTTTTTTCTTGATCCGTTAGTGCCCAAAATGCTGTATTTGTCGGTTCTCTCATGTGCGGTAAAATTCATTGTGCACAGGGAGAAGCAAGTATTTTTGCAAGGCTGTTTAACAATTCGAGCTGGCATGGTTTTACATCTGGTGTTGAGACATCCTTAACATTTTTTTTTTTTACAAAAAAATTAAAAAAATTTACCTTTAAATGCAAAACAGTTATCCTGATAAGTTTAACGCAATTAACGCAACTTTTTATCATTGTATTTTTTTGTGTTTTTATAACCGAAATAAATCGAAAGAAACAAAAAAAATTCAAACAAATTAAAATAACCTTTGTCACAAAATGGTTTAATAATCGTACGACAAAACAATCTTCAATGATAAGAAAAAACAATTAGTATACGATATTTTATCGTACGTGCAAAAATTGGTGTTTACGACAAACCAATATATACGACAAAAACGATACTCGTTACCGACCATGTGCTTTATTACATCAAGCCTTAAAAAATAAATTCTTTGCAAATATGTACATAATTCCTCGGTGGTTTCCAAATTAGCAAAATATCTAAATTTTTTTTTTTTTTGCTCTCTCACTCCTGGATCAGATTTGGATAATATTTGATCAATACATTCTTCGTTACTTTTGGCATTCGTGGTTGGTGATTTAGAATATTTAATTGTTCTGTCCATTTGACATGTACACTGATTTTAGGAGGATTGGTATATAGGTTTTCAATATTAAATTAAACTTTTTAAAGTTCAATTGAAACTTTTTCTAAAATAAAATAAACTTTTTCTAGACCAAATGAAAGGTTTTCTAAAATAAAACAAACTTTTTCAATTTCAAATAAAACTTTATCAAAATAAAAAAAAACTTTTTAAAATTCAAAAAAAACCAAGTACAAAAAAAAGTACAAAGAAACGTAATTTCACTACTTAAAAAAAAAAATAATTTTAACGGTGGTTTTCTATTAATTATAGCCGTTGCATTAGCATAAAGTTAACCTGAAATTTTATTGACTCTTACTTTATAGGATCGAGAACCTTGACATTGATTCCTTGAACTGATTTCGAGGTAGCTCTTCGCCATAAATTCGAACTCTTAAACTAATTTCGTCAATAAAAAGTATTTTCTTGCCTTGAAAATTGGGAACATTTGGATGATCGAGCCATATTCTCTCGTTTAATCCTGCGTTCTGCATTTGTTTACCTTGTGGAACTCAAAATACGTTTCTTTAGTGTTAATTTTAGATTTTTATTCATTAAGGCTTTAGGTGGCTAAATTAGGGTACCCTGTTGCTGTAACCTTGTGTGGCCGACTGTCATTTCATAAACATTTTCGTTTATTTTAGAAAAAGTTTTTTTGGATTGTAAAAGGTATGTTAAATTTTGGAAAGTTTCGATTTATTTTTTGAAAAGTTTAATTTGAATTTGAAAACCTATCATTTATACTTTCTAAAGTTCAATGATATGCAAGGATCCGCTCCTTTTTAAAGGTCTTAAAGCTTCGGTAAGATTGTGTCTTTTAATACCTCTTATTTTTGTGATGCATGTTGGCAATGTAAGTTGCTGAACCTACACATGCGTGCAGCTATTAAATTCCGGGTGCTCCGGCTGGGCGGGTACGTTAACTAGCAACCAACTCTGTTACAAACTTAGAAAAAAAAACTCTTGTGCAATAACAAAACAAAAAAAATATTAACGATAAACAAAATTACGGTGATGCAAGAATTACAGTTCATGTCCAACCACGTTTTTAGACTACCCGCATGCTTTATCAGCCTCTTTTCCCGCGAAATCCACTAAGTTCTCCCATACTACCTCCTTCGACACCACTTAGCAATCCTTATTAAATATCATTGGCGTTTCACGAAAATAAAACATTGTATTTTACCAAAAGATTCCTTGTTTATATTAAGAAAACCATAACATACTGAATAGCCAGAGTTTACTACAGGTTCCACTTTAATATGGTAATATAAAATTAATTTGCGGAAAAAACGTAACGGCTTATCCGTTGGTAACAAACAAAATAATAATAATAATGAGTTATAAACACTATTTAATGAAAATTCTAAGAAAATTACTACGTAATGAGAGCCTTCTTAATATTTTTGGAGTAAAACAATACAACTAAACTGCATAACACTATTTTCCGGTAATATAATCGACACCTAAAACCATTGTTCATTCTTATTACTTGGCATGGCAATAAAGCAGATAGCAAAAATAAAAATTAAATGAATATGAATATTGTTTCACTTACCCTCCAAAGTCCGCAAAGCGCTCCGCGACGTTGAAGCCTAAAACAAAATGTTCTCCCCACTATGTAGCGTAAGTTGGTGGAAAGCGATAATTTTTTTATTTGCTTTGAACGACAGACTGTTATTATTTAGTTTTTTTACGTTCACCATATACGAACTGTTCGATTAACTATATGTTTTGTTTTCCCCGAATTATCTCGAAGGCTCACACAATCACAATTAAACAAATAACTTTAAAAACACATATGATCAGAAAAATTGATATCCTTAATTAAGATCAATTTAATTTAATAATTTATAAGATTCAACTACAACTACAACACTAGGTAGAACTGTTCTCCTTTTCATAGGTAGGACACTGTTAATTTATAACACTGTAATCCGTGTTCCCGTCAGGTGAAACAAATATGTTAGAAGACAATCTCGTTATGTCCGTTGTTTATATTCCACTGAAATCTTTTACTGAAAGTTTCGTACGGGGTTCTTTCGTTGGAGTTCTATAGCGGTAACATCGTTGTTTAATTCAGCAAAAATGATATTTTGGAAGCAATTGTATTGAACATAATCACGTTCAATGTCAAATTAAGTGATATAGACTAAAAAGGCACTGCAACAAACCCCGTTGATGCACTCGGATTGTTTTGTTGTGGTAATATGACGTTAATACCAACAGACGCTTCAGCTGTTTCGAATTTTAGATGAGATGGTTAACATTAAATAGAGAATATTTGAATATTTGCCTTCACTATACATTAGCCAAGTCATTGACGGTAAAAAGAGGTCATTTACATCTAACAATACCAATTTTCGAAAAATTTGAACAGTAAGTAGAGAATAACCGAAGGAACAAAAGTAATATAATGCCGATGTGTGCTTTTACCCGGAGGGTGGAAGCCACCCCTTCTAGGGGTTGGAAATTAGTACACCCAAAATAACCACAGAAATCGATAGAGGGATGAATTCTAAGCAAAAAATATCGTATGAAGTTTTTTAGATAAATCAACATTTTTCGAGTTATTCGCGATTGAAAATGTTGATTTTCCATCTAAAAAATGCATGTTTGAGAGCAATCCGAAAATTTCACCGAGAAACACGATTGGCCTTTTAATGATAACTTCCTTAATTTTAAAGATATATAAATATTCTAAAAACCATTTTATAGGGAATTTGAAGGGCTATAAGCCTTTCCTCTAGGTCCTGCGTTTTTGAGATTTTTGAGTTTTAAGGGTTCCGGAAAGGTCTTGCACTCAAATGTAAACTTAAAACGGTGATATCTCGATTAATTTTCATCCTAGAGTAACAAAAAAAAATAATCAAATTTTCTGCAAGGAAACCCTTAATTTTTGTGCTTTAGCATTTTGTACGCATCTTCTTTAGTTTTTGAGTTATTGTGAAAAAAAGAATTGTGTTATGCAGTTTAGTTGTATAGTTTTACTCCAAAAATATTAAGAAGGCTCTCATTACGTAGTAATTTTCTTAGAATTTTAATTAAATAGTGTTTATAACTCTCGTTTTTTCCGCAAATTAATTTTATATTACCATATTAAAGTGGAACCTGTAGTAAACTCTGGCTATTCAGTATGTTATGGTTTTCTTAATATAAACAAGGAATCTTTTGGTAAAATACAATGTTTTATTTTCGTGAAACGCCAATGATATTTAATAAGGATTGCTAAGTGGTGTCGAAGGAGGTAGTATGGGAGAACTTAGTGGATTTCGCGGGAAAAGAGGCTGATAAAGCATGCGGGTAGTCTAAAAACGTGGTTGGACATGAACTGTAATTCTTGCATCACCGTAATTTTGTTTATCGTTAATATTTTTTTTGTTTTGTTATTGCACAAGAGTTTTTTTTTCTAAGTTTGTAACAGAGTTGGTTGCTAGTTAACGTACCCGCCCAGCCGGAGCACCCGGAATTTAATAGCTGCACGCATGTGTAGGTTCAGCAACTTACATTGCCAACATGCATCACAAAAATAAGATGTATTAAAAGACACAATCTTACCGAAGCTTTAAGACCTTTAAAAAGGAGCGGATCCTTGCATATCATTGAACTTTAGAAAGTATAAATGATAGGTTTTCAAATTCAAATTAAACTTTTCAAAAAATAAATCGAAACTTTCCAAAATTTAACATACCTTTTACAATCCAAAAAAACTTTTTCTAAAATAAACGAAAATGTTTATGAAATGACAGTCGGCCACACAAGGTTACAGCAACAGGGTACCCTAATTTAGCCACCTAAAGCCTTAATGAATAAAAATCTAAAATTAACACTAAAGAAACGTATTTTGAGTTCCACAAGGTAAACAAATGCAGAACGCAGGATTAAACGAGAGAATATGGCTCGATCATCCAAATGTTCCCAATTTTCAAGGCAAGAAAATACTTTTTATTGACGAAATTAGTTTAAGAGTTCGAATTTATGGCGAAGAGCTACCTCGAAATCAGTTCAAGGAATCAATGTCAAGGTTCTCGATCGTATAAAGTAGAGTCAATAAAATTTCAGGTTAACTTTATGCTAATGCAACGGCTATAATTAATAGAAAACCACCGTTAAAATTATTTTTTTTTTTAAGTAGTGAAATTACGTTTCTTTGTACTTGTTTTTTTTTAATTTTAAAAAGTTTTTTTTTATTTTGATAAAGTTTTTTTTCAAATTGAAAAAGTTTGTTTTATTTTAGAAAAGGTTTCATTTGGTCTAGAAAAAGTTTATTTTATTTTAGAAAAAGTTTCAATTGAACTTTAAAAAGTTTAATTTGAAATTGAAAACCTAGTGTAATACTGAAACTGATCCAAGTACTTGATAAGATACAACTATGAATTTTAGGAAACTAAAATCAATCGGAATTTTGTGTATCACACTATGTTAGATACTATACTACACATAAACCTATAAAGCTCAAAGAAAAGAAAATATTTCCGCGTTATAAATCAAATAACCCTACATAAAAAAAATTCAAAAGAAGAAATCATTTGATGTTGATGATTTTGATGATGACAATAAATAAAACATATTATTTTGCCTTTAAGACAAAGCATCTACTAGCATACAACACAAAAACAATGTCGTTATATAGTTTTGTTGTATTTTATTGTGTAGTATGTTGGTTATTGTTCAAATATATGTAATATTGTGGAAAACACAAGTCGTTTATTGAAACAAGTAGAAATTTTTCCTTTTTTGCTATTTGATTTTCCATTTTGCTTTTTTTAGTTTTTCTTATTTCATTTTTATTTTCCCAGTTTATCTGTTTATTTGTGTTAAAATTGTTATTTTATTTAGTTCTTTAAAAAGTATATACAATATTTTGGGACATATAGATAATATGTACGTACATATATCGCTGAGAGATGAGACAGTTACAACAGCATCAAAATATTAGTGAGAAAATGTGTGCATGGAAGATCTTTCTTGCTTAATACGTTAACTAAGAAAAAAATTACAGCAATACTGGTGAGCAAAGAAAGTATAGAAATCTCAATAAATTTTCGGCGACGTATTAATTTAAGTGTAAGATCACAATCGGTTATCAAATAACTATTTGGGGATTGATGTGTGGTATCCGGTATAATCTGACACAAGTCTTATTTACTTGTATTGTACTCTATGTACACTAGAATGTAACACTAAATCGCATCATTTAATTTCCGGACTCTTTACTACAGCGCTTACAACGGTTGACGGTGACAGTGAAATATATTTTTAGCACACTGATATGAATCTCGTTTTTTTTAGTTTATTTACGAACATAATAATTGAAATGGAAGCATAAAAAAATTGAATTGAATAGATCCATTTACTATAATCAATCTCCCTTTTGTATACAAAAAAAAAAAAAAGTATATGTATATGTGTTGGATTATGTATGACATAATATATGTATGTAGTGATTTTATCTTAAAGTTATATTGCCAAATACGACGAAGTGAAAATAGTATGTAGCAGCAGCAAAACTTGGATAATAAAAAATTTACATTCTCAACAGGTTTTATCAAAATTTGTTACAAAATCAAAAAAAAATCAGCCCTAATTTCTGTCAACATGAAATATTATTTGTACGTATGCTTTTGCTGTTCTATATACAGTTATTTTAAATCGCATTTCTTTCTATTTTCTAATGTTGGATAAAATAAATTTACTTTATATTTTTATCATTCGTCATTTAAAATTCAACATCAATTCTGAATGTTATATTGTATATGATTTACTCACTTTCTAATCCAGTTACAAAGCAATGGAAAAAACCGTCGTATGACATTGGAATGACGATTTATTTATTGAAAGTAAACTTTTTAGTGACAAGTGGAATTATAAGTCGTTTAAGTGTGGTAATTTATAATCGAAATTTGTTGCGAAAGTATATGGTAAGCTTAAAATTTGAACAGCTTTAAGTCGAAAGGAATAATTTTAATATTTGCCTAGGCTTTCACAATGTTCTTTCATTTAGAGGAAATACAGATACATTTTATAAATTAATAAAGCAGAGCGATGAATACCTGGAATATATCCACCAAATTTTTATCAATTTACAAACACAAACTGGGAATAAAAAATGGTAAATATGTATATATATATATAAAAGATATTTAAAACAAAATAATCTTAAAGAAAAATATTGTGTCAAGTAATAAGAATATACCAAATGACCAACTAGAAAACTACATAAAAATCAACATGAATCTCATTATTCAATTTATAGCATAAAAATAACACGAAATGTTACACAAATTGAATCATCATAAAGCTTTATAAGTATAAAAGCTACATTTTAACCCAATTAATAGATGTTAAAAAGACACGGTGGTACATCTAAAAACATTCCAATTAGTTTGTTCAGGCTGAAACAAAAAGCACCAACGAACTAATTGTTCAAACTATAAAAATGTAAGTAAACCAATACTGGAAGAACAAGTTTGAATTGATAAAACCAAGATCAAAAATCTTCCCCAACATAAATCGTATCTGCAAATTAAAGAACGGCCAAAATATAACCGAATTACATATTAATAAAATTAAAACTGCAGTAACTATCATATATTTTAGTGATGAGCTCTTCGCTTTAACAAAAAAGCAACGCTTACCAAATCGAAGCAAGTTATTATCATTGAACCCATTAATAGATGGCGTAGACCGTCGTTAGAGTAGGAGGAAGACTACAAAAACATTCAATCTTCCTTCCAAACACAGCGTTGACCAAACTAATCGTACTAGATTTGCATAAGTTCCATCATCACGATCAGTTTATTGATGAGTTTCAGATGTAAAAAATTAGTAAAGATTTAGTCAAATCCATAATTTATTAATGAAAGAAATGTTTTAGACATAATCCTAGGAGAGAAAATCAAATAATGGGTAACTTGCCTGAAGCAAGGAGATACTTTTACTTACCCATTTTACCAAGTTGGAGTAGACTATTGCGGTCCATTCAAAACTCATGTACGAGGACAACATCCAGTTATGAGTTATGTTTGTATATTCGTACGTTTAAGCACTAAAGCATTTCATATCGAAATAGTAGGCAGCCTGTCAATAGATAGCTTTTTGAGGGCGTTCAAAAGAGTTATTGCAAGACGCGGAGTTTGTTACACAATTTACAGCAACAATGGAACCAATTTTGTGGGGGCTAAGAACGAATTCAAGGAGTTATTTCAATTTATTGAACGAAATAATAATGCATTTTTAGGAATAAAATAACCTGGAAGTTCAATCCACCAGCAGCTCCACATAATGCAGAATGCGGGAGCCAAAGATTTACCTAAAACGAGTTATCGGAGAAGCTGTACTCATCTTAGAGGAATTTACAACACTGATGATTCAAATTGAAGCTATCATGAACTCCCACTTACCCCACCTGACTTCTTTATTGAAAGAGCTATTATAGATATTCCCGAGATCGGCATCACAGAAGAAAAAATATTGCCGAATGAAAGACGGACGTTAATACAACAAATGAAACATCATTTCTGTGCGCGATGGCATAAACAATATTTACGACCACTACAAACCAGACAGAACTGGCACACTAAGCAGATCAACCTAAACGAAGGCGATATCGTTTTATTAGCTGAAGACAACTTACCTTGTTGGACATTAGCCGAAGTTATAAAAAACCCATCCAGGACTGACGGATTAGTAACAGTTGTAACCATCAAGCTAGTGAATTCCGGAAAAATCACGCAACGTCCAAATAATAAAATTTGCAAGCTACCGGTACATCCAACTGAATCAACTGATTCAAGGCCGGCGGTTTTGGATTTATATCCTTTGCATCCAAAGCAAAAGAATACATTTTGTTAATTTTAATTCAACTCATTTTTTTTTGTTTTTTCGCACATTTGCCAGCTAGAAAGGCAATATTGAGTAGAATTGAAAATGAAATTTCTAATATGTAATGTGGAAAGTGTTTGTAATCGTCAAATTTCACGTGCCACTTGTAACTGTGGAGGGTTAAGAACGCTTTAGAACTGTCATTATTAACAATATTGTTACAATGTAGAGTATATGAACGTAGTCCCGTCAGTATTCTACATATAAAATCAAAAAAAAAACAACGAGCGAGTTCACCCTCAACTCGCAAAAGATTTATGTGAAAAATTTTTTGTATAACTATTGAATCATTTCAAGCCACTTCGTAGGCTCAGAAACCCCTCCATAAAGACAGATGTTGTTTGCTCAGTATTTAACCTAAGTTACATTTTTGGTTCAAAAAGTCAGTAAGTTATAATTATATTTTTAATTTGGAGGACGAACCATACTGACAATAATTAAGCATGAGCAAAGTACAGTTCTGTTAAGTTAATCACCTAAACCTCCATAGTAGTAAATGGGCACGGCAAACTCACTGAACAAAGAAAAATCAGGTTACACGTCCGTTAAATGATCGTTACAGTATTCGTTCAAAATTCTCAAATAAACATCGAACTCGTACTGTAACAACTCATTTACCGCCCTTGTAATGTAAATAACTATTACACTTCACAAGCATAACTTGTGGTCCTTTTACTCGTATGTAATTTTTATTTTCAAAAACACTTGCTGCTGCGGCCATATATAGCAGATATTTTCACAACAAAATAAATTAAAGTAGGCGGTTTTTTTTTAGATTTTTTGATGTGAAAACATCTTTAGCGGCAGGAGTAAGTAAAAAATTGTATAGAAATCGGGTTACGGAAACAAAAATGCCGAACAAAAAATATTGCTGGTATGTGTGAATATCGATAAGAATAAAAAATAAATAAAACGTAAAATCAATGCAAAATCTACGCATACACATGCAATATACAACATCATCCGGCATTTCAAAAACATCGTGAGGCGAATACAAAAAAAATTTAAAATAAAAGCGCCTACTTTAATTTATTTTGTTGTGAAAATATCTGCTATATATGGCCGCAGCAGCAAGTGTTTTTGAAAATGAAAATTACATACGAGTAAAAGGACCACAAATTATGCTTGTGAAGTGTAATAGTTTACATTTACTGCTATGGAGGTTTAATAATTATTGTCAGTAAGGCTTGTCCTCCAAATTCAAAATAAAATTATAACTTACTGATTTTTTGAACCTAAAATGTAACTTAGTTTAAATACTAAGCGAACAACATCCATCTTTATGGAGGGGTTTTTGAGCCTTAACGAAATGGCTTGAAATGATTCAATAGATATTTATGCAAAAAAGTTTTCACATAAATCTTTTGCGAGTTGAGGGTGAACTCGCTGGTTGTTTTTTTGTATCCGGTTCACGATGTTTTTGAAATGCCGGATGATGTTGTATATTGCCTGAGTATGCGTAGATTTTGCATTGATTTTACGTTTTATTTATTTTTTGTTCTTATCGATATTCACACATACCAGCAATATTTTTTGTTCGGCATTTTTGTTTCCGTAACCCGATTTCTATACAATTTTTTACTTACTCCTGCCGCTAAAGATGTTTTCACATCAAAAATTTATTTATTTATTGTATTTTAACAATAATTTAGTATTAAAAGGAAAATCACACATGGAAACAGAGTAATCGAAACAAGGAAAAGTCTAGTTCGAGCAATAGCTCATTTACAATTAAATGTACAGCAAGAGGTGAAATAATATTAAAAATTAACAATAATATTAAAAATAAATTAAAAAACTACGTATTACCCATCAATCACGCCACTCCAAAAATTGTGACTTAAATAATTTGGCCGATCCTAACCTCTTAATTTACAATGGAATTGAATTCCAAAGAAAAACTCCCCTAACATAACAGGATTTTTTTAGCGACCTACAATAATTTTTGGCCGGAATCAGGTAGAAGTTTGAGGAATGGAACCTACTAAACAGTAATTTCCAATACAGATAACAAGGCTTCTTAGCTTTGAGAAGTTTAAAAATAAAAAGACAAATACAAAATTCGTAAAAAGTAGATAAACTACATCCTAAAATAAGGCTAGAGTAGGCAGAAATATGATCGAATTTCTAATACCAAAAATAAACCTAGTACAAGCATTGAAACATCTTTGGAGAACGTTGAAACGATTATTATTCATATTACGCCTAATATCATCACATACATTTAATAACGAAGTAGAAGTGCTACGAAATTTTCTAAACTCAGATTCGAAGAAACTAATTAAATTATTGCTATTTAGATGCGATTGAATTTGATTTTTAACAACTATCTCGACAGCTTTAGAGAGAACTTAAAATGCTAATTGGCCGGAAATGGGATAGCTCTGAAGGATTACTGATCTTTGGAATGGGGATTATTTTACTTAGCGTCCACTGATTTGGATAGGAGAAGGACGTGAGAATAAAATTGAAGATATGTAACAAGTATTTTGAGACGAAAGGGAAAACTTAACGAAAGGGAAAGCTTAACAAATTTTAAATTGACGTTATCCAGACCAGCAGATTCCGATTTAACCTTCCAAATGGCAGACTGTAAATCCTCCAGAGAAATGTTTGAAAACGAAAACTACTGCCCGAGTTCAAACTAGAACAAAAATAACTATTGATATCATTGGATTTAACACCCCACTAGAACTACATACTCTTGCATCGGCATAGACCTAAATTACGAACATTACGCCAGAAAACCTTGGGAGGAAGGGTGAAGTTTAACTTGTCCTCGAAATAATTACGTTTAGTAATCCGAATTAACCCTACAACTCTATTACGAGCCTGCTTATAATCTAAATGAGACTGACTATTAGGATACCTTTCCCATAAACCATATTTACTAACTTAATTACTTATGGCATTCGAAACTTCCTGAGACAACCAAGGCGGAGATTACGCTTTGAAAGTAACCTTTTTAAGCGGAACGCAACTATCAAAGACTAAACGAGTCAAAAAATTATACTTGGCTAGTTGCAGGACTATGGCAAAAAATATCCTCCCAATGAACTGAGTTACAAACTAAGTAAAGGCGGGAATTGTCTATACTAGCAAAATCTCTAAAGCTAAAACTATTAGGTTTAGGTGAAGAGTAACAATTCACAGAAAAAATTAAAAGATAATGATGGGATCCCATACCGAAAGACAACTAATTGAAAAAACAAATAGAGTTATTAGTAGAAGAGATCATATGGTTAGTAAGCGAATAAGAGGTACCGCTAGGATAATCCGTTTGGATAACAAAACGTCGGTGCCAGAGTGTTGTGTACGGATAAATTAAGACGTATTTAAAAGATTCAAATAATCCCGAGGAAAGCCGGAATTTTGAAGTATATCGAAATTGAAGTCACCTGATCAGTCACATTTCATCGGATCTACAAGAGAAATGACTAAACAAACTTTCTAAGTCTACAAGGGATTTTTAAATTGGGCATACGACCTCTTACTAGTTTCTGGGGGGTTATAGACGGTACCGAATAAGATTTTATGACCATTTACGAAAACGTTGACAAATAAAAATTCTAAACCCGATTCTAACAATTCTGAAATAGAAGAAGGTGTGGTAACTAATCTAGCCTTAATGTGATCACCTACAAAACCTTTTATGGCAAAAGCTGAATTAGGGATATTTAGGTTTCGATAGGTCTCAGAGAAACAAAGTATGTCGACTGAAACGCCATTAAAAATGTGACGAATCTCGTCAATATTTGGGACTAGACTTTGCATGTTTAAACTTATTCCATTTGATAATGACCTATCAAATAAAATAGATTTCAGGATTAGATTGGGATTGTTAAGCGACATAAGTACATAACCAACATAACGTGGACGTGATTGACATGCAACACTTACAAATAAAATCAAGAAACGCTTCATCCAGTTTCAAAATGAACCTCAATCACTGGAAATCTAAAACGAAAAGAAACAAAAAACGATCCAAAGTAACAAATGTCAAGAAAAAGTAAACAAAGGAACAATACTTAACCATAGAGCCCCAATTTATGCCCCAAAAATCGAATATTATTAATTTTTCATTTTCCTACGATGAGAAAAAAAACGCGACACTTCTGTCTAAGGCTACTGTTCGAAATAACCCAAATCATTGGAATCTTTTCCATTTTTCATATTTCACTTAGTATTTTAATTTTTTCTGAAAAGATTGATTTGATAAAATTGTTTTTCTACGATAGTGCAGTAACCTATGCTTTCGATGATAATATTTGAATTTAAATTATATAAGAAAAGGAGCCTTTGCGTCGTCTACTAAATTCGTGTGGAAATATTCATTACACAACGATTTCTTAATATTGCCACACGCTATCGTAGAAAAAATAGCGTGTGTAGCTCGTGTGAAAATGAGTCATTGCAATGCTCAAGTGAGTGCAGCCCTCGCTATCGCTCAGGCTGCAAATTTCACTTTCGTACTGCAATGACTCGTTTTCTTCACTTGTTATACAATATACTATTAAAATAACCATCCATTCAATCACGTTGACTGTTGGCTGGTCTCCACTTGCAAATTTTTCTCTTGACAAAAAATAAATGACATTCGGCTCATGACATTTTTTTTTACAACTACTAACATAAGAATATAACAAATTTCTCTCTTTGAGAATAAAAATAAAATTTGAATTTGATTTCTTTTTCGATTAACATAATTTTTGACTATTATATTTATATTCTCCAATTTATTGTTTATGTTTTAATTTAATAACACAATTTTTATTTTATTTTGTTTTATTTTCACCTAAAATTTATTAAAAAGCTAAAATTTTCCCAAAAAACAGGAAAATTTCATTTTAAATGACAAAATATTAAACATAAAATGACAAGAATTGAGCATAAAATACAAAATATGCTCAATTGGAACAACGTCATGACAAAAATATTGAATATTCTAATCTTTTCCTCTCTTGACAAAATTTCAATGCGCATGCTCAACACCATTTTTGTGTATGTATTTTGCAAATTGTCAGAACCAACACTAATGTACAACAAGCCTGATTCCGTAATGAGGTACACCAAAACCAACAAAAATGTTTATACAAGCCGTGCCAAGTAAACACTTAAGCTATAAAAATTGTACCCTATGGCTTAGTATTAGTAGTATAAAATAAATCAGAAAATATATATACACAAAACTAACACAAATGCCTAAAATATTGTTTACATTATTTTACGTGTATTTTACGTTTATAGAGTACAATTTCTGTGAGAGGATCGGTGTAAAGAGCGAATGGCACGGCTTGTATAAACATTTTTGTTGGTTTTGGGTACACAGATATCTTCTTACATTAAATCGCTTATACTTGGAAGTATTGGTGGGAAACTTCGCATGTTTTGTTTTGTCTACAATTTATATAGTGTATCCTTTCATGTATAAGCGAAAAATCAGTTATGATGATACTCAGGCTTGTAATACATTAATGTTGGTTTTGAAATTGTACTAAAAATTGTCAAGAGAAAAATACACTAGTGGAGACCGGCCATGTTAGATTTTATCGTTATTTTTTGTGTTAAGGGTTATGAAATTATGATTATGACACGTAATTGTATGAGTTGAAATTTTATAGATTTTATTTTATACTGATAAACTTGTTTTTCGATAGTGGTGGTTATTATAATAAATTAAATAAATTTTTCATTAATAATTAACTCTAATTAATAATATTCTAATACTTAATATTTTTCATAATAATTATTGTGATTTTTTTTTTCTGTTCTTAATTCTTGTAAAATAATAATTGTGGGGAGTGAATTTGAAAAATTAAAGGAAGGCGTCACACGCCTTCCGAACATTCTAGAGAACTGTAAGTCTATTAACAATGGATTTTTAGGTTTTAACGAAGATACTAATAATCAAAACAGAAAAATTAACGATATATTTGAAATTTCTAATTCTAAAATTATGAGACATAATAATAAAAATCATATAATTTCGGATATTAATCCAAATCCAAACATTATAACATCAAATAACTCTAATATGGACGCCATGAATACCGACACTCAGGATGATAATAAAATAAACAAAAAAGAATATAATTTATATATTAATTCTGATAAAGGTCCCTTCTATGTTCTTATAAAAGCAAAAAATCCAAATAAGATGTTGGCCATTATATTATCAAAAATATTTTTGCAATTTAAAATTAATCCAATTGATATTATTGTGATTAAAAATAACTTAGCGAGAGTGGAATTTAGTGCATTTGATATTGCAAACAAATGTATAAGAAGTGACGATCCGGTATATAAAATTTTAAAAGACAAAGAGTATTCCCCTTTCATACCTAATGCTTATATTAAAGTAGTGGGTACTTTAAGAGGATTGCTCAACGATTTTGTCATGAATGAAATTACAAATAATTTGAGTAGTGATTGCAAAATTACAAATTTAGAGATTAAATTTTGGGACTTTAAGACTAAAGCGCTTAAAGATACTAATATTTTAAAAATTGAATTTAGAAATAATATTCTCCCAAAATTTGTCAAATTTTACGGTGTTAATGTTAAAGTAAATATTTTTATTCCTAAACTGAAATTTTGTTCTAAATGCTTGAAATATAGCCACATTAAAAAACTATGTAGTTCTAAATCATGATACAAAGACTTAATAAGGTATGCTCAATAGATGTAATTACGCCATCCGGTGACAGAAATTTGTTTTTTATTTTTTATTTTTTGTACAAATTTCTCTATTTTGGCTGCGGTCGAATTCTCGGGTAAATCATTTACTGCGGTAAATTTAGATTTTTAATGATCGTTTTCTGTTAAATTACGCATTTTTTTCTATTTTTTTCTCGTTCAATTCTTATAACAATAAAGAATAAAGTATCTAAACGTAAAAGATTTACCTTTTTTTATTTCCTTTACTCTCCAGCAAAAAAAGGTAAATGCATTTACCGAATTTTGCGGATTTACTCGAGAATTCGACCGCAGCCTTTATTTTGTTTTTTAGCACGTCATTCGATGCTGCACCACGATACTACCGAATGACGTGCTAAAAACAAAATAAAATAGAGAAATAACAAAAAATAAAAAACAAATTTCTGTCACCGGATGGCGTAATTACATCTATTGAGCATACCTTATTAATTCCTTGTATCATGGTTCTAAATCCACTATGTGTATGAAATGCACAAAAGACATTTCAGACAATCCATCTCATGAATGCTCTAATGATCCAATATGTAATTTTTGAGACAATATTTCTCATTACTAACTCTAAAAATTGCCCTGAAAAAAATAAACAAATCAAAATAAAAATTCATTCAATTAAAAATAAAATTTCATTCGGTGAAGCAAAAAATTTATTATTTCCTAAAAACAAACCTCTAAATACTAACCCATCAGATTTTCCTGTTTTAAACAACATTGATAATGCCCCAAATTATTGGATCAATAAAGCAAATAACTATGACATGATAATTAAGGAACAAAAAATAAAAATTGACCTAATAAATATAACTATGACATGATAATTAAGGAACAAAAAATAAAAATTGACCTTTTTAATACAGTTCTAAATAAAATTTACAATATAAGCAATAAATCCTATGATATGAATATGACAGACGCGTTGTTAATGGACATCAAAGATGCCATTAAAAACATAAAAATTCAATAAATTATGGAAAATTTTAAAATTCTTCAATTGAACATAAGAAGTATCAAAAGCAACTTTAATCTTTTTGAATCGTTTATCAATAAATATAATATCGACGTTGCGATCATTAGTGAAACTTGGCTAAATGATAGTGATAATATTAGGCTTAAAAATTATAATATTGTTTTAAAAAGACACGATGGTTATGGGGGTTTAGCCTTTTTCATCCATAAAAAAATTGCTTTTAAAAAAATTGATATCAATCTAACTTTTAATCACATAGAATTTTTATACATAAATATCAAATACAAAAATTTAAATTTAAATTTAATTAACTTTTACAATCCTCCTAATAGCATAAATAATTTGGATCTACTTGATTTTAACAATATATTGATACATTTCAATAACCACCCCAACACTTTGGTTATCGGTGACATTAATGCTTGCAACGTTCTTTGGGAAAAACATATAATTAACAATAGAAAAGGTAATAACATAGCTAACATCATAAAAAATAGTAACTTTCAAATTCTTAATAATGGTGATGCAACAAGGTTTAATTTTAGAAACAATTCCAGTTCAGCAATAGACATCTCTTTATCTTCCCCTGACATTTTTAATAAAATGTCTTGGGAGGTAGTACATGATTACATTGGTTCTGATCACCTTCCAATTTTAATTAATTTGAAATTAAATATATATATTAAAAAAGACATTATAAATTGGTCGGAAGTTGTCAATAACACAAACAAAATTATTTCTTTTAATGATAATAATAATAATATTGAAGACACAATTAATAATATAATCTCGAATAACACAAAATCAATAATTATAAATAAAAATAATACCCCAAAACCTTGGTGGAACTCACATCTCGACAGACTATGGAAAATTAAATTAATTAAACAAAAAATTTATAACAGAAATAAAAATTTATTCACGGCTATTGAACTTTTAAAATCATCATCACTTTTAAAAAGAGAAATAAGAAAAGCTAAAAGAAATTCTTGGTTTTCTTTTATTGATAACTTAAATAATGATATCAATAGTAAAGAACTTTGGTATAAAATTAATAAAATCAGAAATAAAAAATCTATTTCTTTCAATCTTTTAGAAAACTATGATATGGCTAAAGAATTTATTAATTATAATTTTCCATATTCTTTTGAAAATATTAAATTTCCCGTTGAAGTTACTAACAACATTATTGATAAGAAATTTGTTAATAGTTTTGTTATTAATATCCTTAAACATAAATCCAAATCGGCTCCAGGTTATGATAAATTATCTTTTAAATTCCTCAAAATAATAATTGATAACAATCCAAAAATTTTAAATATTATTGTTGAATTTCTAAATAAAATTTACAATAGTAAAATTTATCCAACTAATTGGAAAATATTCAAAATTATTTCTATTAAAAAACCATTTAAAGACGATCTAATTATTGATAATTATAGACCGGTTTGTTTACAAAACTCGATTTCTAAAATTTTTGATAGAATGATTTTAAATGATTTATTAACACACCTAAATACCAATAATATTATCCCTGCAAACTCTTTTGGTTTTAGAAAAGGATATAGTATAACAGATTATTTTGTTAATCTTTTTTCTGAGATTCATAAAGATAAAAGAGAAAGAAAAAACACAATTCTTATCACTACAGACATCAAAAAAGCTTTTGATAATGTAGATAAAAATATACTTATCAACAAATTAATAAATTTTAAAACCCCAAATGACATTATTAACTGGATTTATCAACACTTAACAAATAGAACATTAATTTTTAATAATGGTACGAACTCAATAAAACAAGTTACAAATAAAGGTATTCCTCAAGGTTCTTGCCTTAGCCCAACTCTATTCAATATTTATACATCTAATATTCACAATATTCAAAATAATAACATTTCAATATATCAATTTGCTGATGACCCTGCAATACTGATAAAGAGTCCAAATGAGTCTCTTTCTTTCGATCTTTGTAATCATGTTATGACAAAACTAAATAGCGAGTTGTCGGAATTGAATCTTGGTATTAACATTGAAAAAACCTCTTATATTCGATTGTACAAGAATAAACCATCTAATCATAACATCAAAATAAATAATCATATTTTAAAAGAAGTCAAGGATATAAAACTTTTAGGTATTAGTTTTAATAACAAATTATCATTACTCAGTCACTATAAAAAATTAGATAAAGAAGTTTCTAACTCATCAAATCTATTAAAAATGATTTCCTATAAAAATGGAGGAGCTCACCCCCAAATTCTGCTAAATTTATTTAAATCCCTAATTAATTCAAAAATTAGTTTTGCTGACATCATTACTCCATTAAACTTTAAAAATTCTTTAAATATTAAACAACAATTAATTAACAAAAACTTAAGAACTACTTTAGGATATACTAAATCAACCCCAATCTCTACAATACTAGCAGAATCAAATACCCTTCCAGCTTCTCTAGACAACAAAAAGAATACATTAAATTATATTGCTAAAAACATTTATAAAAATAATACAATATATGAAAATATTATTAATAATAATAGTATTCCTAAATTTAAAGATCTATATTCAGAATATGATGTTCTTTCAAATATTGCAAAAATAAATGTTACTAATATTAAGTATAACTATAACAATATTACAATTAATAATAAATTTAATGATCTTGATAATTTTCCTAAAAATAATTTTATTATTCAATCTAACTTTTTACAAATCTCAAATTATTATTATTATTATTATTATTACTTGAGGGCCATGTGGGGGCTCAAGCCACCCCGTACTGCGACCTAAAAGATCTTTTGTGCATTAAGCCCTACTTAATTATCCGTCCAGTCAATATTCAAGCTCTTAATGAACCTGATAATACTGCCTAACGGTACGTTATACATACTATCTGGGCTCATTGCTCTCCCTCCTAGATGTTTTAATTATCCGTCCAGCCAATATTCAGGCCCTTAAAGAACCTGATAATACTGCCGACCGATGTGTGATACATACTATCTGGGCTCATTGCTCTCCCTCCTAGATGTTTACTGTTGGAAGTACTTCTACACGCGTTACATACTATCTGGGCTCATTGCTCTCCCTCCTAGATGTAATAACATTTACTTCTGATAGAAAAGCGGTAGCATTGGGACTCAAGGACTTTGAGAGGGCAGACCCACTCCCGTGTATTCCTTCCCGTGCCTCGTCTACCGGTTTGATTTAACTCTTGCGAGTTGCTGGGAATAAAAAATTCGCCTGTAGGTCACCCAGGTTTACTACAGGAAGGCTAAATAAAACTGGAGGGTGCCTGGTATCCAGAGTCCGCATATATAGACTGATTAACCTATCAGCCATTCATCCATCGGCATATGCTGTTCCACCTTAGATTAGGGATTTTTTGTCAAGGTTTTCTCCTTTAGCGTCGTACTTTAGCCTGTCACCCAAGGCCACATTCAGCCTAATGGTTACAGTTACCCGTGGTTGCCACGAGGAGGCAGTACGTACACCTGCGCCTACTGGAAGTTTACGGAGCCCCTTCCAATAGACGCCAAACCACCAACAAATCTCAAATAAATACAAAGATCATTGTCATATTTTTACTGATGGTTCTTTAATATCGAACACTGGTGGTTTTGGAATTTTCTTTAAAAATTTAAATATAAATTTTAAATTTAAGCTTAATAATTTTGCTTCTATCAAAACAATAGAATTAATTGCTATTAAAAAGGCCATTGAAATATCATTACATCAGAAGTTAAGTAATATTATCATTTTTACAGACTCGAAAATTAATTGTGACTCACTAATTAGCTCTTTAAAGTTCAATAAAAATAAATTTTATGAAAATGAAATTATTAATATACTTGCTAATCACAATGATATCAATATTGTTATACAATGGATTCCTGGTCATGCAGGAATACACGGTAATGAAATTGCAGATGATTTGGCCAAACAAGCGATTCGCGATAATCAGGAGACCATAGATAACCCAATTACTGTAGAAGACTCCTTTATAATAATTGATAAATTAATAACAAATGAATGGCATAATATGTACAACGACTGGACTATCTCTAAAGGAAAATACAATAAAAAAATTAACATCATTCCTCCAAATAATGTTTGGTTTAAGAACGCTAATATGAACTCTCATGACATTAAATTAATCAATAGATTAAGATCAGGTCACGCATATAATAAGAAATTTAAAAATCTTATGGGCTTTGAAATTAATAATTTATGCGATAAATGTAATTTAATAGAAGACAATAAACATATCATAAGCAAATGCTCAAAATATAACAACATAAGATCTAAATTTCCATTAATAATAAATCAAAAATTAATAGACATATTAAAATCTTGTAATATAAATAATTATAAAATACTGTGTAATTTCATAAAAGACATTAATTATAACCTCTAACTTCTAATCTAATTAAATAATTATTTCCACCACTGTATACATTTATTGGTCATAATATACAGCTACTTGTGCTAGTCGACCTGTATAGGAATTAAGCGCAAATTTTAGTGGAAAATTAAAATCGACAAAATTTCTTGTAAATTGCTATAAAAACGTACGTCCATCATTGAACTAATTGGTTCTTTGCAGCAGACGTATGTCGCTGCTTATTATATTTTGTATTTATATTTGACATTTCGAGTTTTTAACAGTGTCGTGTTGTTTGACAAACAAAATTTAAAATTTGTGTACAATAATGTTTGAAATTAAGAGGTTTTGATTTTTAATAAAGTGAAATAAATTTAATAATATGACTAATTTCTTATTTTCGTTAATTTAAGGATTTTGATGTTCCGATTTTTATTTGTTCCTTCTTGAAGCCGAATTGATTTTTGGGTGGTTTCTATTTTTGGTGTCATTGTTTATTGCAGGAGTAGAGAAAATTTTAAAGAACTAAATCCATTACATTTAAAAAAAAATAATTCCATATTTTATTAAACGCATTTTAAGTCATAGTTACAAAAAAGAATTCATATTCATAACGTATGTTATATTTTATTATTATACTTTAAGTTTTGTTATTTATTGACACAATAATAATAAATTATATTTTCCTAATAATTTATTTGTTTCATTTGATGTTTTAATTAATTTTTGGTTCATCTAATAATTCCAGCTTGCATATATTAATTATACTCCAGTCGCACTCCGTTATTTCGGTAGCATCGCTTTTAAATTATACATACTTTAAGCCATTGTTCAGCAGTCTTTGAAATCGGTCCAACCACGTTGACTGAATCTGCTATTATAAGCCAAGCGGCTTTTTTATCGTTGGCCCCGCGAGCTGTTGCATGTTTTCCTATAATAAAAAATAAAAAAAATTGAATTTATAAAATAACTTGCTGGGAAAATGGCAGACATTTTTTGTTAAATTTGCTTTGAATAAATTCAGAATGCTCCTCTACCAAATCAATGAGTGGATTTTTCTGGCGATTTCTTAACCGGTTCGCATTTGACTGAAATTTTATTTAATACACTTTAATAATAATACACTTTAATAACAAAATAAAATAAATACTTATGTTTAATGTAATAACTTTCCATACAAGTATTTTGTTCTTAACAAAACGAAACAATAGACAAGGAGCTAGGACCGTTAATAAGTCCGCTCTGCACCCAATTAAACAATTTATAACAAAAAAAATTTATCACAAAACAAAACTTACCATATTTTGTACTTATGTCTTCACCAATATAATTATGTATTAAATGTAATTATTGTAAATAATTTGTTTCATTTTACTTGTAATGGGTAAAAACTTCCAAATAAAATTATTTTTATGTTACACATAGTTTTAAATTTTCAAAAAAATATCCACTAAAATACTCAACGGCTACGTATTTCTCTTTAGAGGTACCTTCGTATGTTACACTAAAAAAAATTTCGTATGACGAATTTTTTTTCGCGCGAGAAATGTTTCTAGCAGTTTTGGCTGCGTACAATTTTTCTCTTAAAAATTTTTTTCTTATGACGACTTTTTTTTCCACTAAAATTTGCGCTTAATTCCTATCCTGAGCAAATGAAAATAACAACAACAACAACAACAAGTTCTTAATTCTTCCGTGTCTTTTCCTAATTTTAATTTATAATAAACTTTTTATTTTTTTGCAACTATTGTGTGTTCCTTTCGTTTTATATAACTTTTCAGAAAATCACTTTTTCATAGATTAAACTTTACTACACATTTACTGAGCTTTAATTAAATTTTCAACAAAAACATATAAAACTTTAATGCTGAAAACAGACGTGCAGAACTTCTGCATGCAGCACTGCACGTAAAACAGATGTGCATAGATTTTGACATTTCATGTTTATGTGTTGGTAGAAAAATGTCATTTTACATCAATCTATCGAACTGTTGTGACTTTTTTATTTAAGTGCGTTTTGTAAATTTTTGTAATTTTGTTAAATTTTGATTTTTTCAAAATGAATTTAGTAAAGTATGATCATTTTAATAATCTTATACTTGTGTATTTATGCTATTTAGCTTTCATTAAAGTAGTAAAAGTATGCGAAATAAATAATAAATCGAAAAACCGGTCAATGTGGACTCGCGAAATTTTCACTGAGAACGAAAGGGAATTACACGCCTTTTTCTCAAAACTATTCCTCAAAATTAAAGAAAAGGACGAGGAACAATTTAGAAAAGCTACTCGTATGGGAGTTAAGGAATTTGAAATTTTAAACAATTTATTGAAAGAAAAGTTGAAAAAGCAGAATTTTATTCGAACTCCAATTGATCCAGAGTTTAGATTAGTTTTGACGCTAGTGTAAGTATAATCTTTTGTGTTATTTCGAAATTATTTATACCAATTCAATTTGTTATGAATTTCAGATATTTAGCTCACGGTGCAGGGTGGCAAATCTTGTCATGGTCGTTCCGAATTGGATTATCAACAGTTCGAGAAATTATATTTGAGGTATGCCAAATCATTTGGGACGAATTGAGTGCCATTTACTTGTCTCCACCCACTGAGGATGAATGGATAAAAATTATGGACGAATTTTACAACAACACAGGAATGCCAAATGTCGTAGGTGCAATCGATGGCAAACATATTCGAATAAAATGTCCACCGCACTCTGGCTCCCAATATTTCAACTATAAGAAGTTCCACAGTATAGTTTTGTTAGCCGTATGTGATAGCAACTACTTGTTTTCCGCCGTAGATGTTGGAGCATATGGGAGTCAAAGTGACGGTGGCATTTTAAAACTCAGTGCTTTTGGTCAACAGATCTTGAAAGGTGATATTAATATCCCAAAAACAAGAAAACTACCGCAGACCAATAAAGAATTACCATGTTTCTTCATCGGTGATTCAGCATTTCCTTTGCGGTCAAACTTAATGCGACCGTATCCTGGACGCCGGCTCGGAAAAGAGAAGGAACTTTTTAATAAAAAATTATCTGGAGCAAGAGTCAAAATTGAAAATATATTTGGGATTTTGACAGCCAAATTTAGAGTTTTAACAAATTCTTTAAATGTACTTCCAGAAAATGCCGAAAAAATTGTGAAGGCCACCTTAGTTCTACACAATTTTATAAAATTGAATGATACTGAAAATTACATTCCAAAAAATTTTGTGGACCATTTGAATGAAAATGATGAAATAGTACAAGGAAGTTGGCGAAACGAAGTAGAATCATTACCGCAATACAAAATATTCTCCAGATTTAATTCTACCAGGGATGCATTCTCAATTAGAGATAATTTAAAGGAATTTATAATAAATAATGTACAAAATTGAATAAAATTTATTTAACTATTTTTAAAAGTGGTTTTTATATAAAAATTTATTTACGACTTTCAAAATTTCCATTTGCAATAAACCAAATTCTGATGGTGAAATGTGCGCGTCTTCCACTTGTTGAGAAACGGTGTCAAAAAATAATATCACTGGAGTTTTAGCAGTTTCTTTCGGGCGTGTGAAAGAATGTTTAGCAATTTCGATTAGCTGCTTCATATCCTTGCTTGCCGATTCCAACATCACGTCCGATTTGTTTTTTTTAATAGTTTTTGATGAAGTCGGAGAAGGGGATGGAGTAGTTCTGCTCGAACTGGGAAATGGCAAACTGTCAGTAAAACTGAATACGGTGTCCAAACTTGTATTGTTTTCTTCGATGTCAGGAAATGTGTCTGTGGGAGAAACTTCAACATCGATACATTCCGCTGTATTTTCCCATTCCACAATATCACTTTTAGAATAATTTCCAGTTGTTCTATAAATAAAAATAATCAACAAATTATTATGTTCAATGAGAGATTTTGAAAACATTCACCTATTATTTGCCGTATCAACATCAGCAAAAAACAGCAAGCTGTCTAACCACTTCCACTTTTTTGGAGGAGTGGCAGCTGAATCGCCCGAGGTACTTGTTTTATTTTTCGCTATTTCCCTTTGGAATTTGTCCCGTAATGTTCTCCAGCGGGCTTTAACTTTCTCGGCTAAAAAAATATCAACAAATTGATTGGCACTAAGTAAATAACAAATTATGTTGTAAGCAATAGTATGTACAATGTACATACTTATATTACCTGGTATTTTCAATTTCAATGCTATTTCATAGAATTTTTTATCTCGTAGATACGTATTTTTATAGTTATAATGCCTTTTATTGTAAATAAATTCATGTTGTCGTATAAATTCTATAAGCGCGTCCTCCATTTTGATAAAAATTTTATTTACTGCTGTCAAAAATTATCAAAAACAATGAACAATATGCCGTGAAGTTAGTACAGATTTCTATTTTTTTTTTTTTTCTGTAGTGTCGGCACTGAGTGGTGCGGTGAAATTAGAATTAGAGACAACATGCAGAATTCTGCCTGAAGTGCAGAATACATCTGTTTCATTCCATAAAAGCTAGTGTATTCTAAATTTGTTTTGCTGCGCTGCTTACAGAATTCTGCACGTCTGTTTTCAGCATAAAACTCACTTAAACTTAACTAAAATATGACCACTGTGGTCGCGCTTCATTTTATAGACACTAAAATTAAAACTTGAAGAAAAGTGAGCCGTTGTGGTCTTTAGAATTTTGATCCAATATTATATTCTTCTTCTATTTTATTATTA
Source organism: Tipula helvola (assembly GCA_963556165.1). NCBI lineage: Eukaryota > Metazoa > Arthropoda > Insecta > Diptera > Tipulidae > Tipula > Tipula helvola. The sequence continues at coordinate 188,599,901 of OY744482.1, forward strand.
TTTTTTAAATTTAGACTCATTGAATTGGCCCGCGTTTATTTTAAACATCGAAATAAATGTTACTCAACTTGATTGGATTTGTTTAAATTTTGTTAATTAGCCGATATTGTAAAATAAAATGTAAGTTTTGCGCGTGTGACCGAGTTCGATTGAGTTCGTAACATTGGGATGCATTTCACTATAAGTATATTTCGTTATGATTATTAGGATCTAATGTGATGGTGATTATGATAATAATGATGGAGGTAATGATGAGATGGTGATGTTAATGGTGATGGTGATGTTTAAGGCTACTGAAACGGTTAAAGCAAAGTGAAGCTGGTGGAACTAAAAAAACGTATTTGAATAGCGTTCTAGCGAATCTGGATGGTGAAGGTGATGCTGATTATGATGGTTATGGTAATGGAGTTGGCGATGATGATGATTATTGTTAACGCCAGCAGTTGCGGGATGATGATTCTGAAACACAAATTCATAATAATTTTTCTAGTTGATTTGATTGATAAGAATTCACAGCCAAGCATTATAGCAAGGATCCCGGAATACGCTGGGCCCACTGTACACCTGTTTACATATAACACAACCGAAGGATAGGATAGAATTGTTAGATCGAATAGACTCGATCCGGTTACAGACGCCAGACACCTAAGCGATCGATAGTTAGTAAATATATAGTAAATGGTGAGCACAAGACAACACAATTTTAAACTATATCTAATTTACTCCTTTTTGATACTGGTAGGTTGTTTCAATCTGGAATTATATTCCGAAATCCGGGCTGGAATTTTAATCCTACAATAATCATTAATTCTGGAACTATGTTCGATACTGAAAATTAACTTAATTATTAGTCACCAAATAGATCTCTATTTATCTTCATTAACTAAAAAATACCAATGAACAAACTAAATATGTATTAGAATAGAATAAAATATTATATACAATATAATAAATCTTCCAAAAACTGACATTTAATTAAATCAAATAAAGATAGATACTTAGCCAAAAACTCTAAAAGAAAGCTTTAAAACCTAAAAATAACTAAGATGAGATTAACCTATACAGCTCTTGTTACCCTAATTGTAATAATCCTATATTTAGTTACGTTGTAGTTTATACTACTGTACACTGTAACAAGGTATAAAGCTATAATAATTTTTCTAGTTGATGACCTTAAATTTCAAACAAAAGTTTATTCACCAAGCAATAAGTTGTTTTATAAATAAATTGTATATTTCAATTTATGGATTTACTTTTTTTTAAATCCTATCCACTACTCCAGGTACAAATTGATTATTGCTTTATCAATCAAATTTTATGATTTTTCTTATTATACTTTAGTGATAATCTTTACAATGATAGGATTTCGATCATAACGGTTCGACACCAAACCGCAATAAGCAACATCTAGAATGTTTTCTTTGGTTATTAACACAAAATCAACTACTTGGCAATTGGAATTTCGCACTAATAGTCGGGTACCAATAGTCGGGTAAATTGCTCTTTTACCTACTTTTTAGCAATGTACAGGGTAAATTGAAATACAGTACTAAAAGGTTGGGTAAACTATGAAAAAAAACTAATGACACTGCTGTTAACTTTTTGAAGTTTCAGTGATTTTTTTTTTATAATCTAGGTGAGTGTAAACGACAAACTTTTTATATTTATTTTTAAATAACCCTTATTTAATAAAATTTTATTTGTAATAAATAATTATAAAATTGTGCTCGTGTTTTATTATAGGGAATCCGCTATTTAAGCATCTGTGGCAATGGAAAATCTAAAAAAGACGTATTCGGAACGATGTACGTATAATGATTGTATTATTCTAACCAGAGATAAATTAAATTTATTTTTTTATTTCAGGGACATCAGAAGAAGAAAAAAAAATTCTGGAGACTCGAATTCGACTCGATTGTGAATTTCAATCGAAAAATGCAAATTCACGACACTGTTGGGAGAAAGTACATGCAGTTAAAAATAGATTATGCTTTTTACATGGGTGCAAATAATAAACGTTTAATTTTGCTAGGGAAGTAATGAAGGAAGCCGAGATAAAGAAAACCTATCAAAGTGGCACGCAAAAATGGCAAAACATGCTAAAGAAATAAAAAGTAATAATGGTTTGTTTATTTTTGTTAAAACATCATATATATTTTTTCTTATTTTAGAAAATGATACAACCGCCGCGTCGTCGGGAATTTCAACGGAGAGCGGGCATATGTTACCCACTCAATGGGAGCTGTTTGATGAGCTCCATGAGTTTTTAAGGACGAAGCATGGCGTTATACCCACTTATTTAATAGATAAGGATACCACTCAAAATCGGTATACCGAAGAAACTACTTCACCGGGCTCATCAAACAGTTCTTTTCCACGAAATAGTTCTCCGATGCCCGATTGCATAGAAATCTCATCAGAGTCTGATGATGTGCAAGTAGCGGGCAATTCGGGAAATACCACCAAAATGCAATCAAAAAACACTGAATTTCTAGAGGTTTTGCGGGAGACTTCCGAAAAGTAAAAAAAGTGCCAGAAACCTAGAGAAATTGGTTTCTTTTGCAACAAAACAAATGTTTTCCGATGTTGAACTCCCAGAGTTGGAATAGGCAATGATGGAAAAGATGGAGTCCTGAGTTGCTAAACATTATGATGAATTGTTGGAATAGACTGTGATGAATTGTTGTGCCTTATTATTTATTTTATATTTCTAATTTTATTTTATTTTGAATGCATTTTTTAATATAATTATTTGATTAAAAATCATAAAGATGTAGTTTTAGATTTTTGTACATAAATTTTCGTAAAATACAATCGCGTTTGTGTAATCTCGAGAATTGGACTCACTCTCAGTAGCTTCTACTGCCCCAAAATCGGTAAAATCATCCTATGACAAACAAATGTTATGCATGACGTAACACGCACAGACCACTTGTACAAACCTTTTAATTTCGAGCTCCAATGTTTTAAAAAAAATTGCCCGCCAATACGTGCTCTCGAATGAGCATGATTAAAGCGCGCAAATCCGTTAGATTATGACCCTTGTAAGGAGTCAAAATTGCGATAGGGCTAATCATGCATTTATATCCCGCATCACCTAATAAAAAATAACCTTGAGGAGGAAATTTTGCCGATTTGTACAGGTTACTATTTACTAACATCTGTTGATCATGGACTGATCCTGGATAACCTACACACATATTTATAATTTTATGGTTGGGATCGCAAACTGCTTGTAATTGGATTTAGTAATCAAGTTTTCTGTTGATATATTGATTGCGTTGATTTGCCGGACATTTTACTTTAATATTACATCCGTCAATAGCACCTACAGCTTTGTTGAACGCCTGCGTATGAGCCTTTCTAGCAAATTTGGCGCCAATTTCATCCAACTCTTAACTTGATGGTGGTTTCTGCACAATATCGAGCGACAGTTTCTCTAACAAAATTAAATATTTGTGGATAATGTTTTGCACAGTGTTTTTTGGCATGTCCATTGTTTTCAATACCACACGGTAACTGGTACCAGAGGCCAGCCAAAACACAAATACAATAATTTCCACTTCTCTATCCCAACCGTGGGTTTTATGAGGAATTAGTTCAGCTAATTTATGAAACGATTGCAGCGTAATTCTTATATTTGCCTTTGTTTCGTTAAAATCACCATTTAAAATTTTGGCAATAATGGATGGCTATGCAGTAGCGCATTCCGACGGTTCTGACCTGCAAATCCAAAAAATAATAAACACAAAATTTTAACTAATTTTTGTAGAATATACAGAACTTACCTTGCGTGAATTACAAAACTCATTTAAAGTTATTTGTTGCAGTTTGGCAAACATTAATAAAAGCTTAGCAGCCTCACCGCACAAAAAGATAATTAAGGAAAATTTATGAGTTTCCATTATTAAATTCTTAGGAAACACAATAATTTTTATTTTTAATTTTAAAAAGCATTTGACGTTTCCTTTTGCACTTAGCAGCCAGCGATTTTAACCATCCGAACCATAATTTGTGTCCATCAACCCATTTTTACTTCTAGAGAATTGGTACGCCAATTGAGGTAAATATGTACTAAAATTGAAATTTACTGTACTAAATGATTTACCCGACTATTGGTACGCCTTAGAATTACTTAACCGTTTCTTTTCACTACCGGGCTTTTGGCTTTCGACGATATACTTTATCTGATATACTTTATCTCACCAAACATAAATTATTGATACAATATTGCAATGTATATTACGGTGAACAAAAAGTAATTTGTGTAGACAATGCTATTTCGCCGGACAAAATATGAAAGTAGGTTCAAAATAATGAATTTAGGAGAAACAAATTAAAAATTAGATGGTGCTCAACGCAAAAATGTACAAAAAAATCGAAAAATTCACAACACAACATTTTCGATATGTTAATCAGACTTGTTGTTGTTGCCATTATTATTAATATATTGTGTCTATAAAAAGCCGAAAGAATCTTATTATTGATTTAATACAGACAACTAACTTCTCTTTCTATTATTCGTTTCGTGTGGGCATGAAACAGACAGAAATGAAAAGTTTTCCTTGTGTTTTTTTTTTGATTTAGAGAATTTATAATTCGCTAAATCACCACGTTCCTTACTCATACTTAATGTATGCAGTTGGAATTGTATTGTTGATCGTAGCTACCCGATGAGTAGATCGAACTTTTTGTTATGAGATTATCAGCACGATACCAAACCAAACTACCACACAGAAAGCTCATGGAAAGGTTTTCATTTTTAGAGTCAATACATTTTGTATTGACTCTCGGGTTAAAGTACGGGGGGGATTTTGATATTTCTACTTTTTTTGGTAGATATATTATAAATGACTGGCCTCTTCATTTTTGTGATTAACAAGTGGAAAATGTTGTGAATTCCATTATTATTAATATTGCGTCTATAAAAAGCCTAAAGGATCTTATTGAAGCAAAATTGTATGAATTATCGATTAAAACCATAAAAATTGGTTAAAGTTAACTAAAACCATAAAATAGTTCTGAGCATTTTTTTTCTTTCATTGTCAGTTGTCACATAGTTTTTAGAAGCACTGCTCAAGGTAACAATATGGGGGATAAAAGAACATTTCAATATGATGACGCGCGCCACGGAATTGACGTATTTACGAAATTTATTTGATTAAATCAATGTCTCTTGATAAATATAAATTCAATGTTTTAAAAACTGTAAAAATCAAACCAAGTTAAATAAAAATTTGTGGATTAAAAAAAAATTGAAACAACAAATTATTAATATGTATTATAATTTCAATTTTAATTAAAGTGTTGAACTTGATCAAACATGCCGAACCCCAATCAATAAAATTAAAATAAAAAAGTTCAAAAAATTTGTATTCTCATTATGTAAAATATTGTGTACATTTTTTGAATTTATATGCTGTATAACCTATGCAATAGCAAAATGTATAATCGCAAAAATCAGGCCGAAAAATGTTTAGATTTGCGAGTTATGAGACTTCAAAGTTTCCAAGTCACCGGAAATTAATTTGATTTAATACGTCATTTTATTTAATTTGATTTCGTCGACAAAACATACCTACAGTAACCGACGTTACACGAAGGTTCAAGATAATGGTAGTACAATTACTTTGGTGATTGGCCGTTTAAAGATCCCGGATTTTGTTTGTATGGAAACCACTCGTACCAGTCTATCTACACCGGGATGTGTTTGAATGATTTTGCCTAAGGGCCATTTTGCTGCTGGCGTGATCTCGTCACGGATTAGTACGATGTCATCTACTTGAAGATTAACATTTTTATGTTGCCATTTGGAACGATTATGTAGCGTAGTTAAATACTTCATATAGAATCGTTTCCAAAAATGTTGTGTCATATGTTGGATTTGCCTCCATCTGGTCAGGTGATTTATGTTAGTTGCGGGTATATCTCGATCGGGTAAATAAAATGAGTGGGAGTCAGCATATTGATGTCGTCGGGACCTGATGATAAGGAGCATAATGGACGCGAATTCAATAAGGCTTCAATTGGAGCCAATAAAGTCGAGATCTCGTCAAAATTGAGTACTGTGGTTCCCAATACTCGCCGTAAATGAAATTTAGTTGATTTGACGGCCGATTCATATGATCCGCTGAAATTAGGTCCGGATGGTGGTGAGAAGTGCTATTTGACTTGATAATCTAATAAAAAAAAAGAAACTGTGTTATTATATTTTTTAATTTAAAATTATTTTTAAATAAAAGAGAATAAAATTGTTCTTCTTATAGTGATATTTTTTATTATTTTATATAGTACAAGGACTATAGTTTCGAGCGTTCGCTCATTATCAACTTATAACTTATTCTAAGAGAATAAGTTATAAGTTGATAATGAGCGAACGCTCGAAACTATAGTCCTTGTACTATATAAAATAATAAAAAATATCACTATAAGAAGAACAATTTTATTCTCTTTTATTTAAAAATAATTTTAAATTAAAAAATATAAAAACAGTGATATTAAGCACAAAAATGGATAAAATCCAATGTTGTGTTATTATGTTGAATTGATTTGTTTAATTTGTAAATATCTTGGATTTTTTTTTTGCGCCAGCGAAATTGTTGCCGTTGTCGAAGAATATATATATATCGGAACACATTCCTCTTTTTGCCATAAATCTTTTCAAGGTGGCTATGAATGCGTTTGATAGGTCACTGATCAGTTCTATATGGACTGCCTTGCTACTCATGCTAACAAATATGGCGATATATGCTTTATGTGGTTTAATTCGCCTTCCTATCATTGAGTGCAGCCATATGGGCCAGCGTAGTCGATTCCCGTCTGGTTGAAAGCGTGTTTGACGGGCCGATGGTACATCTCCCATTAGTTGATTGGTATGGTGACGCTTGTACCGAGTACATGTGGCGCAGCGGTGTATTTTTTGTCGTACCAAATGTTTGCAATTTAGTATCCAGTAGGTTTCTCGTAATATGGATACCATCAATGATGGTGCTGGGTGTAGATATTTGGTGTATAACAGGAAAATTTTGATGATATTCAATATTCGCGTGGGGAATTCTGCTACCCACTCGTAAGACTCCATGATCATCCACAAATAGATTTAATGCGGTTAATCCTTTTGGCTTTGAGGCACGAAATTTCGGTACCAAAGGCATCTTCTTGTACCCATTTTAGGATGGTGTTGATTGCGCGATGATATTCCTCAAGTTCTAAAATTATCGGCTTCGATTCTCCTTTACTTCATTTTTTAATATTATTTGAAAAGTGGTATAACCGTGCTGTAATTCGAATGAGTTTCGAAAATTTGAAGTATCTCTGTGTTAACTCGTCGAGCAACGGATTCGACATTACTACTGCCAACTTTTGAATTGCAGTTTGTCGCTCTTCGTCGGACTCAAATGATCTTGATTAGGCCAGTAATTTGGATCTTGCCGGAGCCAAGTCGGTTCCTTCCACCAAATTTCGTAATAGGGCAGTTTTGATGGCAATATCCCTCGTGAAGCGCCATCGGCCGGGTTTTCTTTCGTTGGTAGATATTATATAGATATATAGATATAATATAGATATTATATAATAATAAATTAGTTTATTTAGTTTAACCCGACTGTGGTACTGAAGTTGTTGCTGTGCGCTTACGGTTTCATTCATACTCGCTGATAATTTGTGTCGCATATATACCATGCCATTCAAGCGTTGCGGTTTATGATATGTTTTTGGACACCGTGAAACTTAATATTACTACACTCCTCCAACCTGAGGACCGCTTATTTATCTTTGGTGATTTTAACTTGCCAGGTATTGTATGGGAGTATATGGATGACAATTTAACTCCCATAAACATGAACGATGATGTGGAGAGGTTCATATCTGAAATTTTTTCGTTGGGACTGAAACAATGTATCAATGTGAAGAATTCCAGTAACAACGTGCTAGACCTAGCCTTTGTGCCAATTGATCATGAAATGACCGTCACAACCTGTGATGATTTAGCTGGATCTTCAAGTATTTCACATTTGCCGCTGAATATTTCAGTTTTGTTTGAATACAGTGAATTAATCGAAAATAATACTGACTCTGTCATCTATAACTTTAAAATGGGCGATTATGTTTCTTTAAGTGCATTTCTTGACGGGTATAATTGGTCTTTATTTTATAATTGTAATAATATAGACGATATGTTGGACGAATTTTATAAAATTGTTCTTATGGGCATTGAAGCATTCATTCCTAGACTGGTTGTTTCAGGCTCCAAGAAGGAACCGTGGTATAACAGTGAATTGATAAATTTGAAAAATAGAAAGGATAAGGCTCATAAACTTTATAAACTTTATCCGAATACAGTAAATTACAACTCATTCAAGGTTTTACGTAAAAAGTATATATTTCTTAACCGATTTCTTTACAGTAATTATGTTTTGGAGGTGGAATCACAAATTAAATCGAAACCCAATCATTTTTGGCATTTTGTTAACTATAAAAGAAAATCTGATGGTTACCCTTCCACAATGTATTTGAAAGACCGAGTCTGTGATAACATTCTAGATAAGGTTAATTTGTTTGCGGATTTCTTTGAGAGCGTTTATAATCCAGATTCAGGTTCTAATTTCTGCGGCTTGAATAATGTCACGAGCAATATGAAATTTTCAATGTTTCGTTTGGAAATTGATACAATCTTATCGGAATTGTCAAATCTTGACATTAACCATAGTGCCGGCTTTGATTTGTTACCGCCTTTATTTTTAAAATTGACCGGTAACGCAATTGCAGCCCCGGTGTGCTTTCTATTTAATAGAAGTCTAAGAGAGGGATATTTCCCTACTCTTTGGAAGCGATCGCTTATTAAACCTATTTTCAAATCCGGGATTCGTGGTAACATTGAGAACTATAGGGGTATTTGTATAATTTCAGTCTTACCCAAGTTGTTTGAGAAACTTGTTAAAGAACAATTATTTTTTCATGTGAAAACTTTTATCTCTCTAAAACAGCATGGTTTCTTTCCAGGCAGATCAACTGTTACTAACTTACTCTTGCTTACCAATTGCGTCTCAAATGCCTTATATAGGGGGAAAATTGTGCAGGTTGTGTACACTGATTTCTGTAAGGCCTTTGATAAGATTGATCATGACTCGCTGTTGAGGAAACTTGATTCCTTGCATTGTAGTTTTCTCCCACTGGACTGGATCAGATCTTATCTTGATTCCAGAACTCAGATAGTAAAGATTGGTGGTTTCACATCCAGAGTTATTAATGTCACCTCGGGAGTGCCTCAAGGTAGTCATTTGGGTCCTATGCTTTTCATACTATTCATTAATGATGTAGTTGATTGTTTGAGTTATTCCGACATCCTCATCTATGCGGACGACATTAAAATTTTTAAAACCATCTCATGCATCAATGACGCAAGAGATTTCCAATCCGACTTAAATAATTTTAGTATGTGGTGCACAGCTCAGAATTTGACCCTAAACATTTCCAAATGTAAAACAATACGTTTTACCCGTGCAATCGCGCCCGCTAGCTTTGATTTTTTCCTGGATGGCTGCATTATTGATAAGGTTGATACGTTTGTGGATCTAGGTATAACATTTACGTCGAACTTATCGTTCAATAAGCACATTGACATTTGCATTTCTAAAGCGAATTCCATGCTTGGGTTTATTAAAAGGTTTTCGAGGGATTTTCAAGATCCTTATTCTATTAAAATATTATATATTTCGTTTGTGCGTGCGTTGTTGGAATATGGTGCAGCAATTTGGAATCCGTTTTATAGTAACTATTCAGACAGAATTGAAAGTGTTCAAAAGCGCTTTTTAAGGTTTGCTCTGAGAAGGTTGCGCAGAGATGAGAACCTACCCGCTTTTATACTTCCACCGTATCGTGGTAGATGTAAATTAATAAATATTGAGCCGCTCTTTATCCGCAGAATCGAAATTGGCGCGTTATTGGTTAGAGACTTGTTGATGTCTAAAATTGACTGTCCTGAGATTTTGGTATTGTACGATATATATACTCCGTTACGGACCTTTCGCGTTAGAGACTTCCAAATTAAGCTGCCTTACATTAGGCATAACTACGGTAAATGTGAGCCTATTTATCAATCTACTGTTTCTTTTAATAGAGTTCGATCGGCTTTCGATTTTAATATGTCAAGGGAGGCATTTAAGAAATTGATGTCTAATGTTCTTTTAACTTATTGGTAATTTTTCATGTTTGTTTTACTTTGCTTTTAGTATATATTATTGTATTATTGAAAAATTTGTAACCAGATTGTATATAATTATAAAGTTGGTAAATAAATAAAAAAATAAAAAAAAAAAAATAATAATCTGTAAGCACTGGATACTTAATTGGTTTTGCACTTAAAATTAACGATGCCTTGATCTAAGCTCGACTGAGGTATAACTTGTTAACGCTCAATGATGATATCCCGAAACTAAATTGAATTGATTACAGATAAACGAATCAGTGATGCTGACTCAATGAATGATTGATTAATTGATGTTCACGGGTTTTACGGTTCGCCCCTCTAATTGTTAGTGACTCTGCTCTATGTGATTCTAACTTGTTCATTGATCATCAAGCTACCTAACTATGCCGTAATATATTGTGATTATCAAACGAGAGGATATAGTCGTCGCCAGCTTATCACTGGTGGGGTCTAGCTCTGTACTTGTGAGTGTCTAACAGAGTCTATATATGTATCTAAATGAATGCGTAGTCAATAGCTTACCTCGGGTGGGGGCTATTTCTGTTCGTCAAGAGGACAAGATAGTCGCTAGGAAACCGCGTGATTTCTCACTTATTTGTTTCCCTCTCTGTTACTAAACAGAGGTTCGGCGCTACAATGTCGCTGAGCCTTGCTAAAAGATTTTAGTGTGAGCGAGTCACAAAAGTCTTTACAATTACGCTTAATGAAGCCTAACATAATGTAAGCCTTAGCAATAATAGAATCAATATGTTTTGTAAAGGAAAGATCAGATGAGAAAATTATACCCAAGTGAGACATGAGCTCTGGAAACTGCCATATTATAAACGAAATACTGCGGCAGAATAGGCGATTGCTTTCTAAACAAAGATATAACCTTGGCCACATTCAACAATAATTTGTTTTTAAACGACCAACTGCAAAATGTATTCAAATCACTTTGTAACTTTAAACAATCAGAAAAAATCGGAAGACATTCAAAACACTCCACAACATTATCATTATTAAATAATAGTACCTTGCGGTACTCCAGAAGTTATACGAAATAAATGAGAAGCAGAATCATTAATCTTAACGTACATATGGTGACCGGCCAAAAAGATAAGATTGCAACCATTTGACAGGGATGAACTCACAATTTAGTTTATCTAGCTTATACAGTCCCTGGCCAAATTATTAGACCCACATCAATTCTGTTGGGAAATGTTGACTTCTGGCGATTTATATATTTCACTAAACATTTTTATAGCCTAGCCATACAAAAATATTATGTGTTAAGGCGCATTGAGATTTCTAGCCTAGATAGCACAAAACTCTAAGGCCCGATTGTATGAACGCGGATAGACGATATAACCTCGGATTTATCGTCGTTTGCATTGTATGAACAAGAAAATAAATTCATGGATAGAGTTATATCCTCTGTTTCTATCTTCTCTTTTCGGTGGATAGAACAGAGGATACAAAATGTTGTTGTTGTTTTTTTTTTGGACATTTTAAAATGTTCACAGTTTGTTATCGTGTTATAGTGACGATAACATTGATTAATTAATAATTATACTTAAGAGATAAGATGGAGTCAAATAATAATCCATCGATTAAACGTATGAAAAAGGAAAAATATGAAAATTTATTTTCAATTACATAAACGTCAAAGAAAAAAGTGTTACCATTCAAATAAAAACTGCCCTAAAACTGCAATAAAACAGAGGATAGAAAAATATTTTAAATTGTTCATACAATAGGAAAAAAATAAAATTATCGGATAAAGATATATCTGTACTCTCGGATTTTATTTTTTCTATCCTCGTTCATACAATCGGGCCTAAATGAAAGAAATGTCGAGTCAATAATACTGAACATGCATCCACTCAATATTTTGAGCTAGCTCAGCTAAAAATATTTTTTATTAAATTTTTTTGTAATTTAGATGAAAAATGTATTTCTACTTTTAGTACAAATATTATTTAGTACAAAGTAAAACATTGTCTTTTGAATGCACCTTAACACATAATAGTTTTATATGGCTAGGCTATAAAAATGTTTAGTGAAATATATAAATCGTCAGAAGTCAACATTTCCCAACAGAATTGATGTCCGTCTAATAATTTGGCCAGGGACTGTCGATAAGAATTGAATGATCAATTTTTCAAAAGGATTTGAAAAGTCAGTGTAAACTACACCTACTTGTTGCCGGCCCTCGATCCAGCCGTATAAATGTCCACAGAATGCGGCCAGATTGGTAATTGTCAATTGTAGATCTTCCCGGATAAAACACATGTTGTGTAGGCAAAATAAAAAATTTCACATGAAAAAACAAACATCTCTGCACCATTTCTTCGAAAAATTTGGGAATGGAAGAAAGAATATCAATTCTTCGATAATTGATAATTTGACATCTTTTGTCAGATTTAAAAAACGAACAAATGAACGATATTTTCCAGGTATCAGGAAAAATCCTAGTCCGAAGGCTTTTATTAAAGATGTGCACTTTTTGTACAATTTTTAATGAGGATGGGTGGAATACCATCATGACCAGCCCCCTTATTTAAATCAAGTAGACACAAGCAGTCATAAACCTCTGTTTCAGTTAATTTTAATAAATTATAATCAGTACGATTACAAGCAAGTGGAAACGTATTATTTGATGGAAATGAAACCGCGGATGGTTCATACACGGACTCAAAATATTTGGAAAACAGATTACAGATATCAGGGAGCTAACTTCGCAATGAATTCTGATAAATTACTGCGGATATATTGGGAATAGAATTTAATTGCCATTTCACAGTTCATCCAATTATAACAAAATTTGAAACAACCATTTTAGAAATGATCATGACTATTATTTCTATAGCAAAATATGGAACGAGCTGAACATAAATAAAACTATTTATGCTTCATACTTTGCAGAACTGATCCCCTACATATTATAATTTACTCACCATACATATATCATAATAGATTGTGGACCCCTTTTTCCTGTAAATTCTTATAAATGAATTTCGCTTTGTAAATCCCCAAAAAACAATTTGTGGATTTTTGATTAATTTTAACCAAAAGTTCAACATGCCATTGCCATCCCTCTTCCACAATATTCATTACACCGTTATACCAAATTATGTTTGCATTTTTTTTTGGGTATAGCTTTACAAAGAATCAAATATGTTCCCCAACCCTCCTTTTATAGATCCCGACCCTGACTTAAAATTTTCTATGTTCATTTTGCAGTAAACAAAAATATTTTTTCACTTCTACGATTTTTGGTTTTGGTTTAGGGGAGGAGCGGGTCACATTGTCTATTTGAGTTTTTTTTATTGTAGGGTGAATTTAAATTGATTTCAAATTCAGTGTTAATTATGTTTTAATGATGGACAATTATTTAAATTTGATTTTCATTTTATTGTTTGTCGGAATTTTTGTTATTAACAGGAAATAAGGGGGGTCGTAAAAATTGGGTATTGTCATCGTTGTCGCGTAAATTGAGCAAAAAATTATGATTTGAAGAGTATTGTTGTGTTATTAAGGTAACACCTTGCAACCTTTTATATTTTCGCCGGCATATTTTCAAAGCAGTTAACCGTCATATCAAATTATGTTCTATATAAAAAAAATGTTAATCCGCCCATAATTCAACTTAATCGTTTTTTTTTTGTTTTTGTTAATTTCCTCGTTATCATAAAAAACTGTTTAAGATGTTGACTTTCATTAAAAAGTACTGAAAGAAATTAGTTTAGTTTGGATGTGATAGACACCTTTTTGTACAAAGTCATCAAAAACGAAATGCGAAGTGGGAAAAAATTAAATTTCTTCTTTGGATTAGACTATCAAAATAAAATCGTCTATTTAACTCATCATTATTTGAGTTTATGGAATATTTAATGGTTGATTTTAAGATTAATTCCCAACCAGCATTTTTTAACTAATTTAATTTAGTTAAACTGCAAATTAACAAAATTCAAATCTTGAATGCCGTTCATTAACCTCTCATTAATCGACTTTAGTGACACTGAAATATTGCCAAAACGAATAAGCTCTTTTCTTAAGCCAAAAACCGATGAACTTTAAAAACTTAATCATCTTTAAACATTTTTCAATTCTTCAACATTTCTTTTCTTATTTTCTTGTTTTTTTAATCATAATGATAAAGAAAGACACATTTTAATTTAACTGTCATGTCATCAATCCATCATTTTTTTTTTATGTCATTGTCTATTTCTTTCCTCTAATCTTGGGAGAAGAACATAAAAAAAATCCCTCAACACAAAATATATACAGATACAAAAAAAAAAATCTTTTAAGATAAATAATTTTGTCATTGAAAAATGAAAAACTCTTGTAGATTTTTATTTCCCACAATCAAACAAACACAAATCTGTTTTTATTTCTTGTTAACAAATAAAACTTCAATGATTTTCCTTTTTTGGTATATAGTGTACACACTGCAGTGAGTATAGAGTCAAGAATTCGAATACAAAAAAATGAATTCAAAAGAAGAGAATTCATTTGCAAACTATTACAATACCTAATACAATATAAAAGGATAGATAACGAAGAAAATTGTTTTCATACCACAAATGTGTCATAAAAGAGCTACACCGTTGGATGCAGCGAAGGTGATCAAAATACATAGTGAAAAATCGGAAGAAGGAATGATCCTTAATTATGATATAAAAATAAGTGAACAGATTGTTTGGGTTTTTATTTTTTACAGGAATCTCGTTGTTTAAGTTACCTGTACTGGAGCAACTACGAGGCAAACATTAATGGGCCCAATATTTATACAACGACATGAGCATACGACCTAGAAAATACATAATTTAATTGTGCATTACGAAAAGAAATTGTATTAATTGATTCCGACACGTTAACAGCTTGTGACTGGAGCTTAAGCTAGCAGTTGACCATTATTAAACTCCCAGTTGATTATTATTTTTTGCCAACATCGCTATTGGCCGTTTGAATAAATTCTAGCGACTGGAGCTGGAGTTGCCGGTTGACCACTATTTTTTGTCAATTCTGCTATTCTCTGTTGTTGGCGGAATTCTAGCGAATTAAACCTCATGGAAACTCAATTAGGTATATGTAATCAAGCAGAAAGAGAAGTAACCCCAATGAAAAAGACGCTTCACATTTCCAGTCGACCACCTCAATTACTTAGGTTCGTGTCTTGCAAGAATGCAAGAGCAGATACGAGTGGTTAATTTAAGCAAAGACCCAATTTAAGTACTTATAAGTACTTGCGGTGGTCGACTAGAAAGCAAATTAATACTAAACGTCTTAAACGATTCGTTCAATAATTTGTTTTAATAAATTATTTCGTTCTTCGTGAACTTTGGTGTCTCTCTCTATATTTTCTATTAACTTGTCCATTTTTCCTAGCTTAGCCCTCTCTATGTCTGACTGCTGTTGCCGGTAATCCTTGAGAGCTCTTTTCCTGTTTGTACATTCTGGCGAATAAGTATACGTCAGTTCTATGATTTCCGAAAATTCTGTTAAATCTCTATCAATCATGGAAGACGGAAGACAGTGTGGTATTGCTATTGATAGCCCTGTCATCACTAAATATTTCGTCAAAAATTCTGAAATACTCTCAGTTTATCTGGCCCCGTCCTGTTCCACTATTCTTGTCTTTAATATCTGTGTATGTTTTTTATTAAATTTCTAAATTTTCTATCCAGGAGTTCTACTATAATATCGTATCCCATTTCTGCAAAAACTGTTTTTACTTTTTATAATACTAGTACCAGGGCACCGAGCCTTCTAGAGTATAGAGCCATAATCATTATGACGTATTTTTTAGCAGCTTTTTTAGTGGTATAACTTTTCACTGATTTCCATGGGAATCCATAGTAAAAATGGTGTTTTTTAGCTTCAAGTTTTTCAATGAAAACAGCAAAAATGTTACAAAATGTTTATACAAAATTGTTCTACATATCTTTAGCAGCAATATACAAGAAGGGTATATTGGTATTAAGTAAATATTAATTGCAGAAATTTTAAAATTAAATTATTTCTAAAATATATTTTTCGAACTTTCCTTTTTAAAAATACATTGGCAAACTGTCAAAGTTGGCGCTGACAAATTAAAATAATACTTGCTAAATTTATCTTTAGTTTTACTAGTGTACGTTAGATGTCTATAATTGTTGGCAGAGATACGAAAAAAAATTATTTAATCACACAATTATGACACGTTCTTAATATTTTGTGAATTTGTTTTGCTTATCCTAAAATTTTTAAACTCAAATTTCCCCAGGTCGCAATTTTTGCTACGATTTTTCAAAATGTTTACTACCCACTGCCATCTATGTACATTGACTTAATGCACACGACTTGTAGTAAGCTTTTCTTTATAATTTGACCAGAAAGCTGTTGTTATGAACTTTTTTTTATATTTTGGTTTAAATATATCAATTATTACAAGAAAATGAAAACGATTTACTTAAACGAGATTTATATATGTTGAAATTCAAACATTTATGAAAATATTTCAGAAATCATAATTAAGAATTTGCAACGTTTTCATTTACAAATTTGTCTTAGGAGAAAAAGTGATTTCCCATATGTTTTATGTATTTTACTATGGAAATTTTGGTTTTTTCCTCGTTTCTAATTACCTTATAAAAGCTTCGTTTTTTAGATTATGGCTTGTATAATCAAGGTTGCTTTGCTTATACACGTATGTTTTACCGGTACCGCCTGGTCCATCTATGAAAAAATATTTTGTTTCAACATAGTTAGAGTCATTGGCTGCACGTAAAATAATAGTGTCCACAATTTCAATCTGTTTTCCTTGCAAAAGCCGATACATGCTTTCACCAGTAGCAGCTAACTCATCAGAATTTAGAACGTCCATGTTTTGGTCATCTTCGTAATTGTCAATGTCGTCCATACCATATCGTTCCACCCAGAAACGAAAATTTCGACCTTATGTTGCTGTCGTATTTAACTTGAATGCAATAATACGATAAGCACGTTTAATTACAGCATCCTCAGATCTATTATTTCGTCGTGCTTGCAGAATAAAATCTTCAGCCAACTGATTTTTGAATCTTTCCCAGAGACCTTTTGGATCTTCGGGACATCCAAAAATAAGAATCTGAACGAAGAGTATTCGCATTACCGAAGGCATTTTGGATAGTGCTGATTCTTCTAGACCATCTATCCACTGTTTATCGTCGAAGGCGAGGCGATGAGCTAGGCAAACTTGTTTGTATGTCGCATAACGAATGTCATTCACAGTAAGGAGATCATCAAAACTTGCTGGTGACAACAACTGCATTCTGTTTCGCAGGTAAGTCATTGATAAGTCGGGTAACACCTGTGTACTGACCGGCTAAAATAGTTTTTTGATTAAATTTGATCCATTGGATGCAATCACGTTCAACTCGAATGAAAGTATCGACGGGATATTATTGAAAAAGTAGTCCACCAAAATGTAAAGCGTTGAAAACTGTTTGACGCAGGTCGGGTGTTAAATTAGTTTGCAAAGAAAGGCTTTTGTCGTGTTCAGGTCGAAAAGCTATACGATATTACGTTAGTTCATAAGGTACCCACGGTATATCCTGACGTTCCGGCTGGATAAAACAATCGGTAGGTAAAGGGCTCCACACGATGGTCGATATTTTTCAAAATAACAACATCTTTGCCATGTTGTTTAACAACCATTTCATTTGTAAGAACAACGAATACTTCATTACATGCAGGAGAGTTGAATCGTCTATAATCCACACCATCTGGCACTGTAAAAATGAGCTGCACATTTGGAGGTTGTAGTCCCAGTGCAGCAGCACGTTGATTTATATCATCCTCCACTTATCCCATCCTTAAATTTGGGCATAAATGTTTTGTTCCCGCAATATTTCCTCCAACAGATCCATTAATTCACGACTGATTCCATAATTTAGAGGATGTGCAAGGCGTTCGTCAACAGCATCATCGGAGTCTAAAAAGTACATATGGCCATATGAAGGTTGTTTGAAATCACATTAATTGGTTTGTGTCGGTTGTGCCGCTATATACATTTTGTGATAAACTTGTCCAGCTGCTTTGAAGCTAAAAATGTTACGAGTATTGATGGTTCGATCATCGCTTACGTTGAATGAAACTAAAACGAAACATGAGTTTAAGTTTCGGGTGACGTCGTAAAAAATGGCAAACCAATTCATTTGGAAACTGTAGACGTGCCATTCGAATTACCTTTATTTGCTACTCAACACTTTCTGAATTTACTTCGTTTAGGCAAAAAAAAAAAAATAAATAAATAAAATTTATTTTATCATTTTGTTCACCATACTTTCAATTTGTTATAATTTTCTTTGATTTTATTTATGTTTATTTTAGCACTCACGTATTTAAATTTGTAAAGTTTTCTTTATTTTAAATTTAAGTTTTTTATCACGATTTTTATATTTTTATTACTTGGCAAATTATTATTTATTTTTATTTCACAAAAGTTATTATTTTTGGTTTTTGATATAAAATATATCGGCATATTTATACCGACAAATTATTCTATATTATCGACAATCAAATTAAATTGTAATGTGCTTTTTAAAATATTTAGCACAGACACTCATCTCCATCAAAATTTATTATAACTATTCCAAGTATTTGTGACGTCATTCATATTAAAAATATTTTTCCAAAATTAAGGTCCTAAACGAATTTACCCAAAGTCGTGACCTATCTAGATCGTTTCTTCACACTGGAAAATGGTAGTATGCCAATTTTCAGAAAAAATTATTGTGCCGTTTTCGAGAAAAAATGTACAGATAAATACAATAATTATTGTTCGTTAAATACATTTTATTAAATGAGGCGGATCAAAAATATAACAATATTTATTACCATTTCGAAAGAAATATGGTCTATCCGAGTATACATCTAAATAATCTGACAACCTAACGAAATTTTATCCCTGATCGCTTATTATACCTCTTACATTTAATTCAACGCTCTCTAGTCTGTCCAACGAATTATTCATTATCCAAACTAAATCTGCGATAGCACAACTATTATTAACAAAAAAATAAGCCACTGCCTGCTTCCATTTCCCGCAAATACTTCTAGCCATAACTTACGAATAACGCTGATGTAGCGGGGATACCGTTACAAGCTGCCTCACCAAAGTCCAATAAGCCTATGATTTTATCCTGCTCTGTAAAAAATGTTAAAAAAGACTTTAGTGACATTCGTCAAAACAAACTACACACTCTCTCTCTCAATTGGGCGAAATTTATCTATTTTAATTTTTAACGCTTGAAATATAAAATCGTTGAAACTAGTGTTTGGCTTTCCCGACACTTTTAACGATCCCGGGATTCGGGATTATAAAAACTAAAAATCCCGGGATTTCCCGGGACCCGGGATTTTCATATTAATATTCGCATTCTTTTAGTATTTGTTCTAAAGAAAAGCACAATGTTTTTTAAATATACTTGTTTATTTTTAATTGCATTTACACAAAATCATAAGTTCATAATGTGCTTAATATAATACTAAAAGGAACTTCAAACTAAAAACTTTGTATCGTTTCTTAAAAAAAATAATATTTATAAAACTAAAAATAATTATTTTAATCAATTTATGCTTAAATGAAATCTCCCAAATTTTTAATCTTCTTAATTATTATTTCGGAGGTTACTGTAGCGCTTACGCCAGATTTGGATCGTTTCGATACTAGACGATGGAAATAAGACTAAAGGAAATTATTCATAGATTTATCTGATAGCTATTTTCCTCGTGCAAAAATTTGAGGGCCTAGAAAATACCTGCTCGCTTTCGGTAGAAGTTAGCTGAATACTTTTTAGAACATTAAATAGCTCTTGTAAATTGGGTGTCAACTTTCCAGTTCCTTTGAAAATATTAATTTCCTTCTTAAATATTTGATTATAATTATTTACAATGGGTTCAATAATTTTTTCGACATCCTTTATAGCTGCAGCCAATCGGCTATTCAATAATCCCGTTTCTATTGTTAAAATGATAACCTTGGTAGTAACAATATCTTCAACATTCTGAAACTCTAGCTCTGACTCTAATTGATTTCGATTTGCAGTTTGATCTGCTTCAGTAATACTGAATAATCGAACCATAAGTTATTCACCTGATCTATTTATCGCATCCTTAGATGAAACCGGGTGTTCATTGTTATTCGCCTCGGATAATATCGAATTTTATCGATTGTAATATTTCCTGATGAATATTTGAAGAGTTTTCTTCTAACGATTTATATAAAAATACACCTTCACTCATAATTAAATTAGCGTCTCTTCTCCCAAGAGCTTCTACAGCTAACCTCACTGGCGTTAAACTGTGTGCCAAATCAAATATTATGATCATATTCTCATTATTCAAATAATTGCAACAGTTTATCGTGTATATGGCGTCGATATCTACTGACTTCATAACGTACTGTAGCGTAATTTTTACTTTTGTTACTCAAATTAAAACTAGTAAAAAAAATTTAATTCCCGGGAAATATTTATAGATTTCCCGGGATTCGGGATTTAACAATTTTCCAAAAATCCCGGGAAACTTATCCCGGGAAATCCCGGGAGCCAGACACTAGTTGAAACGGGCGAATGCTGAAAGTTTTCAGTGGTCCGTTGAAGAATTCTAACTCTTGGCAAATGAAAATCATGACCTATACGCTTTGGGACCACAGACGTAAATGGCTAAACAATAACTTTTAAATTCTGCGCTATATCAACCTTTTTAACCTGCGTATCTAAGAACATTTGTACTTTAGGCGGAATATTTGGACCCTATTACTAATCTGCTCCCTAACCTTTCCACTATACTTTAATCGTTTTATGCACCTACATAACTTAACCTTACGAGGAGTAGAATAAGAAATTTCAGAAGGAGTCTGAACCCTAACACTACTATAACAAACAACCGACATATCGACGAGCGATTTAAACTCAAATAAGCTACTATACCTGTCTAAAATATCGATTTCCATGAGGTCATCGTCCTGCAACATCCATTTATCTTCACCAGCATAAAATATTGTTAATACTGGGAGCCCTTCGTAATCAAGCAGCGACAACGAGTCGGACCTCTGAATTTTGTTATCTGAAAAAGAACAATCAATTAGATTTAAAGTTTAAGAATTTGGTTTAATTCTCCATCTGTTCTTATCATAAACGACATCCGCTTCTTTAAAATATAAAATACATCATCTGTGTTCCGAATAATTTTTCAGCTTTAAATCTTCCGTCTTGACCCTTGACATCCATAGTTTGGGTCTGTAATAAATTTTACGATTATTACCATTCAAAAATATGTAGCTTACAATTTTTGATTTTAGGAAATCTAAACTTTTAGGAAATCTTAAAAAGGCCAAATCTTGGTTCAACTTCGAATTGGACTTTGTAATATGCCATTGCGCTGTACACGTAGAATCTGTACATAATAGCGACTAATAGTACTAACATTTTAACTTTTCATTACGTTATTGGGAGTTCAATAGACTAAATTTTATTTTATTTTGGATTGTTGTTGTTGTTGTCGCTAAGGATACAGGTAGCCTAAGTATGACGTTCCGGAAATGCGAATAAAATCCATTATTTGAGATATTAGGTTTATCGGTACAAGCCAAATCATTTTTTTTTTATGCGGAGGGAGAAAATTCTTAATAATTTTCTCCCTCCGCAGAAAAAATCCATTATTGTTTATATATGTACATTCAAATTTGGATAATTTCATGTTTATCTGTAGTCCTGTATACTGAATAACTGTAATAGCATGTAAAATTATTTTTATTATCTAAAATACTCGATCACTTCAGTTTGATATTCAAAAGTGATAACAACGAAAAAAAAGTTAAATAAAAATAAATCGTTCCACCACTTTCAAAAAAAAAAATCAGCAATTTTGAGGCAGAATAAAGTTGCGGAAAACTAGGACCGTACAATAAAATTCTCACGCATCAAATAAGTTGTGATAAATAAAATCTCATCAATTATCTTTGACAGCTTAATATATATTTAACGTCGATTATATTTTTTTGTGGTGTAGATTTTAGAACTGGATTATAAGCATGTAACACAAGGTCGTATTATCCCATATTTAACGTGCGTATGCACGGAGCAGATTACATAGGGGTACAAACTGGGGTATACGACCTGCGTATTTTATTTGCGGAGTTTGTTTCCTTTGCTGATGCTGGATTTTCCAACGGATAAAAACTGTTACTCACATACAGCATTATTATAGAAGTTTCGAGTTTAGATGGCAAATTTGAAATAAAAGCCATATCCGTGTGTGTAACTTAGCAACATTGTCGGAAGCCATTTTTTATGTGTGTGTGTGTGTTATTTAATTTTTGTTAAAATTTTGCATTTATTTAGTATAAAAGTATAACTTAAATTTATAATTCGTTTGTTAATTTTCATTAACGTTAGTGCGAAGTGAATACTTTATTGTATGGTTGAATATACCTACCTACATTCGGTGTAAGCATTTTTTTTTTTAGCTATCATAAATCCGTTCTGGAGGGATACCTTGAGCGCTCGAGTTCCCCGACCAAATGTGGTAAGTTTTCAATTGTTTATATTTACGATTGTTTTTATTATATTCACCAAAGATAAATTATTTATTTCTAAAATTTTCATTAGCTTAAGATTATTATTGTATTTTTACAAAGTTAAATTTCATCCCATATGATATTAGAAATGTCAATAATATTATCATATTAGTGAAATACCTTTAAATAAATGTATTAATTGTTTTTTACTTTTTTTTACGTAAGTAAAATAAAGTATAGTAATCATGAAAATTTTCGACCTTGAGATTATTGAAGATTCATTTGTTTTGAGTCCGAAAAAGTGGGTTTCAAAATGATGTCTGTCTGTCAGTCTGTCTGTCCGTCTGTCTGTCTGTTAGCCTGTGTCCTCTCTACAGCCCAGATAGCTTAACCAATCGAACTGAAACTTCAGATTTCAGTAGTCAGTTTGTAGTCCAGATGGTTTAACCAAACTGCAACTTCATGTTTAAACTTTTTACATAAATTTTAGGGTCCCAGCTCCCAGCTCCCAGATTCCGTGAAACAGAAAATTTATTTTGCAAATATTTCAAAAATATACAATTTACAGAAAACAAGAAAAAATAAAAACAATCTTAAGTTTGCAAGGAATTTGCATAATAAAAGTTTCTCAAAATTCGCTGTTCGTAAAAGAAAGTCGTGTGTTGGCCACACCTCAATTTTTTATTTTTGGAAACATTTTGTATTGGTAGTTTTTTGTAAAACTTTTTCGATATTTGCCAAACAAATTTTCTGGCCCAAGGGAGTGACTACTTCCGGTTGACCGATTTGGAGTAAAATTCACTGGGACCTTCCAATTTATCAAAAAAGCTTAAATCTGAAGTTTCAGTTCGATTGGTTAAGCCATCTGGGCTGTAGAGAGGACACAGACTGACAGACGGACAGACAGACGGACAGACAGACTGACAGACAGACATCATTTCGAAACCCACTTTTTCGGACTCAGGGGACCTCAAAACAGATAAATCTTCATAATCTCAAGGTCGAAAATTTTCATGATTACTATACTTTATTTTACTTACGTAAAAGAAAGTAATATATGTGTATACAACTGACCCAAAAAAAATGCACATTTGAATTTTTCACGGGATTGTTCATGAAAACCTTTCATTACATATAAAAAAAATTCCCTGAAATTTTTGTTGAAAAATATTTAAATCTAGAGGTCGCTAGTTACCGATTTATGAAAGTTATATTTCTAGTTTAATACCCCTATTTTCAAATTGACCATTCTGCGAAAATGCATACTTGATATTTGGTTTTATCATCCTATATTATATTTTGTGATCCTCTGAATACGATGGGCTAGATTATTTTGCTCTGCGGAGGAAATTTTTTGAGATATGAGCAAAATAACCCAAAAAAATCCTAAAAAAAATGAAAAAGTTGGCGTTAAATCGCTAATATCTAACAGAAATGATTTTTTGAAAAGACGGGAAGTATAGGATTTCATACTCTATATTTGTTCGAATAATACTCAACAAATAACGTTATGTAAAATTGGAAAATTTTCGACCAAAACATAGTAAACGAAAAAAAAACAAATATTTTACTATACCCAATCGTATTTGCCACAATGGTTTTTTCTAAGCAGGATTTGTTGTAAATATTTTTCCTTTGAAATAAGCTGAGGGTTTCGTAATTTTTCGTAAAATGGATACTAAAAATAGTGTAAATTTAAATAATCGTAATAATTCTTCCTACTGGCTACTGGAGTCTGCATTACACAATTTTTCTGGAAGTACGTCTAGTAATAATTTTCCATCATATAAACAAGTGCTCTGATAGGTCATATGTCAGTGTGGACTCTGATATATACATTTGACCTAGACTGCGTATCCACCATACTAGCCTGGGCGACTTTGGGAGGTACTTGTCTGGATCTCACATTCATCAGGCACATCACCGCTGACACCCTGCGCTTCATATCGCACTTCTCATACCATCGCCCAGTACTTAATCGTTTGCAAACAATCACTGTACACTCATTTCTTGATGCTAATAATAAAGAAATTTATTTTAACAAACCCATACATCGTGCCATTTCTCGCACCTCTTATAAACGTTATCACGGAAAACACCTACGGCCGTGTAGAAGCCACAGCCCACCTCGAATTTTTTATATTATATTATGTGTTGATTGTTAAATTACACATATTTCCTGAATAATTATTAAAACCCGTAAAATCCGGTTTTTACAATTTATAATTTCTTCCATTTTCTAAAGTTAAACTTTAAAATTATGTAGCTTAATGGGTAACAGCTGAAGTCCTGACTATAAAAATTGTCCGCTTTGTGTGTTATGTTTTATTGTGTTTTCTGTCGGATTCGTCATTCAACAATAGCTTTTACATAACGTTATTTGTTGAGTATTATTCGAACAAATATAGAGTATGAAATCCTATACTTCCCGTCTTTTCAAAAAATCGTTTCTGTTAGATATTAGCGATTTAACGCCAACTTTTTCATTTTTTTGTAGGATTTTTTTGGGTTATTTT
This sequence comes from Tipula helvola, assembly GCA_963556165.1. NCBI lineage: Eukaryota > Metazoa > Arthropoda > Insecta > Diptera > Tipulidae > Tipula > Tipula helvola. The sequence continues at coordinate 188,625,156 of OY744482.1, forward strand.
GCTCATATCTCAAAAAATTTCCTCCGCAGAGCAAAATAATCTAGCCCATCGTATTCAGAGGATCACAAAATATAATATAGGATGATAAAACCAAATATCAAGTATGCATTTTCGCAGAATGGTCAATTTGAAAATAGGGGTATTAAACTAGAAATATAACTTTCATAAATCGGTAACTAGCGACCTCTAGATTTAAATATTTTTCAACAAAAATTTCAGGGAATTTTTTTTATATGTAATGAAAGGTTTTCATGAACAATCCCGTGAAAAATTCAAATGTGCATTTTTTTTGGGTCAGTCTAAATAGCCTAATTATGCGAATTATAATTAATTTGCACACTACAGTGACGTACTTCCGGCTTTTAATGCGAATATTACATAATTGAATGTACATCATTTTTTCATGTTTCTTAACATTTTAACCCCCCCCCCCCCCCCACTTTTTTAGAGGGAGTTACAGCGGTTCTTGCATTTGTCATTTTTATTTTTTCTAAATTGAATAACTTCTTCGGTTTGAATGTAAAAATTATTCCAAACAGTAATTATTGTGTGTATTAGCCCAATTATGCAAATTATAATTAATTTGCACACACTACAGTGACGTACTTCCGGTTTTGTAGCATAAATGTATGTTATGCAAATATTTAGCCTAAATGTATGTTAAATTGTCAAATCAATCATCCGGAAGTGGCCACTCCCTTGGGCCAGAAAATGTGTTTTGCACATATTTTAAAAAGTATGGTTTACAAAAAATCACTAATACAAATTCCAAAAAATTAAAAGAAAAAATTTAAATTCATAAATATCACCTTTTATTTCGTTTATGTGTGTAATTATGAGTCCGAAAATTGGGTTTCGAAGTGGTGTCTGTTGGTATATATGTCTGTCAGTTTGTAGTCCAGATGGTTTAATCAATCAAACTGCAACTTCATGTTTAAACTTTTTACATAAATTTTGGGTCCCAGCTCCCAGATTCCGTGAAACAGAAAATTAATTTTGCAATATTTCAAAAATATACAATTTACAGAAAACAAGAAAAATTAAAAAAATCTTAAGTTTGCAAGGAATTTGCATTATAAAAGTTTCTCAAAATTCGCTGTTCGTAAAAGAAAGTCGTGTGTTGGCCACACCTCAATTTTTTATATGGGACCGGAAGTCATGTTTGAGTTTTATCATTTTTATATTTTGGATGTGCAGTTAAACAAAACATTTACGGAAAATAATTTGTTTTTTTTTGTTGTTGTTTTTTAAGATACAGGGTGTCAAATACTGAAAAATTGCATACACCTGGCGCGTTGTGTTTATTGCTATAGAAAAATAATAATTATCCGAAAATTATAAAATTGTGCTCATTTTAAAGATAAGTGAATAGGGATTATAAAATATTTATAAAAATGGTACCATTTTTCATTTGTTATTTTTCAAAATGGCCGCCGAAACAGTTTTTTTCTATTTTCTCAAAATTATATCTTTTTTTTATTTTTTATTATTATCATCTTTTTCCCCATTTAGTTCTATTAGACATACTAAATAATCAGCGCAGCATCTCGTTTCGTTTTCTTGCAAAAATACGTTAATTACGTAGTAATATACACATTTTTTATAAACGTGGCCATCGAAACTTTCTTTTTGCATTTTCTCCCATCTGCTTCTTTTTTGTTTTATTTTTTATCAATTTCCTAATTTAGTTCTGCTAAACATACTAAAAAATCAGCGCTACATCTCGTTTTGTTTTGTTTTAAAATTCGTTTAAGTATGATAATCTCCACATTTTTTATACTTAAACGTATTTTACAAGAAAACGAAACGAGATGTTCCACTGATTTTTTAGTATGTTTAAGAGAACTAAATGAGGAAATAGATAAATAATAAAAAAAAAAGATGCAGATGGGAGAAAACTCAAAAAAAAATTTCGACGGCCACGTTTAAGTATAAAAATGTGGAGATTGTCATACTTAAACGTATTTAGAGTCAAAATAATATCTCGCTGAAAATTCCTATTCTTTCATTCCCGAGTAAATACAACAACAAATTCATTTTTTGTTGTCGTTTTACTCGAGAATGAAGGAATAGGAATTTTCAACGAGATATTATTTTAACTATACGTATTTTGCAAGAAAAGGAAACGAGATGTTGCGCTGATTTTTAATATGTTTAAGAGAACTAAATGGGGAAAAGATAAAAAAAAAAACAAAAAAAAAAAAGATGCAATTTTGAGAAAATTGAAAAAAACTATTTCGGCGGCCATTTTGAAAAATAACAAATGAAAGATGGTACCATTTTTATAATTATTTTATAATCCCTATCTATTTAGAATGAACTATACTAGGAATAACAAAAATAAGAAATTGAACGAAACCTATTTTTCTTATTCCATTTTGACATTTTGCCTATAGTTCTCGCTATTTTTTTTAGTTGACAGCAGTTTTCTAGAGTGTTTCTCCAATCAATAATTTTTGTGTCTTTTAGAGTTTTTTAATTAGTGGATAAATATAATTATTAATTTAGTTATATGTTAATGAATTAGGCTAATTATCGATAGCGCTGTTTAGTTAGTTTTTTATAATCTCAATATTTTGTTGGTTAGATTAGTATTTAAGGTTAGATTAGTTAGTAGGTTTATTTTTTTTTAGTTTAAAATTTAGATTTATATATTGATAGGTGATAGCTAGTAAGGGAAGATGGATCGGGAAACAAAACTGATCAAGCTTAAAAAGTTAGTTCAACTTGTCGAGGAAGTGAAAATTATAAAAGATTTAATAGAAAATCGTCGTCGAAGACGAGCTTACCATATTCGACCAATAAATAGAACAAGGAAGTTTCACGGATACTATGAGGTGACGTTTTTACGAATAAAAGAAATTGACGCCAATCAATTTTTTGTTCATACCAGGATGAATAAGAATACTTTCGGTTTATTGTTGAATTTAGTGAAACCGGATATGGAAGAAACGGTTCGTCGCATAATTCATTAAACCTGCGAAGCTATTTGGTTAGCTATTGGACCATTGTATGTGACAGAACCATCCCAGAAGGATTACGCGGATATCGCTAAAGATTTTTGGGATATGTGGAATTTGCCTAACTGTGTAGGTACGATAGACGGCAAGCATATTGCACTAACCTGTCCACCGGGATCAGGATCCCAATATTTCCACTATAAAATTTTTTTCAGTATAGTTCTGATGGCCGCTTGTGATGCTCGATACATTTTTGCACACATTGATATCGGTGCATACGGCTCACAAAGTGAAGGCGGTAAATTTGATAACCTTTATATTTGAGTTTAATTGTTAATATGTGTTTTCTTTCATTTCTAGGAATATTTAATATCAGCAATTATGGAAAAAAAATTTGCAATGGTCAATTGGATTTATCCCCAGAACAAAATTTACGCGGTAGTAGCGTTAAATCACCGCATTGTTTCGTTGGCGATGCAGCATTTACGCTTACAAAAAATTTAATGAAGCCGTACCCTGGAGTGAATCTTCCGCATAATAAGGAAATATACAACAAGCGTTTATCCCGAGCACGACGTGTCATAGAAAATGCGTTTGGCATCTTAGTGAACAGATGGAGGATATTATTAACCACTCTCTACATGTTTCCATCTAATGCAGAAAAAATAGTTTTAGGGTGTGTTGCGCTTCATAATTTTCTGAGACTAAACAAAGAAAGTTCAGAACTTTATTTGCCTTCGATATATACGGATTGGGAAGATTCAGACCACAATATTCATGATGGATTATGGAGAAATGATGGACAAGCCACCCTTACATCTATCAACCCATCACAACATCTGCATTCAATTGGTGGAAAAAATGCGCTAGAAATGCGAGATCATTTGTGCGCTTTTGTCAATAATGAAGGAAGTCTAGATTGGATGACTTGAATTAATGACCCTATTTATAAATATGTGTATATATTCATACTAAATTTAATACAGTAATAAAATATAATGTTAATTAGTTCAACTGCAATCAGATGCGTTTTATTTCAAAAATTATCACAAATTCTTTTATCACAAAAAATTTTTCTTAATTCAAAAACTTAATACTATATACATAAAAATTCAAAAATTTATATATTGCTATAACAGGTAATTCATATCACTAATATTGTTAATAATTCAATTCTTAATACTAAAACCTTAACTTAATACATATATTTATATACAGAAATATTTTAGGAATTCAAGAAATGTTAAACTAAACAAAAAACTTTGATATAAAAACAAAAAACTAAAATCTACAAAACATATGTATATAAATTAATGTGATATATCTATATTATATACCAAATATGAGCCGTTTATTTTGAAAGTGGCCTAAGTCCATTTTTCGAAAAAATCAAGTTAATGATAACAATAGATAAATAACAGTATAATCTTTCTAACGGTAAATAATTTATTGTCAAAACAAAATAAATTAATCTCGACCACCTGTGCAAAAAATAAGAAAATTCAAAATCCCATATGTTTTTTCATTTATTGTTTTTCTATTCTTTTATTATCTCGTTTCAACAAAATGTGGACTTAAGCCACTTTCAAAATAAACGGCTCATATATCTTTATCACATTAATTTATATACGTACTATGATTCTTTCGCAAGTCTGTCATGTATGTGAGTATCTGTACCATGGCAGAGTCTTGTTCTAATTCTGGGATGGTTTCCATCATGTCGCATATGCTCGTCATCAACGACTCTATGGTTTTACGGCGAGGATTTTTTGGTGGTGTCTCAGATGAAATGCACTGAGCCGCGACTTGTATGGATTCACACATTTCATCGAATTTGTCTTGCTTACGTTTTTTGGCACTGGCACTTGGTCCTGGTTGTTGAGACATACTTTCGCTCTCGGTCTCAATGTCACCGTTCGACTCGCTGGATTCGAAGATATTTTTTCTGGTTCTAAAAAAAAAATCAAATTAAAATTGGAATTTGAATACAATTATAAATTTGTCATATTACCTTCGAGGTTAAATAAATGACTTCAAAAATTGCATGCTATCATAATACGGCCACTCTGAATCGACAGCTCCACTTCCAGATGGTGCGTCCACTTTTTTATCTTCTTTTGATAGTCTTTCCCGTAGTGTAAGCCATTTCCGTTTACACTCATCCTCTGTAAAAATAATATTATACAGACATGAAATCCGAAATTTAAAAACGACATACAATTTCATAAATACTTACTCGATCTACCGCATGCCTCGGATACAGCTGCCCATGCCTTCTCCTTTTCAACATTATTCTTGTATAATGGATGAGTTTTATCGTAAATACAACTGTTCGCTCGTACACTCTCGATAACATCATCAACGAACTGGTCCATATTTTAACTTGACTATTATCTTATAAATATAATAAATATAAATTATTACATAGTTAATTTTATAAAAATGAAACACAAAAATAATATTTCCTATTCAGAGGTATACAGGCATCATAACCTCACTTTTACTACTTTTTACAATAAAATTTATTTTGGCCACCAACAATTATTGATAAATGATTACAATATTTTAATATTCTTTATGTAACAAAATTTTACCTTTATTTATAAAAATTTTAATAAAAAATGAGTGTTTCTTCAGCACAAAATATGTATTTAGTGACGTTTCGAATTGTTTTTTCTTATTTTTTCTATTTTCGTGCGATAATTTTCGCTCGTCTATTTTTTCTATGTGACAGCTAAAACTTAACGAAGATTTTTATTTTTCGTTATTTTTGTTATTTGAAGTATAGTTGAAGACATGCAAATCAGTGGTCTCGCTCTCTTACGTTATTTCTTTTATTTTTGTTATTCCAAGTATAGTTCCACCTTTTGTCTGTAAAATGAGCCCAACTTTATAATTTTCGGATAATTAGTTTTTTTTTCTATAGCAATAAATACAATACCAAGTGCATGTAATTTTTAAATATTTGACACCCTATATCAGTGATGGCGAATCTTTTTTTTGGTGGGTCAAAATTAATTTAAAAAAATTTCAATTTAGAGTCGCGGGTCAAACAATTATTATATTTACTTTTTTGATTACACTTTTATTTTAAAAGAAATAATACAAACAATTCAGTAAACAAATAAAATTTAATTTAAATAAATATAATAAAACTAATGTGAAATTTGCCGCTGCTTTTCAGATGATAATTTTTGTATATCTGGTTTATAAGCTGTTATCCTTAATCTCACATATGCAGCAGTCATTTCTTTTCTTAATCGATTTCTTTCCGAGGACTTTATATAATTCAATAAAGGAAATAGTTGCTCACAGAAATAAGACGATCCGAATATTGTTAGTACAGCATTTGCTAAATTTTGTATGCAAATAAATGTATTTGGCATAGATTTCCACCCTTGGAGTATAATATTTTCTTCTGATTCATTAAAATTAATTTGGGAATTATTTAATTCTATTTTTGCAGTTAAATCTTCAAATTTGTTTATCCAAAAAAAAATATTTTGAAATTCTACTAATTCTATTTCTAAATTATTAATAAGCGTATTTTGTTGACGATAATTTAATTGAAATTATTTTGGATTTATTTTTTTCCCAAGAAAATAGTCAATTCGATTTAATTTTCAAAAACCAACCTATCGAAATAAAATATAAATTTAATATGTATTATGACATCTGGTGGCGTCTATCGCTAAGTATGAAAACTAAAAAAAGGATTAAGATTTAAATAATCCCAAATATTGTAAAATTTGGGATTAGTTAATCCCTCTCAGGGATTATTTAGTGCAAATGTTTTTGTAAATCTCTCAAGTAAATACGCTAATTATTCAACCAACTGAAGAACTTTAACTCCAAATTTTTAAATTCAATTTTATGAGAATATACATATGATAAATTGTAAACTAGTTTCCAGTTGTTTAAATTGAATAAATCTGATTTCAAAGATGATTTCTTCAATAATGTTATTGATTTTATTCTCGTTAACATCAATATTATTCCCAAAATGCGTCGAACTTTTAAAGTGTTCAAGCAAACGTGGAAAATATTTCACAGTTTCTATATTCAAATCCTTTATAAAAATGTCCAATTTTAAAACAAACGATTAATGCAATTTGTCCAGGTCCTTGAAGTTTCTTATTAAGCTCGTTAAATGGCTGTGTTATATCACAAAATAACATTAGATCATTTAACCATTGCAAATTTGTCCGCTCAGGATAATTTACATCCTTTTCATGTAGGAAGAGTTTTTCCTCAAGGAGACTAACAAAACGATTTAAAACTAGACAGCGGCTGAGCCATCGAACGTTATTATACATTAAACGTCCTGAATACTGAGCGTAAATTTCGGATAATAATTCAGCGAATTCACTCTTATTCAGAGCGCGTGCGTATATAAAATTGACAATATTTTTTAGTAATTTATTAGTATTTTACATAGTTTTTAAGATTCTATTTTTTATTAAAATTAATATTTTAGTAAACCAATTATTATAGGGTTGTTGTTAGTGTTTTGACACAAATTTAAATCTCAAATTTTAGAGAAACTTTCTAACTATACTCGTGGGTATTTAAAAATAATTTCGTGGGTCACTCCATGACCCGCGGGTCATGGGTTCGCCATCACTGCCCTATATCTTAAAAAACAAAAACAACAAAAAACATCATGTTCTATAGATTGTTTGTTTTACTCAGTACTACACATTCGAAATCTAAAAATTAAAACATGACTTCCAAAAATACGTGATTTGTCGTATTTTTCACCATATACATGCTTCAGTATTATAAGAGATTGGCTTATTTTCCCCCTTTGCTTATTGTATCGATTCAACGACACACGTTCTTAAGAAGTAAACTTCAGTCGCGCGTCAGAGCTGACACGCATCATTTTTTCTTCTTATCAATTTATTTAGTTTGCAATCAAAATAAATTGAACACTAACAGTTTTCATATTTTTTTTTAACTTTTTAAAAATATTAAAAAATATTACGTATAAGAGTTACAATGCCTGTCAAATTAAAATAGAAAGCAAACGATGCTTCACACAGTGTATGGTGTATGATTAAGGGAACTTTGAATTGCACTTTAAGGGAAATTTGAATTAGATACTTTACTTTTACAAATTTTAAACAGTTAATAATTTCCTTAATTTTACAAGTTTTGGGCATTTTTCTAAGTTTCTTTGTCATAATTTTAGTGAAAAAATATTTCGCATACATTTTTGACGACTCAAGCACGAACTCCCTCCTAGGGTTTCATAAGGCACAATTGCCGCAAATGAGAGCTTATTTAAAAATCAGACTGCTTTTTTTCTTAAAAATTATGATAAAAAATCAATTGTGATTTTTGAATATCACCCCACTATCAATACATAACTTATGCCAACACGTCCTATAAAAAAATATTTAAAAAAAGCTCCATGTTTCAATGTTGTGAATCTATTTATAAATTCAAGACAACTCTGTACCCATTTTAAATCGAAGGGTTGAAAAAAGCTTTCTAACAACAGTTTTGTTGTTGTCGCTAATAATAGTAGTTGAGTACAAAATTCTGTTCACCCTTAATTTATATTATTTAGAAACGAAAATTCCATAGAATCTTAAATTCTAAATTTTAACTGTGAATGCAATGCGTGTATGTATGTATAACGGAAAATAAATTTTTGAACAAATTTTCTGATTTTTGATTTTGTTATTTATATACAAACAAATTCATCAAAATCCGGTTCCATTGATCTTCATCGTGTATTAGGTTGTTATTTATGATTTGTCTTACGAATTTTATGTACAACAACGAAAACATACGTTCCGCACGAATAAAATCTTTTCACTTTTAACCATCTACATAACTCTCTCTCGTAACTATGTACACACATTTTTTTTTGCCATCCTGACAAATAAAGAAAAATCTAAGCCGAAAAAAGGAGAAAAATTGAGATTTTTTTTTTTATTGTAAATAAAAAGGAAATAATGTGATTTCCTCTATAAAATTTTGCGTGACATGATTTTTAAAGAATTAAATACAGAAATTTTACTTTTCTTGTTCTCTATAAAAAAAATGTGTGTGTGTGTGTAAGTATGTTTACGAATATGTCTTAGAAAATTTTCTAATTTAAATATTTTCTCAAAACGAAAATTTGCAAACATAAAAAATTCTAGTAAAATATGAACAAAAGTAGAAATAAGTAAAATTCTTTCCCAACAAAAAAACGAAACAATAAAATTTCTGCTTTGGTTTTATACAAAAAAAAAAATTACGAATTATGTTATCTGTGTGTTGATTTTATGTGCCGACGACGATGGCGAAGGTGAAGGGGGTTTATTCTGGTGGTATTTCATACTTTTTAATTAAAATAATTGAATAATTTTTCCTTTTTTGGTAATAAATAGTTGGCGAAATACCCCGAGGACCATTTTCTACCTTAAAACGCAAAATGTTGTTGTTCCCATCGTTGGAATCTTGGGAATTGTTTCAAAATGCTAAATTGCCTAACGCTTATTTTATAGTGCTACATTTATATATTATAAAATATATATTGAATTAAATATTAGGGAAAAAAATCCATTATTTTATGGTTAGAAGGAAAAATATCAATTTAGAGCTGTAGCTATCTATAAGAAAAACTTTCTTTTTATATTGGCGATGAAAAAACTTTTTTTTTTGTGTATTCCAAAATTTTCCAAACAATTATTATTTCTGGTAATTTCATTTTATCATTGTTGTTTTGGATTTTTTTTTTTTTCTGAAAACAATTCTTCATAAAATAAACGTATAAATATCCATCACAGTATGAATGAGATAAATTTGACAACAACAAAACAATGTTAACACCAAAATGATAAAACTTTGGTAAAAAGTTTTATTGTATGCTTTATTTTGATTGGTCACGAGTTACATGTTTTGAAATAAACATTTTCCTTTTATGTCTTTACTTTTCATATAAAATTTTGCGCACAGCCATTCAACTTGTTCATTTTAATTAGAAATTGTTGGGAGAAAAACTTGATTTGTTTAAATGTTTTTTTTTTAAGTATTTGGTTTTATTTAATGGGAAAAACGAGCTTCCGCATACTAGTATTTAATTAAAGAGGATTTAGCAACAATTTTCTTAATAAGTGGATTAGAAGGGTATACAATTTCTTATCTTTTAAAGCTAACTTAATGAATTACCAACAAACTATCTTTGTTTACTTTAAATTGATTATAAATCTTACAAACTAGTTTTCTTTGGTGAAAGTTTTTTGTGACAATTAACCGCTTGAGAAAAACAAATTGAATTAATTAGTGGATATTCGGACATTCAGAATATAAATATCTCGAGACAATTCAGCATTGCTATTCCCTGCCATAAAGTCGTTTAATTATTATTTTCGCAACAAAGTTGTCATCATTTTAAAATCAACGATTCAATCAAATCCATTTAATTATTAATTTAATCAGAACAAAAAAAAATAATTAGACTATAATTAGTCTCGCCACATTACTACTATTGATTCTCCCTTTTGTGACAATCATAATTCCGTGAGAAAATAAAAAAATATAAATAAATCTCAGCTACGGTAAGGGTAGACTTCCCACCGTGTGATTCTCCCCGAAAGTTAAATTCTCCCAGGTGGATAAAAAATATGTTTGCCGAAAGAAAAAAAAATATATATAAATTGTTCAAAAACTCACCCGTTTCTTAATAATCCTTCCAGGAGTGCTCGTGGTTGGCCGCTTACTATATTTTTTTTAGTTTCGTTTTTACTATTTTCTAAAAGACAAAAATGATAAATTTTTCCTCTTCTCGGCAAAGATTATCCACCCACATACACAGACGCCCGGATTTAAACACTCACCGTACCTACTGTAATTGGTACCGCTTCAAACCCGGCGTATTATTAGTTTACGCATTGATTAAGTATAATAAGATGTTATTACTAAGATTTCTGCCGCTACGTTTGGTTAATGTCTCCACTAGTCACTTAAATAGAGAAGAAATTTGTTCAGAGTGGAATTCCTTTTCTAGCAACATACAAACTATAAAATTTAATTTTTATTGCTTTTATTTGTGTTAGTATAGGTTTGTTATGATTATTTTTGTTGTTTTTCGATTTTGTTTTTATTTCGTAGTTTTTGTTACACGTATGAGTGAAGCTTAAATAACTAATTGATCAAAAGATATAAAAAAATTAAGATAGGTTTCATATTTAAAAAAAAAAAGATGCAACAAAATGATTAACGTTAATTGTATACGTTATTTCGTTCTTTGGCTTTGACGTATATTGCATTTTGATTTGGTGTTCCCGTGAGATGGGACTGAAGGAGCAAATTTAGTAGCCAGACTCATTGGAAACATTCTTAAATTAAAACCAATTAAATTAGAGGTTAAATATTTTGATTTACTTCAAAAAAAGATTAAAGATGATTAATAATATCAAATTTTTTTAATTTCTTTTTTGTATTTCTTGCTTTCGAATTAATAATTTTAATTTTCGCCCGAATAAGTACTTTTAGTACCGTGAGAGTTATATTGTCGTTATGCAAATTATTTTCGCAAGATTTTTCAATCGCCTTACACATACCAAATAAATTTTTTAATAAATGATATTGATAACAAAATTGTTCAAAATTTTCGATAAACATATTGACGGTTGTTTTTATTATGTTTACAAATTTCGAGGTTGGCACTTTTTAACCGTATTTTCAAATTGACGTTTGTGAATTAATAAATCGTCTGCAGCATATTGAGGGTTTTGGCGAACCATAAAAATTTCGCAACGTGAACACTTAAACTTCTTCAGGCAAACGTGTGCTATGTATCCCGTAAAATAATTCATTGACATGTTGTTAATTGTGGGTTCTATGAATTCTAGATTATTTGATTCGGTGTTATCATCAATGTCAGAATCATAATATTCACAAAAATTTGTATTTTCAACATTCTCGTCGCGTGAGGCTTTTTCAAGACGTATGCTCCCTAAATATCGTAACATAAAATTAAAGTATAATAAATAATAATAGACCAAATTCAAAATCTAATGCTAACTCTCAATCGAGTTAACAATCTGGCTCTCTCAGTTCCGAAGCAGATTTCAGAGCTCAAATTACATTAAACCGTTTGAAGTTGGCAAGTACTTTTCTACGTCAGATGAGCTTTAATTTCACTAGCTCAAATGATTACTCATAAATTACCAGTTTCGGTTAAATCCAATGGTATGAGTCTTAGAGGAATTTCATCTATAATTTCTTTTTCTATGTCCGGTATGTCTTCCTTTGTTTTGGCAAAATCTAAAAAAATGCAGAGAATTTTAATTTATATATATACTTCTTACTAGTGCGTATAATAAAATGTTTTACTCGTAATGTCTTCCATGTTGAGCAATACACGGGCATCCGACTGATTATATGATGTAGTGTCGCTGGTCATAATGTGATAAAAACACATTTCTTTTAAATTTTTACTAAGCCGAAAAGCAGACGGGTTTCGTTCATACGAGTCTCTATTATTTCTAATTACAGAAATTGTATTTTCTATACAATCAGAATTTAGATTGGCAGTTAAAATATATTTTTGTTCAGTACCTTTAAGCATGTCCCAAAGTTGTAAAATACCATTTATTGTTTGCTGCATTCCAGTAAAACAGTATTCAGCTGCACCGTTTGATTTTTTCCAGCTACTTATCCACAGTACTGACTCTCGTAAGTTTTCTAGAATTTCTTCTGTTTCTCCTGATAGTGCACGGTTATTACTATTTGCTGCATATTTTGATTTGCTCGTTAAACTATCAAATAATTTATTTAATTTAAAAAAAAAAATTCCTGTACTAAGTGCCATTGCTTTCTCGGCTTCACTGAATAAATTAGTATGTGCGGCAGCATATATAGAATATAGCTGTTGAAACGTGATGACTAAATATTTGGGTAGCTAGTTTAACCCTCATTTTCTGAAACGTGTCAGGCTTAATATGCGCTTCGGTGAGTTTATGCATTGATTTTATTAAATTATTTTCACTATAAAAAACCTTTGTTAAAATGGACCAAGATACTTCATCCTGCCCTATTACCAAATTTGACCTCAGAAGATTATTCCGAAAGCTTTTAAATAAATGAATAATATCATATAAACAAAATATTTGCTTATTAAAAATTTCAATGAATGGTTTAGATACGCTAATACCCAATTGCTTATAAGCGGTTCTGTTAGGTGATCCTTGATCACATACTACGGCTTGAACGTCTATTTCATAGTCAATTAAGAGACTGAGAGTAGATTTTAATATATCAGCTAATTGGGTACCGCGAACGCTGCCCGAATAATATCCAATTACCTAAGATAAAAACAAATTTTTTAATAAGTAAATATTAGTAAAAAAAATATAAAAAACGCACCTGTTTCCAAGAGGTATTTAGTCCCTTCAGCATGAATAATAGGGCATAGTTAGCAAATGACCTTTCACGACCAAATTTTCCAAGATCAGTGAAACCATAAACAAGGTCCTCTTTCGTACTGTGCTCTAATTCGGTTTTAATGCTCATCTCATTAAATACAACTATACACCGTTTTTCTAACGTGGGTGTGTCCTTAAATTTTTCTTTGAGCATTTTTAGAATTTGAACAGAAATTCCTGTAGAGAATTCTATGACGTTATACCATCGGACAATAGTACTGATGCTTGGAAGCGCAAAACCTTCTTGAATTAAAAATTTATAAAAACTTGGTGAACGATAGTGAAATTTTAAAAATAGGTCTTTTTCACCCATAGACCATTTAGAATTAGGCTTGTGCAACGTTTGAACTTTAACGAAATATTTTACACTGTCACTTTTGCCGTCCATTAATTGGTCCAAAACATTTTCGTTTGCTTCTTTTAAAATTTGATTTGGTTTTTTTTTCTTTTTTTTCGGTGATAATAACAATTCAACCGTTGGCACTTTATATTGAGTAATTTGAGAATTGGGAGTAGTACATATTTTTTGGATATCGATTAGCGGAAATTGCGATTTATCTATAAAATTATTAGAAGCATATGTTGTTATCTCTTTAAATGGGTTAAAAGGTTAAAATATGTTTTAGACTTACATTTTGTATTATTTTTAAGTAATTCACTTTTAGTATCTTGTTCAATAAAGTTTGTTGAATCCAGGTTTTCTAATTGCTCATTTAAACCAAAATTATTACTACTTCTATCCTTAATAGCAGTATTTAATTTATTATTTGGTATACTGTCACTTTCACCATCCACGAAATGTTTTGGAATAGCAAACCAACTAAGTCTACTTTTAAATGCACTTATTGTGATGTATTTCGGATCAAAATGATCAGCACAAAAAAAAAATTTTTTTTTCTGAAGGGAATAAAGTGATTTATTGCCAGAGTTTTTGATCCATACATCACGACGATCCCCTTGAGGAACCAAAAATCTTGGAATACCATAAGATTTTTTATTTAAACAATTAAAATAAGAACAGTACTCCATTATTTAAAAATAATACTTTAAATTCAATTTTTGATTTTTAGGAAAAACGATAGAATATGACTTTCATTTTGATAGAACCAGGAAAATATTTCATATTTTTGTTTTGACAGGCATACTGCATCAATGTTGGTTTATTTAGTCTGTAAAAACTGTAAATACTTTTTATCGCTGTCTAGCTCCATTATTTTTATATAGTCTATCTCGGTTCATCTTAAACCAAACATAAATCTAACGTTGCTTTTCTTCGTCCATGTAAAAGATGAAACACAAAATTAAAATGTTGTTGTATTTCGTAGTGGTATTATCTATTATATATTTAATCAATGGTTTACGTCGTTATTTTTGTTTTCTCACGGTTTTGCGATTTTATTCACGGATATAACAATTTACAGACCGTTTCAATTCAAAATATTACGGCCACTAAAATTCAATTAAGCTTCTATTGCTAATCACTATTTTTAATATAATTTTAATCTAATTCTAATATAATTTTTTTTTATAACTAAGAGTTCAATTCCAACTAGCTAAGTTAAAGTTCACCACCACCACGCCCGCTAAAATGGCGTCGTTTCTAGTTGGGATTTTATTTTATTTTTTCTTTCCTTTTTTTTTCTCGTTAACCCTGCGAATTTCGAGGGTCTTTTTATTTTGTTTTATGATTAACCGGACCGAAAACCTGTTCAGTGGCTACTGAGTCCTTTTTTTCCACGTTCCTTAACCCGGGACAACCAAAGTTTCCCCTCCCGCTCTCAACACGCGGTAACTCGTCGGAACAGCGGATGATGTTGCCCCGTTTGGATTTTGTTGTTTATATTTCTTTTTTTCCGATTGGTGGTACCCCTATACACCGGCACAAGGGCTGTTGTAGTACCGACTCTTTGCCTTCCACGGCTTAGCACAAGGGAAAAGAAATATTTATATTAAATAACATTGACACCACGGGAGATCATTTGGGCTTACCTGTTGTATCCCGTTGAGTAAGGTTAGAGTACTTGCTGTTTAATCTCAGACTCCGTTACCAAGGCTAAATCCAATAATTTAATAATGGTATCTTAATCGTCCTCGATGGCGGCCGGCGGATAAACAAGGCCACGCGGTAGTAAAGTGAACCTGCACCTTGGATTTGCTACCGTTCCAACACTCACCCGGAAAGAACGAGTCACTGTATATTTTAGTTTAGAGTTAGATTAAATTTTTTTTTTCTCACTGGTAAATTTCAAAAATTTTATTTTTCACTTTATTTTGACGTTGTGCATCACACCGAAGTCATTGCTAGAATCTTCTACCAATGCATATTATTTTTTTATATTTGTTTGTTTTACCCTCTCTATCTTGTTATACCACACGTTTTTTGCTCAACCACTTTCACTTACGATGATAACTGCCATATTTTTTTTTTATTTTTTTAGTTTTTGTCGTAAAATAGTTTAACCACCGAACACCGTAGGGTTCAACCAACAATAAATACAATATTCCTTCGACCTCGATCACCCAACCTAATATAATATTCTCCCTTTTGGTTTACAATGATAAACGTCAAAATAAACTAAAAAAAATTTATTGGTGTAAGGTACGTGCAGACTTGAAGTTATATCCATGTTTACCTTATTTATATTTGGATTGTTCTTTTACTGCCAACAACATAAGAGGACGAAAAAGATACTGCTGCTGGACCGAATTGTCAGATATGTATACCAATAATGATTTATGTGAAACCAAATGATTCTTTGTTTGTTCTCCCGTTCTTTTATTTTTAGGTTATGATTCTTAACGTGAAGATGGCTTGTAGGATTTTCATTTACGCTACGACCTACGATACAGTTTAAATGTAATGATGAACAGCGGTTGGAATGGGTAATCGTATAGACCCAACCAAGAAATTAAAGTTCCAATCATTACAACTTTCTTTTGAGAGTGGGCAAGAATGCCATCACTTTTCACGTAATTTAACAGAGTTATTTAAAGTTATATCCTTAGTGTAAAATTCAATTTTTGTGCCTGAATTTTTAATCCTCAATTTTACACATCTATTATGTAAATAATTACAGAACGACTTATGTAAAATTACATTCGAAACTTACCCAGCAAATGTAGAACTAGTTCCTGTGGTACTGCACGAGTACCGAATTAATGTACTTTTAATCCACTGAAAATGGATAGGGGGTTGGGAAAAAATTCATTTATTTACTTTCATAATGTATAAGTATAGGTAACAATTCATATGCGATTGTCTCATTTTATCTTATTAATAAATTCTATTAATCAATAATAAATAATATATATTAATTATATATTAATAAATATATTAATAAATAATATATTAATAAATAATAAATCTGTTTAAAATATTATTTATCTTGTTGTTTCATTCTCAAAGCTAATTTTATAGGTAATAGAAAGAAACAATGTTATATCGTGTTGATGAATTATCAGCGGTTTAAAAGTAGTTTTTATTGCTCCATAAGAAGTAGTTTTGATGTAGTACGTCGTGTAGTATTAGAACATTGTGAAAAAGTACGGACTGAAATGTACATCTTAATTACTTCTCAAGCAGTGATATAAAAGTAGTTATTTAAGGTATTATTAGAACACTCAAAATGAAACGAATATAATATGGTTAAATTAATAAATTCCATTTATTATAAATTCATTTGTAAAATAAAATTTTAATATAAAATAACTTGTACATGTTTTAAGCACATATTATATATTTCGTGTATTTACTGGGTTTCTTAAAAAATCTATTATGCGAATGTTGCACACAGTTTCGTAATCTTCTGGTAAAATTGTCTTTTCCCAACGTTCCCCCACAAACAACTAAACGAAAGAAGGGTAAAATCCGTTTATATTTAATTAATTAATAAGAGTATGTTTAACCCTTCTGTCCATTAATAGGTCTGGCTAGACCTTTTGGAGTTTTGATTGAATTATTTCCATGGAAACAGTGTCCACACTTATTTGAAAATTCACGAATTCCATAATCAACATGTTTTCAATAATTTACAGGTAAATTTTTAATTTTTATATTGCGTGGGGGTAAAAAAAACGTTTTTTCGTTTTCTATACCTCTTGTACACGAATAGGTCCGGCCAGATTTTTTTTGTTTTATGTATTTGATATGCAACAATTTTTTATTTTGTATATGTAAACTGTTATTTTGGAAACTGTTATTTTACGAGAGGAAGAACTTAGCAGGATTGAGTAAGAA
This sequence comes from Tipula helvola, assembly GCA_963556165.1. Lineage (NCBI taxonomy): Eukaryota > Metazoa > Arthropoda > Insecta > Diptera > Tipulidae > Tipula > Tipula helvola. Next base: position 188,642,780 of record OY744482.1, read on the forward strand.
ATATGTGACGAAAATAAAAGCGAGCTAGGTGATTTCGAACCTGAATCGTACCTGATAAACGCAGGTTTGAGTGATATTGACGATACTAATGATGACGAGCTTTGGGAAGAGCTTCATACTGAAGAAGAAGTCGCCCCTGATCAATATTTACAATCCAGTATACCTGTTCTGAATATTTAGTGGCGCGAGATGCAACAAAATGGCAGAAAGAGCCACCAGCCGTGGGACGTATAATAGCTCACAATATTATTAGAGAAATAGGTGGGCATATGCAAGACGAGAAATGATTCCCAATCCAAGCGATATTTTTAAAACACTAATAACCGAAGAAATGGTCAATATCACCAAAAGACATACAAATAGAAAGGCACAAATTGAAATCTGAAGTATTACGCTGACAAGAACTCAAAAAGACCCACTAAATGGATACCTGTGACTTGCAGGAATTAAATGCATATTTTGGTATTTTATTGGCAGCAGAGGTAAATCATTCTAACATGTAACACACACGAGAACTATGGTTAACAAATAACGATCCAGTGTTTCGAGCAACAATATCAATCAACTGCTTTTGGGCTATAGGGCGTTTTATAAAATTTAATGATCAGAGAACACGTGTCGAGCGACAACAGAATGATAAAGCGGCACTAATTCGAGACATATGGATAAAGTTAAATTACTACCTCGAGTGATCTTATATCTCGGCAGAAGCAGTAACAGTTGATGAACAGCTATTTCCATATAGGGGAAATACAAAATTTACGCAGTGGGTATGTTTTTTTTTGATGTCGAAGTAACTAGAGAAATAATTTAACTGTCAAAATACAGTATTTCTCTGTGTCGTTTTTTTTCACGCTCGGATAAGTTTCGAATACAATCTTTTTTCTCTGAAAAAAAGTTCGGATTGTTGTTTAAAAGCGGTGCCCTTTTTGATAAATGCAACATCACGATTGTTGTGCATTTAGGTAAAACATAACATGTTTTTGACAAATAAAACGAAATTTTTACGACTTTAAAAAAACTGTCATTTATTTTCTATCGGATACATCAGAGAAAATATTTATCGGACTTCTTCGATATAATATCTATCTGTTCTCTCTTATTTCTCCGACATTAAAAAAAAACACGCCCAGTATATACCCTCCAAGCCTGCCAAATATGGCATTAAAGTATGGTGGGCATGTGAATCTTCTACCCGATATCTCTGTAAAGGAATACTGTATACTGGCAAAGAATCAAGTCAACAAAGAGAACGCAACCAAGACAAAACGGTGTTGCTCGAACTCACCAATAAATACCAAAATAGTGGAAGGACGATTGTTGCGGATAACTTTTTTACGACTTTGGATGGTGTTGAAAAACTATAAATTTTAGCAGGAATGGGTTTTATTGGTACTCTTCGAAAAATAAGAGTTGTATTCCAAAAGAGATATTACCAGATCGCAACCGGATAGTGCAATCAAGTGAATTTGGTTTTAACGACAATGTAGCTTTGGTGTCATAATGAAATACATATATACCGTATTTTTTTTCCTCAGAACAAGTACAAAATATAAATTTGTCCACGACTAACGTATAATATGTTCATTATACGTTTGTTTCAACACTTATAATGATATCCATTATTCACTGCTAGTTTATCTAGTAGTCTCTGCATTCATTATTCAATATTTCCAAGTAAATTATTTGATTTTTGAAATTTTATCTAGTAGTCTCTTGCCATTTTCATTATTATTAAACTGTGACGTCAAAATGTCGACGAAAATTATTTGAAGAGTATTTAAAGGATTTGATTATAAAACAATGATATTTGTCGGTCGTGGACAAAGTATCGTATTCTACTCGCATATAATGGCTGTTATTCACTCAGATGATTTACGACACTCGCCTATCAGCTCGTGTCGGCAAACTTCATCTTCGTGAATAACAGCTATCATTATATGCTCGTTGAATAATATACTATTTATGTATATACTATAGCGCGGTTTCAACTAACATTTAATTTTGTTCTACATGAATATTTTATATATGATATATAAAAAAGGGCTACATGAATTAAAAAAGGCTGAATTAAAAAAAGTGAATTAAAAATGGTGATTTTTGTATGAATTTGTATGAACACCTATTACCTTTTTTAATTCATTTTTTTCTGAAATAAAAAAGTATTCGTTTTTCATACAAATTCGCTTTCTTTATTTGATTAATGAAGACTTTTTTTAATTCAGCCTTTCTTAATTCGGTACTCCTAAAAACAGTTTGATTGTAGTAGTAACTACTGAACTTTCGTTTGCTGGGTAATATTAAACAATTTGTGCGTATAAGTTATGCAATTTTTACGTGAACAAGTATCAAATTTACTGAAATAATATGTACTTTTAAACTATGTAGATGTAAAAATTTATACAATGGATGGGAATATTCAATGAAAAACAGCAATTTTTAATATTTTCAAAACTCCTTTAATTTATAAATAATTCATTTAAAATAATAATACATTTTTAATTTAAATTCGTAATTCGTCTATATTTTTGCAAAATATTTTTTTTAATTAAAATGACTATTCGTCTCTATAAAAGTATATACAAATAATGATTTTTTAGAAATATTGGTAAAAATAATTGAAACCCAATATCAATAAAATACAATTAAAATAAATAATATAAACTAAAATATTTCATCATTCTAATATACAATTTTTTTTTATAAGTTTAGTTAGGTACTATGTATGATAAAATGCTGTATACTTTATAGTCTAAGAGCCAGTGGCAGGCAGACTATAAGTATTTTACCAAAGATGATATTTTGCTCAAAGACTCTCCTATACCTACCATACATGAGATGGGGAGTCACTAAGCCCAGCGAAGGTCGGAAGTATTTTAACAAAGCTGCCGTTTGGACATATTCAAGAATATAATTATTGCGACCAAAAACAAAACAATGGCAGACGAATTGGCTGGTTTTAACCTTGTGGCAGACGTTTTTGAAAATTTGAAAAAAAAAAAATTTCAAATGTAATTCACCAAATTTGATTCTTAAATATGTTACTGGTAATAGTATTATCAACTTATTTTTGAAATGGCAGACGTTTTCTCCGGTTGTAATATTCCGGCAGACGACAAAATATTACTTAGTTACAGCGCGAATAAATGTACCTACTGTAATTACTTTTACTTCTATACTTTCTGCATGCAAATGGATATATTATGAAAAATATAAGAAAAAATGGTACTTACTACTTTATAATAATGGATGGGGAAGACGGGCTATTTACAAAATAATAATAATAATTATTATAAAAACATTTTATTAATTGATAATAATGAAAATATCATTTCAGATTTTATTAACATTTTTTTTTGTTGGCATTTTCACCGGTTATTATTCGTCAGCTTCATCTTCAGAATCATTTTTAGTTGTTTCGTAGGACTCATCACCTTCCTCATCATCTTGGTTCTCATCTAGTGAACTATCTGTAAAAATAAAGTATACATTTTTTAACTGAACCAACAAACTTTTAAATAGAATATATTATAATACAATTACCTGGTACATCCTGGATAAAGTCACTAACGAAACATGGGAGCTGATCTCCTTCAAACCACTTAAACACGTATGATGTGTTTTGTGCTTCCCAACCACATTCCAGTGGGTTTAACACAGTAGGATTTTTTTGGGATGCATTTTTCCAGATACTAGAAATGTAATGAGCCCTTAAAAATTGTTGGTAAAGTTCAGTTTTGCATGGAGGTATCGAGCTAGCGTCAAAGCTGAAAGGATTGAGTTACAACTTTCAACAGTCACGGAATTAAGATTTTAGAGTGTCTTTGGTAAAACGCTCTTATTCTACAGACTGTACGAAGCTGTAGCAAGATGGTAATTTTTTTTTATGTCTAATTTAAAACCATGACGTCATGATAAAATCGATAAACCAAAACTCAAATCTTTTAACGATAAGTAGGGGAAATGCAATCGATAATTATCATTTTTTTTTTGTCGTCTGTTTTGTGTTACACATTAATCAGTCTTCTTCCAATTTTCAACTTGAAAATTTCAATTTTGTTTTAAAACAAATAAGTAAAAAGTTTCCATCACACGACCCGTGCTATACTTTCTGTCGGTGAGTAACTATTACAATTGTGACTGTATACAAAAATGTTATGAGTGTAAATATCTTTTTGTTTCACCGTGGGTAGAATAAGGCAGTGAATCGCTTTTGCATCCGTGTATCTTACCTAAACAAGCCAAATAAATTTTATATTAGTAAATTCGAGTATAGAATCACATAAAGTCAATAACGTGGAAGCGAAGAAATTGACGATAGCGGAAAACCTGGATACGGTACATCGTTCATCCAATATACATCCCGCATCACCACATGGATCGTGTGGTAATTTGGAGGAAGATAACATTTTGTTTCTATATAACATTGTTGTTTATACGATTGTTTTGGTAGTACCCAAACTAAACGGTACTCTGTATACAGTGCTTAATCTTCAAAGTGTATTTTTTTTTTGTATCTGTTAACGTGTTAAAGTCATGTTTAAATTATTTAATTAGCAATATTGCTAATTTATTACTAGAAATTTCAAATTAATTTATAATTAGTGTTTAAGTATTTTGCATCTAATTTATTGAGATTTAGGTTATATTCAGAATAATGAATGCCGAATTGTGTCGTTTAAATTAGTTTAACATTAAAAGAAAAGAAATTTAAAAGATAAACATAAAGTTTTAGTGATAGTGATACATTTGTAGGTACAAGTGAATTTTTGTTTTCCCTTGAATATAGATTTGTACACAACTGGTGGAATTGGAGCGCTCTTCTTCTAGCTGGAATCAATCAGGTACATTATTTTTATTATATACATACATATATATATATATAACTTCATTACGGTTATTCCAATGTAACACTATTGCCAAAATTTTATTATCGTATATTATTTTTCGGTTATCTATTATATAGTAGCTTAAATTATATTTAGTACATATTTTCAAAATTGCATGCAAACTTAAAGTTATAACGAAATTTTTGTGATTATGATTTCGATTATCTTTTTCTCTAAATAATTATGTTTAAATCTAAAATCATGCATTTGTTTTAATTTACTATTATGGGGTGAATTCGTGTTCCACTGTGGCAGACATGCGCTGAGAATGATGTATTAATTATTATTGCGTTATTTTGTGAAAAGCAGCTCACTTAAATCCACTAATTACCCGAGAGACCCCTCCCACTTCTCCTGTAGCTTCAGCCGGCAAACTTGCTGCTATCGGGAATCCTAATTGGTGGATCTGTTAACGGTGGTACGAAATTTTGTCGAAAATCTCAGACAACCGTTACAAAGCTTCTCACATTTTTATTAAAGTTTTCATTTATGTCAGAAGCTTTGTAGCTACTGACAAAGAGTTGAAACCGACTATCATCCACGTCCTTAGATTTCTTTGTATTGTACATGTGACAAGTAAATTGCTGAAGAACGTTAAACAGATCGTGTAACATATCCGGTGTTAAATCAGCGTTTCCCAAATTTGCAAATGCTTTTTGGAATTCAACGTTTTTTTTTAATAAGGTTAAGGGTCTTTTTTTTCCTTTATTAAAAAAAGCAGGGTTGAAATCATATCCCGTGAAGGAGTGAAAACCAATCAAGCTTTTTGTAAATAATTCACCGTGTTGCTCATGCATTTTTGTGATATCAATATACCTTTCATGATTTCCAGTCCCAGTAAGCATCCAAACATGAGACGAAGGATTTTTTAAGTGAACCATGTTACCAAGCATTATTATCAAGATATCTGTATGCCTTTAATGACAATATTTGACGAGTTTGGAATACTACATACATGAAAAATTATTTTAGTATCGCCTTCTTCGTGCAAAGCACAGCAAAGATCACCAACAATACTCGATTCAATTAATCCATTATTTACTTGGTAAGAATAACAGTTTCGAAAGCTTAAATGTATCAATTTATTGCCAAGGAATGGAATTACTTCGCTACTAGCCCAATGCACAGTAAAAAATCTATTAAAGCCTCTTTAAATCTGATGTTTTTCATTTCCTTCGAGAAATCTGTTGGTCTGACTTGTTCAGGTCCTGAAATTATGTACTGCATTTGAACAGTCTCATGTCGTAAACATCTTTCGTTATCTTTAATTGATGGACACCAATATTGATCAAAGATAACGTCAATTCTTTGTCCGGGATATTTTGTAACCATTTGCAAAATTTCTTTGGAAATATTACCAAATATTTTCGGCACTTCTTTCATGGAGTGTAAAACAAAAAAAACATCAATTAAATAAACGTCAGCAAAACGTGGTGGCTCGTGCTCAATATTTATTTCTATAGCCTTTGCAAGTGCCGATTTATCAGTTTTATATATTACACCATCTAAATGGCACAAAGACAGTGAAACAGGTGTTATGGGATAAGATAAAATTTTAAGGATATCAACTTTATGATCCATTGATATTCCTAACATTCGACCGAATAGGTCTCGCTGTACTTTTATTTCCTGACTTTCCCCACCCACTTTCACCGATTTGCGTTTTTCAATTTGGCTGGCAAAATTATGCATCGGTGTTTTCTTGATTGTTTCAGATTAACATCTGATGAACATTCAAATAGAAATAATTCTCGTTTTTCATTACAAATTTGTTCAACATTTAAAAGAAACTCTTGGACTTGATTCGTTGCAGACTTACCAGACGCAATGTTGAATAATTGATCTGTCGGCAAGTCAGGACTAAATGGATTCATGTATTGATCAAAGGTCTTCATAAATTTCTCATGCTGTTGTGAGCTTCTTTTAATATTGTGTGTGTGTAATTCAGCAGTAATATCTTGCTCTTTGGTCAACCCAATCTCTCCCAAAACGTGAGAAATAATAGTAAGATGGATGATTTCTGTAAGTTTCTTAGCTGCATCAGCGTTGATGGTTTGCTCAAGGGTTAAATCTACGGGCTGCCTTGAAAACGGCTTTTCTGTTCGTTTTATTCCAAAAAAGCTGTTTTTAAAATCATCCTCCATCCCTGGATGCGTTTCAGCCACCCTTGACAAATTGTAATGATACTGCACCGTCCATCTCGCGTAATTTTGGTGGTTGCAAACGAAGAACAAGTTGGTTATTTTCGGTAGTATGAACTTGAATAGTTCGAAGTCTCTAACGCGAATACTTCGATTCAGATATTTCAAAATGGAGAATTTGCAATCCTAAGGCCATTATGGGATGTAGTCTATTGCATCTATTAAAATGTTTACCTTCCAAGCTTCCATAAAGCTCGATACTGATCCACTTGCAAGAAGTTCGCTCTCCATCATAATTGATGATAATCCACAATCATCGATAATTTTCCCTATTGCTTTGAAATAAGAGAGCATGATATGAAAAGCGCCCAAATGTATAAATAATTTAGAAAATTTTAATTTCCCTTCGTGTTTTTCATTAGCTTGTAGCTTTAGTGCAATTTTTGCAATTGCTAAATCATATGTCAGTTGCATATATGGTTGATTTAATTCTTCCAGAATTGTCATACTTTGTTCCATCGTGGCTAAAACTACTGGAATTGCGGTTGGTGATGAATTAGTTGAAGTTAAATAGGAAATACATTGCTGTGGCCTGTCGTCTTTTACTATCATACTATTAAACCCTACCCACATAGGGATATTTGGCAAACCTTGAGCATGACTTAACATCCAAACAGCATCAATTCGCTTATAAAGATTCATATTCACAATTATATTGTTGTCTTCATTTTCTTCTTCATGAATTTCTGGTTGAAAGCCATTAGTCATCCTAGCTTTTTTTGTGTAAAAAGGCAATTCTATATCGATAGCTTCAAACGACCTTCTTCGACGTCTATTTGTGAAAGTTTGTGGTGACTCTTCATCATCTTCCAGGTTATTAGGTTTGATATTTTGATAGATTATGCCCACGGTGTCATGGAGGGTATCTTTACCACTTTTTATATCAACAAACCTGTCAAAGTTATCATACGCAATACCTACGGACAGGTTTTCGGTTTTGTTGATAACTTCAGGACATAATCCAGTTCGAGAAGTTGAAGTATACCTGGCTTCTGTTTCTAATTCCTCAACTGAATTGTAGCTGATACAATGGCCATACCGATTTACAATGTCTACAACTTTCCGACTGCTTGTCAAACTGTTTAGTGTCATTCCTAAGCAAATATGTTTTGAAGTTTTAATATTACCATTATGAACCGTATATATCAAATCTTCAGGCAAAGAATAACATGCCGCTTAAAACTATCACAATTTCGATGCTTACGAGCATAACCTCCTATAACAGAAGCTACAAAATTTGATACAGTTGGCGGTACTGTACATTTACCTTCTATCAATCGTTTACTATTAAAGCTCTCAGGTAATTTTCATTTATTTATAGCCATTATTTCATTACGCAAAATAGATGCTGCAGCTTGTAAAATATCTTGATCTTTTAAGTGAGTAAATAGTGAATCATCAATAGTAGTAATTCCTTTAGGTGCAACTACTTTTTTATGATTTGATTGCAAAATATTAATTTTATCAGCAAATTTATCACGGATTTTTTCTTCCAAATAATGTCCTGTCAACGCAACCTTGGCCGTTTCCTCATTACTCAACTCCCCGAATGAATCAATATATTGTTTATGTAAATAGGAAACAAAGTAACAACGCCCTCGTTTAATAATGTTCTCTTCTATTAGATTACATATTTCCTCAAAAATTATTTGATGGTTTTCTCGAGAAGCGTGCCACGATGAGCGCACTGTTTTTTGTATGCATGAGGATTTTTTGTTTCGAAAATCATTTCGACAAGTATTGTGATAAAAAACTTTGTCAGTATTAATATTTTTCAGCTTTTCTAATGTTTCATTGTACAAATCTGTATCAGTCTTGAGATCTTCTAAAATACTTGTTGTGAATTTTTCTTTATCAGAAGTGTGCAAAGACACTATTTTTGAACGAAATTTTTTATTTTTTTTTGTCGCAAAAAAAGCATACCTTACCCAAGTTTACTGAGTCAACATCTTCAGAAGGTGGAATATCAGTTATTGAACTTGTTGGTTCTGAAAGTACATCAACCTCTTCTTCCAACAGTGCATTTAGTTTAGGATTTTCATCTTCTAAATTTTCACTTACAATACATATGTTTTCTACAGTCGAATCTTGCACTGAAGTATCAGTAATTATTGAGCTGTTTGCAGATGTTGATGGCTCCTCATTTGATGAACATTCTGATAAAACGCTATTTTGAGGTGCTGATGAAGATAAATGTTTAATTGTTTCAAAATAATTTTTTTTAATGCCGTAAATGATCTGTAGCAAGTACTATGATATCCTGCTTCATAAATATCACTAGTTAAAACTTTGTCTTGATATTTAAGTTTATTAAGTTTTCGTAACCGCAAAATGAATCGACATTTTTTAATTGTTTCCTCGGAAAATAAATGTACTTTATCATCTTTTCCTTTGGCACAAAAAGCACACTTCAATTTCGACAACATACTTGTGATTCACGAAAAAAATAATTAAAGTCATAAAAATCAAATTAAACTTTACAACATTATATATTTCATTACGCTCACTGAATTAGATGCTTCTTTGCTAACGTTCTAAAATAAACTAAAAACATTTGACAAAATAACCGTTACGCCGTAGAAAAAAATGTAACATGAGAGTGAATGCGATAGTAGTAGTACATCATGGGGAATAGAGAGAGAATGCGAAACACGATACTCTTGCAATATATGCCTCATATACACACTGATGCTCGAGTGTGTTCGTACCCTGTAAGTAATATTTTCTCGTCTGCCGGAATATTACAACCGGAGAAAACGTCTACCATTTCAAAAATAAGTTGATAATACTATTACCAATAACATATTTAAGAATCAAATTTGGTGAATTACATTTGAAATTTTTTTTTTTCAAAAACGTCTGCCACAAGGTTAAAACCAGCCAAATCGTCTGCCAATGTTTTTTTTGGTCGCAATAATTATATTCTTGAATATGTCCAAACGGCAGCTTTGTTAAAATACTTCCGAACTTGGTCTGATTTTTATACCTGTCTTACCTGAGTGACGCCGTAGCTACCTTCGCTGGGCTTAGTGACTCCCCATCTCATCTATGGTAGGTATAGGAGAGTCTTTGAGCAAAATATCATCTTTGGTAAAAAACTTATAGTCTGCCTGCCACTGGCTCTTGGACTATTAATATGTACATTACATATTTAATGAAAGTACTGTAACCGACATTAATTGCAGCTTTATTTAGTTAAGAATATGTTTGAGAAAATTCACAATGTTTGATTTGCTGTTCATCTTCCTCTTCTTTGATCTAGAAAAGTTTATTGCAATATTAAAAATGCCCGTTGAAGTGTCTCCAAAGCCTGCGATAATTCAACCGGATACTCGATGTTGAACACGAAATAACTCGCAATGATGACATATACAGCACGATTAATAGAGCGGCAGTCGGTATTTATCATTTCCTTTTCAATATAAAAATAAAAAGTATTTTCCAATTGTTCATCGTGAAAATCTGAGAATACAAAAACATACTCAGTTGCTGAAATATTTTGATCAATTAACGTTGTTATTACCTACGATACCGAACCATGGTGTGGACATTGGCGCTTCCATTTCATTTTGTGTAGTGCCGACCATATACATGTAAGAAGAAAATATAATATTAAAAACTTTAAATTTATATAGATGTTTAAGAAACAACATGAACTAAGAACTTACCGGAAATATCTTAAACATAAAATCTAAATTTCCGTTGAAATGTTTTGCTATGGTATTCATAATTTTTAAATCTTCGTATTCTTCAGCAGTGACTATCTCTTCAAATTTTTTTGATCGGCGCGCAAAATTCATTATTTTCGGTGTTTATTCCCCCCCATTTATCAAAATATATGGCGATGCCTTTAGTTCCATTGAAACTTTCTCTGCGCTGAAAATGTGCTCCGAAATGTTGCCATTATTTCATCGTTCATTTGTACGTAGTTAAATTGCTGTTCAAGCCAAAAGCGTTTCTCTTCATACTCTTCCTCTGAAAATTCGCCATTTTTTTTTTGTTTTCGTAGAAGTTTGGAATACCTTGAGATACTGTAAGTTTCTTTTTGATTGCTGATAAGTACCGGTATTTAATAACTTATTTAAATAGTTGTTGTGGTTTACTAGTTTAGCAGCTAAAGAAACAGCTTAGGTGCAAATGAAATGACCCTCGCTATCGACCACTCCTACACTTTTTTGGAAATGCACCTAAAAGCTGAGATGCAATTTTTCCTGAAAGTGAATATTAGGTCTTGTGTGTGTATGTCTAGTAGATGATTTGTAGTGGTCGTCATATTAGCGCGACCCTCAACAGACCAGTTACCGGTTTTAAAGTAAAACCGTATACTAAAATTTTTGTTGGTGGATTTTCAATGGCCAATGACAGGCCATCGTAGAGATGTCTCCCTGAAAGTGAATATTAGGTCTTGTGTGTGTATGTCTAGTAGATGACTTGTAGTGGTCGTCATATTAGCGCGACCCTCAACAGACCAGTTACAGATTTTACAATTTTAACAAAAATGTTAGTATACGGTTTTACTTTAAAATCTGTAACTGGTCTGTTGAGGGTTCCGCTATTATGATGACCACTACAAGTCATTTACTAGACATATACACACAAGACCTAATATTCACTTTCAGGGAGGCATCTCTACGATGGCCTGTCATTGGCCATTGAAAATCCACCAACAAAAATTTTAGTATACGGTTTTACTTTAAAACCGGTAACTGGTCTGTTTAGGGTCGCGCTAATATGATGACCACCACAAATCATGTACTAAACATAAACACACATCACTTTATGTTCATTTTGACGTAAACATCTCCACGATGGCCTGTTAGTGACCATCGAATTGAACCTACAGTTTTTAAGGAGGGTTTTTTATAATATTCTTACAAAATCATTATTTTATAATTTTTGTTTGATTACGTACTAAGGGGAGTTGGTTGCATAAGGGTGGAAATATAATTTATTTGTACAGTTACTACAAATAATTTTACATCGGGAGTTTATTTTTGTACCTTAAATATATTTGGTGTATTAGCTGTTGTTAGGTTCTATTGTTACCAATACATACGAAGTTTACATTTGTGTCAACGTTTTTTGTCATATACTTCATAGTAGTTATTTGGCCTGGGGTACATATTCACTCCTTGTGGCCGCTAAGGGTTAAAAACAAAATAATAATTCGAATTTTAAATTAATATTTAAATTTTTTATTTGCCGCTTCACTATTAAAATGTTATTTTTCAAATGACAACTAAATATTAAATACGTTCACAATTTTGTTTAAATTTTGGGTTACTTTGTTTGAATTTATTATTAAATCATTAAAATTATAAAGTTACATTCCAATTCATGCGATTTCAACGAATTATTGCAATTTGATGAAAATTTACTGGAACTATTTGAAACCTGTTTTGTTTGTTTTATGGTACAGCCTTAGCCTTCTTTAAAATTACGAAAAAATTTAATTTTACAGTAAAAAGAGATTAGTGGTAAAGTTGAGTAAGGTAATTTTACTGTAAAAATTGAAATATGGTTGAAAACATATTATGTTATACTTATTTGTAATATTTTTCCTGTTTTTTTTTTCTTTCAATAGCTGTGTTTTTTTATAAGTCTCGATAGATCTATTCAGATATTTGCAAAAATAAAAGATGGGAAATTGTAGCTACTCCTATCATCCACTTAAAAATACTGGCACTCGCAGCACTAAGAATTGTGTTTATTTTGACAACGCTACGCCATGTTGTTTTCATTATATTTTGTTATTCCAAAAGTATAAATACATGAGGAAAAGTGCGAATACATTTTATCCATATATAAAAATGAGACGGACACACTAAAACTTTTTTTTTCTTTCAAAATGCTACTATGATCTTTTAAATGTTGAGCAACTTTTACGAAAAATGGTAAACAGGTTCATTTTTCGATTTTTCAATTCTTTTTCGCTAAAAAAAGTTTTGGATTGCGGTAAGTAGTATTAAATAACACATTTTTAATATGCATCTTCATAATGGAAGGAAATAATAATAAAATTAATACTTTTATCGTACATATTGGCCCGATTGTATGAACGCGGATAGAAGATTAATCGGCGGATTAATCGTCGATTGGATTGTATGAACGACGATTAATCGGTGGATTCATCTGCGGATTCTTTTTTATCCTCTGTTTCTATCTTCTGTTTTTGTTGTCTAAATCAGAGGATAGATATTTTTGTTGTTGTTTTTTTGAATTTTCGAAACTTTGTGTTATTTGATAAAATTTTAAGCCGGCTACTTAGTTATTGTTATAATAAAGAAGAAAATAAAACAATACAATAAAATGAATTGCCGAAAAAGAAAAATGAGTAATGAAGGAATTGAATTCTTATTTTCTATTATACATAGTAACCTGTAAAAAAAACTGATGCGGTTTTCTATATACACAGAAAAATAAAAACCTTATAAATAATAATAAAAGATTCAATTATTTTATATTATATTAAATACATAAATTTCTATTTTATTCTTAAAAATAAATAAATATGCACACAATAATATAAAATCAAAAAAAAGTATAAACAAAATAGACATAAACGTCAAAGGAAAAGGGTTGCCAGTCAATAAAAAACTGCTATAAAACTGCAATAAACAAAGGATACATAAATAATCTATCCTTGTTTATACAATCGATGAAAAAAATAATCCGTGATTGGAGATTAATCTATACTCTCGGATTTTTTTTAATCTATTCTCATCCATACAATCCACCCATTATGTCTTTTAAAATAGAGCAACAGATTAAATGTAAATCAGCTACTAGTTTCCTATTGTATGATAGATGTACTAAAAATTGACCTAGGTATGCGTCCATGCTAAAATACAAATTTTTAATTTGTGTCTTTACTCATAAAAGGGAAAATCTGTAGTCTCGATAGCATATCTGGATAAAAAGCAAGATTTTCATGTACAATTAATAAGTTATGTAATTCAAGGAAATGAATTAAAAACGATAAACTGTTGAATAAAATGTTATTCTTGATTAAAATAAACTGAATCAATTGCAGTTTAACCACAAAAATAGAGAACATCTGGATGCGATCTATCGAGACTTATAAAAAAACACGGCTAATTTTCGTGTATTAATACCCAACATATTTAATTTTACTACACACCCGAGCAACTGAATCGACTAAAACCTTGAGCGCTCACATAAGGGCGATTTTTGTTAGAACGGTCAAACCGATTTTCATAAGACATTATTTTTTTGAAAGCCTGATATTTTTGCTTTAAAATGACACTGTTTTTATGAAAATTGGTATAGTATTTTTTTTTGTAATGAATTTTGAATGTAAACGCAACCAAAATTGATGATTAAGCAAAAAATATTGGGGGTGTTTAAAATTAAATTACAACAAAAAACTCAAGCAAAACAAAAATAATTGTATTGGTTAATAATAAGTATGGCTCCCTTGCGTCTACAACGGTTCGCATGCGGTTCCCCATTGACCTTATTAAGGTTTTGACAAATACTTGGGGGATCGCACCCCACTCCTCCTCTAACGCAATCTTCAGGTCACTGATGTTAGATGGTACCGGATTTCTAGCTCGGACCCTCCGTTTCAGTTCGTCCCATAAATGCTCAATTGGATTCATGTCTGGACTGAGTGCTGGCCACCTCATCGTCTCGAGTCCGACCTCATCCAAGAACTATCGAGTGGTTCGAGCTGTGTGACACCGGGCATTGTCATGTATCAATATGAAATCTTCCCCTATATATCCTGCATGATCCAAGAGAATGCCCTCGATATATCGTTCAGCGGTCAGACCCTCTTCACGGCCTCCACCAGATACGAAAACAAGATCTGCTTTTCCCTCAAACGATATGCCAGCCCACACCATACACGAACCGCCGCCGTATGAGACTGCTTCAGCAAAACAGCACTGCGAAAATCGCTCTCCTGGACGCCGGTAGACCCGGTCTCTCATATCACTACCATGGAGACATATTCTGCACTCGTTAGTAAATAGAACGGACGTCCATTGCTCGATTATCTAATTGATGTGTTCGCGAGCAAATTCGAGTCGCTGTTTGCGGTGGCGTATTGTCAATTTTGGGCCTCTAGCGGGCAGTCTTGGAGTGAGGTTAGCTTCCTTTAAGCGTCTTCTTACTGTCCATTGACTAACAGCTACATCTCGAACTTGTCTTAGCTCCTGCTGCACATCGACGCCCGTGAGATGGCGATTTCGCAATGAAGTTAGGACGATAAATCGGTCGTCCCTCTCTGATGTACACCGAAACCGGCTGGTTTGTGTTCTTCGATTGAAGGTACGAGTTTCCTAAAACCTTCTGAATACTCTTGAAACAGCAGATTGGCTCATGTTAAGCTGACGAGCGACTTCTTGTGGATTGCGTACTTCTTGCAATAATGCAACAACTTGTGCAGATTTTTCTGGAGTGGTATCCATGATTTTAAGGAAACAATCAATTAAACTGGTAGAGATTTGTTCAGGTCAACGTCAGACTCATAAGTGACGACAAATATCGGTCAACGTGGCATTATACAGGAGATTGCATCACGCCAATTGTTTTCACCGAAACATCGCATTTTGCTAAGACTGCTTTAATTTGAAAAGTACTGTATGGATTTTAATGATAAAGGTATCCTTGAAAAGATAAAATACTAGGCTGTCAAAAGAAGGTTGTTTTTCGAAAATCGATCCAGCCATTTTAAAAAAATATGCGTTTTGATGGTCTAGTCGATTCAGTTGCTCGTGAGTGTATAAAAAATATAAAAAATATTGATGGACGGCATAGGTTTAAAATATTCAGGAAAACAACACAAACAAACCACACAATACACAACACTTCATATCATCCTTTCCAACATAAATTATCAGCATACAGCCACATGATACATAGACTCAATAGTATTCCCATTCACAACACCGATTACACAGAAGAATTCAACATGATCATCAACATTGCCGAAACGAACGGGTTCAATCCAAACATAATTCACCGATTAAACAATAAAATTAAAACCAAGATGGAACTACAAAATTTATCCACTTTCCGTATTGATGTACCAGAAAACAAACGATACATTACAATAGATTACAATGAACACATCAGCAATATATTACACAAAATATTAAAAAATCATGGTTACAATATCGCGTACAAAACAAATAATAAAATACAACACAAATTGAGAGCGAAACAACAAAACAAAATTGACAGCGGCATATACAAATTAAAATGTAATGATTGTCCAAAGTATTACATTGGGCAAACAGGGCGTACATTCAAACAACGTTTCAGCGAACATATACATGGAGCCAACAACACCCACAAAACCACAAAATGTAATTCAAATTTTGCGCAACATTTGTTGACCGAAAAGCACACATGCACGGATTTTGAAACAAATCTACACATTCTCCACAAACTTCGTAAAGGTGACAAATTGGACAGGATGGAGGAGTACGAAATATACAGACGTCGAAATGATCCACTCATGCTAAACGGGAAAATTAATTCGAGAACGAATAAAATTTTTGATTTAATCATCCGAAACAAGGTGTCGCGTATGTAAAAAGCGGAAATAAACACAATAATCACCATCAAATAAAAAATTTCTTCATTACATTACGAAAGAACTGAAGAAGGACGAAGGTCCGAAACCGGTCTTAAAATCGAAAAAATATATACATATCACTATAAGAAAGTTGTAAACTAACTTATTTTAATTTCTTTATTTATTTAATTTTTGTAAATATTCATTAAAATAAAGTTTCATTTTAAATTGTTGTTAACAAAAAAATGTTTGTGTTTTTCATATACATTATAAAAGAAGTATGGGAAATCGATTCGGATTTTTGGATGATTTCACATAATTATTTAAGGTGGCAGCAAACAAGTCAATAAGTATGAAGTAGGTATAACCGTCGGAAAGGGTCTAAGGGGGATGGTAGTAAGAAAATGAGAATTCTTTCCCTGTTTTATGTAGTTTTTCCTTGTGTATGTCAGTGGCCTATTCTGGTTATTCCCTGGGAATTGGGAATTGACCTATTTTGACAGTATTCTAGAAGTTGGGAATTTTTTTTTCAAAAAGTGTAGGCGAAAATAATTCCATTTTATGTAAGTTTTGAGGTTTATTTCTCCCTAAATTTTTTTGACGTAGGACTACGTCTTTGTTTTCATTATATATGAGCGGTACACCAAAATTTCCATGTGATGATGCGCGTCACGGAAATGACGTATTTATGAGATTTATTTTATTTAAGCAGTGTCTCTGGATAAATATAAATGTAATGTTTTAAAAACTGTCAAAATCAAACCAAGTTAAATAAAAATTTGTAGATTGAAAAAAATTTAAAACAACAAATTATTATTATGTATTTTAATTTCAATTCTTATTAAAAAGTGATGAACTTGATCAAACATCCCGCACGCCATATTGATTTAAAGCTATAAAATTAAAATAAAAAAGTTCAAAAAATTGTTATTTTCATTATGTAAAATGAAACGTCAATATTTAAAAATAAATTATATCTAGTAAGCTTTTACTAATAGCAAGACATTTCCATTTGAGTAAGATTGACATTTCTGTGACGTTTTATTGTTTTTTTGTGACATTTTAATCATGATAAACCAATTTAAGAGGTATGATCAAGCGCATGTATTGCTATCTCTTTCAATAAAAATTACGTCATTCGGTGCTTCATTCGGAACTGTACTTTTTTTGATAAACGCTAGTTCATAGCAAACAAAAACAAATCGAATTGTTTTGCGGCGATAGTTTTTGTGAAAATTTTAATAAAAGTAAAAATTTTAATAAAAACAATGAGATGCGCAAGAAAAGACGAATTTGAAACAGCTGTCAGTCATACCTTTCAATTGGCTTATCATGCATTTTAATGATTGAAATTTCAACGATATATTTGATCGATACATTATGTGTTGTGAATGCTTTATTAAAATCGTGTTTGCAGGTATTATTTCTGAGTAATAAATTCTCTTGGTATAAGGTCGTACATAAACCTTAATAGCAATTTATTATGAAACGCCATTAGGATGCAGCAAGTTTTGGAATGAAATGGTATGTAACAAGGAGGTGGGATTCGGTGACGATAATTAACGTTAATTCTGATTTTGCATTCTCGAATAGTCCACAGTGATGCCAAGCACTAAGTGAAGAATCATATCTGTTCATTCTGACGTGGCTCACATAATATTGTGAAATGGCACAAATTTTCAGAAAACAAATATTGAACATTGTGGATGCTCTCTAGACGAAGTAATTTAAATTCTTAAGGATTTACAACAGTATACGTGAGATATATAACTGGATCTAATTGTTAAAGGTCGAAGATAAAAACATGTGTCAGTTCTAAGTAATCTAACGGGAACCTCTTGAACTGTCAAATTCAAAAAATTATAATAACTAGGTATTCTAAGTTGTAGTACTCTGTACGAACCTTTTTTTATCGGCAACCAAGCCCTTTTAAGGTGTTAAAACCACCCCTTAATTTAATCCAGTAAATTAGGTTATAAGGGTTGCATTTCTATTTTTTACCGGATGAACTTATCTTTTTTTTCCTAAATTAAGGGGTGGTGTTAACGCCCAAATAGTGTCTGGTTGCCGATAACAAAATGGTTTCGTTATTGTCTCGCAGGAGACTACAACTTAAGACTAGAATAGTTTTTAAAATTTTTTGAATTTGATAGTAATCTTCTCTTGTAAGATTATTGTGAGTCCGTTATTTGGTGGCATGAGAGTAGAAGATTTATATTGCCGTGTCCAATTGTGATATTGGGGAAGAGGTCTTCAAATTTAAGAAAATGCCTGCCCAAAATAACAGAAAATGTTTGTAAACTATAAATGGTTGGTTTGGTGATCTTTAACGGATGCTTTGTGGGAAAAGTGTTGCCAGAGGAGCCGGATAGCCCTAATTTTTTTATTTTATTTTAAATTCATTGTGACATAACGAATTGAGAAATACATATATAATTTAGTATTGTATAAACAATTAATATATAAAATAATAAAAAATATATAACAGCGGGTCATCAATGTTTAGGCTGATACAGCCTAATGCATAAAGATGGCAGCATTGGACAATTAAAGATTTTTTTTTCATTTGTAATTTCTAAATTTTGGTTTCACTTAAACTGTACAAATAAAGTTTTCTCAATTATACGTAGTCCTACGTTAATAGGTCGTGTCTCGCATACAAGCTCGCCGTTTTTTATTTTGGGTATTAGAAGAAACTGGTTGTTTTGTGTATTTTCATTATTTTTTTTTAGAACGTAGTATCGGTAAAGTTTTTAATGTATAAAATAATTTTTTTAAATAATGGCGGCTGTAAAATTTGAAATAGTGTTTTCCCCTTTGGAAATTATTCCCAATTACGCCAGAATACACTTTTGGGATTCACTGAGTCACTAAAGGCTTCACTGAGTCACTAAAGGTGGCACCAATTGACATACAATCACACTACACATTACATCACACATTTTATACGTTTATTACTGAATTTAAGCCAAAGCTCAAATTAACTTGAGCTAAATTAAATAAAAATAAAAATTAAACCAAAATAAAATAAACTAAATTAATTTATGGAGCAAGATAAAAACACGTCTTGATCCATCGAGCATCGACATCTAACCTCAACTAATTCACTTATACGAGTATACTACTAACAAAAAATGAGTAACTATCGATAATATAGGTGTCTGAGACCGGGTCGATTTTTTAATACTAATAAACCTTTCCTAATTAATCAAGTATTTCATTTAGTTTAAGTGGAATTGGATAAGGTGCTTTATTAAGGGAAGGAAGAGGTGATTGTGGTTATCTCAGTCAACATTGGGTTTTCCGCAGGCGAAGATATTGGGTGCTTTCTGTTTACTGAGATGTTTAAATTTAGATTTACATTTTTTCGTGAGTTTCGGTTGCAGTACTTACATATACATAAACCGGGTGATTTTTTTAACCTGATACACCCAAATACCTCGGAAAATAAGCACTCTACGAAAAAAATGGTGAAGCTCAAAATTTAATTATTCCGCGGGGGAAATACATTAGAGTTAAAATAAGTACCCCTTCCCCTCCTTGTAGGTGGGGTGGGGAGTAACTTTGAAACTAAAACAGGAACCCCTATTTTTATTGCAGATTCGGATTTGACTGAAACGTTTTTTTCGATTCATTATAGATGGCGCTGTAATTGACGATATTCAATTTAAAAAAAAAAATGGGAAAAAATTACAAGGAGGGGAAGGGGTACTAATTTTAACTCTGATGTATTTCCCCCGCGGAATAATTAAATTTTGAGCTTCACCATTTTTTTGTAGAGTGTTTATTTTCCGTGATATTTGAGTGTATCAGGATAAAAAAATCACACGGTATATGTAGTACATGATTTATTTAGTATAGTTATAAAATAATTTGGAATTTTGATTAGTTTTCAGATTTAATATATCTTCTTGGTTTTGTTAAGAGGTTAATTATTGTATTCATTTTTGGTTTAATTTATAAATTGATCTTCAATTTATAATGCTGCGTACACTACAGATGTTATTTTGACGTTGTTTTGTTTTGTGGTACATAATTAGATATTTAGTGAATAATTAAGATTGAAAAAAGTTTTCTAGGAGCCTACAGTACGAACAGTTTAATAATTATTTTAATTTTTGGAAGTATCTCCAATTAATTTTTAAAGTTGTTTTTAGGATACCAAGGATTGAAAGCTGGTTTAATTTTAATTTACTAAATACAAAGGTTTATAAACAAAAAGAATCATGTTGTGCTAAGCATGCGCCATACTTTTATCTATTGAACATTAGGTTCAATACTTACAAGTTTATGTAAAAATGTGTATAGGTGGCCCCGGCGTTAAAAATTCAACAATTACCGGGATATCCTGCTTGTTGATGGGATACATAAGTTGACATTTGAAAGGTTAACGGAATAACTTTCCTGCTTCAAAATCTCCGCAAGATTTTATAGAACAAAGCACACAATCATCCTTTAATTGATACAAAATAATTGTTTTACACAATTCAATGTAATTTGCATTGATATAAAATTCAAGAGCTTAAAAAAGTAAAATCGTCCAACCGTATTATTGAATAACTTCACAGATTTTCCTCGATGGAATAACATTTTCATTTTTTTATTTATTTTATCCGTTTTCCAATTCACCTATATAATCATTTGTCTACCTGAAAAAATAACATCCTTTGTTTTTATCCCATCCCATATAAGATTTTCTTACTATAAATACTTTAAATTCTAAAACACCAGCAATGGAATATAAAAATATGAAAATTGCAAAGCTAGACATTTGTGCATCGACCGGATTTTCAATAAGCTCATGGGATGATTTTTAAATTGAATATTATGAAAATTATTTTATTGTTCCCACAAGGGCCATCTCCTATAATAAAGCTAACCCTGATCAAAGGTTAAAATATGAAAATTATTCAAATTTATATCGAAAATCCTATAAAAATATTTTCATTTTCAATTCATTTCGCATTTTTTTTCTACATCCGATATTTTATTCTGTGTACTCTACCTCTGTCTTGTCTATCTCTTCAATTGAATTGTATAAAGTGTAAAAAAGCTTAGACATGACAAATTGTACAATACAAAAATGAAATCTATAATTGATTGCACAAGAAAATGTTTAACTAATCAATTTAGATACAGAATGGAGAAAATTATTTCTGTATTAAGTTCCTGTGTAGCACAACACCAATTATCGCATGTATTTGTGCTGTTCGGTATACTAAAAACGTAACTTTTAAATACTTTTAAAACTTTATTAAGTAGCAAATAATGGAAAAGTGAGGGAAGGAGAAAAAAACGTTGTTTTTGCCGGACTTACCTTAACTTTTTTCGACGTGAGTTGTTAAATAAGTTGTTAGTTTTCTATGTTAAAATGGTATGTATTAGACAAAGCACAACCGAACCATAGTAATTAGTATTCATGTAAGGATAAAATTTAATTCTCTGGTAGTTATACTGCAGTCTGTATATTTGTATATACCCGTACATAACGATTTGTCTAATGATATTGTAATATTATATAGCTTAACGGTAATTACGTTCGAAAACTCCTCTTTTTATTGTTCTGGAGTGTATGAAGAGCTTCTTGTAAAAGCTTTACATTAAATGAATCAATTTCCAAATATACATAAATAAATTAAACATAATTAAATCAAACTTTTTGATTCTCTCCCTTTTTAATTCATTTTCCAAAACTTTTCTTTTTTAATTTTTGTTTTATATATAAAAAAACAGCTTTTGATTTTCCTTGTTACATACATACAAACATTCGTACAATATCATTGAATGAACGAATGAAAGCTTTACGTTTATCGTTTTAGTTTTATTTGCTCTCGATGTCTGATGTTATTCTTGTTGTTGTTATAAAATTTAATTTATTTCAATTGAATTTTCTGTGATTTGATTTTTTTGTGTTCAATTTTTTTTTTCTTCGATTCACATATGATTTTCATGACAGAATATAAGTTCTTGTGTGCGATGACAAAGTATTTGAAGAGAGTGCACACAAAACGTAAAACTTTTAGATAAATAAAATTATAAAAAGAAATGTAATGAATAATGATAATGGAAGTAATAAGAATAATAGAATGTACAAGTTTATTTTTAAATTTGGCAGTTGATTTTTTTTTTTTGTAGGATCTTTCAGAAAGAAAATTTTTACTTTGATGAAGTTTGGTTCTTTCTTGTTAGTACATAAGAAATTGTTTTTATTTTTGTCGACGACATTCATACAAAAAATATCCTTGGTATCTTGATTTCCGGGAAATTTGAAATCCTTTTGCAATTGTTATGTAATTGAATCGAATATTTTAACCAGATTCTTGAAAAATTGTTGTCAAGATGTCAAAATTATTCAAATGTATCATTCATTGAATTATGGATAAACGCTTTTCAGATTATACTTGACAAACGGAATTTGGTTTCACTCGTTTCATCCTTCTGTAAACTCTTACATTTTGGGGCCATCAAATTCTGTCTAAACAAATTTATAGATAAAATATTAGTATTATAGGACATTGATAAAGTTAGCCGCAGTACACACCCAAATACTTATGCCTTCTGTATGATAGCGCCGGACATGAGCATAGGAAATGTTCCAAAGTCTCCTCCTCCTCTTCGTCCATGCAACTTCTACAAAAGTCATTCGTCTGTATCCCCAGCCTTCTCGCATGCTCCCCAAAAAGGCAGTGACCTGTCATTATCCCTACGACCCATCCTATTTCTTGTCTTCCCAGGGATATTAGTACCTTGGAGCGCCGCAAGTCCAGTTTTGGCCAAACTTGCTTTGCTACCCTGCACGTGAGAGTGTTGATCCACCTCTCATTTGTCAAGGCGATTGCCTTTTTACTGAGCGCCCATTTTAGCACTGCCATAGGCCTCCCCAGACCTACCATTTCCGGCTGCATCTGGAGAGTCGTACCGTACCTAGCTAGTTCGTCCGCCCTGCAGTTCCCCGTGACGTCCGAGTGACCCGGGACCCAGATTATCTGGATGCTGAAATACTCGCTCATCTCGTTAAGAGATGATCGGCAATCCAGCGCTGCCCGCGACTTTAGACAAACTGCCCCAAGTGACTTGATCGCTGCCTGACTGTCCACATAAATTGCGATATCCCTCCCGGATACCACATTATGCTTCAACCATGTCATGACTTGCCCGATCGCCACCACTTCAGCCTGGTACACGCTGCAGTAGTCAGGGAGACGAACAGAAATATTAACATTAAGTTTATCACAGAAGACTCCGGCTCCTACCTAATCGTCTAGCCTCGAGCCGTCCGTGAAAAATTGCACTGCCTCGTTTTCCAAGATTGATCTGTTTCTCCAGGATTCCCTTGAGGGAAAGATGGTACGGAAACCCTTATCGAAGCGCAACGTTGGTGTAATATAATCCAGATTCGCCAGTTCTTCGCCAGTGAATCTACCTATCGTCGAGTGTCCCACCTGAAGACACTTCCACTGATAGACAGCCAAGAGTCTCGTAGCCACGTTGGCTGCCATCTGTTTACCATGAAGGTCGATTGGAATAAGGTGGAACATAACCTCTAAAGCGCGTGTAGGTGTTGTCCTAAGCGCCCCGCTTATAAGCATACAGGCCGTTCTTTGCACCTTCTCCATCATACCTCTATATGTTACCTTATCTAGAGCTGGCCACCAAACACCCACCCCGTACATTAGCACAGGTCTTACCACGGCGGTATAGAGCCAGTATACCAGCTCCGGTTTCAAGCCCCATCTCTTACCTATAGCGTTCCTACACGAGTATAAGGCTACAATAGCCTTATTCACCCTTTCCAAAGTGTTAGGCTTCCAGCTGAGCTTACTATCAAAGATTATGCCCAGAAATCTCGCTCGGTCAGCAAAAACTAGTCCGCTGCCGTTTATGATAGGAGGGCTAACCACCGGAATTTTATATTTCCTAGTAAATAGTACCAGCTCTGTTTTGGAAGGGTTAATCCCCAATCCACACTTGCTGGCCCATTTCGTAACAATCCGGAGTGCATTCTGCATAACATCCCTAATCGTATCTAGATATTTGCCTGAGACAGCTATCGCTACATCATCAGCATATGCTACAACCCCTATCCCCTCTCTCTCTAGTTCCAGCAGCAATCCATTAATCACTGCACTCCAGAGAATGGGGGACATTACACCTCCTTGTGGGGTTCCTCTAACGACCCGTTTTCTAATCTTGGACTCTCCCAGCTCCGAGGTAATAGTCCTGCTTACCAGCATCTGATTTATTAACCTACTTATAGAGCAGTCCACCTTCAAAAAAGACAATCCTTCCATGATCGCCTCCGTTTTTACATTATTAAAAGCACCCTCAATATCGAGAAATGCTACCATGCAAAACTCTTGCAAGTAAATTGATTTCTCAATTGTGCGTACTAGATCGTGCAGAGCTGTGTCCACCGACTTTCCCTTACAGTACGCATGCTGCGACATTGTCCAATTCCTGGGTTCAATTCTTGATCGAATAAACACATCTATCAACCTTTCCAGGGTTTTCAGCAGAAAGGATGATAGAGTTATAGGCCTCAAGTCCTTTGGACGAGCATGTGAGCTCTTTCCCGATTTCGAGATAAAGACTACTTTGACCTCTGTCCAATTCCTAGGAATATAGACTAGTTTTAAACATCCCCTGAAGATAACCTCTAGCCAGGGGATGATGGCTGCCGAGTTCTTTTGAATCTCTGCTGGTATAATCCGATCCGGGCCCGCCGACTTATAAGGCTTAAAACCCTGCAGCGCCCACCTGATCCGCTCTCTATCCAATATGCCCTCCATAACTATTGGAGGTGTTCCTCGATGAGCTCCAGGCTCCATCGAGTCATCAAAGCTTCCCGGAAAGTGGGTATCGATGAGAAGCTCCAACGATTCCGCACTTGAAGCTGTCCATGACCCGTCTGGTCTAATTAAGTAACTAGGACTAGTTGGGTTAGTAGATAGAATCTTCCTAAGGCGGGAAGTCTCAGAGACTTCTTCCATTCTACCACAGAAGAGTTTCCAAGATCCCCTCTGTGCCTTCCTCAATTCTTTTTTGTACTTTCTTAGGTCCTCCTTATAGGAGTCCCAGTCCCGTACATGCCTCGTGTTTTTTGCCTTGTTAAAGGCTGTCCTACACGCCTTCCGAAAGGTCTCCAACTCCATGGACCACCATGTCGGTTTCTGCCTGCCCCTTGGCTTTATCAGGGGGCAAGAAGCATTAAAGGAAAGATTGCATGCTTTTGTGACAACATCCACAATGCAATTCAATTCTTCCACTGTCTCCGGAAGTCTGGGGACCTCCGGCAATAGTTCCTCCAACACCTCCCCATATTTCTCCCAGTTTGTCCTTCTAGGATTCCTGAACGGCTTCTGGGTACCCGGGTGTATGTTAAGGTTATAAGTTATATATTGATGATCAGAGAATGTGTGCTCCTTCGCCACTCTCCATCCCCTAATCAACTGAAAAATAGTATCCGAGGCGAGGGTCACATCTAGAACCTCCTGCCGATTACTAACGATAAATATCGGTTCCGGACTGAAAGGTTAGTATTTAATAAGTAATCAAAAAGTAACTCACTCCTCTCATTAATATCAGTGCTCCTCCAAATTGTGTGATGCGCGTTTGCATCACATCCGAGTATCACACCAATCCTATTTCTCCTTGCTTCTCGGATCAGGTCCCCCAGATTATCCGGCGGGATCTCCTTCTCCCGATCCATATAAGCAGAGACCAGCCAAAACTTGTCTCTGCCAACCTCCATACTGATCGCAGTAACGTCACCACTACTGTATTGAGAAAGTAGAAAAAATTTTAAAGTATTTTTCACTAAAATGCAAGATCTTATCTTCCCAGAGTTACTTGAGTACAAAGTTGTATACCCTTTCACCTTAAGGCCACAGATCCTGTTTTTGTTAATCCAAGGTTCCTGGATTAACGCTAGCTCCTCTCCTGATCTAGTCAGTCTGAGAACGAGAGCCGCCGAAGCAGCCTTCGTATGGTGAAGATTAATCTGCACAATATTAATCACCATGCATTATCTCACTTACCTCTTCATGCATTCCCTGTTTCAGGCTAATGCTACCTTCCTCCGGGGGGCCGCTAGTATCCGCCGTGTCGCCCCCCATAATTAATGCTTCGCTGCCTTGAGAATCCCCAGCCTCTCTTCGTTCAGATTCCGACAGGGTGTCCCCATCGGATCCAAGCGAGAGAAGGCCGCCTCTCTCCAATAGCAGCTCCACGTCATCGTCTGTTATAACCCCATGCGCTTGCTCGACTGTCTGCCGCTGGGTCCGTCCGACGTCCACCTCCGGCCCGTCCTCCGAGCGCATGCCTACCTCATCTTTTTTAAAAACGTTGAGAGTGATCGACCCGAAACCGAAGCTGATCACCCCCTTTGTCTCTGCCAGGGGAGTAAGGGACTCCTTATTGAGCAGCATGATTGCCATTCTGAAGCCCCCTTTAGCCTCCTCCTCTTTGACAATCTTCCAATCTTTCGTTGGAAGATTTGGATTACTTGCCTGAATAATCTCAAGGATCTCTTCTGGCTTTTCTGGTTTGGTTGGTAACCAGACGCGGGCCCTTGGTCTACTCGGAATTTCTTCCTTTCGAACTGCCTCAAGCCTCGCGCCTTCCCATACCTCACCTACATCGGCTATTGCCTTTTTATAAAGATCCACCGATCTTTGATCCGAGCACGCAGTTAACTTTACGCGCCCTTGATGCCATCCCGCATCTCTACAGAACGGAGGGGTCCTGGATTTTCTCTCAGGACCTTGATGAAAATGGAGTTTAGTGCATTATACACTTCCCTCCACTTTCCTGCCGTGATACTCCCATCTTCTTGACTTCTGTCAATTACCGCTAGCACCAGTACGTTCTCCTTTACTATTTCACTGAACAATTTCGGTTTTTCCTTTGGATCTCCCGATATCGCTCTAGTGACGGTCTTGGCTCGTTTGCTGTCGCCCACTTCGAGCTCATCCTGGGACCTCTGCCTTTTAGGCACAAGGACCCTATCCGAGTTGTCGCGGCCGACAATCTCCCTCGCACAAGCCACAGATTGCTTCTGTTCTACTGTAAGTTGCCCTCAGGGGTTGCAGCCAGTTTATTCAGAATTTTATGCGCCGACCGTTTCTCCCTGTATCGTCGCTTTGCAGGAGGGATCCTTCCCGATCCCCCACTCTCTTGCCTGGCATTGGTATCGCTGACTCCTGGCTTTGGTGCCATGGTGCTACTTACCCTGCCACTGATGAGGTAGCTCCACCTTTAAGGAAAGAGCCACTTTCTTCCTTCATTGTTTCCGGTTTTTCAAGGGTACCGGCTCCCTTATTTTTATTTTTCAAATCATTCATAGTATTCCCACGAGTGTCGGAGAAATACTGGTCCACCTGCGCAGAGATCCGTATACGCAGGTAAGGCTAAATACAACTGGAGGTAGCCAGGTATCCAGAGGGCTCCGTTAACGACTAGGCTTTGTTAAATGGGCCCCCAGCCTAGCTGATCATCAGCACGGGTCGCATAACACCTTAATCCAGCCCATTGGCTCACCAAGCATCACATCCCAGCACCCCCGCCCCTATTCATCTTTCACTCAACCATTCACCCATCCATATATGGATATCCCAAACCAATAGGACCCATTCCATTCAAGGGGGTAACCCGTTTAAAGGGGCCCTCACTCACTACCTGGAGACCCCGGAAATGTGACGCTCAGTTTGCCTGTGGTTATTAGTTGATGGTTTTATGGCGCCATCAGTTCGCCATTTCATACCGGGTATCATAGGCACTCAGAATTTATTAAACTGAGGTTAACCACTCCCCAGTTTCCTGAGACTCTCCTCCCAGCAGGGCTGCGGTTGGGGGCGGCTTATTTAATTCACCGCTAACCTATCTATCGATAGGCCGTCCACTATCCACCACCTGTGACCCCCCCGATAGCTGCAGCATGCCCCGGGTCGGTTGAATGTAAGGCCAATATGAAATTTAGAAATTCAACCATTAAAGTGTATATCAAGAAAGTATTTCAATTATTGTTCCCAGCCAATAATTATCCCTAGACAAATTATCAGGGAAAATTTCATGTAGGGATCCTGGAAAAATTAAAAAAATTCATTTAAATGCACAAAGTCCATATACAACTTAAAAATGTATATAAATTCAATCCTTAAAGTATCATGTCTGGAGAGTGGTTCAATAAAAGTTTCATATGAGGAGCCCGTGAAAATTCGTTTGAATGAAAGGCCCGTATAACATTTAAAAATTTGTATAAAACCAACCATATTAAAGTGTCATGTCAGAAAAGTATTTCAATTTATTATAAACTTTTTTCGTAATTCTCATTCATATTGAAACTGAACTTGTATAATTCTTGATAATTTCGTTCTTCGTCAAAAATAATTATCTGGTTATGATCCGGAAAAAGCTCGTATTTCAAACAGAAATCGTATTTATGCGTTAAATAAAATAAAATTGAAATTTTTAGGAGTTTAATATGCGAATAATTCGCTAATAGTTTAACTATATGGTTGGTTGATAAGTGATCAAAAGTGTATTTAGCAGTTCAGTCGCTATAGCCGGATGAGATTGACTGAAAAAAAAATTAAATTTTTCGTAATTCTCATTCAGATCGAATCTGAACTTCTTGATAATTTCGTTCTTAGAAGTTACTTGGTATGTTAAATTCCTACTCAAAATTTATTCCAAATTTGTCACCAAACTTACATTCTTTATATGAATTGTTGAAGAAAAATAAAATAGTAGATTTGTATATATTTACTAGCTGCTTCCAATCATTTTTACTTTGAAATTACCGAAGTAAAATTGTTGACGCGATGAATTGCAGGATACCTACTGTTTGGGTTTTGTATAAAAAAAAGTCAACCGAGGATCCCTGGTGTCGGCGATATGAATAACAGGCAATATGTATACGGAATGTTGCAGCACGTTTCAATGAAGAAATCTCTTCAACAAAAACCAAAAAACCAAAATACGAATATGGTTTCTAGGATATCTGTTGTATTGACTTTGTACTGGAAATTTCCATGGATCCATTCCATGGATGAAGATTGAATTGTCTGTGCAGATTTATAGATTGTCTTGTTTGCCGACTCTAGAACATGCAACGTGCCAAGTGTGAAGCAATCCCTAAACCGCACAATTCAATGATTGGGCCTGAGCTTTGTTGATGGTGATTGTAAACGCCAATCGAATTGGGAATTAAGCCTCTTAAATTGAAATGGCATTTCGGTTGGAATCATAGGAATGCGAGGATTGAGAACATCCTGACCTTTGAATGGTCCTGTCAAGATTGTTGCATCTACGACGTTGATTATTAATTTTTTTACTGCACGCCGCGAGCCGTTGTAAAGCTTTGGCTGGTTGATATTTCGCAACATTTAAATTGACTTGCCGATTTTCAATTGCAGTACGTGCGGTGGCATCCCTGGCAAATCCAGTGAATTCAAAAATTCTAATGGATAATTAACCGCTTTATCTGCTTCCACAGCAGTGTCGACCAACTTGTATGTAACTGCCTCGCTTTGAATTTCAAACTGAATACCATTGTTAAGTTCGTAGGCGTCTTTGTTCTTGGCGGCAGGAATAGCTCGTTCACTGAGCCAATCGTGATTCTTGTAATTGGTCTGAATACTGGGAAATACTTTTTCAGCCAATTAATCTTTTGACGACACTAAATTGCAGAAGTTTTGAGGCAATGAAATTCGTCCTGGGGTCACATCAACCGGCACCTTTCCGTTCCCAATTTCCAGCAATTGATGTGAAAATATTTCAGCTGATCGATCGTTTTGCAGCTGGACACGCATATTTGTAGTTAATTTCAGCGTCTTTACGTGTCGCCACAAAGTAGAGTATTTCAGGCAAGCATTTATTTCATCCGCTGGTATTGATCGAGTAATTACAGGTAATGTTTGCCTGAAATTTCCTAAAAGCAATATGAATGCGTTCCCAAATGGTTTAATATCTCCACGCAAATAATTTGAATTTCTGCAACACTTTCAAATGCCGCATGCTTTGAAAATGTTGCACTTGGGAGTCCATTTGAAATTCTCAGTACAAAGTCAATGCGACAGATATCCTAGAAACCATATTCGCTTGTCGGTTTTTTGATTTTTGTTGAAGAGGTTTCTTCATTGAAACGTATATAATAATATATATATTGCCTGTTATTCATATCGCCGACCCCAGGGATCGTCCATTTGAAATTTCCAGTACATAGTCAATACAACAGATATCCTAGAAACCATATTCGCATATCGGTTTTTCGATTTTTGTCGAAGAGATTTCTTCATTGAAACATGCTGCAACATTCCATATACATATTGCCTGTTATTCATATCGCCGACTCCAGGGATCGTCCATTTGGGATTTCCAGTATACAGGTAATATAACAGATATCCTACGAACCATATTCGCATTTTGTTTTTTTGATTTTTGTTGAAGAGATTTCTTCATGGAAACATGCTGCAACATTCCGTGTACATATTGCCTGTTATTCATATCGCCGACCCCAGGGATCGACCATTTGTAATTTCCAGTATAAAGCCAATATAACAGATATCCTAGAAACCATATTCGCATTTTGTTTTTTTGATTTTTGTTGAAGAGATTCCTTCATGGAAACATGCTGCAACATTCCGTGTACATATTGCCTGTTATTCATATCGCCGACCCCAGGAATCGACCATTTGTAATTTCCAGTATAAAGCCAATATAACAGATATCCTAGAAACCATATTCGCATTTTTGTTTTTTGAGTTTTGTTGAAGAGATTTCTTCATTGAAACGTGCTGCAACATTCCGTATACATATTGCCTATTATAACAATTAAAGCTGCCTAAATGGGATCTTTTAAACAAAATTGAATATGAGATTTCTCCTAAAAGAAGATTATTAGAAAAATCTTACTTCTTTAAATGGCATTTAGGCGAATAAATCACCACCGCATACATAAAATATATACGTATGTATACGGAAAATTTGGGATTTTTTTTTTGGGAATTATTTCACAGGCATTTGAAATTAGAGTATTTATCTCGCGTAAATATGCAAATTTGTACTTCGAAAAGTCTTCGCAGAGTCTCAGCATTAACTTTCCGTCCTAAAGATTATTTTACCTTATTATAACGGTGGTTTACCTTATGTCAACGGTAAGGTTGAATTGCATTCAACAAAGGATTTTTCCTAAAAGTTCTCACGATCCACCTCAAATCATTTGGAGTGAATATTTTTCTGGAACTTATGATTCCGTTTTTTTTATTTTGCCAATTCGATTATATCGTTTGAGAATATGTTGGCTTTTGTAGTAGGGCTTTCGATAGTTGTATGACCCATTTTTAAAATTTTCGTTTACCGGACATAAATTCGTATATTTTAACGAATTTTCCTAAAGTGAAAACTACCGTTAATTAAAGAAAAGAGAAATTAACAAAAATGCATCATTTCATTGTGATGTTCATTATAAACTGTAACGAATTGTTTTCTAATTTTTATCGTTATTTTATAGAAATTAATTTCATCAATATTTTTTAAATTAAAGAATTTATCAATCAACATTTAAGGGCTTATGTCACTTTATCGTAATGTTAATTTTGTCAAAAACATTTACAAAAACATTTTTTTTTGTTCTACTGCATTATTTTCACTGTGAATCACAACTCTTTGTTTGTGATATTTGATATACATACGTTTATTTATCAATGTTAATGTAAAAAAAATTCGATTTTAAAGAAAAAACGTGTTTTTTTGGCAAATGTGATTTACCGTTATGTTGGACTTAAACGAGTTATCGATTTTTTAATTTTTTTGGAAAGCTTATTCATTTTGTAAGTAATTAAAAAAATAAAAACGTGAGTGATACCTTTCATTTTGAAAATATGATTTTTTGAATATGTCAAGATCTGAATGTTTTAAACGAGAATTCAGAAAAAATTATTCAAACTACTCCTCTGATAATTTTATTATGATTTTAATTAATTTTTATTTTTTAATTTTGCAATTCAATAAAACCATAAATTAATTGTTAATATAACCTTTATTACTCAATATCAAAAAGTGTTTGCCTTGTACGTACAAAGTTCACGTGGCGTTTTATTTGTTTTTCAAAAGGTCTTTGTAAACTCGCTCTAGCAGCATTCCTCTTGAAAACTCCTCCTAATGCATCACAAGGTCCTTTTCCATGGCAAGTTGCAAAAAAATCACATTCTGCTTCCATATCGAAGTCCTCCTTGAAATTGCATAGATTGTAAAAATTCATTTTGAATTTGTACTGGACCCCGCATCCATCGGAAAAGAAGCAAATTTTCTTAATGTGCCGTAATTTTTCCTTTATAAAATTATCTAGGCTCTAAGTAATAAACAATCTCACAGCTACATGATTATGTTTAGTTGCCTCAGATATACATAGCTATCAAGCTTGTGAATTCCAAACTACTATCCTTTTTCATCGTATGGCTGATTCCTCCGTTTTTATAATACACTGCAAATGGATGTATTGTACATTGAGCATTGGACCAATGAAATCCTTGAACCGCATCCTGAACTATAAATGAATAGTTCTAGAAAAGTCACTTATAACAATACATTCATCAGTTGCTGCATTTGATTTTCTATATTTTAGGTAATCTGCTTGTTGTTTTGCAATAAACGAATGCGGTACTATATTATGCAGTTGCTCACCCAGTTTATCTGTGAAAGCCAATGATGATACGGTTATAGTTTCCATGGTGTATCGATCTATTTTCTGTCACTGCTTGAATATTATTTCATCTATATAATTTTGTAAAAATTTTGCAGATAATTCCTCACGAATATTATGTGTACCGAATGAAATTTGTGATTCCCAAATTTATATTATCTCATAGGTTACTACGCAAAAGAAAAAAACTGGTACCGTTATTTTGTAGAAAAACAATTTAAAAAAACGAATCAACGTCAAATTGGGCATTTGTTTTATTTGTTTCGAAATGAACGCATCATAAGGAGAAAAATGTGATTTAATAATTAGATTGTGCAATGATCATCCCGAGTATACCAATAAAAAAATTGGTAAATTGGTCGGTGTTTCCAATAATACGGTAACAAATGTAAAAAAAAATGTCAAATCAATCTTTCTGTATCACGCAAGCCCGGATCCGGAGAAAAATCAGGTGCTCCAAATAAAATGTTGGATCAGAAAACTGTAAGAGTCATTTCGAAACATCCCTCGATGTCTGTGCGAGATTTGGCAGAAAAACCAAAACAACCAATTCGATTGTGGAACGAGCTAAAACCAGAAATAATCTACGGACATACAAAAAGTCAAAAATCCCCAAAAGAAGTGTTGAACTATTTAATAGAGGGATCGATCGAGCAAAGAAACACAACAAATGGTTGAACGAAAGAAAAGATTCTTGTTTCGTAATGAACGACGAGACCTACGTCAAAATGGATTTCTCGACACTTCCAGGTCCCCAATATTACATCAAAAAGAAAGGTAAAGAACTGGACGGAGCAATTACTACCATAGCTGTTGAAAAATTTGGCAAAAAAACATATGGTTTGGCAAGCAGTTTGCCAATGCGGCTTAACCTTTAAACGGCTGAATAGGTACAATTGTAACTTTTGCGTTTTAAATTTGCGAGAACTTTTTTTTTATGAAGCGCCGGGGGCCAGAACTCCGTGACATCTCTACGTTTTTGGAATAGATTATTTTAACATAATTTTCATAAAAAAAAATTCTCGTTTTCCCAGTGAAAATGGTTCAAGTGGTTTTTACAACATATTTCGGCTGGATAGGTACAATTGTACCTCCATGTAATTTATATGAAAATACTGCGAATAGAGATAAAATAAAAAGTGTTTTTCAATAATAATTTCATTTTTTATTTATTATTCATAAGGAAAAATGCATTGTTCTGTGGAAGGTGAGTTTTAGGCTGCTTGGTTGCAGTAAATACATGTAGTCTTATTGGGTATAGTGTGTTCATCACATGTGGGTTTTGCACAATAAACGCATATTTTTCTCGTTTTTCGTTGTTTTTGGTTTAATTCTCGGCAGATATAGCAACTACCGCAAATAGGGCTGGATCCTCGGCTTCCATGAAGCTTTTGGCTGCTAGTTGGATTTTCTATAACTGTTAGGCGACAGTGAAGGACCATTTCAATCGCTGATTTTACGTAATGATTCTTCGTCATTTGTTGATTTTAAAAATTTTCGTCGGTGATCATTCGCTCGAAATCTTGGACTATGTTCCCGATGGGTTAGGCATGCTGCTAATGCAGCCACATCGACCATGTTGTAAAAAATCGCTAAAGCCATCGTTTTGTTTTCCGTTTCACGGTGCATTCACTCAGCATCTTGTCCATCGTGTCAACCCCGCCTTTAGTTTTATTATAAAATTTAATATTTTCCGTTTTCCATTGTGGTGTTCCGTTTTCCATTGTGTGTTCTATGCATCGATGACAGAAGAATCACTCATTTGTTCTTCTTTGGAACATATAAGCACACTGTTGCATCTTTGTTGAATGCAAAATTAGTCCAACCACATACTCTTTGTTTCGCAGGCTGGATATTAGCAGGTAATAATGTTTGTTTCTTTGAACCGTTCCTACTAATGTCATACTCCATGAGCTCAATGTTTTAGCCAACTGCACACTTGTAAAAAAGTTATAATAAATTTGTATGTAAACATAATAAAATATCATATTTTTATATTTTATGCAATTTTATGCAACATTAAAATACATGTTATTATCATTTCCCATATAAATTATATGAAGGTACAATTGTACCTATTCAGCCGATATATGTTGTATTTTTCTTCAGTCGGATAAAGGTTAAGATCACATCCATACATAATAAATGGGATTATGAAAAGGTGAATGTTTGCCGTAAATTGAACAAATAGTTTGAATGAATACGATTATTTAAAAACTGTACAATATGTGCAATAGAACAAGTACAGAAAAATAATGATTATATATTGCCGTTTAGTTTTAATTCTTCATGTACAAATCACAAATTTCATTCGGTACACATAATAATATCGGTTTGCGGGCAGGTTGTACATTCGTTTAAATAGCATTTTGTGCTTGGAATAGCTCATAAAATCTGCGAATTAAGATCTTGATAACTTCCTACTTCATGTGATAGAAGGTTTATAGATTTGATTTTATCAAATACATATAAGTTTAATATTTTGATGATATGCAGACGCAAATACTATGTGTACCGCTAGAGTTCTTTAATACGCAGTGCCCTGGACGAAGTGCAGCAAAACTACAATAGAAAATCCAAGTTCTGTATTTGGATAGTTTTTTTAAGTATTTGATAAACCTCCTTCAAATTACAAAGAACCTGCCTACGCTGCTAGAAAAAACGTAAAACGCCGTACGCCCCTGTTTCAAAGAACAGTGCCGCAGAAGGAAATAAAAAAATACGTCTCGAGTTATTTGATATATAGATCATTTATGGGAAGTTTCATAAAAATCTAAAGAGGTCAGGACAACTGTTGATCGTTTTGGTATGGAATCGTTGCATAGGTATATATTCTAATTTCTCACTTTGGATGAATTTGGTGTACATTGTTTCAATGTTGTGTAAACATAAAATAATTCTTAGAAACCCTGTGTGTCGTTTAGAATCTAAAACAGGTTGCAGGGTATCTTTAAATTTTAGTGATTTTATATAGGCAATTGCTTCATTCGATGTACGTTTGATTTCTTCAATATTTAATGAACAGACGGGTTTACTAAAATTATAAGATTTAATAGATCTGCTATTTAAAATATCAAAAATATCATTAAATTTTTTGATATATTTGATTGTAGCTTCAGAGTCTGCGAAATCTTCGTTTCCTTTTTTTTTATAAATAAGCTAATGCATCTGCTACAGAATTACTTAAGGCCTGAACCGCAAATTTTACCTTCATCTTCTGTTTTGCGAACATTATATGGTTTAATCGATAATTTATTACCAAAATACAGCCCTAGCTCATTTTGTAATTCATACAGTTGTTTTAAATATTCCCAGTGTATAAAACTGCCATCTCCATCAATTAATGGACCTCTCTCAGCAAAAGCATGTCGAACAAGCTTCAACATATGGCACGCATCCAAATTAAATACAAAGTTGCCAACGTTTGCAATACTAAAAGTGGTACAAATATTTGAACTTCTCAAATTGCATCCTAATAATTTCGCAGCTGTTAGATTGGCAGGAAGACAATTACAAGTAATACTCACTAATTCAACACCAGTGTCTACTACATTTTTTTAGAATTCCATCAAATGTTTGTGATCATCGATCAATGAAGAATTAACGTTCTGTACAGTTTCTCGTATTATTTCCTTCGGGTTTGTTGGAAGATTTCTAAATAGGGGGCGCCTACGTATTGCTATCTAAGTAAATATAGAGATATTTGGTATAAAGGCGACATAAGCCATGCAAATAAAATTCAAATACTTTCATTGCTATGTGACGGTATAATTAATCATAATACTAAATTGTATTACTTTTGTGTTGATGTTAACAATAGGAAATGGTCCACTTTAATAATTAAATGTAATATTGCTAAGGAATTAAATTGTAAATCAATTTATTAAGATTTTTCCAAAAAAATTTTGTCTAAAGTTGTATATACAAATCAAATATAATTTGTAAAATTTATAAATATCATAAAAACGATCACAAAAAATATCATGTTAAATTAATATCTTAATTTATTTTGCTTCACTTAATTATAACGTCAAAACATATAAAATAGGAATTATAACTTTTACGTAAAAAATTCATAAATTAAATTATTACCTTTTGTTTGAAAGTAAAAATTGAAGGAACTGCATTACTGTTTAAAACCTTTCTTGTACAAAACGGGTTAAAATCTTCTCGTTTAAAGTGTACGGAACAAACAGTACTATAAGACGTCGGGTGCCAATTTTTCCAGTTTAATGCAACTGCCCATTGTTTTCTAATCGACTTGTTTTTTGGAAACCTGAGCAAAATTGAAATTTAATTAAATTTATGGCACTAATTACGTGTCTTTTAAGAGAAATTCTTCTTCTACCGCTAGTTTACAACAAAAAATGTACAGTTCTAAATAAAATACATAAGAAGCATCATTGTGGAAGATTTTGATGATCTAACAAGATCAAAAATTTGTAGCAAGGTGCCAAGAAAACTTAGTGGGATACGATTCTACGTGGCGTTAACTAATGTGAAATGTTATAGAGACTTAACAAAAAGTGACCATTTGCATTCAAAACATTAGTGACTTTATCATTATTTAATTACCTAAAAATAATCTTAAATTTAATTGATTTACTATTTTATTTTAATTTTTTCAATATTACACAAATAATAATGAGAACAAATTTGGGTGTACAAATAATTTTGATAAAAACTAAATTGACTGATTTTTCTCCTAGAACTAAAATTTAAAAAAAAATTTATAGAAAGCAGGGTAATTAAATTTATTGAATTAAAATTAATTTTTTCAAACATTTTATTATTTATATGTTTTAAAACAAAAAAAATTTATAAACAAATTAGAAATCGAAACATATGTATTTTAACACGATTAAAACCAGAGCCTTCTAGAGTATAAAGCCATAATCATTATGACGTATTTTTTTGAAGCTTTTTTAGTGGTATAACTTTTCACTGATTTCCATAGGAATCCATAGTAAAAATGGTGCTTTTTAGCTTCAAGTTTTACAAGGGGAAAAGCAAAAATGTTACAAAATGTTTATACAAAAGTGTTCTACATATCTTTAGCAGCAATATACAAGAAGGGTATATTGGTATTAAGTAAATATTAATTGCAGAAATATTAAAATTAAATTATTTCTAAAATATGTTTGTCGAACTTTCATTTTGAAAAATACATCAAAGTTGGCTCTGACAAATTAAAATAATACTTGCTAAATTTATCTTTAGTTTTACTAGTGTACGTTAGATGTCTATAATTGTTGGCAGAGAAATACGAAAAAAAATTATTTAATTACACAATTATGTTCTTAATATTTTCTGAATTTGTTTTGCTTTTCCTACAAATTTTGAACTCAAATTTCCCCAGGTCGCAATTTTTACGATTTTTCAAAATGTTTACTACCCACTGCCATCTATGTATATTGACTTAATGCTCACGATTTGTAGTAAGCTTTTCTTTTTAATTTGGTCAGAAAGCTGTTGTTATGAACTTTTTTTTATATTTTGGTTTAAATAAATCAATTATTACAAGAAAATGAAAACGATTTACTTAAACGAGATTTATATATGTTGAAATTCAAACATTTATGAAAATATTTCAGAAATCATAATTAAAAAAAAGTGATTTTCCCATATGTTTTATGTATTTTACTATGGAAATTTTGGTTTTTTCCTCGTTTCTATTCCCTTATAAAAGCTTCGTTTTTTAAATTATGGCTTGTATAATCAAGGTTGCTTTGTTAAAACTAAAGAAATAAATCTTAATAAAAAATTTCAAATAAATGTGCCATACCACTGGCTTTTCAAACCGAAATAACCTAGTAACCTAAGGAAACAATCTAAAAATAAAAAAAAACGAATACGAGTGTTGTCTGTTGTTGTATTTGATTTTTAGACGAATAACTCCTCCCATTTTATGTTTTTTTAGATAAAATGTTAAAATTTTAAACCAAATTAAAATCACCATTAATAATGTTATTAACGGAATAATACATATTGTGCATGTGATGTACATACATATATACCATAATTTTCATGAATATCAATTAAATTAAACATTCCGTTATTAAGAAAAACCCATAAAATAATTTGTTGTCATAATCTAAAACCTTACCTATGAAATGAAATTTCCTTTTTTTGATAAATGCGAATTTCCAGTCATGTGAATAAAATAAATAATTTTATAAGAACTTTTTTATTTTTTTATTTCACAGTTTTAATTTAAGTTTATCCAGAGCCTACTGTATAAATAAGAGCCTCCAGTATCTACTGTATTTTTTACTAAGCTTAAAATAAGGTACAAACAATTTTTCCTTTACTATGAAACTATATATATGGAAAAACGGTTATTTTCATTTACAGATTTAGTTTATTAGAAATGTGAGCTTTTGTTTTGTTTTTATATGAAAATGTTCATGAAACATGTAATATTATTTCATTGAAAAATCAAGTCTTGAAAATGTTTATTTTTTTGTGAAAATCGCCATAAAAAATAAGGTACTTTTGAAATTTAAAATATTGTTGTTTTTGTATAATATGTACGTCATCAACATAACTCAAATTTATAAACAGTACAATAATCATCTCTTTCTTTGCCTCCATTCAAATTTGAATTCGAATATATCGTCCCTCTAGTAATGAAACAGCGTATAAAGAAAATAGCAGTTTTAAAATAATTCGCATTTAAATATTTATTGAAAAAACTTTTTGAAATAAAATCTTTTATTTTATAGAAAATTTAATTTTCTATGAAATAAAAGATTTTCTTTTAAAATTTTTTTTCAAAAAA
Organism: Tipula helvola; assembly: GCA_963556165.1. Taxonomy (NCBI): domain Eukaryota; kingdom Metazoa; phylum Arthropoda; class Insecta; order Diptera; family Tipulidae; genus Tipula; species Tipula helvola. The sequence goes on from OY744482.1 coordinate 188,682,900, forward strand.
CATTTAAATGCGAATTATTTTAAAACTGCTATTTTCTTTATACGCTGTTTCATTACTAGAGGGACGATATGTTTCTATAGTTATTTTAAATTTGCAAAGCATGCTAGACTGTTTTGATTTTTTGTTTTCTTCGTACATGATTTTTTGTTTTCTTCGTATTGATTTATTTTTTTCTGTTTGCTCTTTCTGATTTATTTTATTTTAATTGTTGAGCGGAAACGTGTTGTCTTTTTTCTTACTATTGGTTTTAGATGTGGACATATGATGACGTTATTAAACAGAATTGTTTCTTTTTAATACACATTGTTGTTGTTGTAGAATGTTGTTTAATTTAATTTCCCTTATTTTCTTTTGATTATTGCTGGAAAATAGGGAAACTTGAGAATCTGTGTGTCAAATGAGTAAGACATTTAGTTATTTATTAGCGATTTCATAAAAAAATATTTAACTGGGTTTAACTTTTAATTTATGTTTTATCTTCAATCGGAATCGCGTTTTTTTCATACAAACACTATGAAAATAAATGAATTTTTAGTGTTTCTATATCCCTTATTTTAAGTTCATTTTTCACATGCCGGCTCTATTCACATCAAGATGGTTCTGGTTTATCACACACAAAATTGCACTTAAGAATGACCAACAATTTACAATTATGACTTCATCGCCGTTTCTCGCTTTTTTTTATGTGTACGTCACTTTTTATTTTGATTTTGTATAGAGTTTTTTGTTGATACTATATCTATAGTAATCTAAGGGGGTGGTACATATAAAACTAATGTCGAAGTGATCGTTAAAATGCAAAAATTTACCTTAGGAGTGATTTCGTATAAAAGTAGGTATGCTGAATCTAAAAAACATTTGAAAATTTTAGTGTACTGCTTTTAAAGCAGCTTTTTATTTATAAACCTTTAAAAACCGTCTAGAAAGAAAGTTGTTACTCTAAGAAGAAATAAGCTATATAGGATACCTCATACCAAAAAAGAAGGTTGTCGTAAATTTTTCAACTATATTGCTCCTTATCTGTTCTACTATGTTCCCGATGCCATTGCTTTGTCTAAAAATTTAAGTATTTCTCAAATAAGTTTAGGAAATGGCTTCAAAATATTGATTTAAACAGTAAAATATTTAAATTTTTAATAAATGTATGGTGATTGAATAGCTATCAATTTATTGTATTAGTGTTTTGAATACATTTTCTCTGCTAATTTTTGATAAGTCAGAATCGGATGAATCTCATTCCATAAAGCCCCTACAAAGTTTCAAGAGTCAAAATAGTTTCTACAAGCAAGACTATCTATTGAATCTTGTAACTTGTAACAGTTGTTTTATTAATATTACTTTGAGTATTTTATAACTAAACATAAAGTTCTTCCTTTTGTTCTAAATTCAAAACAAAAATAGAAAATAATTAAATAATTTGTTTTTTTTTTAATAATTGTCGCTTAGAGAATCCACATTTTTGTACAAAATATTATAAAACAAAAATTATAAGGTTCAACTTGTAAAAATGTATAAAATAACAATTGTAAATCTTAACTTTGAATAATAATAAATAAATAAAGAACGAATTGAGAAATATAAAATTTAGTATTGTGTAAAAAATAAATATATAAAATAATAACAATTAAATTATGTACAATGGGTAATCAACGGTTAGACTGATACAGCCTAATGCATAAAAATGACAGCCTTAGACAATTAACGGGTTTTTAATTTGTAATTTCTAAATTTTGTTTCTCTTGAACTATACAAATAAAGTTTTCCAAATTGTACATAGTCCTACGTTAATAGGTCGTGTCCCGGAAATAAGCTCGTCGGATTTTTTAATGGCCGAATTGCTCTACCGATTTGACCTTTGACCTTCAAGATCAATTTGTAAGCGATGGGTTTAATGACAGCAAAAGCGAATCATTAACAATATTAAGTAACAACCCGATATACAGAAAGCTCATGTTACTGGCCAGCGAATCTTTAAGAACTTTTCGTTCAGTACCGCTGCCACTTAACAGAGCGAAAATTAACGCGCAAATTGAAGGCTTTGTCAGAATACATAAACATTTTGATAGCACAATTTTCTTAAAAATGATAAATTTAAAATCAAAATCACACTCAAAATCAATCAACCATCAAATTAACTTTATTTTATTATCAAAACTTTTTTTCTATTTTATTTGGCCATTCTCGTCGCCAATTTTATTTATACAATGCTGCTAATAACTCCAAGTCTCAGCATGAACAAATATGCACTACTTTCGGAACAACGTGGATCACTAGACAGAATAATTTGGAATAAATTAATTCAACGTTTAACATATAAAAATTCATCTTAAGAAAACCAAAATGAGAAATGAAATTCGATCGACGGTAAAATAATAAAAATTAATTACAAATCAATTTACTAAGCAAACAAAAAATAAAAAAAAACGTAAATGATATCAAGAACAAAAAAAATCAATTTTCCACATTTTTATTATTGTTTTGTGTATCCACCATTTTCCTCCTCGCGCCATTCTTCGTTCACACAAATTTTCTGGATCGCTCGATAATAAATAACAGTATTGTAGTTATATTTACAATCACACAGACACACAAAAGTGTATATTTTATAAGTAAATAGAATAAATTGATAATAAAAACATAAAATTATTTTTCATTGTATCTCATTTAATAAATTGAAAATGGAAAAATAAATTTTCCGACTAGATGGATATATAAGTAGAAAACAAAAAGTATCGGAAAAACTGATAGAAGTATATCATTATCAATTTTTTTATTTATTTTTTTTTTTTTCGTTGTTCGTTTACATCTTCCTGAAATGAGTCAGGTAATTTGATTTCCTGCCTATCAATTTTCATTTTTTATTTTTTCTTGCTAGTCATTCCATTCAGCCTACCACTAAAATTGTTTCCTCTAAGAATGGATAAGAGGAAGAAAATAAGTATAAAAAGTTAACGGAAAAGTCGAAAAGAAAAATGAAGTGCTAAATTTGTCTTTTATTTTTATGTGACTCATGTACGTAGGTAGGTAGGTAGGTAGGTATACATAGGCGATGGTTAAATGAATTTGATATAGGATGAGAGGACAAAAAAATATATAATACACTCGATATTGATGATGATGATGATGGTAAATTGATTTTATTTTTTTATTAGTATGTTTCTACAGACAGTGTAGAGTGTGAAAAAAATTGATAAAGTTTTATTTATTTATTTCGAATTCTTGATTTTATTGCCGCAGTGTCTCAGATTTTCATTAAACAATTCCTTGATTATGGATTGATGTCCTCCAGTCGCATTGTGATTTGCTCTCTACAATCAAATTGATTTGATTGTTTGTTTGGTCCAATTTGATATTTGGTAACAGTGAAATTTAATTTAAAGTGTTATTTGCCTCTAGGCGTTTGTAAGTTACCCTAAAGCATCAGTAAAATTATCTTTGTGGCATCTAGCTAACAACATAATTTAACCACCTGCAATACCAAAATAAACAACTAGACAACGTTTTGAATATTCTTTTTATTGGATTCAAACAAAACAAAAAATCTACTTATGTATGCCATTCATACATAGAAAATGTACCATATATGGATCGTAAATAATAATATGTACCTTGAACGCTTTTCATTCAAAAAACTTGAAAAAAGTATAAAATATAAAATATAAAAAATAATAAAACAAAAACCATAAAAGCTTTGTGCACAAAAAACAAATATAATCCGAGTGAAAAACGGAAAATTATATATTTTCATTCTTTTTGGTCGTGTAGTTGTTGTTGTTGTTGCTGGGGTATTTTTCAGCGCGGCAACAATAAAACGAAATGAATTAACAATCCAGTAAAGAAAAACACTTTGCTGCTGCTTTTCTTTTATTTTTTCTCTCTCGTCTGTTTCAAGTGGTCCTTTCCATATAAATACTGTGTTTATTATCTCTAATACTTTTTCTATTTTTCTACAACAAATTTCCTTTTTATTTTTTCTCTCCATCGCTTTCTATTTATATTGTACTTTTTAAATAGTAATTTTGTATTCAGAACATAACGTTGCACATTATCACTGTTGTTTTCGAGAAGCAAAAAAAGCACAAAAAATACCTTCAAGTGATTCAAAAGGATGAGGAATATGAAAAAGGATTTATTTTTTACTTTATTTATGTATATAGAGCTTTTTTACGTTAAGTATATCATCTCTACAAAAAAAAAAAGTTGTGAATTTTTTTTATCATCTCACTATACACTAAAGATAAAGTGACAAAATAGAGCTTTTTGTGTACGGTATATATTGTTGTTTTGAATATGGGATAGATGAATAGTGATTTTATTTTCAGTTTCACATTATGTTCGCGCTATTGTCTATTTTTAATTGATTGATAATTATGATATAAAGTGGAACTGAAGGAGTTTAAATATTAAGCAGTTGTTTTTCAAGTAAATTTATTTTCAATGTAAAAATTATGAGCGGGAAGCTAAATCGTAAATGTTGCCTAGTTTCAAAATATTATTGATGCCTAAAATGAATTAACTGAATATTTTGATATTTTGGTGGTTGAGAAGTAATATCTTTAACAGATTTCTATACTAAAAATAGGAAATAGATTTAATAATAAACTTATCTTAAAAATTAAAAGCACTACTCACTCAGATGTTTGACCGATAAATGATTCAAATTTAATTATTAAATTTTTAAATGGCATTTCGAAATTTTGCAATGTACCGCCCTAACTAGACCTTGTAGGTCGACAATTTTATTTATTTATTTATGTTTGCTGTACCGAACCCTTTTATGGTATAGCAGCAGCGTCCTCTAAAGATAAATAAAAGTCAAAACATTTAAGTACATTCAAGTTTGATAAAATTCCTAATCATACGAGGATACGACACTTTCAAAAGGTTAATTATTGATTAATATAGCCTTGTCGAAGGCCTTTCTTAAATGGTACCAATGTCAAAAATGTATTTCATAGGAACCAACACACAGCTGTATTACTTAACCTCAAACTGCCAAGCAGTCAAACGCGACAAGTACAGGTAAAAAACTTAAACCAAAAATCTAGCAGTCAAATATGTCCAATCCCCATAAATGGTATTTTATGCATCGTCAAACCAATCATTTACAGATTACTATAATATTCCGTTATTTTAAGTAGGAAGTTCTTAAATAACGTCACACTTTTTCTTAAATTTGGAAATCTTTTCCATAAATGTCATAACTGGTCAAGACAATATAAATCTCCCCAAGCCGCCAAAGCACAGACTCAATTAATTATACATTATTTGCGGCTACGGCTTGTTAAACAGCAATCAATATGACATGAATTTTAAGAAGTAGCTCCAGTAATTTACGTATTATAGAACTAGTATACTTTAGAAAATACTTAATAATTTAAACTACTTCAATGAGACAGTATCCACAATGTTCAAAATTTATTTTCTAAAGGTTTGTGCCGATTGTCCTTAAGACAACATTAACGTGCCTTAGCCGTGCCAAGAAAAAAAAACTCACAAACGCCAAAAATCGATGAATGCTTTAGGGACATATTTGGATTCGGCAAACAAATACCTATTTTTCTGCTGTTCTAAAAAGCCAAATATCATTCATTAAATGCCATAAAATTACGTTATTTAGTAGTCAAGTTTCATATTAAGACATGGCAAACAAAAACAGAAAAATTGAAATTACTCAAAACATCAAAAAGGGGAATTTGTCTATTTTTTCGTAGAACGGCAGATTATCTGTTTCACATGGGAATAGGCAGATAATTCTTTACTGAGTGTTTTAGTCTGACGCATCGTTGTAGATAATTCAAACAATCAAACTCATAAAATACAAATAACTAAGTATGTAAATGTAAATAACTAAAATACAAAATACAGTTACATACTTGGAAAGTAAGTAATTAAAATACAAGTTACAAATTCTAACTTGTATTTTCATTATGTATTAAAAATACATGTAATTGGTAACTGCCCATCCTTGGGCATGCCTTAGATTAGTTACTGACTAATAGGAGTTAAGGAAACAAATTATAATTCAACGAAGTTAAATATTCTTTTCATTTTATATATTTATTTTTTAGTCTTCTCTGTTTAATCAATTTCATTTTCTTAATTATTTCGTTGCTTTAAATAAATATTTACATAATTTAAAAAATTGAATTCAAAAAAAAATATTTACAAAATCACAAAAAAATATAATGTCACGTGTATAAAATAAAATAATTCAGTCTTGTCTTGTCATTTTAATTTTAGTAAATAAATCACATTTCATTTTCTAATATGTAAAAAAAATCGTTTATTGGACCGATTTGAAATCGTACTCTACTATAAATCTTCCTCGATTAAATCGTCGGAATCTGATAATTCTTCTTGAACAAAATCATTGACAAGATCAGGAGAAACGGTATTTGAAGAAGGATGAATTACTATATATCTACGTGGGGGAATACTTGGTTGGGGTTGTGAATTTGGAAATACTGGAATTTTTATTTTAGAAGTACTTGGCCCAGGTTATGCATACAGTTTACCCTTTTTTGATGCGTACTTTGGTCGAAGAAGACCGTTTTCGGTCAAAGTAGCACTGGATGGCTTTAGTTCGTCAATTTTATTAAAAAATAATTTTAAGAAGCGCCTGTCGTGTCTTTTCCTGTTGATCTTGCATTTTTTAAAGCTTTTGAAACATTCGATCTTGTAGTTTATTGAAAATATTTGCCATATCGTCCAACTTATTCAATTTCTTTTGTTTTTCCGGTGGTGGTGAGTCCATTGTGCGAATTGTAGGTGCAGACGTGGAACTCGATGGTATAGAGGGGTCGAATGATTTTAGATTAATTAACAATAACGGAACATTTTTTTCTTCGTCCCCATAATTGCGCCATATCCTTGTCGTAGATTGTGTAGCTTTCCCTAGATCCCTACCGGCACCACTTTTTTTCAACTTGATTTCATCGACGCTAAATTTCCTTCATAACGTGTCAAACTTGATTTTAATTTGGTTTTCGTTCTTGACTTCCCAGCCATAGAGAAATTAAAAATTCTTTAAGTAAATGACAGCGATTTTTGTATTTCCAATTTTTATTTTAGAGTAATTTATATTTTTGGGGGTATTCCATGATAATTTCGTGTAACTTTTAGATAATAGTAGGTCCATAGAAATAGCAGTTTAGTTTTTAGTAGGATCAATTTGTGCTTCAACCATTTTTTTTAGGTTCGCTTTTGTTGAAAAACAACATCTCTGATAACTTCATTCTAATGTAATAGCAGGCAACCCTGCTTTATTATTTTGACATTTGTTTTGTTGTGTTTTATAATTTCAACAGGTTATGGGCCCAGAATCCTTTAGATTCTGCGTTATCTGGCTAAATAAATAATCAATTATAGTTTAAATTTGCGCAAAAGGATAAAATAATTAATTTGTGAACTGTATATCGTGAAAGAGTTCTTGAATTCTTTTAAAAAATAACAAACAAGAAGACGAAGGATACAGAATGTCAAAGCTGGATGGTAATTTGGAAAAGCTGAAAGGTGAAAAATTGTATTGTAAAGAATGATACATCAACCGAAGAAAATCCCATTGCTGTTGAAGACAAAGAAGAAAAATATGATCAGGCTTTGTCATATTTAGTTTTAATTATTGAAAAATCGCTCTATCCATTGGTGAAGAAATGTGAAACACCAATTGTCGCATGGAATACATTGCGGGCAGCATGTGAAGACAAGGGAAAGGGAGCACAACATTGTGTTGGTTTATTGCATAAATTTGTATCAATTAGACTGGAAAATCATGATTCGATGTAGTCGTATATTGACGAACTATTGCATATAAAAAGCAAGTTAGAGGATTTGGATTTCCCAGTTAGTGACAAATGGTTGACTGTAATCATGTTATTGCCAGAAGAATTCAATTCATTCACTCTGGGTTTGGCTGGTGGTAAAATGGAGTGGACACCGGATCAATTGCGGTTAAAATTATTAGATTTACGTTATAGTGGAGCTGTGAACCAAAGTGTGTTTCTGAGTAAAAACAAAAATCGTGTTCAGACGAAAAAGAAACAACAAGGTTTTTTCCCTTTCAAATGCAATAAATGCAATGAGAAAGGCCATAAGGCAGCCGATTGTCCGAATAAAAACTCGAATGACACAATTAAGCCAACAGCCAATAAGAAACCAAATTCCAAGAAGGCGTTTCTTGCTTTCGCATCAAATGATGGAATGAAGAACAAATCAAGTGGCTGGTTTATTGATAGCGGCGCGGCGCGGCAATACACATGACACCAAATGAAAATTTCATGAAAAATCGTGTCACGTCTACAGTAAATCAAATTACTAATTAAAAAAATAATTAATTTATAAATAATTTTGATATTGAAGTGGATGAAGTTTTATATGTTCCTGAATTATCGGCGAATTTACTATCAATATCGAAAATGGTTGAGAAAGGAAATACAATTACTTTCAACAGTGATGGCTGCACCGTCTATGATGATCAAATGTGTTCTTTGATAAATTGCAAACCAATTGATGGTATTTACAAAATTGATGGTGGTGTCGAAAAATGTATGTTGACGGCGAAACAAGAAAATTCTATGGTTTGGCATAAGCGGCTTGGGCATATAAATCACAAAGATTTGTGTAAAATGAGAGATGGTGTGGTTTCCGGAATAAAGTTTGCAGACGATATATCGATGATTCAAGCTTGCGAAACGTGTGCATATGGTAAACATGCACGATTACCATTTAAATCAAGCAAAACCCGTAGTAAAAATAAACTGGATCTGATTCACTCAGATTTATGTGGGCCGATGGAAAACAAATCAATCGGTGGTGCCAGATATTTTCTGATTTTCATTGACGATTTTAGCAGAAAATATTTTGTTTATTTTCTGAAGTCTAAAAAGGAAGTTTTTGCAACATTCATCGAATTTAAAACGTGAATTGAAAAACAAAGTGAAAGAAAAATTAAAATTTTACGTAGGTACTGATAATGGAACCGAATATTGTTCATGTGAATTCATCAATTTCTACAAGCACAATTGTATTGAACATCAATTGACGAATGTTTACACGCCACAGCAAAATGGTACAGCAGAAAGAATGAATAGAACGATAGTCGAGCGGTCAAAATGGTTGTTAATTGATGCAAAATTAAGTGTCACATACTGGGCTGAAGCGGTCAACATGGCTGTTTATATAATAAACAGATCAGTATCATCATTGTTGGTTGATAAAACTCCGGAAAAAGTATGGAGTGGCTCTAAAGTTGATTTAAGTTATCTGAAAACATTTGGTTCGTCGGTTATGGTGCACAAACCTAAAGAAAAACGTAAAAAATGGGACGTGAAGTCAACGAAAATGATATTTGTTGGTTATGATAATGAAAAGAAAGGTTATCGGTGCATAAATAATTTAACAAGAAAATTAACTGTTAGTAGAGATGTAATTTTCCATGAAGCACCGGCTGAAATACATTCAGTGAGGGATAATGGTGATGTTGATTCAGTGAGGGATAATGCAAGTGAAGTTGATGACACAGATGAGCAAAACGAATCATTATTGGAAGTGGAAATGAGTATGACAATGTCAGATGTACAAGCTATATCGAGTGATGACAGCTATATGTCAGTTTTTGGTCCTAATGATCCAGATTACGATCCAAATGAGTCAACAACACGATCCAGTGAAGTTCGCCGTTCATCAAGAACACCAAAACCAAATCCAAAATATGTTACTGAACTAACATGCAAAACAATGATCAACAATCAAGCAGAATGATCCAGTCTCGGTTAATCAAGCTATGTCGAGACATGATGCAGTAGATTGGAAAAATGCAATGCAGGATGAAATAAATTCATTAATGGAAAATTAAACGTAGTCATTGGTCGATTTACCGTCAGGCAGAAAGGCTATAAAATCGAAATGGGTTTTTAAAACGAAAACAGATTCTGATGGTAATATTGTGAGACACAAAGCGGGATTGGTTGCCAAGGGTTGTTCTCAGATTTATGGTCTGGATTATGAAAAGACATTCACCTGTAGTAAGGTATACATCGATTAGAGTATTGATGGCAATTGCTGTGAAACACAAGTTGAAGGTTCATCAGATGGATACTGTTACTGCCTTTCTTCAGGGCGAACTTCATGAGGAAATTTATATACAGCAAACTGAGAAGTATAATGATGGAACCAAGAAAGTGTGTAGACTAAATCGGGCAATATACGGACTAAAACAAGCTGGTAGAGAATGGAACATGAAGTCATGTAATCACTTAATTTTGTCAACATGTAATCACTTAATTTTGTCCATTTATGTTGATGATATACTTATTTTTTGGAAGGACGAAGGACGAAGCTCAATTGAAGAAAATAAAAGAGGCTTTGAGTACAGTGTTCAAGATGATAGACATCGGACCGGCTAAAGAATGTGTTGGCATTCGCATAACTCAAGGCGAAGGTAAAATTCAATTGAATCAATCTGCGTATGCTGAAGAAATATTGAAACGTTTTGGCATGCAAGAATGCAAACCGATTTCGACACCGGCTGATCCAAATTAAAAATTGTCATTAAATATGCCGATGAGTAAAATTAATGGCGAGGAAGTCAAAAATGTGCCATATCAGAAGGCTGTGGGTGGGCTCATTGCTCTATTTAGTTCAAGGCGCTCGTCCAAATTTGGCATGTACGGTTAATGACGACAGCCGATTTAATACGAATCATAGTTTGGCTCATTGGAAGGCAGTCAAAAGAATTTTTCGATATTTAAAGGGCACTATCGATTACAAGTTAACATTCACAAACGAAAGTGATAGTGAATTGGTTGGTTATTCAGATTCGGACTGGCGATCCGACATCGATAAAAGGCGATCGTGCACAGGCTATGTATTTAAGATGTGCAATGGGTCAATAACGTGAAGTAGCAAACGACAACCAACGGTTGCTTTATCAAGCACAGAGGCCGAATATATGGCATTGGCTTCGACGGTCCAGGAAGTAATATGGTTGAAACAATTTTGTTCAGATTTTCTAGATGAAATCAATACTGCGACAACGATTTTCTGTGACAACCAGGGAGCAATTAAATTAGCCGAATCAGATGGGTTCAGACAACGTTCTAAGCATATCGATATCAAGTATCATTTTTTACGTGAAAAAGTTAAGGATTCAACCATTAACATCAAGTATATTTCGACTGATGAAATGGTTGCTGATGGTTTAACGAAGGCAGTCACCAAAGACAAGCAATTTTTTTGCAATAAACTCATGAATTTGCAACAAGATGTGATTTATGTTGGATCTAATTTAGATAAATCAAGTAAAATATGTTACTGGATATTGTTAAATTAATGTAATATTTTTTATTGGTTAAAATTGAAAATTTTTTTAAGATTTAAATTAACGATAGTTTGTTAAAATAATCTGAATAGTTTTTTAATTTGAGAATTTTAAAGTGAGGGTGTTGAAAAACAACACCTCTGATAACTTCATTCTAATGTAATAGCAGGCAACCCTGCTTTATTATTTTGACATTTGTTTTGTGGTGAATAAAATGCTTTTTTATCACTTATAATGATATCCATTATTCACTGCTAGTTTATCTAGTACTCTCTGCATTCATTATTCAATATTTCCAAGTAAATTATTTGATTTTTGAAATTTTATCTAGTAGTCTCTTGCCATTTTCATTATTATTAAACTGTGACGTCAAAATGTCGACGACATTGAGGTGTATTTAAAGGATTTGATTATAAAACATAATGATATTTGTCGGTCGTGGACAAAGTATCGTATTCTACTCGCATATAATGGCTGTTATTCACTCAGATGATTTACGACACTCGCCTATCGGCTCGTGTCGGCAAACTTCATCTTCGTGAATAACAGCTATCATTATATGCTCGTTGAATAATATACTATTTTCGAGTGAAATATATAAAAGACAAAAGTTGTGTTTTATAATTTCAACAGGTTTCACAAATGTTGCCAATTTACAAGCAAAATAACAGAGGTCAGTGAGAATATGAAATTTGAAAGATTAATTTAGAATTTCCACTTTTGCACAAGGGAAAACAATGTTTTTGAGGTCTTGTTTTAATTTTTTTTAATTTTGGACGGAAAATTTCGCATTCATAAGTTTTTTTCGTTGAAATTTTTAAGTTAATTTAAGTTTTCCATGGGTGAATACACATAAATGCCACTTATCGGATTCTTAATTTTTCTTAATTTAAGTTTATAAGTTTTTAAGTTACTTAAGACACTGAATTAATACCATTTGACAAACATGGTTTTCTCAATTAATTTAAAGCCTGCTACTATCTGCCTAATGACATTTTATTGATTTAGGTTGTACCTTTTCTTAACGATTAACCCATTTGACCCCACGCCAATAACAAATTTTGTAAAATATTTGTACATCAATTATTTTGTAACACTCAAAATCCTTTCTCGAAATAGAATTTTTTTAAAAATATGATAAACAAACTAAAAATCGTATGTAACGGTAAAAAAACAAATCGAAATTTGACATTAAATACCGCAGTAGTGGCGTCGTAAAGTTAGTGATATTTCTGTACCCATATAGGTACAGTGGGATCAAATGGGTTAATATTTGAAGTTGAATGGTTTTTGTAATAATAATAGGTATCTTTCATTTAATTTATCACAAGACACATATTGCTATTTTGGCCCATTACATCTCCATCAACCAAACAAAACTCCCATTTACACAGTGTTTGTATCTCTACTACTTTCTGAGAAAATACGTGAGCTAACGTAAATCAATCACCCTGTACTATATTTCAATTTAGTTTCGACACAGCTTAAATAAATTTAATTAGTATAATATACATAAACATTTTCAAGTCTTTTCGAAATATAATGTTGCTATAATTTAATTAAATCTATAACCTCTTGACTATTTCACCGAAGAAGCTGAATGTAGCATTCCTCTACCCGCACGTACTCCAACTAAATAGAACATTCGAATAAAAAGCTTGCAAAGAGAAACTTTTCACATTTTCTGGTTAATTATTACCAAAAATAAAGTCTGTTAATAAAACAAGTTAAAAAAACACAAAATCTCAAATATTATTTTTTATAATTAAATTTATTTTGCTTCTATTTTTATTTATTTAATTACATATTTGGTAACAAAAATAAAATTTATTTACTTTATAATATTGTTCGAGTTTTTATTTTTTATTTTGCAAAAAAAAAAGTTTTTCTCGTTCAGTTTATTATGTCTTGTCTAGTCGTGCCTTCTGGTTGTGTGTCTTGCCTTGACATAATGACTTTATTTGTTCCGTATACACAAGAATATACGGTACCACCCGCCAGAACAGTGACGACATATTATGTAAGACATGACGGAAGAAAGAGCAAGAAAACATTGAATACCAAGTTTATTGTTGTTAAAATAATGTAAAATGTCAGCACCAGAATTTGTTTTATTTTATTACATTAAGAAAGCCAAAGTTATTTCAATTTTCACAGAAGATAACGTTTTGTTGTTAATTTTTTATTTTTTTTATTGTTTAACAAAGAAAATTATCTCGACACGAGGAAAAAAAAATGTGAATAAAATTGGTTTGGTTGTTGTATTACAGATATAAAATTTTATGAGATAATTGTTGCGTTAAATAATTTCTGAAGATTTTAAATGAAAAAAAAGAAAAATCTTTTGGTGTTTATCACAACGAAGACAAGAAGTTTATGTTAAAATTTTAATTGGTTTCGTACATGAGTACGAAATAATTTTTATGGTTGTAATGTGCCATAAAAATATAGATGTATACGGAAGATAAAAGTTTTCGTATAGCAACTGTTATCAGATTATTTTTTTTTTTTTAGGTTATGAAACTTTAAGCTCAAATAAATCATGAACACGTTTAATCATAAAAGTAATTTCCGTTTTATTTTGAAGGTGTTGAGCACAAAATCGATTTTCATAGTTTTTCACACAAATTTTAATTACCATAAAATTAAATAAATTTCCTTATTCGAGTACATAAAATCAGTTTTGACATGAAAAATGAATACACATAGTACACTGTATGTGTGGCTCAGTTTCTTAATAAAATATGCAAATAACGTTTCTGACATAATCATTTTCATCCAACAATATTTTTTTTTTATTTTTTTATTCTGTTGACTCGTCTGTCTCTTTTATTTTCATCATAAATTTGTTATATTTTGTGCAGAGATGTTTTATTTTATTTTTGCAAAATAGTTGTTAATGTTACATGTCTTCATACTGCTTTAACAGAATTACAACTGGCAATCAACTATAGTCGACTAAATCAAGTTTGTATATTACGTCCAAGTTTTTATGGAGTATGACGAGGAAAAGCTATTTCAAAAGATGACTGCCACATTTCAATTCATATATTTGACATAATTTAATATAACAAAAAAGCTCTCCATCCACTTTATACCACTGCTGGATTCAACTTTACATGATTAATGTTTTGTCATAAAAAAAAAAATCTTCTGTCCTTGTATTTTATGTATTTACACAAATAGAATCTAATTCTTAGATATTTCTTCCTACACGTCTTCTTCATCTTATTTTATTTAAAAAGGAAGAAAGATTTCTTGTTTTTTGAATGTCAAATATGTAAATGAGTTTATTTCTTACATAGCTATATATAGCAATAGCATTTCCTTGTATTTTGGAATGAAAATTATTATTAAATTTTGTTGTCTTGTGTGTTTGATAAGCAAAAAAAAAAAATTGTTCTTGTGTTTTATCTGTTACAGAAATTTTTCTAAGTTTTATAATAATTTTTGTGATTACCATGTAAATAATAATAAATCTGAATAGATAACTTCATATAGTCTTATTTGCATTGCACAAACATTAAGATTAGAATTATTATTTATGGTCGGTGATTTTTTAAAATGGTTAGATAATTTAATTTTTATTAACTAACCAGCATTTTAGGAACAACAGTCTCTACTACCTAATACCGCCTAAACAACCAAAACCTTTCACCTTTTCTTTTGTTATCGAATTAGCATGAATCACATACAAAATGAGTTCAAACGGGATCATCTAGTTTTAACCTTGAGACTTTGTTGTTTGCATGATAATTTCATAATTTTACATTTTAAGACTTCGTGTACAAGGAATAAATTTGTACTTTTAAACATTCTTGTCTACCTTTGCTTATGGTATCATACACAAACAAATACAAACAAGTATGTACAAGCAAAATTTATTTTGAACTTTTTTTTTGTTAATGTTTTGTATAGCTGTGTTATCGTCGCGTTGTTGTAAAAACAGCAACTAGTCCAAAGAATAACACAAATTGATAACAATAACACAAACCTACACACAGAACAGCACAATGAATATTAAAAGGGGTGTTTAAAGTACACAAAAATAAAAATAAAAAAAAATTCAAGCAACAGGATGGTTAATTATAATTCATGAAACTTATAATCAAGAAAGCACAACACACAAAAAAAAATAAAAAACTTTGAGAAAGTATGAAAGTGTGATAACAGGATTTTATATTTAATTTTCTTATCGCATGAATAACTTTTTAAATATTTTGATAATGAATTCAGATAGATTTTTTGTTATTTTTACTTTTTATTATTTAAATAATTTAATTTGACTTAATATTTAAATAAGCATGAAATTTAATTATAATTTAGTGTTAAGAAATATTTTGTGTTTCTTTTATTTTGTTTGCGTGCTTTATTTAAATTTGATTTGAAAAGCTTAAAAATCATAAAGGGAAAACTAAAACCGAATATTTTCTTATTTAAATAATAATTATTTAGGGAAATTTTTTAAAGATATAGCGAACTGATCTGACATATTATTATATATTATAATAGGTATAACAAAATTAGCAAACTTTTGATGAACTTTTATTGTGGGAATTTTTTTTTTGTTTTTTATTTTTTGTTGTGGCGGAATTCAATTATTGAATAATTTGTTGATTCAATTTGGAGTTTATTTTTAAAAGATTAAATATAAATTATTTCAAATAATTGAAAGAGGAGGTTATACAGAATCAACCAATCAAAATATTGCTTATATTATTATAAGCAGTGGATTCTGCTGTCAAGCCAAGTTTATAAAACATATGTAATCGACACTTTACCAGGATTTATAAGAGTCACAATTTTCATCAATATCTGTTTTCATATTCATTTGACTTGGCGCAAAAATCGGAGATGATCGTTGATGACAAATATTGTAACTCGTGCTGTTTATGTAGAGGTGGTCCAATTTCTTCACGAGCAGATTCGATATACATACATACGTATTCACTATTCAGCTCTTTATAATAAAGAAAGATTACAATATTCGATACTTTTTTTTATTTCTTTATTGTTCTATAAGTTTATAAAATTGTACCGAACAATTAATATTAATATAATTTAATTAAAATTATTTAATGGTTTAGGGTTCTATACTATTTTTATTTTTTAAATAAACTTAAAGTTGCGGACTCACTTCGAATTCATTTTAAAAAGCGTTTTAAATTTTTTTAAATTTTTCTTTTTATAAAAAATTCAAAAAAAAATGAAACTTTTTACTTAGAAACCAAAATTCCTGTGTCTAGAAATAGTAGATTGTTCTACAAGTAAAGAAAAGTGATAGTTTTCCAGCGAGTGTAATTGTTTAATTCACGAGCGAGCGCTAGTGAGCGAGTGGATTAACAATTTTACGAGCATGGAAAACCACTTTTCTTACGTATCGGACATGCTATTTTTTCGTGTATTTGACGATAAATCAGGTAAAAATAAAAAAGGTAGATCCAGTTTGGATGAAAGTATGTATGCATAGCGTGTACATAACAATCGCAGTAAGCAAATAAATAAAAGTCAAAAATTCAAAAATCATTTGCAAAAAAAGCGTTTCTATGAAGAAAAGTGTTTATAGTGAAGAAATGTGTTGCTAAGGAGAAAAGTAGCACTTTTCTTTACTGTTTTCAGCCAAGAAATGACACTCTTTGCCATTAAGTACACGAAAAAATATTTTTACAGTCCGTAACAAAAAAACTTTATGAAAAAAGCTTTTACAAAATATGAATAAAATTTGTAACATGTTACAAAAATATAATGAATCAGTTATTTAAAATATATAAATTTATGTACATATAAGACAAACAACCAAATTTTAATAAATAAATCATAAGAATTACCAATATAAGCATAATCTCCAACAATGTTTATTAAGTTATCACTGGATTTTATGTGTAACATTATTAAAAACAATCTTTTCCTAAAATTTCTTTTCTGTTTCAAAATATTAACGTTATCTAAATTCTAAAGTTATTTGATGATTTGTGCTTTTTAAGTTTTGAGTGAGAGCACCATTTTGGTTTAAATCTCGATAAACTAAGCTTTTATGTTGATACAACCGTTTTTCAATCAATTGTTTCGTTTGTCTAGTATACGTTACGTTACATTCACATTGGATCTGATAAACAATATTTTACTTTTTTTTTAGAGGAACTGAATCGTTAAGTTTAGAAAAGAAAGTTTCATTCAAATTCGATGATGGCCTTCCCAAAATTTTGAAATTGTCATTTTTGAACAGATGTTTAGTTTTTTAAAAAAGATTTTTTATACAGAATTTCGAAAAAAAATTTTTTTTTTCACAAATAGTGACATCTATTAATTTATTAGGGTAATGATTTTTAGCTAAAATTTGTATGCTTCAACTATAGCGGGTGAAAGTTTATGAATAAAAAATATTTCAGCCATTTTCTGAAAATGGATTTACTCATTTAAGTCAGTGCTGAGTAGACTAAGTTGAGTTAGCTCATTAATATTCCAGTAGGGTGCGCATCACGTGAGCTGTTCTGATCATGTATTAGGCAGCTGCGTGATGGGTACAAAAGTGTACGTGCTGCCTCCTCGGAGCAACCACTGGTAACTGAAACCATTAGGCAGAATGTGGCCTTTTGGGACAGGCTAAAGTACGGCGCTGAAGGAGAAACCCTTGACAAAAACAATAATCTAAGGTGCAACGCATATGCCGAAGGATAAATGGCTGATAGGTTAATCAGTACAAAATATGGGGACTCGGGATACCAGGCACCCTCCACATTTATTTAGCATTCCTCTAGTAAAGCTGGGGAACCTACAGGCGACTTTGCATTCCCAGCAACTCGTACGAGTAAAATTAAAACGGTAGGCGGGGCAGAGATAGGAATATACGGGAGTGAGACTGCTCTCTCGATGTCCTTGGGCCCCAATGCTACCGTCTTTCTAGCAGAAGTAAATGCTTTATAGTAAATATCTAGGTGGGAGAGCAATGCGCAGAGATAGTATGTATTACGTACCGGCCGGCAGTATTATCAGGTGCATTAAGAGCCTGACTATTGATTGGACGGATAATTAAGCAGGGCTTGGAGCATAAAAGATATTTTAGGTAGCAGTGCGAGGTGGCTAAACGCCCACATAGCCCAACAACAATAATAATAATAATAATTAGCCAGTGCTTTTTAATAAACATATTAGACCGTGTATAAACACGGCGATTAAAATGGAGTGCACTGAAAGATTATGTAAATTAATAAGTCAAGAATAAATAAATAAATATTCTGAACCACACACAATTCAACTTTCAGCACACAATGGGAATATAAAAGCAGCCACTTGTTTTATAATATTTTATATTGTATTTTATATTTGTTGTATTTATTTTATTAAATATTAACAAAAATACCATCAAAAAAATATACACAATTTTATTTTTAATTATATCCCGGTGATGTTTGGATCCAATGACTATTTGCAATACAATAATAATTCTTCTTCAATTTTCTTCGTTGCGATTAAAAATTCTGTAGTCCATAAAAATTCTCAATTCTAGTTAGGTGGCACATGTTTACGTGTAGAATTCAATTTTTGGTTCAATAATTTGTTTCAACATAAAAATGGTAAACAAATAAATTATTGTAACAAAATATTTGGTATAAATTATTGCACACAACTGGAAATATATAAATGTATGGAATGAAATTAATTTTAATTTTAATTTTAGTTCAGGTAAGTATAATAAATTCATAATTAAATTCTAATTTAAATAATCTTTTGTAGATTCGATGGATTGTTGTTCAATGCAAATTGTTGAGGTGGGTGTAGGTAGACCTATTACTAGGGCCTTGCTCGAGGTACATTTCAGTACGATTAGGACAGGTAACATCGAATCTATTTGATTTTAAATATATAAAATTATAATTAATATTTTAGGTTTCATAATGATGTTGTGCAGCTGAAATCAAACAGACCTTATTCCGGTATTTGAAATTGTATGTTGTGCTATTTTTGAATTTTCGTTGGAAATTACAAACGCTGCGCGGAATTAGTCGGAATCACTGAAACCTTGTATTGAAGGTGCGTTTTCTTTTACGTAGTCACAAACTTAGACCCAATGAGTAATATACTACCAATCTCCTGGATAGAGTACTGCTTAGTGCTTCGTTGCCAGACAGAATTTCCAGGAAATGAGACCCTCATGATTCAAGTAACTGCACGGAAAAAATGGGCTTGTTATCACAAAGAAAAAAATTTCTTTTTTTAATAAAAAAATAGTTCTCTTTATTTAAAAGTCTAATTTCTTATTTCACACCTAATTCTCTAGCTAATAAACGTTGTTTCTTACAAAAAGAAATATTTCTTGATCCAAAAAACTATATAAAATTTAAAGGTTATAAAATAATTTCTTACTTTAATCTTTACCATAATTTCTTAACTATACCACACAAAAGATTGATTGAAAAAAACAAAGCTGTTAATAAAACAAAAACAGATGAAATCAAGAAATGTAACCATTTCTCTAACTAATTCATAAATGTTCTTGAATAATCTCAACAAAACATTTCTTAATTAATAAAAAATTAATTTCTCTATCCTAGAAACTTTTGAAATCTGTGACCAAACAATATTATCTTTGATGGACAATATTACCTCCAATGTCTGTCATTTGCCTAACTGTTTATGTATAATTTCTTGTATGCGTTAAAAGAGACAAAAATAGATTACGTCCAGCATATCTTATTTGATTAAAAGCTTTTACAATTTATGATGACAATATGAATGATATCAGCCCAATAGAAGCTTTTGCCCTAATATACGAAAAAGACGATTAAGCAAGGTGGTCCATTGTGGTATACCGAAATTTTTTTCTGACACGGAACATGATAATTTATTGCCCGCAAAATGGAATGATGGCGGTTATTTACATTCATATTATTAACTCATCTAATGATCGGTTTTGTCGAAGACGATAAACCAACAGGTTGGTGTGTTCAGCAAGATGGCGACTCAAAGAATACCTCGATGTAAGCAAAATATTAGTTTAACGATTATAAAGTGGGGATCGCCCAACGGACGAGTCAGTCAGCTGATCTGAATCGGATCGAATATTGTTGGAACCAACTAAAAGTAGCTATTAATAATGAGAAACACAAAAACAAACAAAAATTTTGGAATTCAAATTTGTCTCATTATTATGAAACTTCAGAATGAAGCGGCCAAATCCCTATATGGGATGTAGCGCCAGCGACAAAAAAAAATAAAAATAAAAAAAACTGTAAATTGATAAGTAATTTTTAGTTAATTAAGAATTTGCAGAAAAATCACCGAGTGTGCTATTTCATTGAAGTGGTGTATGCCCGTAACGATTTTATTTTTTTAATTTATAAAATCGTTTTGTGTACTTGTGTCTTGTGTGATAAATAAATAAAAACAATCAATAAAAAACATTAATGAAATAATTTGCCGTGTGGTTTGAGGTAAGTTATATTTAAAAGTAAATAGTAGTCCTTTTATATGGGTTTTTGTACGTATATTAAGTAAGCAATTTCAAAGTGTAGCTGGTACTGGGACGAATACTTGTAACACAATCCCCAAAGGGATTGTGTTAGCAGAACATAAAAATAGCGGTCTGGTTGCGGTATAGTAGCTGGCTGAAGCTCGTCGCTAGGCGTGGGGATTACCAGACATTTTTTTATGCTAGAATAACTGCATTGAAAATATTTAAAGGGACAAGAGAAATTAACCCTACCTTTGCCACCACCACAGTGGCAGAAAATAATAAAATTTGGTGGCTCGACTCAGGATGTCGATGTCACTCCGGCGACCTCCACCCTGTCTGCCGGAAGGGTCCCCTTATTCGTCGGGCCGCCTACCGGGATGACGTTTCCCGGTCGCGGCGGTCACCGACGCCATAAAAAGAAGGAAGGACACCCTCCCGACAGACCTGGTCGAAGTCCCCAAGAGTGATACCCCCATCCCGAGTTAAACACCACTCCGATGCACCTTCGTTAGGGACCTAGATCAACATGTGATCGCCCCACACATCACATGATCAAAAAGGAAAACTTTACACTACCATTGTAACTATTCACATATCACTTGAAAAACAAAAAAAAATGCACGGAATTTTTACTAAACCAAAACTGTAATTAATGTAATTAAATTGTACCCGAATGACCAACAAAAGCAAGAAAAAAAATTATGAAACTGCAAAAAAAATAGAAGGAAACAAAATTCGTTAACCATGTACCACGAGAAAAACGTGGTACGATGGGAATCCATTTTTTTGGGGTGGGTTGCACGGTACGCCACCCGAAACCTGTACAAAAATCCGGTATATAATAAAAAAAATATATATATAATGTAAAAAATATAATAATGAAACACAAAACCCCAGTCAAGTTAGGATTACAATTTCTTAAAAAATATAAAAAGACCACACGGTGTTAGCGGTTTCTTATATATTTTTACCGCTAGGCACCTTACCTAAACACAAAAAAATTGGCCTGTCCGACCCACAAAACAGCGCCAACGCAGGAACTGATGCAGCTGCCCCCTTTTGCTAAGATCCCACTCCGTTCGGCGGAGTTGCTGCCACAAACCCAATATTTTACCAAATTGACTGGTTCCGTTTAACCAATCAACACACACTAGGTAATTCTTTGAATATAACGAACCACTTAGCTTCAGTTATCTTTGTTAGCACCAAGAACAGTTTATTAATTGATTATGGTGCTTAATCACCACACAAGACAGATTAATTTTCCCGTTACATTCTCCAACTGGTTTTTAAAATTGATCAGAGAGGCTTCACCACAAAAAAATTTGGATTTTAGTTTTTTTTTTCTTTTGGTTTTCCTCCCTCATAATATATAACATATATATATTTTTTAGTTTGTCCACACTTCCCACTTCAATATAACACCAAACAACAAGAAGTAAAAAAGGGAAATAAAAATCACCAATTGAAATCACAAATTACTTATACAATTGTTTTCTTTATTTTATTAATTTCTAATAAAGTACTAAAATCATACTAATTAACATATGAGTACTGATTTTGAAAATAATCAAAATATATGGGTAACACCCCATTTTATAACACATAAAGGAAAATGCCTATTTTTCTTCTCTTTTTTTATATATATAAGCTTTTCTTGACCATATAACACAGGTCACAATCACAAATTATATTTACATAAAAGTTCTTCCAAAATACTTTTTGTGATCACAAAAAAAAAAAAATTAAAGGTTTTTTTTTTTTTCTTAATACAAATATTATGTTTACACTTGGTAGTATTCAAAAAATCAACTATGAATTTTTTTTTTTTATAAAAAAACATCAACTACCATATACTCAACACCCAACTTGACTTTTATTTTTTTTATTTAAATCAAAAACTTAATTTTATATCTTAAACGCGACTCACTGCTCCCAAAATTAAAACCGAGCCCTTTCACATTCAAAACGAGACTCTCTACTTTAATATTCAAAACTAGACTGACTATAAATTATTTTTACATCGACACGTATCAAAAAATTTAATACCCACCAAAAATAATGAAAAATGAAAGAAAAAAAACCGACGTGAAAATTTCGGATGGCGTACACATACACCACCACCCAAAATTGATTCACATCACCAATTCAAAATAACAGACTTCTCGAAAATTCCATTTAGGTACTATCCCACGCGCATAAATAAAAACAAAATAAACTGCTAACACGCTGCACAGACGCGCCATATGTACATTCAATCAAATACAGACGAAATATAATTGAGAAGAAATGGACTATATCCCAAGCCAAAACCAACAATAATTATAAGCCTGACTACCACCAATATTATAAATTTATTTTTCGCTTATACATGAAAGTATTGGTGATCGGATACACTATATAAATGAGTAAGAATAAACATACAAATTGTCGATACAAGAAAACAAAGGAATTTTTGCACCAACACTTTCAAGTATAAGCGATTAAATGTAAGAGGGTATCTGTGTACTTCATCACGGAATCAGGCTTGTTGTACATTAGTGTTGGTTTTGACTATATACCAAGCAAATAAACAAAAAATTATGTTCACCTACAAATCAAATTGAATGTACAGGCGAAGTATACTGGTAGAGAAATGGAATATATAACACGTAAACAGACAGGAAAAATCGTGCAGCGTTAAGCCATAGGCGTCGTTTATTTTTTTACTTCAATCACAGATTCAGGTATTAAATATATTTTCCCCTTTTCATGAATTTAAAACAAAACAACCACAAGCGGTTGTTACATACTTTATTAGAAAAATTAATGCAGTGGAATTTAACCGAGGCAGGAGAAATATTAAAGGATATTCAAATTTAATTTCAATTTTATGAACATAAGAGCTTCACTTATTTTTCTAATGCTTGTTGAAAAAGATGCATGTAATTATATATACGTTTTTTTCTTCAAAGGCTTTGGTTTTGATAAGCTTTCCGACTTTAAAGTCATCACTTTCTCGGAGTTAGATGTGATGTTTCCCCAGCCACGTCAGCTGTGTTTAAAAGCTAGGTTTCGTCATGCAATTTTCCAACGGCGTGTAGATAATGTAAAATTTAAGAAAAGGGTTATTTAGCTATACAACATTTTACAAATCTTTACCATTTTACAGGGTTACCCAACAACTAATCTTCAGTCAACCACAAATAATTCAACGGTATCTGCTAGCTCATCGATTTCTGCATGGATTAGAGCCCAGTCTCCGTCTGGGTATTCCTCACAATCCCATGAGAGAGCGTTTACATCAAATTTTGTACAAATTAAAAAGCCAAATTAAGAGAGGATGGAAGTAATTACTTTTTTTATTTTACAGATTCTTGAACAATTTCTTCAAATTACTAAGGGTGGTAAAATTTTAAAAATGTTTAATTAGGCTGAACCACAACACCTAATCGAACACACCAGATTGCTGCTGAACGAAATAATAGAGAACCCTGTGTCGAGTTATCTTTTTGAAAATATTGCAAAAGAGAGAGAGAGATATAGAGATTTTCTTCCCTGGCGAAAAAAAGGTAAAAAAGTGGTTGAATGAAAATGTGTTTGATGTATAAACTTTAATTACTTTTATCTTTCAGCAACTATTATAGAGGTGGGAAGAGACCAATCGGAATTCTGTACAACAAACACAAAAATCGCACCAGCCAACTTCGGAAACTGAGATATTTGGATAAAAAATCTAAAAGTTCCTGTATAAATAAGAAAATTGGCAATGCAACGAAAGCTTTAGGTTAGGTTTAATTTATAATATATAAAACAAAAAATAATCAAATTTATTTTATTTATTTAGTTGGTACAGAGTACGACGCATCAAAAAAGAGGCTTTACCATTTTACGGCTCCGTGGGATGAAGTTGAGCGGCACTGGATAGCCTCACACAATGGACACCAAGCAGAATTACACATGCAGCACAATATTGTGGACTTTTTTCAAAATACAATTTCTTCCAACAAAAAATTAATGATTATTTTGAATTTTAAATTTACATTTCAAACCAAGAAATCAATAGTTTATATTGTGAAATAAATTTCTTAGCTGAGAATCAAGTGTTGGATTTTCTTGTTTATTTCTATTTTTTCTTTATAGAAATGAGTATTTCTGTCTGTGTGAGTCATTTGTTTATCAAAATATTTCCCTCAAGTTCTTCATTGTCTCTTAATCTGTAGACTTAATTGGCTTAAAAACTCGTTCGACGAGACGTAGATTTGCAGATGAACTCCTGTGTTATTATTAAAATTGATTTTCCCAATCTTTCGATGAAGAAATACGTACAGACGATCAACCCAAACCAAGTAAAACTTCGGCGAATGAAGCCCTTAGACTAGGGCAGCTAAATTTATCGAGTAACCAACTTGGAGCTAACCAATGAGTTGATGTGTGCATCATTATGCAGTTGTGGTATAAAATATAAATATTTTTCCATTTATAACGCTTTTTAATAAAAAGGCGATTCGTTCAAAATTAAAATATATATTCAAATCCAATATTCTTATTTATACAAAACTACATACAAAACATTCAGATGTATACGGCTCATATTTAGAGGGAAATTTAAAGATAAAGTTAAAAACCAAACAGGAGATATCATATTTAAAATTTTATTTTTTATCAATAATGTTATCATATATATTTAGTTACTTCATATTTATGTATTTTTAAAATAAAAAAAGTAAGAAAAAAAAAAAGTGTTTCGTTGATTTTAATTTGCCGTATACATCTGAATGTTTCTGAATGTATGTAAATGTATGTTTACTACTAACTGTATGCATCGACTAACTAATTCTAAATGGCGATTTTATTTTATAAACGCAGAAAAAACAAAAAAATGTGTGAAACGAGAGAAAAAAACAAATGAACGATGAACCACAGATACACAAAACAAAACAGAATAAATATGCTCAATTGTAGATGCAGTTCAAATTAGAATAACATGATGCAGATATGCTACAGTATGCATTGAAGGGTTAACTACATACGTTAGTTTATTCAAATTACGTGTAAGTACTTACTTGTTCATATAAGTTTCCTATTTGACAGAATTATTTCACTGTTAAAAATACTTTCAAAATTGAAAAAATCGTTGTGTAACTAACTTCATTGTACCAAAAAAATACGGGAGTATATAAAGCGAATATATAATAATATATGGCCTCTGTTGTCGCAGCATAAACACAACCAATTAAACAAAATGCTTAGATATTAATTATTATTATTTATTAGTACTTAAATTTAATTAATTATTTAATTACGCTAGTTATTATCAAAAAATGTATAGCGTTCATGTTGCGTTAGTCTGGTGCACTCTGTTATTGCGTTAGTCTGGTGCACTCTGTTTGTAAATTAACCTAAAAACAAAGAGAAAACAAATCTTGTTAGCAATTTGTTTGGTTAATATGTAATTATTAAGTAAGATACTAATTTTATTAGAATTAAAATCACTATTTCTAAAATTAAACGAATAATTAAATAGATTTCTAAATAAAATTCAATTAATAATTTCTTACCAAAATTAAATGTCAATTTAAAATCAAAACAATAAGTAAAACATTAAAAATTCATTTTAGTAACTAGCGCTGTCATCTATCAGAATATTTTAGAAACATCAATTATGTATTAAAGTAAATTTGACTTGCGTTGTGTCTTTTTTATGTATGTATTGTAATTGTAAAGTAGAAAAGTAGTGTATTCTAAAATTTAGTAAAAAATAAAATCAGTTGTTGAGTAGCCGCTGTCAAAACATAAGTTACATATATAATAAATTATAACTAAAATTAATTGTATCCAATATATATTCGAGAAAAAATATAAAGTTAAAGTAAAAAATATAATAAGGGATTGTATCAAAGTGTTTACCTAATAAAGAATAAATAACTTAAGAAATTTGTATAACATAATATATTCGAAGAAAGTTGCCGCCATTGAAGAAGGAAAACCAAATAGTTATACAAATTGTTTTTAGACTTGCTGAAATTATCCGAAGAAATTAGGAAACAGAAGACGTTTTTGAGACATCAGTCAAAGAGAGCTATCAAGAGCTCATTTAATTTATATTCAAAGAATACATGGTCCTTCGAGCCGGATGGCAGCAGTTACCCAATTACTCAACCTTAGAAGACACAGCTAAGTATAAAATATTTTTTATTACTAATATCGGCCATCTTAGAAAATACAATTTTTTGAACACGCGGTTTCATATTTATTTAAAATTTATTAAGAAATTACTAAAGTGCTGTGATAGTGTGCAAGCTGTTTTTAGTGTGAATTATTAAAGTAACACAATAAATTAATTTCAAGCGAGATTTATCGTCCGGTTGGTATATTTGATCGATTTGTAGGTTCTGTCGACATAAAATTTTCACGTGGTATCATCAATCATCGCCAATATGGCTGAAGCTAAATCACTACAAATGACACTGGAAAGCGTACATCAATCAATCGTAAATATTAAGGAATATGCTGAGTTAAATGTTTCGAAACCAGATATCAATTCTGAAGACGTTTACCAAAGAATTGAACGCTTGGAAAACATGCTAAGCAAATATTTGGAAATAGAAAACAAATTATTTCGTTACGACTCGTCTCAACCGTCAAAATATCATGAAATGGAAGAATTATATTATTCAGCAATGAGTTGTCTCAACAAAATGGTGCCAAATCGACGCCAGTCTGTACAATTTCATACTACTAACAACGCATTTGATAGTTCGGGTTTCCACAATGTCGCCATGACGCAGCGGAGTCAACCATGTGAAATTAAATTACCAAAAATTATACTGCCACAATTTTCAGGCAATTACACTGAGTGGCAATCATTCATCGAATTATTTAACAAACAAATCCATGATCGGGAAGGCCTATCGGATGCACAAAGGCTCCAATATCTTAAGTGTTATTTGAAGGGTGAAGCACAATCGCTAATAATGCATATGCCAATCACGGATGCAAATTACACAGAGGCATTGGCAAAATTAAAGGGTCGCTATGACAAAAGACGTTATACAATAAACGCATTTATTCAAACATTCATGGATCAACCAGTCATTCAACAATCTAACGTAAGTTTAATAAAGAAATTGTATGACGTTTCAGACGGAGTAATCAGAGGAATGAAGGCATTGGGAACCGAAGCGGAAAGCCGTGATCCGTGGCTGATTTACGTTTTGCTAAATAAGCTAGACGTCGAATCCAGAACTCTTTGGGCACAAGAAACCAAGAACATTGAGTGTCCAACTATAAGCAGATTATTTGAATTTCTTGCAGAAAGAATTGATACGCTCGAAACATTTGGAATGAACAAAAGGTCGCCAGTTTCACATAAACCACAAGCAGTAAAGTCACTTGTCACTGCAGTTGCGCATTGTTCACTGTGCAAAGGAGAAGAAACTCATAAATTGCATGAATGTAAAATATTCAAGGCAATGAAGCAAAATGATCGACTACAATATGTAAAGGAACCGCATAGATGTTTCAATTGTCTTAACAGCAATCACTCGGTCTACGAATGTAGATTTAAATCAAGATGTCAGACGTGTCACCGCAAGCATCACACATTGTTGCATGTAAGTTCACCGGCCACATCCGAGGCGAAACAAGAATCAACCGAGGTAATCAAAAATGCAGCCAATAAGTCTAATGTAGACGTTTCAAATTCATCAATATGCATGTGACAACGGATTCCGAAGTAATTTCAAATAAATCAAGTTGTTTAAGTGTTGCACGTCAAACTCTAAACGCAATGTTGCCCACCGCCATTGTAAAACTTCGCGATCGGCATGGCAACTTACATACATTCCGAGCTTTATTGGATTCTGGTTCAGAGTCCAATTTTATTACGGAAAAATGTATCAACAAACTGCAACTATCGAGAACCAATCATTCAATAAGTATTAAAGGTCTTGGACACTCAGACATTGGTAGAACGAAAGGATCTGTAGAAGTTGAAGTATCAAACTTGGCAGAAACATATAAAACAAGAGCATGGTCGTATGTGGTACCTAGAATTTCATCCATTTCAACAAGGAATTACACAAATCAACATGATATTGATAAGATCAATCAAATATCATTGGCTGACCCAAAGCTGTTTGAATCCGGAGATATTGACATTCTGTTTGGAGTAAATATATTTTTTGATTGTTTAGATTTAGATTGCACAAACAAGATTGACCTTGAGAATTTATCCGCTTATAACACCAAGTTTGGATGGATAATAATTGGAAAACCCAATGATGCAGATAGAGAAAGTTCAGAAACATTCAACACCATGGTAGATGTAGACACAACATTGAGGCAATTTTGGGAGCTGAAGAACGTGCCTAATGCTAGTGAATTAACGCCCGAAGAAGATGAATTTGAAGGATTGTTTCAAAATACTACTGTTCGAAGCAACGATGGTAAATTTGTGGTTCGTCTTCCATTCAAAGAAGGTATAGACAACTTGGGTTCATCGTATCACACTGCACTGCAGCGTCTGAAATCAATGGAACGCCGATTCATCAAAGACCAAAATTTCAAACAATTATATCACAATTTCATGGAGGAGTACGAATCCCTTGGTCATATGAGTTTGATTGGTAAGTCAAATCCACAAAATTACTACATGCCACATCACGGAGTCATAAAGGAAAGTACAGCTACCAAATTACGTGTGGTGTTTGATGCCAGCGCTAAATCCACATCGAATCTATCACTAAATGATTTGTTAGTGGTTGGACCAAATTTTCAATCGGCATTGGCAGACATTTTGTTAAGGTTTCGGCAACATAAATATGTTTTAACGGGAGACATCGAAAAAATGTATCGGATGGTGTGGATTCATCCAGAAGATGCAAGAATTCAACGAATTTTATGGCGAACAGAACCTACAGAGACACCAAAAGAATATCGTCTGAATACCGTGACCTATGGAACTGCCTCAGCGGCATATCTCGCCACAAGAAGTTTAAAAGAAGTATCCCTAAGGTTTGAGAATCCAAATTGCGACGCGGCCAAGGTACTGTTAAAGGACGTTTATGTAGATGATGTGATGACTGGTTCATCGAGTATCAGTCATTTAATTAATATGAAGAAAGAAATAATCCTAAATCTAAAGATGTACGGCTTCAATCTACGCAAATTGCGTTCAAACTCACGTGACTTAATCATTTCAAATCAGCTAAATTCAGAATCAGTGGCTGAAAGAGCAGACAAGGAGATATCCGAGTCAATTGAAGAAAATAAGGTTCTTGGTATGATGTGGGACTCAGCAGCAGACATGTTCAGCTATCAATTTCATCCCAATGATTTGTCGGTGCATACCAAGAGAAGTCTACTTTCAGAATCCAGCAAAGTTTTCGATCCGTTAGGCTTGCTTACACCAATAACTATCAAAATCAAGATTTTGTTTCAAAAACTTTGGCTTTCACCAATGAAGTGGGATGATGAATTGCAAGATGACGTTAAATTAGAATGGCTGAAGATCAGAAATAGCTTCAATTACATAAATTCAATTAAGATTCCGAGATGGCTGAATACCAAAAGTGAGTGCACATTACACGGGTTTAGTGACGCAAGTGAGGCAGCTTATGGCGCGTGTATCTATGCGGTAACAGACGAAGAAGGCGTTGCAGTATCGAGATTGATTGTAGCCAAGGCAAGGGTTGCCCCCATTAAACAAGTAAGTTTACCACGCTTGGAGCTACAAGCAGCATTGTTGTTAGCTAAACTAATGTCATGGGTTCAGGGCACGTTAACGATTAACGTAAAGAAAGTCGAATTATGGACAGACAGCAAAATAGTACTAGACTGGTTATCATCGCATCCTCGACGCTGGAAAACTTTCATTGCTAATCGGACATCAGAAATCTTGGACACATATAAGTTTAAACGAGAATTCTGGAACCACGTTAAATCCGAGCATAACCCAGCAGATTGCGCTTCGAGGGGGATTTTCTTGGATCAACTGAAAAATCATCACTTGTGGTGGTCTGGTCCACACTGGTTAACGTCAGGAGAAATACACCAGATGAAACAAGATTTAACTCTAAAAATTCCACCTCAAGAAGAAGAAGAAGAAACAACAAGTTTAACATGTGAAGCAGTCCCGGATGTTCTTAAATCGTTAATCGAAAGGCATTCCAGTTTCTACAGAGCATGCCATGCGTTAGCCATGGTAATCAAATACATCGAAAAATTAAAAGCAAGAATTCATCCAGAATTGATTCAACAATACAATCCAAAGATTCTACCAAAAGACATTCGAACGGCTGAAGCAATTCTGTGTAAATATATCCAAAGAATCGAATTTGCTGAAGAGTATGAAGCATTGAAGAAAAATCAACTAGTCTCAAATCGAAGTCGATTACGCAATCTGCATCCTTTTATTCATCAAGACGGGCTAATAAGAGTTGGTGGTCGAATCGAGAACTCACTCTCAAACTTTGCAGTAAAACATCCAATCATTCTGACAAGATCGCAATTATCCAAAGCTATAGTGTCAGATTATCATCTTTCATTCGGTCACGCTGGGGTTATGTTATGCTTGGCAATGGTCAGGCGAAAATTCTGGATTACAAATTGCAAGGACGTAGTACGTGCTATAATCAGGAAATGTATAAACTGTATAAGAATGTATCCAAAATGTGAGCAACAATTGATGGGTACGCTACCAACAGTCAGAGTCCAGTATGAGTATGCGTTTGCGAATGTGGGAATAGATTATTGCGGTCCATTCAAAATACATTTAGTACGAAGCCGAGGTTCATCACCACACAAAGCATATGTTTGTCTCTTCGTATGCATGGCTACTAAGGCCGTTCATATCGAAGTCGTTATCGATCTAACCACAGAAAGTTTCCTGGGCGCTCTACATAGATTTATTGGTCGCCGTGGTCTATGCAAATCAATTTATAGTGATAACGGAACAAATTTTGTCGGCGCCAAAAAACATTTACATGAAATCTATCAATTTTTACAAACTAATAATAATCCAATCCATGAATTTCTTTTAAGGAAGCAAATAAATTGGCATCTAATTCCAGCAGGCGCACCGCATATGGGAGGCCTTTGGGAAGCCTCCGTTAAGCTTCTCAAAATTAATTTATTTAAAGTAGCTGGCAGCAATATTCTAACTTTAGAAGAATTTACTACGCTGATGGTCCGTATTGAAGCAGCCATTAATTCACGACCGCTATGCAAGGACCAACGAGAAGAAATCGATATAATAACACCAGCCCATTTAGTCATTGGACGCTCACTAGAAGATATTCCGGAACCAATTTTTGTAAACAAATCATCTCGATGGCACGTAGTAACTACATCACAGCTCTTCAAAATCGCTGCAAATGGAGAGAATCCAAAGAAAATGTTAAAGTTGATGACATTGTAATTCTAGCTGACGATAAGTCGCCATCGTTACATTGGCCACTGGCACGAATTCTTAAGGTTCAGACGGATTAATTCGTGTGGTCACACTGAAACTAGCTAGTGGAAGTATAGTCAAACGACCAACCAATAAATTATGCATTTTACCATTCAGAAGCTGAAGTGAATTGAGATCATTCAGGGCGGGCGGAATGTTGTCGCAGCATAAACACAACCAATTAAACAAAATGCTTAGATATTAATTATTATTATTTATTAGTACTTAAATTTAATTAATTATTTAATTAAACTAGTTATTATCAAAAAATGTATAGCGTTCATGTTGCGTTAGTCTGGTGCACTCTGTTATTGCGTTAGTCTGGTGCACTCTGTTTGTAAATTAACCTAAAAACAAAGAGAAAACAAATCTTGTTAGCAATTTGTTTGGTTAATATGTAATTATTAAGTAAGATACTAATTTTATTAGAATTAAAATCACTATTTCTAAAATTAAACGAATAATTAAATAGATTTCTAAATAAAATTCAATTAATAATTTCTTACCAAAATTAAATGTCAATTTAAAATCAAAACAATAAGTAAAACATTAAAAATTCATTTTAGTAACTAGCGCTGTCATCTATCAGAATATTTTAGAAACATCAATTATGTATTAAAGTAAATTTGACTTGCGTTGTGTCTTTTTTATGTATGTATTGTAATTGTAAAGTAGAAAAGTAGTGTATTCTAAAATTTAGTAAAAAATAAAATCAGTTGTTGAGTAGCCGCTGTCAAAACATAAGTTACATATATAATAAATTATAACTAAAATTAATTGTATCCAATATATATTCGAGAAAAAATATAAAGTTAAAGTAAAAAATATAATAAGGGATTGTATCAAAGTGTTTACCTAATAAAGAATAAATAACTTAAGAAATTTGTATAACATAATATATTCGAAGAAAGTTGCCGCCATTGAAGAAGGAAAACCAAATAGTTATACAAATTGTTTTTAGACTTGCTGAAATTATCCGAAGAAATTAGGAAACAGAAGACGTTTTTGAGACATCAGTCAAAGAGAGCTATCAAGAGCTCATTTAATTTATATTCAAAGAATACAGCCTCTATTTCAAATAAAAACTCAATTATATTAAACTTGCTTGCAGATGTACAAAGAATTTGCAAAAATGTGAACACGGTTAAGTAACAAACGGGTTTTGACGTCACTTGCTTTTAGCGAAATACATTACACAAAGCGTGAACACGACTAATCAACAGACTTGATTTCAATGCACTTGTGGATAACGGAACAAAATAGGCATACGATTAAATACCCGACTGGATTTCATTGTACTTGGTAATAGCGGAACAAAATCTATGCAAATGAGAACACGATTAAATAACCGAAAAAATAAATTATGACGCACAATAAAAATAAATGTCACTTATTTAGTTTTGCCATATTAATATAAAATATTACATTGGAACAAAAACAGATTACCTGACATAGGACTGGTTGGTTAATTATACAAATCATCGTTGGTTAATAATGATTTATCGGCTAAGACTAGTTGCGAATAAGAGGGTTAGTGATACTCTTACGCACTGGTTATAAAATACCGTTGGTTGATGATTCCCTGGCTGCGAATGGTTGTGAATACTATGGTTGGCGATTCGCTTGCGCACTGATTAGAAAACACCATTGGTAGATTATTCACTGGCCGCGACTGATTTCGTAAAATTGTTGGTGGTATTTCCAGTTTTTTAAACTTTTTAGTGATACATATATATTTTACATATATATTTTTATTTACTATTTATTATTTAATTAATAGTAGAGAAAATTATTGGAATCTATCGTGACATTACATTGTCTAATATGTATTTTTCTTTTGTGATAGTTTACTTACTAGTTCAAGGCTAAAATGCGAAAATATGTCAGGCACAGAGTATTACTAAATCAATAAAAAATAAATTATTTTTATTCGATTTCATTTTAGTCGAAATTAAAATTTTCTACATGGGTGGTACACATTCATAAAGAGGGTATCCAGAGAAAATTTTGCATTTTGCCAAAAATATCTATATGTACAAATAAACGAAATTATTTCAATGAAATTAATTTGTAAAGTCCGTTCAACTTTATTTCCCATTTTAATTATAAAATAAAAACTTCTATCTATTTTGTATTTTTTTTTTTTTTGTAAAAGCTTTAAAAAGTTTGAAATATCTATACTACATATACAATTATATACAAACACAAAACTTTTTTGTTTCCTAAACTTAAACAAAATAATTTATGTGTATTTATAATTTCGATAAAATTGATAATATTTTCATGTTAAGAAACTTTTCATTTTAATTTTAAATAAAATAACAAAAAAAGACACACAACTTAAGGATGCGGAGATATCAGATACGGAGCGAATAAAATGAAGAAAACCATTTGCAAAAAAACTAATTTCGAACTCCAATTTTTTAAAATGGTTATTGCACTTTCGGAAAACATAAAAATTATTTTATTTAATAAAAGTTCTGGTTTTGTATTGCGCAAATTTTATTATTGTAAATTTGAAGGAGATAACAAGTCTTATCAGTAATAAATTTTTATTGCAATCGTTTCAAATTGCATTGCTCTTTGCTATAGTGTTACTACATACTAGTGCTTGCCCATTAATATGTACGTGTACATACATGTTCCCTCTGCTACATACATAGTTCATAAAAGTTACATTTACTCCCAGTTTATATATAACTTGGTAACATTTTTGGTTTACGACACAAATTTTATCTTATTCAAAAACGAGCAAAAAACTAGATCTTAGCACAAAACGAATGCAATGACTCTTGCCGTAATTGTTAAAGTTCAACCATTTATTTCCCTATAAAATCTTATACTAGATTGAACAATTAATCATGAAAAAAAAATAACTTTTATAGCGTTGTTTTACAGTTGAAAATAAAATCTACTATGATATTCCAATTTCCAAGGACCTTGGCGAGGAGATGCTGCGACAACAGCACAATAATATGAAATTAAATAAATACCAACGTAATTTTGAAATGGAATATTTTTGTGGATAAGCAATCGTATCTAAAACATTAATTTATATATGACAAACAAACAAAGCACAACACAAAACAAAAACTCTAAAGCAACACACATTGTATTTGGTGTTGAAACAAAACTTTATACTGTTGAAACTTTTTGTGTTTTATATTGTGTGTGTGTGTGTGTGTGTGTGTTTGCTGCACTGTTGAATGAAATATTTATAAACAAAAACCGGACAGCAAAACTAGAAATTTATTTTTTTTTGTTTGGTGCTGAAAAACTATGAACATGAACAACACAACACAAAACGTAATGATTTTAAAAGGATATGAATTATTGTTATCCTGAATGTTGTTTTGTCTATTGAGCTTTTTTGTTGTACATAGTTTGTTTGTTTGGTTTGTTTGTGCCCAGTTACACAGGAAAATTGATTCAATTTAGTAAATGGCGTGTATAGTTGCTTCAACGATAGTGTTATAGTTTTTGAATTATGGATTTACGAAACAAATGTGCTGCAGTTCTTAACGATTAATTTATGAAGCTTCATATATTGTCCCTTTTATGGTATAATATAACACAAAAAATTGTAGATTAAATCGATTGGAGAACTTTTAGTAAGCGGGTTCGATTTAATAATTTGTAACGAAAATATTGTTGTCCAATATATTTCAAAATTTCATCACAGAAAAAGGAAAATAGGGGGATTAAAGATAAAAAGAGGTGAAAAAAGTTTAGCTAAATCTGAGATACGGAATCATTAGTGTATTAAATTAATTTATTTTAATACCTCGTGCACTGTAATGTAATAGCCCAGTATTTTATTTTGTTAATTTTTAAAACTATTGGGGAGGAAATTATTTTTTTTAAAATCAAGGTCGATATAAAAAAATAATAAGGCTGATTAATTTTGAAATTAAGTTACAAATCATAACTATTAATCTGCATAATAATAATAAGTGCATTAAACTACAGCATTAATATTAATTATTAACTGAATAATAAATTATTATCATGAGTATCCCCTAGATAATACAGTGCATAGCCATAATAGAAGCAATGTTTTAATTATATTCAATTTTTGGATTTATCGTTTCTTAAAACACCATCTATGACTGAAAAACAAATGCAATTGTGTTTAATTTCAAAGATGGCTATATACCACTTTCATTTGTGACATGTTTCAGGTTTTTCTGTGGCCGGGAAATTCCCCGAACATGAACCTCATTGAGAACCTTTGGTTTATTCCCAAGAGAAAGATGGCCCAAGAACTCGTAACAACCAAGAGCCAGCTTATTGAACGGCTTATTACAGTATAGCACCAAGACCAGGATATCGCTAAAGCCGCTAGAGAGTGTGTAAAGAGCATGCCCGACGTGTGGAAGCACTTTTAAAAACCACAGGCAACATAACAAAATATTAAAATTTGACTAAGGTCAATTGAACAATATATAAAATCCTAAATTCAATTATTCTGTTGTAATCAACTATGTTAAATATGTGAGTCGTTTATTTTGAAAATGGGGCAAGTCCACATTTTGTTGAAACGAGAAAATGAAGGAATAGAGAAACAATAAATGCAAAAATATACGGGATTTTGAATTTTCTTATTTTTTGAATAAGTATTAGGGATTTTTATTTTTTTATTTTGACTCTAAATTGTTCACCGTTAGAAAGATTATACTTTTTTTTGTCTATTGTTATCATTAACTTAAATTTTTTGAAAAATGGACTTGCACCACTTTCAAAATTAACGGCTCATGTATTAAATATTTCGAGATTTTAGAATGAATCATTAACAATTTCTAAAAAAAAATTCAAAAAAAAAATATAACATTCAGGCCAGGCACTGTAAGTGTACTGTGTGCTGCGAAAACCATTTTTTTTTTGTTGGACAGACAATTCGAATATTCCATAGAATGATTCTGCTCCGTTATCCAAACAAACAAAAAAAATAATAAAAATCACTAAGTTGATTGAACATTAATGTAAGATGTGTGTGTTATATAAATAAGCGGTATACAATAATAGTCAATTGATATATTTTTCAATTAATAATCCTGAGATGATAATAAGTACCAAAAACTGTGATAATACCAGAAGTAGCAATAATAATAAAACTAATAATTGTGGTACAAACAGTTCAAGTCAGAATTAAATGAAAATAAAATATTTGGTATTTTATTATTATAGTAGGTACATATTTCTAAGTCAAATAAAACCTTATCCACTTCAAACGAAACTTTTTCCAAATATAATAAAACCTTTTCAAACACAATTCAAACCTTATCTAAAAATTATAAGTCAATTTCTAATTCAAATAAAACATTTTCTAGAATGAATAAATATTTTTCCAAAGTAAATAAAATTTTTTAAAAAACGAATTCAACTTTTTCAGATTGATTTAAAACTAAAATTCTTTTCGGGTCGGCCCTGTTTCATTATGAAATTTACAGGTTGGCGTTTATTGAATAACCAGTTGTTGATAAATTTGGTTTCGAAAATGTTTATGGACTAAAAGTATTTTTTCTCATTTAGAGAAAAAATGCTACAATAAAACCGTTATTAGGGTATAGGTATTTAATTTCAAATTAAACTTTTTAAAGTTCAATTGAAACTTTTTCTAAATAAAAAAAACTTTTTCTAGACCGAATGAAACCTTTTCTAAAATAAAAATAAAAATTTTAATTTGAAAAAAAAAAACAAATACAAAAAAAAGTACAAAGACACGTAATTTCACTACTTAAAAAAGATAATAATTTTAACGGTGGTTTTTTATTAATTATACCCGTTGCATTATCATACAATTAAACTTAATTTTCAGAATATAACATAGTTCCAGAATTAATAATTTTTATAAGGATTGAATTTAATACTGATTTTCAGAATAAAGTTGCTGCCTGAATCAGCTCACATCTCTAGGAACAACAAGTAGTTAAAAAAATCATCAGTATAGAAATTGTGTTGTCTTGCGCTAACAATTTTGTTAACTATCAACTGCTTAGGTGTCTGAAACCGGGTTGATTCTTTGTTACTAACGTAACTTTCCTTTCCCTCGGTTTTATTGTTCGTGGAAGGATGAGCGGTGGACCAGGCGTATTCTGGAAAACTTACCTTAGGCTTGCTCACCAAATCAAGTTATAATAGAAGTTTGAGCTAAATTGTAGTTCTAAGTTGTGACAATAACCAGTATCGTGAAAAGCATGTGAATAGACAGCGGATGAGATTTTCAGAGATTAAATAATTCTTTAATATATTTTAAAATAGTAGTTAGCGATAAGTAATTAATTTCGCTTTGAATTTTTAGAAATACCGGAAAAACGTCACTCTCGCTTCCAGAAACTTCATAAATCCAGCGAACATATAGTTTTAGAAATTGTCTTGTGCTACTTAGGTGTCTGGAACTGGGTCGGTTTCTTGTTGCTAACATACCTTTCCTTTCCTTCCGTTTTGTTATATGCAAAAAGGCTGTACGGTGGACCCGGCGTCTTACAGGGAATCTTGCTTAGTCTTGATCGTACACTCAAATCAATCAATCAAGCATCAATCATTCGCCGACAAAAAATGATTGCAAAAATATGTCGAAGAACGTGGCAGGCAAGATAAAGCCTTGCTGATGAAGATGGAATAGTTTGATTAATAATATGAATAAAAGATTCGTTGAACTGAAAGAATGTACATATACAAAAATCTTTAATCCGCATTAAATCGAAAGTGGTATAGTAACCGGTTCTGAGTTTCAGGAAACGTTAACTCTACTCTCAATTCTGCGTCCCATCATAGTGTATTTTGCATTTCTTTAATAAATGTTTTCTTATTCTATAAATTATTTAAAATATTTAACGGTTTTTATTTTGATTTTTGTGTAAAGTCTTAGTCTGATTTGAAATATTGCAATCCGGGGATTGATACAATGGTCCGGGACTGCCATCAGTAGTTTGTGTTACTAATTATTGGTTATACCCAGATGTCTGTAGCCAGGCCAATTCTGTCATAGCTAATAAATCATGTCCTTTTGTTATAGGTAAAGAGGGTGTATACGGTGGCACCGGCCATCTTCGGCAAGCTTAGCAATACACTTCAATCAATTAATTATTTTATTTTATTTTTTTGGAATTTTTTTATTGTTAGTTTGTTTTGTAAATTTTTGCCACTGATTTTTATTTGTACATAGCGGTACCGAGAAAAAAATATGCCACAAATTCCAATAATGAAAATCTGACATATTGTTGAAACTCGAAATTTCAAACCTTTCCAAAACTTTGTTGAAGCGAACATGCTTTTATAAACAAATAAACTGTATTATTAACTAAAACGAAAACATACGAGTATATTTAACACTCGCAACAACCGAAATATCTAAATTTTTTCAAAAAGTTATTTTCGCGGTTTGTACCATTTTGCATAACAACCATAGAAAGCTTCATTATATTTTGGGACAAAGCGTAAAGTAACACAAACATAAAAATTAAATTACAGGCAACTTTTTTTCATACCAAAATAACTTTATTTCAGTGTTTCCTCTATGAAAAATCATGTACTAACTTTTTTTATTGTTGTATGTGATGAAAAATTGGTCAAAGGAAAACTACTACTCAGAAACGCAACACTAATAATAACAACAGAAAAATCACTTCTACAGTCTCTGTTCTACTGCTACGTCTTTGGCGCTTTGTTCGGCAACCTCAATCCTTTTGTTTTCGTTTTTTTATTATTTGAAAATTATTTAAGAAAAGCGCATAAATATAAAAGAAAACTAACAACTTCTGGTTTCTTTTGTTTTGTACCACTGTAATAACAATAATAATAACTGTAATAATTTTCCCCACACCACCAACATCAGAATGATTTTTGACAGAAATGTAAAAGTTTCTATTTATAAAATGGAATTTTTTTAATGTTTCAAATTTATTGTCTGGGACTGGAAAGTTTTGTAACTTTGGTGTATATCCGTAATGCGTAAAGTGTCTGTCAATGGCATTTGGGTCACATAAAGCTGAATGGGCCTATATCCTATGATGTATCCATTCATTACTTTCAATGAAATCAACAATAAACATAAAATTATCTATTCAAAATCTGTTGAAAGTCAATGATATGTTAAAAAAAGTGTTATTCTTATTTCTTATATTATAATATGTGGCCATATGCTGACAACGATTATGATAATATTTTTATTCTTGTGTATACGAGTATATGGATGTCGTATTTCTATTATATGTTCACAAAGATTAAAAAGAACATATATCCCCCCTCCCCAAAATATTGTCTATTCAAGGAAAAAAAAAAAATCTTTCTCGGTGTATAGGAAAAAATGAAATAAAAAGAAAAGTTTCCACTTGAATATGGAAATTGATTCGAGTGTGTATAGTGCGTGACAAATTATGTCGTTGTTAAAATAACTTCCGACCGAAGAAGTTAGAAATATATCAAAACTGTTATAGGGTCATTCCATATGAAATCGTCATGAGTTGGACGCGCGACGTCTCTAAAATTGTTCAAACTATATTTATTCGATTTATTAGTAAAAAAAAAATGTTTGTAAAAAAAAAAAAAAAAAAAATTCTCTCTTTCACTCTCGAGTTTACACTCTAAAAGTTTTCTCATTTAGGGTATATGTCTTAGACCATATAATATAATGGACCGCCAGCAATGGCTTTTAACTGTCTCCAACATCTGCAGCGCAAAGTAGCCTTGTGACCGGTAGAGTAACTATAGCAAGTATAATCAAAATTAGTACCCACAGATGTCGCTACCAAATTAAGTAGATTTGTTTATACCAACAGATGTCATTGCAACTTTATCCATCGTAAATCTTATAAATCTAAATAATAAACCTTATGTTAAAAGAAAGCTAACTAAAATTATTCATTTTATGGGTCAATAAAATAATTTTTTTTAATTATTGTTTTTATTTTATTTATATGTAAATTTAAACTTGCAGTGACATCTGTTGGTACTGAATTTTATAGTGACATCTGTGGATACTAATTTTAATTATACGTGCTATAGTTACTCTATCGGTCACAACGCTACTTTGCGCTGCATAAATAATATCATAGATTATTATGGATATTATATTTAAACGTAAATCAAGTGTTCGTCACTCCATATTTGAAAGTACGCTGGCAGTTTCTCCGATAAACCTGGGTTTGGTGGAATGTTTGGCGAGCTGACTGATGCAGCAGTTGACGGGTCTGGAGCTTGTGATGACGAACGCCCTTGAGGGAATTCCATTTGGCAATAAACAGGCGGTGCTGACAGTCTAGAAAGTGTACTAGACGGTTAAATTCTTCTTGTATTTGGTTTATTTTTATTTCCCAATAGTTCTTTTGTTATAAACTTTTTATTGATGTTTCCAATATTTCTTTCGTTTGGTTTGCAATTGTTTGCATTTCGTCGGCCTCGTACTGTTTGTATAGGTTGAACTCGTAATTAATAATCTCCTTTTGGTTTTCTAAAAATTTCTCCGAGATGGCAGCTTGCGATTTGATAAGTTTGTCCGTCATCGTTTTTATGCACTTGGCATAGCTACCTCGCTGTTTTTTTTTCTTTGCTAAAAAATTAGAATGTTCCATACAATACATTATTCGGATTATTAAGTATGCAGTATTATTTATTACCTGGTGGTTCTGCTGTTCAGCGTTAATTTGGTTTGGATGGACATTAGATTTTGGGAGTATGCTCCTCTATATCTCTTTTACACTCGTAGTAATCGATATAGCTTTAGGTTATTTTTAGGTCCTCCCACACCTGCCGGATGCAAATACTTAGGGTCGTATTACACGGTTATGTGTATTCAGTCAATGATTTGAATAACTAAGATAACTCTGAATAACTAATAA
The DNA here is from genome assembly GCA_963556165.1 of Tipula helvola. NCBI lineage: Eukaryota > Metazoa > Arthropoda > Insecta > Diptera > Tipulidae > Tipula > Tipula helvola. The sequence goes on from OY744482.1 coordinate 188,724,947, forward strand.
TATAACTCGTTATTTTATACTACCTACATATTTAACATACATAAGTCGTTTATTTAATTATTATGTACACACTTATTATTTGCTGTACTACTCTTATGTCATTTCCTTTTGACATATTTACAATAGGCAAAGAGACCGCGACCACGGAATAAATATGGTAATTAAGTAACCCTAGAATAATAACAATTTAACTATTTATTTACAGGAATATTTACAATTTAGGTTCGGCGAGATAAGGTACACCACATACACTCCCTTTCCAGTGGAATTTAAGAAATTTGGTATATTGTTCGGAAATTACACGATACTTAGCTTATTCACTTGCGGAATCGCATTGGTATTCGTATCGTGCGACCATGCCTTGTTAATATCTCACTTGGTCCGTTCTCTGTTTGGATTGGAGCTACATACTCAGCCCTATCCCCCAACATCGATGCGTCCTCGCTTATTGTTTGCTTCTTTGACGTTTCCGCTTTATTTTCGGTATAACACGGTTTCAGCCTATCTATTGAAATGTTTACTTTTTTATTGTTTATTTCTAGTTCAAAAAATTTGCTGTCTCTTTTGGAGATTTTGTATGGACCTGTATATGGAGGTTGGAGAGCCCTTTTTGTTGCATCTATGCGTATAAATATGTACATGTGAGCAGTCCTCAAGTGCTGTGTTAATGAAAAAATTTTCCTTCGTGTGTCTAGAAGCATTTACTGGTTTTAATTCGTCGAAATGTTTTTTTAATTTGCTTACGAACTCTGATTGTGGGGTTGAATTATTTTGAGGTTCTATGAATTGTCCTGGGACTCTGATCGTGCTTCCATACACCAATTCTGCGGGAGTGGTTTGCAATTTTTCACTAATTGACGTACGTAATCCTAATAGTACCAGTGGTAATATTTCGGTCCAATCTGGCCTATCGTGACACATAATTGCCACCGTTAACGTCCTGTGCCATCGTTCTAGCATCCCGTTGCATTTGCGGTTATAACTTGTGATGCATCTTTGTTCAAATCCTAAAATCTGGGCCAATTCCGCGAACAGTTGCAATTCGAATTGTGCACCTTGGCCTGTTATAATGCACTCCAGTACACCAAAACGTGCTATCCAATTGGCATATAATGCCGCTGCGACTGTGTTTGCGGTTATATCTGGTATAGGAATTGCTTCCGCCTAGGGAGTGTACCTGTCTATCATTGTTAAACAATACTTTTGGTTGTTTGATACCGGTAATGATCCCACCAGATCTATGTGAACCTCGGTAAAACGCTCTACTATAGGTTCGAAATTACCTATTGGTGCCCGTGTATGTCTCGTGACTTTTGATTTTTGACATGCTAAACACGCTTGTGCCATAACTCTCACGACTTTTATTATTGCGGGCCATAACACATGGTTCGATAGTAATTTTACTGACGCTTTTATGCCTGGATGAGATAAATTGTGTAGCTATTCGAATACATTCCTCCTCCATTCTCTTGGGATGCACTCGGTCTTGTTTATCCCGTCGATATGTCACAGTAAATGAATTGGTTTGTGTTAAAAGTCAACAGTCGTCGTACTAAAGTGAGTCCCAGTTCTCATCTTGCAGTAAGTCGTTTAGTTCTGGGTCTTATAGCTGATCTGTTGCAAGTTTGTTATAGTCGATGGTCTCGTGTATGCTTATGGGTTCTACTCTTGATAACGTGTCGGCTACCACATTATCAGCACCCGCTACATGCTGTAAGTCCATCGTAAACTGTCCAATAAAGTTCAGTTGCCGTCTCTGTCTGGGTGATGCCTTGTCTAAGTTTTGTCCAAAAGCATAAATGAGAGGTTTATGGTCCGTGATGAGAGTGAAGTTCCGTCTCTCGAGATAGAATCGGAAGTATTTTATGCCCAGGTAAGCCGCTAACAACTCACGGTCATATGCACTGTATTTTCTTTGCGTATCTGTCAATCTTACAGAATAAAATCTCAGTGGCTGCCAAACTTCCTTTACCAACTGCTGCATGACCGCATCCACTGCTATGTCAGAAGCGTCTACCACTACCGATATTTCCGGTGCTTTACTGTTATGCTTGTGTACCCTTTTAAAGAATCATTTAATATAGCAAGAGGAGAAATTGTTAAGAGTTTGCAATTCAGTTTCGATCTGCGAGCATGTGAAAAATAAATCATCTTTCAGTACATCTCATCAGTACTGAAAGATGATTTATTTTTCACATGCTCGCAGATCGAAACTGAATTGCAAACTCTTAACAATTTCTCCTCTTCTTATAAATATTTATCAATTTGGAATATACCAAAATAATTTAAAGTTTGAATTTAATATAGCCTGATCCCGTGCCGCGGATGGAATGAATCTTCTATAGAAGTTAATCATACCCAAGAAACGTTTCAGTTGTTGCACGTTGTCCGGTTGTGGGTATTGACGTATGGTTGTTACTCTCGCTGGGGATGGTAAAATTCCACTCTGGTTTACCAAATGTTCCAAAAATGATATTTCACATGTTCTTCCATCGACTTGAATGCAATCAATATATCATCGAGATACGGAAATCAAAACGATAACCCTCTCAATACTGAATGCATCAGTCGCTGAAAAGATTGGACCGCATTTCGAAGCCCGAATATCATTCGGTTGAATTCGAACAACCCGAACGGCGTTGCGATCGCTGTCTTAGGTACGTCTTTTGACTCTATGGGGATTTGGTGGTATGCACGTACTAAATCTAAAGTTGTGAATATCGTGCAACCGGTTAACTGGAATGAAAAGTCCTGTAAATGCTGTACGGGATAGTTGTCACGTTGTTTAGCCGTCACGTTGTTATGCTGAAACTTCGGCTAAAATGTCGTTGCGAAATTTGGTTAGCAGGTCATGTAATTCGTTTGTCTCGGCTGGTTTGGATTCCTTTGCTGGTTGTGCCCTATTGCAGATTCCGTAAATTTGTTGTTGCGCCATGGTTTCTACTAAATCGTCCCCTCGTTCTGCCAATTTATTTATTGGTACATCATTTTCAAACGGCACCAATACTAATTTCATTTGCTGCAGCAATCTCTGCAACCACAACCGTCTGATAGTGGCCTCCTCAAAATGCGAACCGGCATTCATTCTCATCTACTCCAGTAATTGTGATGGCTTCTGTTCCCCCTAACGTCAAACCGTGAATTAATTTATTGAGCTTTGTTCGTTCAGATTCGCCCAACACTCTAAGGACTTGCTGTTTAAAAGAAGTATAGGGTTGCTTTCCTTTATTTTTTATTATTAAGCTGGCAGATTGGTTATGTAACCTTGAATCCAGCGTACTAACCGCATGTGAATAACGTGTGGTTTCCGTAACTATAAGCGCTGCTTGGAACTGTTGTTCCAATATAGCGAACCACCTGGGTTTTGTGCATATAACGGTTGGTGGGGGGGGGGAGGTTTAAACGTTACGGGTGCAATCTCTTTTTGCTCTATAAGATTTGGCATGTGTTGTGTTATGGCCTTACTTATGAGTTATGTAGTATGAAATAAAACGTTGTACGTTACACGTACGTTAAATGATCGTTACAGTATTCTCAAACGCCGAACTCGTACTGTAACAACTCATTTACCGCCCTTGTGACGTAAATAACTATTATTTAAAAGATTTGTTATATTATTTAATAAATTCTAATCTACTAATTAGTCTTTTTATGGCAGAGAATAAAGAAGAGACAGTAGTATTTGCTAGTGATCCAGTTTGTCGTCTATTGCCTTGGTTAATTAAACGATTTATTGTAAGTTTTGGTTGAAAATGTCGATGAGGAGTGAATTTTACCTTTTGTTCGTGCCCAATTTAATTGCCGGGTATTGTTGACTCCATAACATTTTATAGCGACTGTAGTACCTACGTAGCGGCGTAAAGGTCAAGTAACACATATTAATAAATTTTACTGTGCAATATCCAACATCTGATGAAAAAGGTACCGAAATCAAGAAACATAAACTGTAGCTATTTATCGGCCTGAGCGATATTATAATATAATATCGCTCAGGCCGATATTTTAAGAAACTTATATTATAAGAAACAGATTTTAGATTTGTCGGTCGAAAATAATTATCTCTTTAATTAAAACAAACAAATTCATATTTTATCTTAAATAAAATCAGGTTTAATTATAATTTTCAATAATTTAATATAATTTTAAATATATGATTGATTATTAGCATTAACGGTTTGAGTAATGTGAAGTTTGCTAAACTAAAATGAAAGCGGAGTATTTTCACAAATAAAATCGATCTAATTAACTGAGAAAATCACAGCTATCACAATTACCTAAATTCAAATTGACTATTAGATTGTCATTTATTTATGTTTACATAATTCAAAAATAAAATGTTTTATAAAAAATAATATTGTAAATATATGCTTACTACTACTAGATATTACAGTCTTTGTGTTCATCACAGATATACGTTAAAACGATAATAAATAATATCATCACAGATTATTATGGATATTATACACATTTAAACATAATCCAAGTGTTCGTCACTCCATTTGAAAATACGCTGGCAGTTTCTCCGGTAAACCTGGGTTTGGTGGAGTGTTTGGCGAGCTGACTGATGCAGCTGTTGAGAGGTCTGGCGATTGTGATGACGATCGCGCTTGAGGGGATTCTATTTGCCAATAAACAGGCGGCCCTGACGGGCTTGAATGTGAACTAAACGGAGAAATTCTTTGTGTATGTGGTTCATTTTTTTTGTAGCTTACTGATGCAGCAGTTGACGGGTCTGGAGATTGTGATGACGAACTCGCTTGAGGTTATACCATTTGGCAATAAACAGGCGGTGCTAACAGTCTTGAAAGTATACCCGCTAAACAAAGCGATACATTTACGATACGAAAATGATTTTATGTTCATACAAAATATCGTTTACGAATCCAACGTCCCATGATAATTAGATTTTTTTACGAATCGAAATATGTCGAATTTTTGCGTTTCGTTTGCGATGGTTATTTTTCGTATCGGAAACAGACCTAGTTATGCGATAAATTTACAAATCGTATTTTTCGAGGTTATTGCGATGATTATTAGCAAAAATAAAAACCGTGTTTTATATCTTTTATAATTTGATTAAATTTTTTTTATTAGTAGATGAATAATTTACAATATAAATTATATAAATTTGCAGGTTTATTTTTTTCTGCTCACAGCACTTTTATTGACACAGTTTTAGTAAAAATTGGTCACACATCCTAAAATATATACAATACATGTATCAAATTAATAAACTTAAATGGTTTAATAAAATAAATATATAGGTGTATACTTACTTTGAACCTCACAAGACAAAATATTTTTTTATAAATTTAATTTTCTTTTAACACAAATATTTCCATCCGCTTTTGTTTTAGAACTTGAATTGAAAATATGGCAAATTTATATGTAAATGTAGTTGAATTGTGACGTACTCCCTTTGTGTATTATAGTATCGTTTACGTATCTATAACATATCGTTTTTTACGATTCGCATTTTTTGTTTAGTGGGTACTAGACGAATAAATTCTTGGTGTATTTGGTTTATTTTTATTTCGCAATAGTTTTTTTGTTATAAACTTTTCATTGATGTTTCCAATATTTCTTTCGTTTGGTTTGCAATTGTTTGCATTTGGTCGGCCTCGTACTGTTTGTATAGGTTGAACTCGTAATTAATAATCTCCTTTTGGTTTTCTAAAAATTTCTCCGAGATGGCAGCTTGCGATTTGACAAGTTTGTCCGTCATCGTTTTTATGCACTTGGCATAGCTACCTCGCTCTGTTTTTCTTTCTTTGCTAAAAAATTAGAATGTTCTATATAATACATTACTCGGATTATTAAGTATGTAGTATTATTTATTACCTGGTGGTTCTGCTGTAAGATCTTGGTGGTCTAAGCCTACGTGCTGTTCAGCGTTAATTTGGTTTGGATGGACATTAGATTTTGGGAGTATGCTCCTCTATATCTCTTTTACACTCGTAGTAACCGATATAGCTTTAGGTTATTTTTAGGTCCTCCCACACCTGCCGGGTGCAACTGCTTAGGGTCGTATTACACGGTTATGTGTATTCAGTCAATGTTTGAATAACTAATAATACACTGTGGTACACAACTATAGACGCATCTTCTTTTCAGCACACTCTTGGTTTCCAAGAAAGTTTGAGATGAAGCCAATGGTGCAGTATAAAAGAGCATAGAAAAACAACACAATTTACAAAGGAAATTGGAAAATGTATTCATTTTATTCACAGTTATAATTTAATGTTTTGTTTTCTAGTGGTGCACAACTATAGACTCACTTTAATAAGTAACAAAAAATAAACAAATAAATTCACTTTAATTAAAAATAAATGAAAATTAATAATGAGTAGGGCCTCCTTTGTTCTGAATAAGCTCAAATATCCTGTTCGGCATACTCTCAACTAAGGTTACTCGAACATCTTCACCAATTGACTCCCAAGCTTCAATCACGGCCATTTTTAACTCCGAAACGTTTTCGTATTGCTTGTTTCAGTACATATTTTTCGAACCAAGATTCCCCAAATGTTTTCAATTGGGTTTTGGTCTGGTGAGCAGGCTGGCCATTGCAATACCTCAACATTGTGCGTTTCTAGCCATGAGCGAGTCTCATTGCTCTTGTGCACGGAAGCGTTATCTTGCTGAAAAGTTAAATATTGTGTCCTGTGCGTCTCCAAATATGGAAGGAGAACGGTTCTCAATAATGTTGTGTATTCTCCGGAGTTCATGCGGGTGGATGGGAAAGCTAACTCTAGCATTCCATCGATACAAAAAGCTCCCAAAACCATACTCTAAATTTCTTTAAAAAGAAATGTTTAGATAATTTTTTCAGATGACAAAAAATTTAATTTAGATGGTCCGGTCGGTTTTAATTGTTACTGGAGGGACCTGCGCAAAGAATCACGCTATTTAAATAAGAGAAATTTCGGTGGCTGTTCCTTGATGGTTTGGGGAGCTTTTTGTATCGATGGAATGCTAGAGTTAGCTTCCCATCTACCCGCATAAACTTCGGAGAATACACAACATTGCTGAGAACAAATCTCCTTCCATATTTGGAGACGCACAGGACACAATATTTAACTTTTCAGCAAGATAACGCTTCCGTGCACAAGAGCAATGAGACTCGCTAATGGCTAGAAACGCACAAAATACGGTTTTTTTTTGTAAAATACGGTCGTAAAAGAAAAGCATTTTAAAGCCTCAAATCTCTAGTTTTGAGACTTTTGAGAGGAAAATTTTTGTGAGATACTATTATCACGCAATCATAAGAAAGAGCGCGAAAAAAAAATTCGATTTTTTTTTTTTTTTAAGGATCCATGGGCTCGGGAATTTTTTTTTAAGTTAAACCAATGCATAGGTCGGTTAGCCAGTTAATTAGGCGTAAATTTAATTTTATTCTGGTCTCTCTATGTCAACTGTTTGTTGAGATATCTGACTTTCAATTAAAAAGTTCCTTTTGTCTTTGATCACCGATATCTCAGCATCCAATGATTGTACAGTAAACTTTAGGGCACCCTTAAAAACTTCAGTAAATTTCCTACAAGACCCTTTAATGATTAGTTGAGAACGAATTTTTTTTTTGACCCTCAATACTGATTTGAAAAAAGTACAAAAAAACGACTTTTTAGGTTGTCTTAGTAAATCTACCGTTACTTTACAAATATTGATGAAAAGGCTAATGTTACCAGGTCATTTTACAGTTTAATGTACTCCTAATAGCCCTGTATTATTTTCAAATTGATCCATCCAACCGTTTTTCCGGACAGATTGATCAAATTTTTACAAACCAATTAAAGCAACAAGTGATCATCAAAATAAAAAAACGACACACACATTTTGCGTTAGTTATTTGTTAACCCTTAACGATCGTAAGATTTTTTTGCAATACTCGCCCATAAGAGACGACAGAAAATTAAAAAAAGTTCTGCAATATGACCAATTATTATGGAACTTGGCAATTTCTCATCCGATTTTGATGAAATTCAGTATGTACGATGGAAATGGGATTCTAAACTGATTTTTGGATGAAATTCTGGAAAATGGCCAACTAGGAAGGAACTTGGCCATTTCTTATCCAATTTTGATGAAATTCGGCATGTACAATGGAAATGGGATTCTAAAATGATTTTTGCATAAAGTTCTGGAATATGGCTAACTGGGATGGAACTTGGGGGAATTGGAGCATAATTGCATTCTAACTAAAGAATAATTTTTTAAAATTTTAGATATCTGCATGTTAGATAATGCGTATTTTAAATATCAAAATATGTTTTATAAACAAAAATTTGGCGTAGCGATGGGGAACCCGTTATCTCCTATTTTGGCTGACATCGTGTTGGAAAAATTATTTATTGTAAAATTACCTTTATTAGTTAAACAACCAACTTTCATTTATAAGTACGTAGACGACATTATTTTGGCCACTTCAGGTGCAAACATTGACAACATTAAAAATCTTTTCAATTCATTTCATGACAAACTAAAATTCAAGATTGAAAAAGAAGCACCAATAACTCTTTGGCATTTTTAGACATCAAATTACACAGACAGAACAAAATTATAAAAACGGAATGGTTTAAAAAAGAAATTGCGTCTAATACTTTATTAAATTTTCGGTACACCCATACAAAAATGAAAAGGAATGTAGCGAATTCTTTCATTAAAAGAGTTTTGTATCTTAGGAATGGAGAATATAACGAAAAAATATTCAGAAAATTAGGAACACGTTATGCAACAACAATTACGCAGTACAACTGATTAATAAATTAATTACAAAAACATATACATACTTACAAAAATAAAAAACCAAAAAGTACAGAAATAAAATATGGATTAATGACGTACTTACCAAATTTGACTGAAAAAATGAGCAAAATACTGAAAAACGACTCTAAACCACACATATTAGCTAACAAAATTGGAAATAGGGCATACGACAGTTATACAAAATTAAAAGACAAAATACCTGGCGAACAGAAAGACGGACTAATATACAAAATTTTATGTAAAAATGGTGATTCATGCTACGTAGGAGAAACCAGCAAAATAAAATTAGTGAGAGTACAACAACACAGAAAAGACGTAGAACATATTAATAAATTCCCGACAATGACACACACAACATACAGATCAGCTTTAGTTAATCATAGTTTTGAGAAAAAACATGAATTTAACTTTGATAATGCGGCCACTTTGGATTACGAACAAAAAAAGAAAAAACTATTTTTTAAAGAAGCGTGTCACATTTGGATGGCCAAAAACCCAGTAAATTATAAAGTTGATACTAAACGGCTTCAAATAAATTAGATGAATATTATTAAAAATTTCGTTAAACCAAAATAAAAATTAAAATTAAAAAATTTTACGTACACAAAATTAATTCGTTGAATATAAAATCAGCTGTTCATAGAAAATAACAACTTTGAATTGATTTGGTCAAGGACACTTTGTAAATAAAATTGTTTTCCTTATATCGTTTTAACGTACATATATCTGTGATGAACACAAAGGCTGTATAAATTAAAATAAAATATTGGTATCTAGTATGGTACTATTCCACTAGAAAAATTCCTAAAATTTTACTCACAGTAAAAAAAGAGGAAAAGAGCAAAAAGTCCGAAACTCTATGTAATAGACAAAGACCACGTTTTTCTGTTTATTTTTTTTTATAGCAAAATTTTAAGGGGAAATATTGACAGCACACAAAAACATAACCCATAAATATTTAGAAAAAATTAATATTAATATTAATTCGGTTAGTTTTACAGCTCAAAATTATCTAAAAATTAAATATCATTAATACTCATATCAGAATTATAGTTTTTAGTATATTTTTCGTAAACATTAAAAAAATCTCTACCAAAAAAACGTCATGTATTTTTTATTTTTATTGTTTTATAGCAAAAATTTTAAGGGGAAATTTGACATTAAACAACTTCATAACCTATAATTGCTAGAAAATTTAAGTCTTTAGTAATTTAGTATTTATTCGATTTTTTTTTCATCTCAAAATTATCTAATAAATTAAACATTATTAATACTCATATCAGAATTTCATTTTTTCGAACAATTTCCGTCACAGAATAAAAAATTAAAAAAATCTCTACCATAAAATCGTCATCCTATTAAAATTATTAGTGTATGCGAGAATTATTTTTCATCATATACAAATTTTATGTACGTGTGCTAGTGACACTCCTATAAAAAGTTTTCGATTTGATACTTTTTATAGGAGTGTACACTACTACAGACACAAATATTTTTGTACTCAGAAGGTTTTTTGTTTCATTCCCCCATGTACCAAATATATATTTTTTTCTTCCTTTAATTTTACTGGCAGTACATTTTTTCTAGTGGAATACCGCCTGTAGTAGTAAGCATATACATATTTACAATATTATTTTTTATAAATCATTTTGTTTTTGAATTATGTAAACATAAATAAATGACAATCTAATAGTCAATTTGAATTTAGGTAATTGTGTTTGGGACAATTTAAACGGGCATACAAGAAAAAAATTTTGGCGACAAACATTAGCATCAAAAATAATAAATTGGCAACAAATATAATATTTTGGAACAGAAAAAAATAATTTTTAGTAAAAAAAAAAAAAAAAATTCGAGACGAAAAATTAAATTTAATCGATACAAATTATTTAATATTTGATGGGGGATCGACGTAAAATATTGCAGTGTCTTTAATAGATTCTATATAATCCGCTTCTACGTGCGGCACGCAGTGCGACATGTTTGCTTATCCCGGCTCCTACGTCCCCCGAACTTCAAATCTAAAGCTACTCGGAGGGCGAAGCGGGGGGGGGGAGCGAGAGTTACCGAAGCTGTTAGCCTCTACAATTTTAAGTTAAATTAGCGATCTCCGTTTTCCAGAATATTTTAAAACTAATTTCAATTTTTTAACTTTTAATATATTTATTTATAAATTTGTTGCCAGTTAATTATTTTTGTCGCCCAAAATGTTTATTTCGATGCCAAAAAACGATTTTTTGTGTACCCTTCCAATAGTGCCAAAAATGTATAAATGTTGCCAAATTATTATATTTTGTTCCAAAAAATTAATTTTATGATGCCAAGAAATTTTTGTTTGTTGCTCATTAATTTGTGCCATTTTACTATTTTTTTGTATCTCAAATATTAATTTTTTGTGTGCCGGTTTATTGCCAGCCATTGTGTTTTAATTATGATAGCTGTGTTTTTCTCAGTTAATTAGATCGATTTGTTTGTGAGAATACTCCGGTTTCATTTTAGTTTAGCAAACTTCACATTACTCAAACCGTTCATGCTAATAGTAATAATCAATCAAATATTTAAAATTATATTAAATCGTCCCTCTAGTAATGAAACAGCGTATAAGAAAAATAGTGGATTTAAAATAATTCGCATTTAAATGTTTATTGAAAAATCTTTTTGAAATAAAATCTTTTATTTTATAGACAATTTAATTTTCTATGAAATAAAAGATTTTATTTTAAAAAGTTTTTTTAAAAAAATTTTAAATGCGAATTATTTTAAAACCACTATTTTTCCTATATGCTGTTTCATTACTATAGGGACGAAATTATAATTAAACCTGATTTTAATTAAGATAAAATATGAATTGTTTTAATTAAAGAGATAATTATTTTCGACTGACAGATCTAAAATCTGTTTCTTATATAATATCGCTCAGACCGATAAATAGCTACAATTTATGTTTCTTGATTTCTGTACGTTTTTCATCAGTACAGGGATTTTGGTCGCAAAATGAGGATTGAGAATTTTGTATATGTACACGGTGTATAATATACATTTTGCTATTGTGTGCCGTCAAATATTTGTATTGTATTAGTGTATTTTCTCATGCGTTTTCTCATGGGGTAAGTATCAAAAACAAGCCAAGCAGGTGAATCGGTTCAAATTTTTGGTGCTTACGCTCGCCTTGAGTTATTTTTCCCTTTCTTCTTACTAGTGGAATTCATTCGTTAATAAAAAACCAAAACAAAATACATAAACGTAAACCATGATTCAATAAAACAAAAGGTTAGCTCGAAATATGTAAACAAATGGCTTTTTTTTTTTTTTGACGTCACTCAATTCTCAATACGTATATAAATTACAACAACAAATAAAAAAACGAAAAGTAAAAAAGAATTGCATGACGTCACAAACACCTGTTTTGAAAAATCGAGTTAACCTGGGATTTATAGAATCATGAACGTAACCAAAACAATTTCTCGCAAATACAAAAAAAAACAAAAAGCAACATAAATGAATGATTTTTAATTTATGTATTCTTCGTCGGCTCCATTCGTAATATTTTTAATTTTTAAATTTTGAACAAAGGAATCAAAACAGAAAGTAAAAAAATAAAATGATTTTGTTTATTTTTTTAGTATTGTGTTGCCTTGCAGCTCGTGAGGGTTGTTCCTTTACGATGTTATGTCGAAGTGTGCGGACATTTTATTCTAAACAAAAAAAAATTGTATATAAAGAAAGGTTACGCAAGTTAAAAAGGAAAGTAATACCCACCGTCCCGGTGGCACAGTGGTTAGCATACTTGCTTTACGCTCCGGAGATCCCGGGTTCGATTCCCGGCGGGTGATGAAAAAATCACGGTTGGTTAAGGGTAGGATCAATGAATTAATCACCCATTATCCATTAACAAAATGATTACGAAACTTCAAAATGAAGCGGCCAAATCCCTCTATGGGATGTAGCGCCAGCGAAAAAAAAAAAAAAAATAAAATAAAATAAACCATCCTGCTTTTTTATTTGCTGTGTATATGCTAGAATAAAATTTCTCCAACCTCGGACATAACATCGTATAGGAGTAACCGACGATCATGAGTTGCAAGTTTGCAACACAATAAATACTAAACAAAATAAACAAAATCGTTTTGTTTTCTAGCTTTTTTGTTTTTTTAGTTAATATTTTTTATTTTGAGTCTCTCTCGCTTCGTAATATTTTTAATTTTTTTTTTTCTTCAGAATTTGTTGTTCTGTCTCAGTCTCTCTTAACACATCCTCTCAATCGTTCTCTTCTGAGCTTATTCCTCTTATTTGTATCATGTTATCCCTATTACTCGCGTTATTTTATCTCTTTTATTTGCATCATATTAAACGAAAAACTGAAAGAAAAAATGCACATCCAACACCAATACAATTTACCAATACTATTGCCTTCCGGTAATCCTCAAATCAATCCTCATTTCGCGACCAAAAATCGCTGTCCAGATGTTGGATATTGCACAGTACAATTTATTTTACTGTGTTTTAGGTACTACTGTCGCTGTAAAATGTTATGGAGTCAACAATACCCTATAATTAAATTGGGTACGAGCAATAGGTAAAATTCACTCCTCATCGACATTTTCAACCAAAACTTACAATAAATCGTTTAATTAACCAAGGCAACAGACGACAAACTGGATCACCAATAGCAAATACTGTCCCTTCTCTATTCTCTTCCATAAAAAGACTAATTAGTAGTTTAGAATTTATTAATATAACAAATATTTTAAATAAAAAATCTTTTCATAATTTTATTAAAAAAATAAAGTTTTTATTTTTCGTAACTAGAAGAATATTTCGCAACTGGTGATGAAATATTCATTTCAACACCAGTTTATGTCTACTTGATTAACAATAAAAATTGAAATTAATTTGAAGTTTCAATGTTTCATCGATTATAAGATATTTTTTATCAATGGCATATCCTAACAGGTTGTATAAATAGCTACATACAATGTAATTTAACAAAATTGATATTTTAAAAAAGTTTTAATTTTGTCTCCGCTCTGATTTTAACAAATCAAAATGTTGCGCCATATAATTTTTTAGTATTTCACGAATTTCGTCTCCTGGTAGAGTATTGGAATACTGCATTGTACAATTTTTCTGCTGTGTGAAAATTGAAGCTTCTACTGGTTTATCCCATGCCACCAAGTATGGTACTTTCTGTCTTTCCAAATTATTATGTAGTATACCACATACTGCAACAACATTTGGTACGAATCTGACGTCAATATCGATTTTTTTTTGTAAGATTCACCATCTTCCTTTCAGTCGTCCAAATGCGTCTTCAACTACAATTCGAGCTCTATTTAGATATACGTTAAATGGCTCTTGTTCGGCTGTCACACTTCCAATGTAGCATTTAACTAACCAAGGTAACAAAGGATAAGCTGGATCGCCAACTATACAAGCTGCCACTTCCCTTCCATCAACCAATTTTACTGGCTAAACAAAATAAAAATAAAATTTAATTATCATCAGGCAATTGTATTTCCTCTCTTAAAAATACTTTTAATACTGCCCGGCAAAACTGGTATAACGTTTGCTTTACTGTTGTTTTGTGAACTCCAAATTGATTACCGACAATGCAGTACTCTGCACACGATGCTAATTTATAAATACTTATGGCTACTTTTAACTCCACAGGTAAGGCTGATTTAAAATTTGTAGGTTTTGGTGTTAATTCTGGCCGTAATTTATCACAAATAAACATAAAAGTGTTTTTATTCATCCGAAAATGTTGAAACATCTCGTCGTATGAATCACTATTAAATATTTTATTCCACCAATAACGGCTTCTTATTTTAGAACCAAGACTTCTCTTCTTTTCGTTTGGAATGTTTTTTAAAGGGTCTACATTCGTAACATCATCTTCTGGTAACTGTTCTAATGGTTGGCCGACTAGAAAATGACCAGGCGTCAATACGTCTAGGGTAATATTATAATCATCATGTATCGCTAAGTGGCCGGGAACTTAGTAGAGCTTCGATTTGTGTTAGGGTAGTCGTCATATAGTCGAATGTTAGCAGTGCATTAACAACTATTCTTAGATGAAACGTGACCGCTTTGATGTTAGCCTTCCAAAGACCACCAAAATTAGGGGCTCTTGCTGGGATGAAGTTGAATTAGATTTAATGTTGCAAAAGAAACTCAGCATTAGCAATATTGTCTCGGTTGTTCTCTAGAAATACAAAAAAGATCAGCTTGGGGATTTTTTGCGCCTATGAAATTACTTCCCTTATCTGAATAGAGCTGGGCAGGAAGACCTCTTCTCGAAGTAACCCGTTTCAATATCATAAGAAAGCAGTTGGCTGACAAATCGCTGACTAATTCAATATAAGTTGCTTTTGTAGCCAGGCATATAAAAAGTGCAATGTATCCTTTTGTCAGCTGTTACCTACCTCTGCCATTTCGTCACCTCAATTCCATAATGTAGTAACTGCACATCCGAAAAAATCGAGAAAACAGAGTTTGAAAGTTCGAAGTGTGATTTCATTTGTGGTGATAGGCACAAATATTACTAACGTATAAAGTAATCAATAAACGAATAAATTAACAACTGCATTTTATTTTTGTTGTGTACGCAGTTAGTTGTTAGGTGTTATGTCCAAATTAGTAAGTGGTCGCCTAATGTTGTGACAGTTCGCGTAAATAAGCGAGACGACAACAGTAGTCGAAAGTTTTCACCACGGTTGGGTGTGGCGACACCTGCCGTTTTGTGGCGGACTCAGCGTGCGCTCATTTCGCGGGATGTGGGGAATAAAACTCAAAGACACATCGGCCGAATCATATTAGGCGCTGAAAACAAATTTCCCCTTTAAGAAAAACAGGTGAACAAAAAATAAATAAAAATAATCGCTTACGACCGTTGAACAAGCAAGGTCAGTTTCTGGCGAAAATACAATTTTAACAATTATAACGTTAATTATAAAAGAATTTATAAAATAAAAAGATAATCTATATATATTAAATCACGAGTTATAATTCCAATATGTATATTGAATAATAAAAAATATCATTCTATGAATACAAAACGAGTTTCGTGAATTGAATTAAGATATTGTGTGTGTACAGAAGGCAGTAGTGCGGACGGCAATACACACTTGCCTCGTCCGGCATTACACACTATAGGATCTAAGATACCCATAAATACCTATAAAAGTGGTGACCCCGACGTGATCAGACCCCATATTGCTAATCTGGGCTGGCCGATCACCATCTACAGCGGCAAGTGAATCCGCTGCTCAGCCGCTACAAAAAGAAAACCAAGCAGTGGTGTAGAGCTTGGACCGGTTCGAGCGGTTTGCAAGCGATCCGCGTAACCGACCGTGGAAACCCTCAAGAAAAAATAATATCGTAGGCATCCCAGGCTCGGGAGTATAGCCAACGCCAGACGGCGTGTTTGCAGCGCCAGCAGTATCCAGCGGTTAGGTTAACCGTGAGCGCTGTGATCAGTTCACCAGTAAGGCACATCCGCCTAGGGAGGTCAAAGGGCAAATCGGAATTGGTAACGGGTAAGCGCATATTTTTCTTGAGTTTATTTCTTGTTCACAACCATAGTCAGAATATCACGTTTGGTATGTCTGTTCATTAACGCGAAAAAATTGATTAACGTCTTTGATTTTTGTTCGTCGCATCGCGCGGACGGGTATCCGTTGTGTTCGTTGCAGATCGGTAGGAGTGTCTGTTGACACCGTAGCTACACAACGTGAATTCACTAAAGGTTTGAGTTTTAGAAGGTTTCCGGATTGGTTATATTAAATTAGCTATTTGTTTTTTTTTTGTTTGTTTGTTGTTGTGTCGATTAACTCCACCATGTCGAAATTTAAATTAATTATAGCTGATTTGGATTAAATAAAACCTACAAATAAAAAGCATAAAAGTACAGCGGTGTTGTTTATTTATTTATTTATTTCATTATTACGTGTATTTGATCACGCGATCGAATCACATCACGTTTCGCGTTCCCTAAGCCAAAGTGTAGTGCAAGTGAACAGTGCTTGTAACAAATGGTTAACCCTACAGCGTCCGGATCAAGCGCGTCAACGCCTTCCAGTGGCGAGCAAGCACTATCGGCAGCCGAAACCGGGAATTTTAATGCGGAACAGTCACGGGCGTTGGAAGCCATGATGCAAGCCACTTGTCAGAGAATGGCAGAGCAAGCGGCCAGAGTCGAAACGTCGTCCACATCAGAGAGTTCGACACCACCACCGGCTACCGAATATTCCACGGTGCAAAGCACAGCCACCACGCCCGCAGCATCAATGGCCGCCATCGCAATACGGATAGTGCCGCTAACTTCGCAGGACCCGAGATTATGGTTCCATATGGTAGAGGCCCAGTTCGGGCTCAGTCGTATTTCCAGCGAGACGACGAAGTACCACCATCTCCTGTGCGCTCTTAATGAGAAGGTTAGCAACGAAGTGAGTGACATCATCACAGCACCAGTATCGTCCACGCCGTACTCGGATTTAAAAAAAGCTATATTGGATCGTTTGGGCGAGTCTCGTCAGACGCAGATGCACCGACTTTTGCGGGGCATTGAGTTGGGGGACCTGAAGCCATCTCAATTGCTCCGGCAATTGAAAGCTACCGGTGGATCTGCAGTCAATGACGACATTGTAAAGACCATATGGTTTAAAAGGTTGCCTGCAAGAGCGCAGGAGATTTTAGCGCCGTCAGCAGAGTCACTTTCAGCAGGACAGTTAGCGGAAATAGCAGACCGAATTTTGGAAACGATGGCGTAGTCGCACGTCATGGCTGTTACCACTCCAATAGCACGCGTTGCAAGCCAATTCGAGGGAAACGTGTTGAACCGGATGGAGGCACTCATCAAGCGGCTAGACCAGCTGGAGGCACGAGAAAAGGACCGCAGTTTTAAGAAGCAGCGATAACGCAGCAAGTCTGCCAACCGAGGGCCGCCGAGAAGCCCAAGACCTGGCCGAAGCGAGACTGACAACAACGACGAAACACCGCGTTTGTGTTTCTACTACCGACGGTTCAAGGAGTCCGCACGCAATTGCAGTCCCACATGTCCGGAATGGGAATAATTCAAGTTAAAAAAACTAGGTTCACCGCGGCAGACGGCGACGTGCCAAAGTGAACTGTCCAGCAGTCGCCTTAAAATATATGACAAAATATCAAACACTAACTATCTAATCGACACAGGTGCCGATGTATCGGTCGTGCCCGGACCATCAACCCTGGAAAAATCAACATTTAACGATTTCTACCTTTTCGCGGCGAATGGTGCAAAAATTAACACGTACGGTAGATGAACAATAAACATGGATTTAGGTCTTAGGAGGATTTTCCAACGGTCGCTCATGGTAGCCGATGTTACCACGCCGATAATAGGCGCGGATTTCCTCAAACGAACAGGGTTGATAGTGGATATCCAGCACGGAAAGCTTATTGATCCAATGACCACGCTCTTCTCGGTGGCAACGAGAACCTCGGAAGTAGCGCCAGCGATACGGTTGATTGATGATACGGGAGTCGACGGAAGAATCGTCGAGCTTTTGCAGCATTTCAGGCCGATGATTGATGATAAGCTGGCAGCAAACAAACCGCCGATGCATCCAGTCACGCACCATATTGAGACACGAGGACCTCCGGTGTTTGCCCGGCCACGCAGACTAAGTGCAGAAAAGATGGAAATCACAAAAAGGGAGTTTCAGAGTATGGTGGATCAAGGGATCTGTAGAAGCTCCGATAGTCCCTGGGCCAGCCCGCTGCACCTAGTACAAAAGAAGAACGGCGAATTGCAACCGTGCGGGGACTATCGGGCGTTAAATAATGTGACCATCCCAGATCGGTATCCCATTCCCATTCCCTTTATTACAGATTTCACCCAACAATTGGCAGGCGCAACCATTTTCACAACGTTAGATCTCGTGAGGGCATATCATCAAATCCCAATAGAGCCCGATGATATTGCCAAGACAGCCATTACTACCCCATTCGGTCTATACGAGTTTATGCGTAAGACCTTTGGGTTGCGAAATGCAGGTAGTTCTTTCCAAAGGTTTATGCACTCTATATTACAGGGAATGAGTGGCTGTTTTGTATATTTAGACGATGTACTCATCGCATCACGTTCAATGGAAGAACAGCACTTGAGAACGGTATTTGTAAAATTAAACGAGGTATCAAAAGAGGGTATTAGGCCAATTCCGGAAAGCGTCGAGGAGATCAGCAAGATTCATCTACCTAGGATGGTGAACCATTTAAGGCGATTTTTGGGGATCGTGAATTTCTACAGGATTTATATACCAAAGGCAAGTTAAACACAGACACAGGCCATTTTGGACGAATACCTCCGGGGCAGCAAGAAAAATGATACGCGGGAAGTCGTATGGACAGTCGAAGCCGAACGAGCTTTTTATGAAACAAAGAGGCAAATGAGTGAAGCGGTACTTTTGGAACACCCCTCAGCAGAAGCTAAACTGTCGATTATGGTGGATGCATCGGATAACGCGATGGGAGCAGAAATACAACAGTGGGAAACAAATAACCGAGACGGATGGAAGCTGAGCCTTCTACAGTGGCGAAATGGATTGGAATTCAAAATGGCGAAAGAGTTGTAATGTAAAAAAACATGAAGTAACTGAGTTACCTCAGCTCAACATTACTAAGAAATTGTTTCTCGACCGCTGTTGTCACCCCTGCGGCATTTACCTGTGCTCAAGGCCGGTAGAGGTAAAATTAGTCGTGGGGTTGGGGTGACACAGTTGAGAAACCTAGTTGTACCGCGGTGGGACGAAAATATTGGGTGATCATTGAGATCACAAAAGGATTGGGGATTAGAAAAGTTGGACCTGTCTACAGTGACCAACAGAAAACTGAGTTATTTGTCCAGCATGAATGGACAGTTTTTGGGCCTTAGCCACACATTATTTGAAATACACAAACAAAAAAATCAATTAACAAGTCCCTGGATGAGGGTTCAATTAGTAAGTAAACTTGGTCAGTAAGTAGGTAGTCAAAAGAAAGGGTAAATGACGCGGTTGAAGCTGTACATTCACCTGCCTCTAATGAGGCTATTGACTCCCTACTATACTGACTGGACCTCTTTAGTTAGTTATATTGTTTTTTTTTTCTTCTTATATTTACCCTTTGTTCTCCTTGGTTTAGACCGCAAAAAAAAACAAAAAAAATTTAATTTATAAATTAAAAAAAAAATATTTATTTTTCCAAAAAAAATTTTTTACATAGAGAACTTCTAACCTGACGGTTAGCAAAAATCAAACCAAAAAGCCTCGAATAAAATTTTTGTGGAGTTTTTATACAATTTTTCTGCTGATCGGAAAAAAAAAAAAACACATATTTTCTTTTTCTTTTTCTCTTCCCATAAACTTGAAAAATTCCATAATCACCCCACTGACATTTTATCCGAATTTCCGGACAATATGCACGAACTGAAAACATGAGGCACGTTTTGCTGCATGTGTAACCACATGAACTGCCCAAGTCGCAAAAAAAAAAATTATATTTCCACGCTTATTTTTACCTTGAGAAATTCAATTACATTGACAATGACCCAGGTTGAATAAACGGAAACGAAAATTGAGACTTCAACAAAAACAAATGTGTCTCCACACTGATTCAAGAATGTGTGATAATAAAAAAAAATATTCTTATGTTTGTTTACCGAAACTTGAGCTTCCGCAAATAAACATAAATGAAAACCAAGTCATATGGGCACGCGCCATTGGAGATAATAGGATTTTACATTAATTTAGTTGTTGGTTATGAATCTTGCTTATGTGCATGTTTTAATATGTACAGACAAGATTATTCCAACACAATTAATGTAAATGTAATGTGAACTGTACCCGGATTTAGTCATGTAAATTGGTATTTATTAGAAGAAAAAAAATCTTCAAATGTGGGGTACAGTTTTATACGCGAATTTGATGGATAAGATTATTTTGTGACGGGGATGACAAGCACCCGTTACAGAGTGAAGTCAATATAATTTTGCTCGTCCGAAATTATTTTATTAAATTTAATTACATATTTTGATCTACTTAAGTGATAATAATTTATTAATATTTATAAAAGAATATAAAAATTTTGTGAGCGAACTATTTTGGTCAAAAAAGTTTTTATAAGTAAAAGTTCAGTTGTAACAAAAAAAAAAAAAAAAAAGAAACTGAATAATATCTCAAATTATTGTGCTTGTTTTGTTCGAAATATACCTCCATTTTGGCATGTGAAATTCATTCATTAATAAAACAATAATAAGTTAAAGTGTTTTCACAAATTCATAAAAAATTTAATTAATTTTATTATTTTATTAATTTCGCAACAATGGTGCTTGATAATATTTTAAAAATTTCCAACCCTACAAATTCCGATATCTTGAGTGCAATTGCACATTAATTGGATTTCACGAAACAAAACCACACTGAGTTGAAAGCCGATATTAATAGTATCAAGGAAGACGTCAATCAAATTAATTTACGAGTCAAAACTGTAGAAGCCAGATCGGATGATACCAAAAAAACAGTGAATTCTTTGAGTGCCGAGGTGAATTATTTGAAACAGCAACAGCTTCAACACGAAATACTTGTAACAGGCATTTCAGTGGATGACACAAATAAAGACATAGTTATTTGTAAACTAGGTGACATATTCAAATTTGGATCAGATGTGATTTTATCGTCATACATTAAACAAGTTGCTGCGTTGAGGAGCAGTCGAAGACGAACATCCACGTATTCTCAACTTTATCTAAAATTTAATAGTGTGAAATCAAAGAGCAGCGTAATGGAACAAATTCGTACTAGTGGACCACTTCATCTAAAACAGATTTTCTCTGATGCTAAAAACGGAGATGACCAAATTAATATTCGTGATAGATTAACAGTAGAAAACAATAACATTATTAAAGCGTTGATTCAGTTACGGAAAAAAACCAAAATTAAATATTGCTGGTTTCGTCATAATCAAATCTTTTGCAAAATAAAAGAAGATTCGAAGTCAGCAATTATTCGATCTATGGATGACGTCACTAGTCTTGTAGTACAGTAAGAGCAAAACATTGATTGTTTATGTTTTTTTTTTATGGTACGGTAATTATATTTTTCTGGATTTTGATTTCTCATTTCTTTTTTTTGATCATTTGTTACATTTTTATTATTTATGGTTTTTTTTTGATGTTGTTGTTGTATTCTTAAATTAGAAAAGAAAAAGAGAACTAGGATAACGTTATTATTATTATTTTTTATTTTTTTAACTAAAATCTAATTTCGGATGGCATTATTGAATATAATATTTTGTAATAATTTTAATTTAAACTTATAGAAAATGTGTAATATGTTAGATAATGGCATGAACAAACATTATCTACACTTGGGCAAATTCATCAGTGAAACAAATTCGTCTTTAACTTTGAATATTTTTTATATGAATATTAATAGATTAAAGAATAAATTACATGAATTAGAAATTCTTTTATCCTCTCTGGGTGAAACGATTGATATTATTGTTATAACCGAAACCTTCTTAAGTAAACCTGAAAGTCAATACATAAATTTGAGAAATTATAAGTCACTGCACAGTGTTCGAGAAAATAGAACAGGATGTGGTGTATCATTTTTTATCAGTGAAAATCTGGATTTCACATTCGTAAGCGAGGAAATAAATGATGAAAATCAATGCTTGACAATGTTTTCTCAGAAACTGAATCTATATTTGTTAGGGATTTACAAACCTCCACATACAAATTTTAGAACTTTTATATCCTTTCTGGATCGGGTCACTCCTACAAATAGAAACCAAATTCTTATTGGAGACTTTAATATAAATATATTGGATAGCTCCAACCGGCAAGTGCTCAACTACAGGTCCACTTTACAGCTAAATAATCACAGTATAATTAATGAAGTTGATTGTTTATTTGCAACGCGATCAACATCAACCACAAAAAGTCTTCTAGATCACATTTTATCAAATTTAACTAGCAAATTTTCAATATACTATGGGGATACGGTTTTGAGTGATCATCGTTTTTTGTATTTTAAATTTCATATTTTCAAAAAAAAAATTTCAACTATTTCAAATAAAGTAACCACTAATTATACCAACGTTATAAGTTCAATGGAAGAAAAGTTAGTCTCAAATAATCTTTCGTTTGAAACTTTCTACAATGAACTTATTAGTTCAATTGATTTAAACACTACGACATGTACGAAAATTATTAAAAATACACCGTACAAAAGACCATGGTTTTCTGATAAACTTCGTAAACAAATGAAAGTTCGCGACAAATTTTATAAACTCTCCAAAAGATATCCAAGTAATAGATATTTTTCCGATACTTTTAAAACACTCAATACAGAATTTAAGAAACAAATCTAAAAGAACCTATTACAGTTTACAATTTAAATCAAGCCTCTCGAATGCTAAAAAAATGTATCAGTTAGTTAACGAAATCCTTTATAAAAAGCCCTCAAGTAAGTCATCGACTATACATCAAATTAAAGTTAATGGCAAAATAATACGAGATCAACAAGCTATTGTAAACGAATTTAACCTATATTTTGTCAACGTTGGAGCTGATTTTAGTAACAGTTTTCCAAATTTTGTGCCACAAATAAGTACAACACGACAGTATTCCAACTTGCTCTCGTTATCGACAGTGGAGCAAGATGAGGTGAATAACATAATCAATAGTTTAAAGCTTGCATCAGCAAAAGGAATTTATCAATGTCACTGTAGATATTTTAAAACAGCTTGCGCCCGTCTTATTCCCTTTATTAACTCGTACTTTTAACTTATGGATTCAAAAATGTATTTTTCCTGAGTTTCTTAAATTAGCGCGTATTACTCCGATTTACAAATCTGGAGATCCCTTAAATCTAAACAATTACCGCCCAATATCAGTTCTCCCTGCACTTAGTAAAGTTTTTGAGCGCATCATTTATATTCGCCTCTTAGAACATATTGAATTAAATAAACTAATACATAAAGATCTATTTGACTTTATTAAATCCAGCAGCACTTTGTCAGCTGTTATAAATTTGATCGAAAATGTTTATACTTCCATAGAACAAAAAAACATTACTTCTTGTTTATTTTTGGATATAATGAAAGCGTTTGATTGTGTAGATCATCAAATTATTTTGACAAAGTTGGGTAATTATGGAATAGGTTTAGATGTAATCAAATTAATTCAACACTATTTGCAAGGCCGATCTCAAGTTGTTAAAATTAACGATTACACCTCAACTAAAATTACTGTGAAGCGTGGAGTTCCCCAAGGATCCATTCTTGGACCGATATTGTTTTTACTTTATATTAATAATTTACTAAATCTATTCGCTGATGATGCAGTACTAATTTACAGTTCAAATTCAGTATCACAACAGAAAACTGCAATGGAAAACGATCTCCTTGAAATCAAAAATTGGCTTTGTAGTAAAAATTTTAGGCTAAATGTTTCAAAAACAACCTTCATTACTTTCTCTTTGAGACAGAAACAAGTACCTATATTAGATGAAATTAACTTTAATAATAGTATCATAAAACGAGTTGAAAAGGTTTGTTATCTTGGTTTGGGATTTGATTCTCAGCTATCATGGATTAACCATGTTAATAGTATAAAATCTAAAGTAATTCCAATTATTGCTGCTCTGAGACGTGTCGGTCATTTCATCCCTTATTTTATTCGCAAAAATATTTATTTTAGTTATATTAATTTAAATTTAACGTATCTGATTCAAATTTGGGGAGCAGCGAATATTACGTATATGAGTGATTTGCAGATAATTCAGAATAAAGCCATTAAAGCTATTGAACAGTTACCTCTCTAAACATCAACAAAACTCTTGTATAATGATCAAATATTACCGCTCAACTATCTTATTCAATATGAATACTTATTGGCAATTTACAAAACAAAACACGGGCTTACTAAGAGTAATATTGAACTACAAACCAACTTCTCAGTTTCGGAGAGACCTACTCGAAATCATTGTCACTATCGGGTTCTTAATTATAAATTTCAAACCACGCAGAAAAGTATTCTCTATCATGGAATCCAGCTTTTCAATCAATTGACTGATAACGAAAAAAACTTAAGAATTTCTACATTCAAATTTAACCTTAAAAATAAGCTTTATTCAAAGTTTATCACGGAATATGATATGTTTCATTGACGTTTACTTGATTAATTAAAATATTTATTAATTAATGTTTCACACTTTTCACACGATGTTTGTTCATGCTAATTTAATTTAATTTAATTAAATTTAACATAAATTTTTATAAAATTTGCTTATTTTTCATTTTTTTTTTTTTTCATTTTTGAACCATATTGAAGTGTTTAACTTATCAGAAAATATTTTCCTGTATAAAAAAACTTGTATTTTTTTTTTGGAAAATAAATATTAAATAAATAAATAAAAAAATAAGAGTATAGAGCCAAAATCATTATTACGTATTTTTTAGAAGCTTTTTTAGTGGTATAACTTTGCACTGATTTCCATAGGAATCCATAGTAAAAATGGTGTTTTTTAGCTTCAAGTTTTACAATGAAAAAAACAAAAATGTTACAAAAGTGTTCTACATATCTTTAGCACCAATATACAAGAAGGGTATATTGGTATTAAGTAAAATATAGTAATTGCAGAAATATTAAAATTAAATTATTTCTAAAATATATTTTTCGAACTTTCATTTTGAAAAATACATCAAAGTTGGCTCTATCGAATTAAAATAATACTTGCTACATTTATCTTTAGTTTTACTAGTGTACGTTAGATGTCTATCATTGTTGGCAGAGAAATACGAAAAAAAATTATTTAATCACAAAATTATGGCACGTTCTTAATATTTTGAGAATTTGTTTTGCTTTTCCTACAATTTTTGAACTTGAAATTTCCCCAGGTGACAATTTTTGGTACGATTTTTCAAAATGTTTACTGCAAACTGCCATCTATGTATATTGACTTAATGCACACGATTTGTAGTAAGCTTTTCTTTTTAATTTGACCAGAAAGTTGTTGTTATGAACTTTTTTTTATACTTTGGTTTAAATAAATCAATTATTACAAGAAAATGAAAACGATTTACTTAAACGAAATTTATATATGTTGAAATTCAAACATTTATGAAAATATTTCAGAAATCATAATTAAGAATTTGCAACGTTTTCATTTACAAATTTGTCTTAGGAAAAAAAGTGATTTCCCATACTCTGGAAATTTTGGTTTTTTCTTCGTTTCTAATTCCCTTATAAAAGCTTCGTTTTTTAGATTATGGCTTGTATAATCAAGGTTGCTTTGATAGTGTTTATAAAGGGTGTTTTTTTAAGCCCGATAGAACTTGAAATTGTAAAAAATAACACAAAAAATTTAATTGTAATCAAAAATTTTTTTTATTCGATAGATCAATACATGGCATTAATATTTGAAAATGATTTCGGGCATACGGGCACCGCGGCTGTTCTTGGCGAAATGCATTCTAGACGTCCAATTTTGGGCCACTTTTTCGAGCACTGCTGGCCGTATGTCACGAATAACACGAACAATGCTGGCCTCCAAGGCGCCAATTGTTGCTGGTTTATCAGCATAAACCAGTGACTTCACGTAGCCCCACAGGAAATAATCGAGAGGTATCAAATCGCACGACCTTTGAGGCCAACTGACAGGTCCATTTCTCGAAATCAACTTATCGCCAAATTTTGATTTTAATAAGTCGATGGTTGCGGTGCCGTATGGCACGTAGCACCTGCCTGTTGAAACCACATCTCGCCCGGATCAATATCATCCATATTTTCAAACAAAAAAATCATTGAACATGGCGCGGTAACGATCTGCATTGACCGTAACGCGATCCCCGGCCTCATTTTTGAAGAAGAGTCTATTCATGATGATTTGCCAGAGTATATTTTTCATTAAAATTTAATTTTTTGTTTTATTTTTTACAATTTCAAGTTCTATCGGCCTTAAAAAAACACCCTTTATTTTCTGAACAGCTGTTTATAGTATGACAGCCAAAACAATAACAATCACTATATTTTTATTTATTTTTTTTGAATAAATTTTCATTCAACCAAATATTTTGTAACGAGGAAGTTTTTAGAATCAGGAGAAATATTGTAAGCATGTAATTGTTTAGGTTTTTCATAAGCATTTAATTTTCTATGTTTTTAATCTTTGTAATTTTGTTATCTACATGTTGTATTATTTGCATTTTTAGAAAAAGCCTTGATAATGGTACACAATACCGAAATATTGGCGAAAAGTAATTAAATATAACGTGTTTTTAAAAAAACAGCTCTTTGGTCTATAATTAAAAGCCATTTTTGAATTATGTAATTTTTGTACATTTTTTCTTATTTCAACTTTGGTAAATAAAGCATGTAGTTAATTCAGTCTATTGTTTTGTTATTTACCTATATACAATAATACCCCTATTATGATTCTCGCCTCGCCGAACGATTCACCGTGAATCTTAAAGCCACGTGAGTTAGTTTTTCTTATTATGGTTTTCGCCTTTACTTTGACGAATGCATGAATGGCAATATTATGTCGAATTCTTTCAGGCTAAAAAAACTGATCTCGATCAAAACAAACGGAACTCGCCATAGTAGAAAATGATTGAGTTCAGTGTTTTTTTGCTTGAGTTCAGTTTTTTTAGTCTGAAAGAACTCGACATTAGAATGTATCATGCACGATGCACCACTCATTATTTTTTATAATTTTTTTGACATTTTCGGTTAATGGGCAGCTGTTGTGTTATATTTGTTTTCAGCTTGTTTTGTTTCAGTTAATTTAAAATTTTTAAACGTCTTTGCTTTATCCAAGATTATATAAAATAAATAAATAAATAAATAATGATGTATAATAAATATGTTATGCGGCGTCGATTTATTGTTTTTAATTTTCTAGAAAATATACGTAAAAATAATATAAAAATACACGTATAACAAAAAATCTTATAATTATTCTTGAACCCGCCATTTTTTATGTTGCTAAAATAAAAACGAACATTTTTATATGGATTCGCCTAAAATTTGATGGCGAACAATTTTGACATTTTAGCTCGCTCACGGTGAACACCATAATACGAAATTTTAAATTCACCGACTTCAACTCGCCGTGAAAGTCAAATGTGAAAACCATAATAGGGGTATAAATGTAAAAATATACATTTAAATCATTTGTTTATATAAACTTAACACTTCGTTAATGTCTTCGACATTTTATTTATTAAATACAGTTCACAGTCAGCCTTTTGCAAAGGTTAAAACAAGTTAGTGACGAATAAACTATCCCTTTACCGTATTAGCACATTCTATTAGCTAAATTCGACCCGCTCGATTAGCCGTTTCATGCAATTTCGAATTGAATATCTTTAAAAATACAACTTCAATATAATTTTGTGGCGTACTGTACCAAAATGCGTACATATTATTTTATTCAATTGATTTTCATTTCAATATCCAAATAAACAGGAAAATAAAAAAAATATTGAAAATGTACTGATAATTTTTTAGATGAATAAGCATTTTATTTTATTATTTTATATATGTGTATATGTGTATGTGAATGCGAAAATCCAAATAAGTGAAAATGAAAAATTAAAATAATATTTTTGGATACCAATTTTTATCTGTGCCATGTCACTAAAGTTACTCGTGTGATGCTAGTTGGGTGGTGTGCACAGTTTCTTAGAAATCTTTTCATATGCTTGAATACTAATGGATTAAATACTTTGAGTGCATACACACATATTTACACAATACATATAGTATTTTCGGTAAAGTATGCTAGTCTTGAGAAGGAAAACTATTTATTCTTTTGTAGCAAATATTAATTTTTTTTTTTTTTTTAATAAACAAAAATTCCGACTATCAAACTATAAAAGCTAGATAAATTTTTGGTTCTATCTACAGCATCGTTATACGAGAAACATATTATGTAAGTACGAATGTAATATTGTATTAAAGCATTTTACAAACGACCCAAACAAAAAAAAAAAAATTAAAAATGTTCCTTTGTCTTTTTCAAATTTTCATTTTTTTACTCTCGAATATTTTTAAAATATAAATTATTTAAAAATTTAAATATTATAAATAAATAAAATTTGTTATTTAAATAAATAAATTAACATTTTTTTTGTGTACACAAATTTTATACTTTTTAACAACAAAGTGATACATGTGAAAAATTTGAAAAATTTTCTTGTGATCTAGAATCACTGCTTTATATTTTTCTGCAGGTTATTTTTTTTCATAATTATTTCAGAGATGAGATGATGAAAATGAAACGTAAATGAAAAACATTAAAATTTTCTTTGGAATATTTACTATACAAAACAAAAAAAATTAACTAAAAAAGAGGAAAAATGTACACGAAGTTAAAGAAAAATACCACACAAAGGTAGAACCAAATACTATTGTTGTACAGATACAGTTCCGAAACGGGAGGGGGCAAAATTATTTTTCGTTATTTAGGGTGAAATTATTTAAATTCCAAACTATGAACATTGAATGGATGTTTTAGGTATTATTGTTGGAAAATTTGTATTGTGTAATCGTTGGTTAATATTATTTAATAGATCTTCAAAAGTTCGGGAAGGAATTCTTTTTGGGGAAAAAATGTCCAACAAAATATTTCGCCAGAAAGATTTTATAGTAATATAGTTTATATCCTCGACTCGATTCATTTATGAGAAGGCATGTGAATTTTTTTTTGGGCTTCCACGACGAATAGTCCGAAACTTGTACAATTGGGTCGTCGTACCTTCCAGCAAGGAATCTGAGCGTAATTTATTTTACTTCGCACGCTCCACAGTAATCAACAGTAATTGTGTGCCTCACTATAACTTGTGTATATTCGGTTTAACACAAATCTTCTTTTTCCACCACGAATTGAATATCACAATAAATTTTAACACACTATCTACTTACTGCATTGCCTTTTAAAAGCAAAATTATGTTGGTAGGTAATGGTCGACTCAAATACAACAAAACTAAAATGTTAATTTTATTTTTCTTTATTTTGGGTTGGCTTGTTCAACTTACCAAAATGGAATGCCAATTTTATTTTTTAAAATCTCTAATTATAACTTAACACTTCCAAAAATGTACGTTGCCATCTATGAGCAAAATTAGTGTGTGTAGATTTATATAAATTATTGAGCTTAACTGTACAAAAATTTAGGTAAGTGTTCTTAACTATTTTTAATCTGACAATAATATTAAATTGACAGACCCAAATATTTAGCTCAATAACAATAATGGAAACAGAGTGAACTGTAAAGCTACGTATTTTGATTTTACTTAATTCAACAATAATAATTCTAATTTTATATTTTTAGATACTTAGATGTTCGTTGACATGATTAAAATAGGACTTGTTTCTCAACTTCCTCCCGGCCTTGAATCTGCTTATTCAAATAGCAATCGACATATTTTGTGAATCGGCCGCTTCAGTATTCCTGATTTAGTTTGTACATTGGTTACTCGTACTAAACCATCATCACCATGTATTATTTGAACAAGTACACCCATCAGCCATTTAGTTGGAGGTAGATTGTTGTCTATTATTAGTACGACGTCACCAATATCAATATTTTTCTTTGCAGCTTCCCATTTGTAGCGTACAGTCGCGCCGTCAAATATTCCACAGACCATCTCTGCCAAAAATCTTGCTTCCGTTGCGCATGAGCTGCCACCTGTCTAATTTTTTTATCTGACGTAAATCTGAGTATGGGACCAATACCATGGTATGCCCCACCAGAAAATGAGCAAGGGTTAGGATGTCATTCTCATCATTTGGTATGCCACACAATGGCCGTGAATTCATTATTGCTTCAATTTCCACTGCAAGTGTCATAATTTCCTCCATACTCATAATTGTTCCACCGACTACCCTTTTAAAATGGAACTTAAAGGACTTCACTGCCGCTTCCCAAAGGCATAAAATGCCAATTAAAGTGATCCAGTGAAATTGGCGCCACAATCTGAGTATACATCCGTGCACAGTCCTCTACGTCCCACAAATCTCCGGAAAGAAGCCAAAATGCATTTGTAGTTAAATCACGCACAATCTCTATGTGAACTGCTTTCGTAAGCAGATATACATTTTTCATGACTTTTGACCTCGTCCCCGTTTATAATCACGGTGTGTCTTGGATAAGTCAAAATTAAAGTTATTTTTATTTAGTGCTGTGATAAAATTGTATAAATAATAGTTATAACTTAAATTAATTGTCAATTCATATTCTTAATTAGTAGTATATTATCTGTCTCTACTGTTATTATTTTACAATTTTGTGCGGATTTAAGTGGAAAATTACAAAAATTAAATAAAAGTTTTTTGTGTATTGTCAAGCTGTCAAATTTCCATACGGTTTTTGCATTTTTGGAGAGTTTACACTCTTAGTCGAGTTACATAATTTGTATACCGTACAACAGACAGTCAAAAGCGACACCTGTTCTCAAATTTGTTGGTGGAACGTATCTTGTTATCATCTCAGTATCGAACCACGTACATATAATGTGTGACAAAAATGTGCTATTTCTACGTGCAACAGTACCGTATCAGATAAACTCATAAGCTGTAGTGGGCAATGCAACAAAATAGTACATGCTGGATGCGTAAAAATTACCAATAATATGCTCACATTATTTGCTTCTAAGAATGTGAAATGGTTTTGCGATGATTGTTCCGAAATTTATGATAAGCTAACTCAACAAATGGCAGTGATGCTGAAGTTGCTACAGTCGCTATCTATTGATGTCAAAAACTTTGTTAGTTCTGGTCATAAAGCTGAACCTAGAATTACTCGCCAAACAAAAAAGAAACCGGCAACAGATGATGATGTAAGTTCAGCCAGATCAAGTGATGCTTCAAGATTTGTGTCATCTACCACCACCGATGCAGTGCGAAAATATCTGAGCAATAAACTACAGATACAGGAAGAGGAGATAGATTGCCGCTTACTAGTTGCTGCGAATCAAGATGTTAGCAAACTCAACTTTATCTCATTTAAAGTTGGAGTTAGTCCTACAATCTTCGACAGGCTACTTTAACCTGATGGGTGGCCAGTGGGGGTATTGATCAGTGAATTTGAAATTTGACCAAAAAACGTACGAGCTGCGGTGTCGATTTAACAATATCTACACCTAAATCATCAGTTTCAAGTAGTATTTCTAAGATTCGTCAATCCAAAATTAATCAAAAATCTCTATATATAAAAATGAAGAATTGCTGTGCGTTAGTCTCGCTAAAACTCAAAAACGGCTGGACCGATTTTCAAAATTTTTTTTTGTTTTGTTTGCTATAGTTCAGGGATGGTTTAGAAAAAAAAAAATTTGAAAAACCCCAAGTTCAGCTAAAAAAATCAAAAAATAAAAAATTTTCTATATATCTCTATATCTATATATAAAAATGGTGTAAAAAATGTATGTGCGCACATCAGTTGAGAACGGCTGAACCGATTTGGCTCAATCTTTTTCTATTATGTTTGAAATTGCCAGGAGATGGTTCTTACGAAAGAAAATTTTGGGAAAATCCTTCGGAAAAGTCGGAAAATTCGGAAAATCGAAAAATTATGTTTTTGTATAGGATTTGGCGCGTAGCTAACCAGATGGTAAAAACCAGATGTTTTGTAGACGAGAAAAATTGGAAAATCTGAGTGGAAAAATCGGAAACTTCCGGAAAAACCCGAAGAAAATTGAATTTTTTTTTCAATGAAATTTTGAATTTTTTGTATGTTTTGATAACCGATTGGGCTTAATCTTTTTTATTGTGTTTGAAATTGCCAGGAGATGGTTCTTACAAAAGAAAATTTTTGGAAAATCCTTTGGAAAAGTCGGAAAATTCGGCAAATCAAAAAATTATGTTTTTGTACGAGATTTGGCGCGCATCCAAACCAGATTGTCTTTTAGAAAAGAAAAATTGGAAAATCGAAGTGGAAAACTCGGAAACTTCCGGAAAAACCCGAAGAAAATTGAATTTTTTTTCAATGAAATTTTGAATTTTTTGTATGTTTTGATGACCGATTAGGCTTAATCTTTTTAATTGTATTTGAAATTGCCAGGAGATGGTTCTTACAAAAGAAAATTTTTGGAAAATCCTTTGGAAAAGTCGGAAAATTCGGCAAATCAAAAAATTATGTTTTTGTACGAGATTTGGCGCGCATCCAAACCAGATTGTCTTTTAGAAAAGAAAAATTGGAAAATCGAAGTGGAAAACTCGGAAACTTCCGGAAAAACCCGAAGAAAATTGAATTTTTTTTCAATGAAATTTTGAATTTTTTGTATTGTTTGAAATCGCCAGGAGATGGTTCTTACGAAAGAAAATTTTGGGAAAATCCTTCGGAAAAGTCGGAAAATTCGGAAAATCGAAAAATTATGTTTTTGTATAGGATTTGGCGCGTAGCTAACCAGATGGTAAAAACCAGATGTTTTGTAGAAGAGAAAAATTGGAAAATCTGAGTGGAAAAATCGGAAACTTCCGGAAAAACCCGAAGAAAATTGAATTTTTTTTTCAATGAAATTTTGAATTTTTTGTATGTTTTGATAACCGATTGGGCTTAATCTTTTTTATTGTGTTTGAAATTGCCAGGAGATGGTTCTTACAAAAGAAAATTTTTGGAAAATCCTTTGGAAAAGTCGGAAAATTCGGCAAATCAAAAAATTATGTTTTTGTACGAGATTTGGCGCGCATCCAAACCAGATTGTCTTTTAGAAAAGAAAAATTGGAAAATCGAAGTGGAAAACTCGGAAACTTCCGGAAAAACCCGAAGAAAATTGAATTTTTTTTCAATGAAATTTTGAATTTTTTGTATGTTTTGATGACCGATTAGGCTTAATCTTTTTAATTGTATTTGAAATTGCCAGGAGATGGTTCTTACAAAAGAAAATTTTTGGAAAATCCTTTGGAAAAGTCGGAAAATTCGGCAAATCAAAAAATTATGTTTTTGTACGAGATTTGGCGCGCATCCAAACCAGATTGTCTTTTAGAAAAGAAAAATTGGAAAATCGAAGTGGAAAACTCGGAAACTTCCGGAAAAACCCGAAGAAAATTGAATTTTTTTTCAATGAAATTTTGAATTTTTTGTATTGTTTGAAATCGCCAGGAGATGGTTCTTACGAAAGAAAATTTTGGGAAAATCCTTCGGAAAAGTCGGAAAATTCGGAAAATCGAAAAATTATGTTTTTGTATAGGATTTGGCGCGTAGCTAACCAGATGGTAAAAACCAGATGTTTTGTAGAAGAGAAAAATTGGAAAATCTGAGTGGAAAAATCGGAAACTTCCGGAAAAACCCGAAGAAAATTGAATTTTTTTTTCAATGAAATTTTGAATTTTTTGTATGTTTTGATAACCGATTGGGCTTAATCTTTTTTATTGTGTTTGAAATTGCCAGGAGATGGTTCTTACAAAAGAAAATTTTTGAAAAATCCTTTGGAAAAGTCGGAAAATTCGGCAAATCAAAAAATTATGTTTTTGTACGAGATTTGGCGCGCATCCAAACCAGATTGTCTTTTAGAAAAGAAAAATTGGAAAATCGAAGTGGAAAACTCGGAAACTTCCGGAAAAACCCGAAGAAAATTGAATTTTTTTTCAATGAAATTTTGAATTTTTTGTATGTTTTGATGACCGATTAGGCTTAATCTTTTTAATTGTATTTGAAATTGCCAGGAGATGGTTCTTACAAAAGAAAATTTTTGGAAAATCCTTTGGAAAAGTCGGAAAATTCGGCAAATCAAAAAATTATGTTTTTGTACGAGATTTGGCGCGCATCCAAACCAGATTGTCTTTTAGAAAAGAAAAATTGGAAAATCGAAGTGGAAAACTCGGAAACTTCCGGAAAAACCCGAAGAAAATTGAATTTTTTTTCAATGAAATTTTGAATTTTTTGTATTGTTTGAAATCGCCAGGAGATGGTTCTTACGAAAGAAAATTTTGGGAAAATCCTTCGGAAAAGTCGGAAAATTCGGAAAATCGAAAAATTATGTTTTTGTATAGGATTTGGCGCGTAGCTATCCAGATGGTAAAAACCAGATGTTTTGTAGAAGAGAAAAATTGGAAAATCTGAGTGGAAAACTCGGAAACTTCCGGAAAAACCCGAAGAAAATTGAATTTTTTTTCAATGAAATTTTGAATTTTTTCTATGTTTTGATGACCGATTGGGCTTAATCTTTTTTATTGTGTTTCAAATTGCCAGGAGATGGTTCTTACAAAAGAAAATTTTTGGAAAATCCTTTGGAAAAGTCGGAAAATTCGGCAAATCAAAAAATTATGTTTTTGTACGAGATTTGGCGCGCATCCAAACCAGATTGTCTTTTAGAAGAGAAAAATTGGAAAATCGAAGTGGAAAACTCGGAAACTTCCGGAAAAACCCGAAGAAAATTGAATTTTTTTTCAATGAAATTTTGAATTTTTTCTATGTTTTGATGACGGATTAGGCTCAATTAGGCTCAATCTTTTTCTATTGTGTTTGAAATTGCCAGGAGATGGTTTTTACGAAAGAAAATTTTGGGAAAATCCTTCGGAAAAGTCGGAAAATTCGGAAAATCGAAAAAATATGTTTTTGTACGGGATTTGGCGCGTATCCAAACCAGATGGTCTTTTAGAAGAGAAAAATTGGAAAATCTGAATGGAAAACTCGGAAACTTCCGGAAAAACCCGAAGAAAATTGAATTTTTTTTTTCAATGAAATTATGAATTTTTTGTATGTTTTGATGACCGATTTGGCTTAATCTTTTTATTGTGTTTGAAATTGCCAGGAGATGATTCTTACAAAAGAAAATTTTTGGAAAATCCTTTGGAAAAGTCGGAAAACTCGGAAAATTAAAAAATTATGTTTTTGTACGAGATTTGGCGGGCAACCAAACCAGATTATCTTTTAGAAGAGAAAAATTGGGAAACGAAGTGGAAAACTCGGAAACTCGGATAGATTAGTGTTGAATTCGATGAAAATGGAATGGAATGTCCACTCAACTCAATCATCTATTGAGAATAGAGTTGAGTTGTTTGATTTTTTCTATCATCAAAATCAATTTTCGTGAAGGACAAAAGTATTTGCTTGAAACGAAGTAATTTGGGGCGGGACGAGGTTCGCCGGGTCAGCTAGTACTTATTAAAAATGTATTACCAAAATGTTAGAGGGCTTCGCTCGAAAACCAAATCATTTTTTTTAGCGGTAATTGAAAATGATTTTGATGTTATTATTTTAACTGAAACATGGCTTTCTTCTGATCGATTACGTAAAAAATTCAAGCATCATCCTGATCCTCTTTGTTATTTATCATTTCAAAAGGCACGACGTGAATTCCGTAAATTGCATCGTTGTAAATTTCGTCGCTATATCAATGGGGTTTTTTAAAAGTGGTAATCGTTCTTTAATTGATAATTACAGACCTATTTCTGTGTTATCTGCTGCCCCAAAAGTTTTTGAATGTATGGTTCGCGACATAATGTTTAATGAGTTTGGTAAAATAATTATACCACAACAACATGTTTTTTTCTCAGGTCGGTCAACTGCTACTAACCTCGTTGAATTTGTACATTTCATGATAAATTCAATAGAGAGTGGCTCGCAAGTTGATGTAGTTTTCACAGACTTTAAAAAGGCATTTGATAGAATTTCTCACGAGATTTTGTTATCTAAATTGCAGAAAGTCGGTGTTCATTCACACTTGTTGTTGTGGTTAAAATCTTACCTCAGTGACCGTAAACTGTTTGTCAAATTTAATGATTGTCTTTCTAGCGAGTCTAAACAAACGTCTGGAGTTCCCTAAGGCAGTCATTTGGGCCCGTTGTTGTTTTTATTGTTTATCAATGATGTTGGTACCTGCATTCATTCATCAAAATTTCTGTTGTATGCGGATGAAATGAAAATATTCATTAAAATTGATAGTGTACGCTACTGCGAACGTCTACAGCAAGATTTAGATAGATTTTTCGTCTGGTGCGAACTCAATAGATTGGAACTAAATATTGGAAAATGTCGAATCATGAGCTTCCATAGAAAGAAAAATACAATTGTGTTTAACTACACATTGAACAATATTGTTATTGATCGTGTTACTGAGTTTATGGACCTCGGCATTTTTCTCGACGATGGCCTGACGTTTATCCAACACACCGAGAAGATAATAAATAAATCCAACGCAATGATGGGATTTATGTTTAGAACCTGTAAGGATTTCAAAGATTTGTCTATGTTTAAAACAGTTTATACAACTTTAGTAAGATCACAAGTTGAATATTTGCCAATTATCTGGGACCCTCAATATGATATTAGAATAAGTCGTCTAGAAAAATTCAACGTCGTTTCACGAGTCGCATGTGTCGTCTCCTTCTAAGAAGTCAAGGTCATATTTCTTATAGTGGTCGTTGTAATTTATTTCAGTTGCTTCCACTAAATCGTAGACGATCCATTAGTTCTGCTTACTTCATTTTCGATTTGTTGAATGGCAGTATTGACTCTGCTCAGTTGTTGTCTAACCTTGATTTTCAGGCAAGGAACCTAAATATTAGAAATCGTTCGTTATTCCTACCTCGATTTCACAGGACTAATTACGGAGCTAATAATCCTTTGGATATGGCTATTAATAACTTTAATGATTATTATTATACGGAGTTTGATTTCAATATAAGTAAAAGCGAATTTAAAAATAGAATTACCGGTTTGTTTTAACTATTCTGTGATATTGTTATTTTTTATTGTTGTATATCGTTGTTTTGGTTTTGGAGTGAATCTTGATTTTTAATATGTAATTGTAATGTACTGATCAGTTTAATACAAATTATGTTGATCTTAATAAAATAAATAAATAAATAAATAATACACCATGAAAGGTCCAGCAAAATCCATGCCAATCTTGATGAATGGGCGTATATGTTCGACACGATATGGCGATAGGTTTCCCATTTGGTGTACGATTGGCACTGGATTTGCCTTAAAACATATTGTGCATTTTCTAATAACTCCTCTGACGACATCTATACTGTGAATGAGCCAATATTTCTGCCTTAACAGCCCCAATAACAACTGCGTACCAGCATGACGATACCTTAAATGGAATTCCTCTATCAAACGTTTTGCTAGCTTTGTTTTTGTCGGAATGATGATAGGATGCTTCACACTTTCGGCAATATTCGCATTTTGTAGGCGACCCCCAACTCGAACATTTCCTACACCATCAATAAAAGGATTTAAAAATCGAAGATTAGATTTTACTGCTTATGATTTACTTGCATACTTCACCATGTATAATTTTATGTTTTGCGTAGACGGCTGCAACGTATGCGCGCTTGCTCGCATCGCAAAATCCATGCAATTCAGTGCAACTTTGGGCAACAGCCAATTGGTTTTAGCCACAGTTCTTGAAAAATCATTTTGATTCTGATAACGACTGGCGTTAACCAGCCTAGCGGATCAAAGATACGACTACTCTCTGATAAGAACCCTCGTTTCGTTGGTATGTATTTGCCTAATTCAATGTTGTATGTAAATATATCATATTCTATAGGGTCCCACTGTAATCCTAATACTTTCATGCTGCCGGAATCGTAATCAAACTATTTTGTCAAAGTTTCTTTATTGCCATCGGGAATCTGGTTTAGCAACTCCTTTGAATTTGATACCCACTTTCTCAAGTTCATACCGGTACTAGCAAACACCTGGATTAAATTGAATTTTTTCATACTCGTAACTTCAGGATTTTCCCTTTCACTCAAACGCGCTAGTTCCTCCAGAACTCGAGTTGCAATATATAGGGCAGATTTCATTCCATAAGTCAATGTCTTCAGCTCATAGTATTGCATTGATTCATTAGACGAAGTTCTCCAAACAATTTGTTGCAGCTTGCAGTCATCGGGATGTATTAAAATTTGACGGTACATCTTTTCGAGGTCACATACCATAGCTATTTCAAACTCTCTAAACCGTAGTAGAACCTCGTATAATGATTCTTGCATGATTGCACCCGCTTTCAATGTTTGATTTAACGATATTCCGCTTGCGGTAGTGGCGGAAGCATCAAACACCACGCGAAGTTTCGTTGTACTACTAGCTTTCTTTATTACGCCGTGGTGTGGTAAGTAATTCTTTGAAACATCTATTTTACCTTGCATCTTATGGCCCAACTGAACATACTCGTCCATAAACTGTGTATACGCCTTGCCAAATGATTCGTTACGAGCAAATTTCTTCTCCATAGATGCCTGTCGACTCAACGCTAAATTCAGTGATAATCCCAATGTACCAGTATTTTGCTTCATAGACAACCTTACAATAAATCGGCCCTCTTCATTCCGTCCAGTTGTTTAGACCCTGAAATTCCGGTAATTTTTCTACTTCCCAAAATGTTTGGAATAATTCATCTATGCGATCTGCTGATGTTTGTTGAATTTCACATTGATATACCTGAGTCTCATTCAAATTGC
This sequence comes from Tipula helvola, assembly GCA_963556165.1. Taxonomy (NCBI): domain Eukaryota; kingdom Metazoa; phylum Arthropoda; class Insecta; order Diptera; family Tipulidae; genus Tipula; species Tipula helvola. The sequence continues at coordinate 188,764,156 of OY744482.1, forward strand.
TTATTTCTCCTCCAAGTACCCATCCAAAAATTGTTTCTACGGCCAAAATTTCATCATTGATTTTTAGTTTCATATTCAACAATGAATTAAACACGATTTGCACTCCTAAGATCATATCGATTCGACTACTTTTGTTGAATGTAGGATCGGCTAAAAATACAGAGCAATTAATATGGTTTGATTCAATTGAGCGGTTTGGTAATTGGGTACACAAATTTGCTAATAACAAAGCAACAACAGAAATATTCCTTGTTTTATCATAATATGTTGATTTTAAATTCACCTCCACTTCCCCACAAGAAACCTGTGATACTGAACCTCCAATTCCAGATACGATCGTTCGGCTGCATCTTCTCATCAGTCCCAATTTATTGCAGAACTTCTCACTGATAAAAGATGATATGGATCCTGAATCTAGTAAAATTCTACACTCGTGTTCTACACCAAACCTATCCACAATTCTTACCACAGCTGTTGGCAAAATAGTTGTATTTATTGTATTTACTGCTTGACAAACCATTGACTGTTCATGTTTAGTTGGCAGCTGTACGTCTTCTCTTGGCTCTTTTACCATAGGGGTGGTCTGATTATTTGACAACGAAGATTTTTCAACGTCGTTATCTGGATGTAACATTGTGTTGTGTTTCCTCTGGCAAATTGAACACCTTATGTACATTTGAATACCGCATGGTTCGTCTTTAAGCAATTATAGCAACAACCCTTTGCTTTCGCACAGTACGATGTTCACTAATTGTCATTCGCTTAAATTTATCACAATTAGATAAATAATATTCACCTAAACACAACCCACATTTAAGCGTATTCGTTGCAACAAACGATTTTGTGGTTTTTGAGGAATTATAAACGTCCCTTGACGACACACGTGGCTTCTAAAGCATCTGATCGATTTAATAGAAATTTAAAAAATTGGTCCAAGCTTGGATTATCAGTCTCACATGAGTGCTGCGCCCATATTTAGTTTCTGGGTCCAATTTCAATTCCATTAAATATAGCAGCCAAACGTCTCTTGACTCTGCTTCTGACCATAGTGATTTTAGACCGCGGATCGTCTCATCTGACACATCTAACAATTAACTAATGTTTCCGGCTGTAGATTGCTTAATCGTTAGTTGATCCAAAAACGTACGGATAAAGGCATGAATTGTATGTTTCCTTCTTCCATACCGGTCGGTTAATTTTTTAAATGCCTCGAAATAGTTTACCTCTGTAACTGGAAAATGTTTTACTCCTATTAAATTTGCCGCTTCATCTCGTAAATACGCTTTCAGAAAAGTAAACTTTAGAACTGCGGTTAAAGTACTATTGTGTGTCGTTTTCATGTACAAATCGTAAAAAGGTTGCCATTGCGTGTAATTACCAGCAAACGGTTCGATCGTAATTTTTGGCAAACGAATATCCAACGTAATATGTGGCATGGATATTGAAGCTGGCACATTAGCATTTCCTTCGTTTGCTTTGGCTTCACGTAGTTCCTTGGCCTGTCTTATCCATTTGCTCAGTTTCGAATCCACAATATAAAAGAGTTCGCTGAATTCGATAGCCTTTGATTTCGTACTAGGATCGACGGAAAACATTTGACCTTCCACATACATGTAATTAGATAATAGATCGGCTGCACGCTGTTTTCTCGTTTGTAGTGCATTAATATCGCTCGAATCGATTTTTGCTTTCACGTAGTCTTCCAAATGTTTCAGTTGCGCATGCAATGATCGCCGTGTGGCTTCGCGTATTGACAGCTGTTGTGCTGTGGTTAAAGCCATATTCATGAACTAGCACGTATACGTAGCACTTCACAAATTTCACAAAATTACACGCTTTCTGACGTGGTTTCACGAAATAAGTGCCGTAAAAATTTTCTCAGTGCGTTAAAGAAAAGTAGTTTGGGTTGGTATCTTCACGCATATTTTTCTTAGTTACTCCAAAGTTAGGTAGCCTAAGCCAAGCATCTGCAATATTATTTTTAGGGATCAGAATTACCTTTGTTTTGATGTACTGTGTAAGTACGTAGCCCATTCCGTTATCTAAATATTACTAAAATTTAGCGTTTTTCATAGTTTTTTACTCATAAAACATGAAAATAATAAGTCATTTTTAATTTTTACTTTTCCCTCATACAAATACCTACAAATATCTCATAGAAACATTTGATGTATGTTTCTAGATAACATGAGAAATTAGAATACAAATGTGTCATGTGACATGACAATTAAAATTCAATCAATTTTGTAGCTTTTTTTTATTTTTTTTAGTGTCTAACCTCCTTTTAAAACCTCCCTTCATAATGTTCTATAAAATACAGGTGCTCTTTCTAAACGTGTATGCATAATAAAGTAAGAATGGTTTGTGACATTGGCAGTCATTACTCGATTCAATAAATTAGACTTCCTATTTTGATTTAGACAAAAACGTTAGTAAATAATTTATGGTTCTAGCATTAATTTCATTCCAACATACTGTCTTAATTCTCTTATCTTGTATACATTTTGTTGTAATTTAAATTGAGTTGAAACCATAAACACCCAATACAGTTTTAAATTGTGCGTCCGCCCATACACACAATTTTAATGAATCAAGTAACTTTATTAGTTATTGGAGCAATTTTAATTAATTATATTAGTTATGGATTTGGAAATTTACCACTGAACGATCCCGATTTCTATCTAACACAAAATTCTCTACGAGTGGATAGGATGCGAGAGGAACTTGGTAGAGATACAAAGCAATTCGAAACGTTCATGATATTTTTATTTCAAGCAAGTCAAGTTGATATGACAGAACCGGATGCATTAGATGGGGTGAAGGCATTTACTAAGAATAGCTTGTATCGATATCGGGTGAATCGAATGGTTTTAGAAAATGTCCAATATAAAGTAAAACATTTGGGAGAAAAAAGTTTGCGTATTTATGAGGTTTCAGATGAATTCGCAAGAAAACTGAATCGAAAATTTACACGATTAATCGGGAGCTCGATGAGGAGGTCATATATAGTGACCAGTTCTGAAAATAGACCATCGGTAAGGAATATAATAAAATTTGACAATATTTCAAAGGTTTTTAATGTTTAATTACTTCCTTTTCAGATTACATTTAGCTGAGTTTTTTTATTGTTATTTATTAAATATTGTAATCATAACAGAGAACAAAATAAATTTTACACGCATCAGTATAAGTATTGTACAATACGTGCTATTTGAAAAGTCTTATCTCCAATGTCAAAAGAGTATTTAAAAACTAAGTAGTATTATGTCTGAATAACGATGACTTAAAGAATTTACGTTATTTAATTTCCCACAGGCTTCTGAAATTTGTTTATGTTTTATTGGATTCTCAGCGCGTCACTTCAGGATAAAATCTACAAATACCTTGTTAAATTTGTTTACTGATATTAAGCTGATTTGTTTTTAGCAATTCAAAATTCCCAATCAATGACTTCTTTCAAACAAACTAAAATCATGAGCTGTGATATTTTAAAAAGAACCTTGCGTGTTTAAATAGCCTTAAAACAATAAAATTACACCGAGTTCTATTCAAGTACGATATCAGGAACCTGCCATTAGGATTGAAGAAAAGTGTTTAATCTATTAAACATTTTTTTAATGTTTAGAAATAATTTTTTTATTTGATTTTATTAGTTTATAAAACTAGCTCACAAATGTAAGTTCCCCAGTCACCTTAGACATACATGTAATTCTAATTTAGATTTAAAATATAAATTTAATTTTTCTGATAGACTGCAAGCATTAATCCTAAATTATGATGTATACTTCCCAAAATGATAATTAACCATGTAGAAAAGCAACTAAGTAGTTAGTGTTTACTCTCACAGGTGCTTATTTGTAAATAAAAACGAAGGAAGGGCAAATAAATTCAAGAGCCCGTAATAGTACACGTCCTGGAAAATTCTCGTTACGAAAGAGCAATTACGAAAATATTGGCCCTAACAAAATAAGAAAATCCTGCATAACATCACAGTTTAAACAAAAGCGAACTTGTCTTTTTTCTTCAAGAATAAATCTTAAGTCTTTTCCACCAATTCGATGTCGTGCTTTTACTATTACGATTACGGCCACAGTTATGTTAAGTAAGAGCGCTCTCTGTTTTTCTCCGTTTCGTCGACATTCAAAAGTTGTTTGTGTCATAGACGAATGATAATTTAAATAGAATTTAATTTGAACTAAGCTGAGGTCGTATTAAAACAAACGATTTCTAATAACAAATGGAATAGCATCCAAAGTAAGTATTAGTAAAGTAAAAGGGTCATAAACTCGCTTCTTGCCTTTTATGCCAAATAAGGCTCAGAGCAAAAACTAATCCGTAGAAGTTAGAGTAGGACCACTTCAATAACTTAAACAAAATTCTATATGTCAATGTTTATTTTCCCTCCTGGTAGTATCAACCTTGATCAAATTTACCAAGAAAAACAAATTAATAGAGGATATAGAGAATTATAAATTGCTTCAATCTCACATCATATTGGGCAGAGCTGGATCACCTCCAGAATGGCAGTTAACAACAATACAATTTATGTGCAAATTGCAGGACGCAATTAAAACTCGCAATAAGACCACCACCTACTTCAGGAATAAATTATTCAAACTATTTACAATCTAAACCAATCCAACCCTACCGAACAACAATTGAAGAATGGTAATATTTCAGATAAGAATGTCAATCATACAAAGAACTCGATATGAGATATATTATTCCTTATCGGATGCCACAATCTATCAACCGTGATAGACTTATATTAAGAAGTCTTCAAACAAACTTGATTAATGCGGTACAAAAAATCAATAAACAAGGTTTTTCGATTGATGAGTAAATACTTATATACGTACCAATATCAATGGCGAAAACCTCTGCGGTATATGCACATTAACCTCTCTATGAATATAATGCAAAAATTAGCTGTGAAATACAACTAGTCAAACAAACTGGTGACATTCTGACCAGGGGTGCGATCAAAAAGTCGGTACTTCTTTTTGGATTCCAGTAGGACCTTTATGCAAAAATTGAAAATAATATTTTAAAGGTAACCGGCTTGAGTTATTGCTCAGCTAAACTTGAACATAAGCTTTCTAATGAAACAGAATATAACTTGTACAAGAGTTACCAAAATTGTAAGTACTCTGGCAATAAAATCCGATAGTTTCTTTAAACTAGATACTGTAGCTGCAGAACCAGAATCGGCATACGAAGGTCATATGGCGTAAAGAGCCTTAGACAAGAGTGACCCAACTAAAACTAAAATCATTGTTAGGTTTAAGCACAACAACCTACATTTGGAACTCTAATAATAATTGAATTTGAAAAACCGCCTTCTATATGTGATAAGTTTAAACAAAAAAACTTATATTGGCAGTAGAACAGCATTTACCGAGATTAATAAAGAAGCCTTAATAGTTCAAGAGGTAGCAGAAAAACTTATGTAACATTTTCCGGTGGTGGGCCTAACTGGAAATTCTTCGAAGGAAATTGCTACGAAGAAAGCTTTTACCGGTGTGAAGTACTTAACGTTAACAGAAAAGTGGCATTTTCACAAAAAAGTGGAAAATCCAAAAGTATTAATGTAAATATCGTTATATTTCTACTCGTATAATATAACTAACAGAAAAGAAGTAAATTTAAAAAGATATTTGATAGTTTAAATTTAATTTGTAAACAAAACAGTACTTTAAGGTAGTCAAACAAAAATATTTACAGACCCGAATCGATTTGATGAAGCACTCTGCCAATTAACCCGAATCTCTCAGAGATGTTCTCATATTGTGATTATAAAGGATAAATAGAGAATAATTAGGGCTTTCCTAGCATGCGAGTGTTATTTAAAAAAAAGGGGTTGGGCTCTGGTGACAAATTTTCAAAAATTACCAATTTCATATAAAACGATTGATGGAGGTTCTACTACACTAAGCCAATTAACACGCAATATTAGAGATGTTCCCATACTATGACTATATAGGATAAGTAGGGAATAAACCAGGCTTTCCTAATATGTGGGTGTTATTTAAAAAAACAGGATTGGGCTCTGGTGACAAATTTTCAAAAATTATCAATTTCATATATCTAAGACGGTTCTACTACACTAAAGTTATTGGTGCTTTTCAAAATTTAAATGGATTATTTAACAAAATATATGGCACAACTAGAAATTTTCAAGTAACTTCTACAAATTCAGAGGAATGGAGATTCCCTCAAAGAAATAATTTTTTTAGCAAACCGTTATATAGTTCTAGCCCCTTACTATAATCGGTATAAAAATATATATGTATGTATGTTAGAATAAAAGACAAAACCATAAATGATGAGAAAGCGGCAACCCATTTAAATAAATTTTATTTATTTTATTTATTTATTTTTATTTATTTATTTTATTTGATCTTGGATAAAGCAAATCTTTTCTATCCCAAACACATACATAATATATACACAAAATTAAAATTTACTCTTAACAAATTCGAACAATAACACTTTAAATCTAGCAAAAGTTTTAACACTTCTTATCTCCGCTCCGCTCCATCGGAACCTGATTCCAACTTGTGAACAAATTATGCTTTGAAATGAAAATCATGCTTTGAAATGAAGATAGCTTGCGTCTTTGAAATATTCAATGAAATTCCATTAGATTTAGACCAGCCTAATATGTTGGATAAGTCATTATTAATTTTATTAAAGATTTCAGAGATATCTGTGGTGAAAAATTAAAGTATCTTAATTCGAAATTTGTATGCAGAAGTTTGGAGTTTGGAGCAAAAAGGATTTAGAGATTTTTTTGGTTCTGTGAAATTGAAACGTTAACTGATTTGTCTGAAATTTTTACAGTAAGGATATAAAGTTAAAGTCAATAAAATGTATTCAATAGAAATTTAAATTTATTTACGCTTTAGGAGAAATTGAGTGAAATACTATTTAAGATGTTTTGTTAATTCAGATTATTTCATTTTGTAATATTAAATATAACTAAGATACTCTGTTATTTTTAATTTTGTATTAAATGCGCCGGTATATCTTTTTAAGATGTTTTATAAAAATTAAACAAAATTATTTATCTGTTTAAGATGTTTTATTAGACTGTGAGTAAATTTCATTTTTACTTCAAATATAAAAAATATATAATTTCAATAAACTAGAACTAAAATCTATTCAGTTAAAAAATAAAATTAAAAAATATCCCATTTTAATTAAATATATCAATATATGATAACTATAATCTATTCAGTTTCATTGTCATCTTCTTCTGTTAGATTTTGATGAATATTTGGTAGATCTTCGGCCGGCAAATTTTGATAGAAGGAATGAAAAATAGTGTTGATTAGTGGAAGCATATCTATTAAATCTTTTTTCTTCGCTGCACTAATTGTGATTGGCTTATTGTAACACGGTTCCAAATCAGTTTTGACAGCATGTACTCCATGTCGACTTATTTTAATTGATTTAAATGGTTCTCTGGTATCCAACATTGTTTTATACTGAATCACACCAACATCTTTGGTATATCTCAACCATTTTACTGCATTCCAGTAATTTATCTCCATCAGTGTTTGTTTTACGCCATGTAAATTTTTTTTTTAATATGTCAGAAAAATTAAACACCTGATTTTGTGTCATTTCATGAACAGCTAACGTTTTTTTCACTCCAACCCCACGTATAAACTGCATCCAATCTCGAGGGTGATGTATGTCAATATTGATTTTCTATTTTTTCTCAATCATTGCGTGATCCGAATCACATTCCATATGTGTATGGCCAGAAATTAGGAATTTATGATCGATAATCAGAATATTCGAATTGGATTGTAGGAATAAATAAAACATAATCGCTACGAAGGAATTTTTGTTCTGGCCGGAGCAGTTGTCACTATAACACGTTAAATGTAAAACATTCGATGGTAAACTTTTGATGTGAGAAAAGAGGCACGAAGCTATCTCATTTCCTCCTCGACGAGCGACACTTTCATCCCACATGTAACATACAACATCATTAGAATTTAATTCATGAACCGTCAAGTTGAAAGTCCATAATGGTCTTTTATAAAAGCTGATAGAAGACTTTAACAGAGGTGTTGCCAGACATTGCTGAAGATCAAATGTTAGGACTCGTTTTGTTGAATTAATTTCTGCGTCAGCTTTGTCCATGGCTTTGCTGTCATATGCCATTTTACCTTCATCGTGATGTTTTTTTTGTTCTTCTAATAACTCTGTTTTTTCTTCTTCAGATAAAACAGCTAACTTCATTTTAATTGTATCACATCGGCTGCAGGTAGTGATGTAAATGGTAATATTCTCATGGGTAATATTACCGGTAAAATAGGTAATTTGGGTAATATTGCCCAAAGTGTTGTTACCGTGGTAATATCGGTAACATAAATTAAAAACATCCTTTCGAAGCTACTCAACTAATCTAATTGCAATAAGAGTTGTAATACCACTGGATTATACCAAAGATGATATTATAATGAGATGACTCCTTCAAAGCAGTATTTTACTGTATGTAGATATTTTTATAGAAAATGTAAAACTAAAAAGAAGAAACGCATTTTTCTAGCTTACTGTACAATATAATACATATACACACCTACTTTAATTCTGCTTGTGTATTTTCAATTCGAAACTTTTTCTATTTTTTCATGTTTACTTTTAAAACCTATACAAACTAATTTACTTTTATTTTGTGTATTTGCATTGACATATCCATTGCATTTCCATTTTAGTTTTAAATCTTTTTTGTGTTGTGAAGTACGCTTAGTCTCTGCAAATATTTAAACAAAAATGAATCAATCAGTATCGGGCTTGAATTGTATAGTGAGTAATTGCCATAACTCGAGACGAAACTCTAAATTAAAATTATTTCGTTTCCCTAAAAATGTCGTTCAAGCAAAGGAATGGTTAATTGCATGTCGCATAATACCTAATCCATTTGTACTTGATAATTTACATAAAAAACGAATATGTAGTTCCCATTTTGATCCCAAGTTTATCGGAAAAAAGAGACTAATAAACACAGCTATTCCATCACTTCATCTACCTTTGGATAATCCGCAATCAGAGATTGTCAATTTAGAGTCAATGGTTCTTAATAAAGCGTCGACAGCTGAAAGTAAGCGAACAATTAAAACCGTTGATCAATATAAAAAACAAAATCGCGAATTATTACAAGAAACAGAAAATCTTAAATCAAGATTAACTAAAAAATCAATTAAAATTAAGTATCTTACTTCCAAAGTGTTCACTCTAAAACGAAAAATTCAAATTTTATTAGTGAAAAATAACAAAAAATGGAATGATATACTCCTAGAGAGAACTGACCTGGAACCTACGGCTAAATCATTTGTGGAAATGATGGTTGCACCAACTATCAGGAAAAATGTATTTACCGATTTACAAAAGCAACTAGCACAGACCCTTTATTTTAAATCTCCAGCAACTTATTTTTTTATGAGAAATTGTTTAAAATTTAATTTACCGTCTAAATAATCGATAAATAGATGGAGACCAATAAAAAATTTGAGGCCTGGATCAAATGAAATACTGTTAAAAGGACTCATATCAGCAGTTGGATCTCTTGATGATAGAGGAAAACAGGTGACATTATTTTTTGATGAAATTAAAATTAGGCAAAATTTAACATACAACGAAGTTCATGATGAAATTCAAGGTGTTCAAGATTTTGGTGCTTTTAGAACGCGTTCAATTGCGCAATCCGTTTGTGTTTTTATGGTCAGAAGCATACGCTCACAATGGAAATTTATCTTAAATTATTATTCCACAAAAACCAATATTTCTGGTTCAAACCTTCAAAAAATTGTATATGAAAATTTAAGAATTTGTGAAACTGTGAGCTTAAATGTTGCTGCAATAATTTGCGATCAGGGTAGCAACAATAGAAAATGTTTTAAAAACTTGAACGTTACCTCGGAGCACCCTTATTTTGTATATAATGATAAAAAAATGTATTGCCTATATGGGCTTTGATTATCGAGTCAACTTGAATCTGTTTTTTTTGTTAAATTAATTTTTGTAAATCTATTGTAAATTTTTTAAATTCTAATTCGCAACCACCGTTGTGGTTTATTGATAAGGAAAACCCAGCAAGACTCGGGAATTGCGGTCTAATCGGAGAATGCAGAGATTCAAATGTGAAAAAACCTGATGCAAGAATTCGAGATTAAGATGCGGGCTGCCTAATCAAACTGAATGGCTGGTGCTGTGATTCCGGCGTTAAATGACTAAGAAATTTTCATAATATATTATCCAACTCTTTTAGTGCATCTCTGTTATGAATGAGCTCATGCTCAAAACAGAATGTACCAAAAGCTTGTATTAAATCAACAAATAAATAAATAAAATAAATAAACAATAAATAAATAAATAAAATAAATTTAATAAAAAGTTTACGAAACAATTTATTAAAAGGTACATAATATGATAGTCCGGATGGTTTAGTTTGTTGGAGTGTGATTCAAAAATTGTATAATTGGGAAAAAAATGCGACCACAAAACTTTGTCCTAAACTAACATCAAAGCACATATATCCAAATACATTTGAAAAAATGCGTGTTCGATACGCCACCCAAATTTTTAGTAAGAGTGTTGTGGCTGGAATTAAAACCGCAGTGGATTTAAAAATATATCCCGATCCTGAATTAGCTATATCAACAGCAAAATTTACTGAAGTTTCTAATAATTTATTCGATTGTTTAAATAGCAAAACACTCTTTAATTCCAACCCTTATCAATGTGCTTTGGCTGAAAATAACAAAATTTTTCAAACATTAAACAGCTATTTAATTTATTTTAAAAATACAACATTTAAAGGATCTAAATCTATCTATTGCATTGATGGTATAGTGCAAACCATTAATGCGGCAATACTATTGGGAACTGATTTTTTTAGAAATCCAAATCTAAACGTTAACTACATTTTAACGAATCGATTAAATCAAGACCCAATCGAAAATTTGTTTGCTCAGGTTCGATATAAAGGCGGTAACAATAAAAACCCATCCGTTTTTCAATTTAATAATATCCTGTCACAAATAATATCGTCCAAATTACAATTTAAATCCAATTTTTCTAACTGTGAAGCAGACAGAGATGATTTTTTAAGTACCGAGTTTCAAGAAGAGGATCAGCGGAAAGACACTATTTTACCAGAAATATCAGAAGAACAAAGCGAAGAATTATGCGAATTTGGGGTATCGTTTTATGTAACTACAGCAATTGGAGAAAATTCCATGAAATATTTTGTTGGTTATGTTATTTTTGTAGTAATTGGTAAAATCGATTGCTTAATATGTTTGGAAAATATGTCGTCTAAAAATAACATCCAGCTGGGCAATGAATATTTTTTATACAACAAAAATTATTATAATGATAATAGTTTTGGATCATTAAATTGCCCAAAGGAAGACTTCTTTTTGCTATGTAAAATGCAAATTGAGAATTTTCGCCGGATATTTCAAAAACGATACCACGAGAGGCATATTAAACAAACTATAATGGATAGTTGTATCGAATTAGCCAATAACGCTTGTAACAAAATCCCCCAAAAGGGATTTTGTTAACAGAACATAGCAATAGAGGTCTGGTTGCGGTATTGCACTGGCTGAAGCTCGCCGCTAGGCGTGGGGGTTACCAGACATATTGCTATGCTTGAAAACCGCATAGAGATAAAACGAAGGGGACAAGAAAATTATTCTACTGTGCCACGACCACAGTGGTAGATAATCATAAAAACAAAATTTGCGTTCGACAGGGACGCCGGTGCCACTCCGGCGACCCTGCTCAAGGCCTAGGTCAGCATAAGGCCGCCCATCCTCACGCGATCACACAGAACTATTTAGTTACACATCACTTAAATTAACTTGCAAATGATAAAAAGAAAAAACCTGTAATTACGGATGAAGACCCGAACCGTAAGAAAAATGAAATGAAAACCAAGTTTGAAATAAAACATTAGCAAAAAAAAAAAAATCAAAGAAAAAAACAACATGTGGTGCGAATCGATTTTGTGGGGTGTCGCATATGACGCCACCCGGAACCTGTAACCCGTAAAATATATGAAATATATATGTATATAAAGAAATATAATAGTAAAACAACAAAAAAACCTCGGTCAAGGTTGGCTTACATGAATGACAAAAAAAAAAAAAAAAAAAAAAAAAAATGTTTACTTGTTGTGATGGGTTTTTCTTTATTTTTCCCCACCAATCAACTACCTGTTAGGCCTGTCCGACCTCAGCAATCAGCGCCGACGCAGGATCCCTCGCACGAACCCCACTCCGTTTGGCGGAGTTGCTGCCACAAATCACTTAATCACCAAAAACCACTACACCCAGACAGCTTGATCTCCAAGTTGGTACTTTTCGCAAACAAACAACTATAATAAGTTGAACCACCCCATATGTATCAAATATTTCCACAGCCAAAGTATTTACTATCAACTTGACCTGGTGTGATTGAGAATCTTCCGTTAACTTATCGGATCAGGATTCAATAATTAGTGGATGACGGTGGATTTTGTATCGGTACACATACTCAACAAGAATTAACTCAAAAGTCAGCAATAAATCGTAAACACACTTTTTCTTAATTACAATTATTATATATAAAATTTTATTATTTTTCGTATTTATACAAATACAACTAGAACTAAATTATACTTTTATTTATTTAAATTATTATAAAAAAAAAATTTTATTATTTTTCATATTTATACAATCAAAACTATTATTCAGTTAGACTTTATTGTCATGGAAAGTTCTTAAGCACACAATGCTATGCCAATTACAAAGTTTTTTTTTCTTTAACCGTAATATGATTATAATTATTATTGTAACTTGTATAAAACCTCAGATGTTTACAGCACGGATCTTAAACATTGACCCTTTGCCACATTATCCACCCTTGACCGTTTTAAAATCACGCACGCAACCGACCATATATTATTTATTTTTTTTTTCAAAACAAAAAAAATTTATTGATTTTTACTTAACTAAAAAAACTTTCACAAAAACTGGTCTCGTTTTTTTTTTTTTTTACAAATCATACTCAGACTTTATTTTTCCAAATTCAAAACTAGACTATCCAAAATAAAATTCCCGACGCGTACAAAATAAAAATTTATTCCCCCACCCAAAAATTATTTACTAAAGAAAACATTAACCCGACCGATAAATTTCGGGTGGCGTACATACATACAACCGCACCCAAAAATCGACTCGCACACACCAATACTATTTAATTTAATCACTGGAACCAGAGCCTACTGTATAAATAAGAGCCTCCAGTATCAACTGTATTTTTTACTAAGCTTAAAATAAGGTACATAAAATTTTTTCTTTACTATGAACGTATATGGGAAAACGGTTATTTTCATTTACAGTATTAGCTTATTAGAAATATGAGCTTTTGTTTTTTTTTTATATGAAAATGTTCATGAAACATGTAATATTATTTGATTGAAAAATCGAGTCTTGAAAATGTTTATTTCTAAGTGAAAATCGTCATGAAAAATAAGGTACATTTGAAATTTTAAATATTGTTGTTTTTGTAATATACTACGTCATCAACATAACTCGTTTATAAACAATACAATAATCATCTCTTTCATTGCCTCCATTCAAATTTGAATTCGAATATGTTTCTATGGTTACATATTTTGAATTTGCAAAGCATGCTAGATTGTTTTGATGTTTTGTGTTCTTCGCACTCATTGTATCGATTTATTTATTTTTTTTTTTGCTGTTGCTCTTTGTGATTTATTTTTATTTTGATTGTTGAACGGAGACGTGTTGTCTTTTTTCTTACCATTGGTTTTAGATGTGGAGATAGGATGTCGTCATTAAACTGAATTTTCTCTTTTTAATTCACATTGTTGTTGGTGCAGAATGTTTTTTAATTTAATTTCCCTTATTTTCTTTTGATTATTGCTGGAAAATAGGGAAATTTGAGAATCTGTGTTTTAAATGAGTAAGACATTGAGTTGTTTGTTAGCGATTTCTTAAAAAATTATTTAACTGGGTTTAACTTTTAATTCATATTTTATCGTCAATCGAAATCGTGTTTTTTCATATAAACACTATGAAAATAAATGAATTTTTAGTGTTTTTATATCACTTATTTTAAGTTCATTTTTCACATGCCGGCTCTATTCACTTCAAGATGGTTCTGCTGGAACATTCCATTTACATGGAAAATCCACGCGCTAACCAAAACAAAACAGATGAAGCAACACACCAACCACCACACGTCATTACACACCATCAAACAAAAAATGATAAAACGAATCGAGTAACCGACCAAAATACGGAGAAGTATAAAATGCTAAATGGTACACTCTACCAAAAAAAAAAAAAATATTTTCTATTACAAATTAAGCCAAAGAAAGAATGACGTGTAGTGGAAGAGATTTTATGCAGCGCAGTGGATAAACATGCAACCTTGTTGGGATTTTCAACCGTAATTACAGATTTAAATTAAACAGATCATAACAACCACAAGCGGTTGTTACAGCGTGGGGACGACTCACACCCGAGAAAAGATCTCAAAGCCAGGCATGAAAGTAAGAGGGAAGGAGAAAAAAAATTTCACTAATAATTTGTCACAATCGTATATCCTTGGCATGATAAACTCCCAAAGGTTTTCCATCAAGATTTCTGATATTATAAGAGACTGTTCCGATTTTATCAGTGATAAAAGCAGGAATAAACTTAGCAGCTAACTTTGCAGAAAATCTATCAGGAGCACTACTTTGTGCGAAGGATCGGACAAACACAGGTTGATCAGGCAGGAAATTCCTATTGGTACTTCGTAAATTATAACGAGCAGCGGATTTCTCATGTGCAACTTTCAGGTAATGAGTTATTTGATCACGAATAAGATTTAATCTATTAGACTTGGACAACACATGTATTTCGTTATCATCCTGAGGAGATAAAAGTTTACGTAAAGCATAATCTGAACCGTTTAATGACATGTGTTGACCAAAGACCAAATAGTGAGGAGAAAAATTCGTGACGTCGTGTTTAACATTTCGCAATGCCGCAGTGATTTCAGAAAGATGGCAATCCCATTCATTATGTGCATGATCATCAAGATAAGAACGAATACTAGACAGTAACGTCCGATTAACTCTCTCAGAAGCGTTGCTTTGAGGAGAGTAAATAGGAGTACGTATATGATCAACATTATATTTTTTCAAGAGATCTTTAAATAAGTTAGATATGAATTGTTTGCCATTATCAGAAGTAATCACTGCAGGTACAGAGAAAAGTAAAAACACATCATTTTCCAAAAAGTTACACAGAGAAGAGGCGGAAGCTTCACGCAATGGTTTGACTAGAACAAACTTTGAATAATGATCCAACACTATAGCGATACAGGTATTACCTCGTTTGGAGCGAGGATATGGTCCAAGGAAATCAACGAACAATTTTTCAAAAGGTCTGGTAGACTCAGTTTGAGAACCCATCAAAGGTTGAGTGCTAAAATTTACAGGCTTATTCATCTTGCATTGTAAACAATTAGAGATGAAAAGTTTGATTTGTTTAGTCATACCAAACCAGAAAAATTGCCGTTGAAGTCGTTCCACAGTTTTTTTAATACCCATATGAGCAGAAGTAGGAGAAGAATGAGCCAGTTCAATTAAGTTTGCAGTCAAGGACAACGGAACTACTAACTTCCATTCAGACAAATCAGTGGACGTATAACGAGAAGCGTAGGAAGGTAAGATCAAGAGTTTATTATCACGAATTTTGAAGTTGTGATCGCAATCTTTTAATAGTCGTACTCGATTGATCTGTTGTACATATTCATCGTCCTGAAAAGCTGAAGAGTTAAGATCAATATGTAGAACCGAATTGTCACTTGAAGAATTTAAACTGGACACATTTTCTTGTATCACAGGAGAATTACAAGGTAAGGAGGAATCATCATTCAAAGTAGTTTCAACAGGAGGAAAAGGTTGATCATTACTTACATCGTCTGTGGGCTCACTATAAAAAGCTCTGGAGAGGGCATCAGGTACAACATTCACCGTTCCTTTACGATATCCGATATCAAATTTGTACGCTTGCAGTTTTAAACTCCAGCGGGCGAGTCTACCAGATAGATCTTTTTGGGACATCAACCAGCGGAGACTAGCGTGATCAGTATAAATCGTGAACGGGTATCCCTCGATATAGGGCCGAAATTTTTGGACGCTAAGTACTGCTGCGTAGCACTCCAACTCAGTTACAGAATAATTCCTCTGAGCGGCATTAAGTTTGTGCGAAAAGAATTCAATGGGGTGTTCAGCGCCATCAGGATCAAGCTGAAAAAGTACACTACCCACGCCAACAGCACTTGCGTCGCATTGGATGAAGAAAGGGCGCCCATAGTCAGGATTAGCTAAAACAGGAGCAGACGATAAAGATACTTTAAGAGATTGGAAGGATTCCTCAGCGTGAAGATTCCATTTAGACTTAGATTTTTTCCCTGTCAGATCGGTTAGTGGAGCAGCTAAAGACGCGAAGTTTTTAATAAAACGCCTATACCACCCACATAAACCCAAGAAACTACGTATTTGTTTAGTTGTTTTTGGTCGAGGAAATTCTCTAATTGCCTTACATTTTTCTGGGTTGGTGCGAAGGCAACCATCACCCACTAAATAACCCAGGTATTTAACCTCCTTCAAAACAAACTGACTCTTTTCTAAATTTATGGTTAAACCAGCCTTTACTAGCAACGAAGCCACAACTTCCAAAAGTTCCAAGTGTTCATCAAAAGTGGACGAAGTAACCAATAAATCATCAAGGTAGACGAATACTTTGTCGTGCAGTTGATAAGGAATCACCCGATGCATAAGGCGACACAGTGTTTGGGGAGCGTTGCACAACCCAAAGGGCATGACCTTGAAGTGGTACAAGGGACGACCAGGGACAGTAAACGCCGTCTTATCTCGGGATTGCGGGTCAAGAGGGATCTGCCAAAAGGCATCTTTTAGATCAATAGTTGATATATAGCGAGTTTGATCCAAACGACCCAACAATCCGTTGATAAGTGGAAGCGGATACGCATCCCTGACCGTCACCTTGTTCACCTCACGGGCATCCAAACACAAGCGTACTTGGCCATTAGCCTTATGCACCATGGTGACAGGAGAACACCATGAACTGTGGCTTTCTTCAATCACATCCAGTGATAACATCCTATTTAGCTCATCGTACATTAGTTTTTGCTTAGCAGGAGAAACAGAGTAAAAACGTTGCTTAACAGGCTTGGATTCACCAACATCAATCTCATGAGAGATTAATGTAGTTCGTCCAAGACCCATTTTAGCACTTGACGGAAATTTTTTAACTATTGTAGAGAGCTTTAAGTTATCATCTGGAGAGAGAGAATGGAATTTAGGAGAACAAGATATTTCTGCGGAGTCCGATAATTCACTCAACGCAGGTAGTTGCAAAGTAATGCCGAATTTATTCCAAAAGTCAATCCCTAAATAAAGAGATTGCTTTAGAGAAGGTACTAAAAAGAATCGCATGTAATGAGATTGGGAATTAAAGCTAACCTGAACATTTATGTAACCAATGACGTTCTGAGATTGACCACTCGCAGTCTGAATAGAAGTAGGAAAATTATGAATATGAAGGTTGTTGTCCGCCAACAACTTTTCAGAACCACAACCCAACACACTCACACTCGCTCCACTATCTAATAGACCTCGGTATGGAACATCATTGACAAGAATATCGGCATAAGGCCGTTTATCGCTTGTCTCAGAACCGAGTACTGAAGAAACAACAAAGGATCGCAAAATCCGACGTTGCTCCCAGTATTTTTTTGAGCGAAGTAACTGAGCTGAGATGAGTTTCCCAAAAGTGTTGGGGAGAGACGGAACGGAATCAGCAAAATTAGAACTATTGTTAAATGAAGAAGTTGAAGGAATGGAGTGTTCCAATTTGGAAAAGGAATTTACTCGACATTCAGGTGGAGAAACAGGCAAGCAAGAGTCCGATACCATTAGGTCGGAACCAGCTGAACCAGATCCAGAAGAGATTGCGGAGTCAAAGGACTCAACGCGAACTTTCACTGGTTCGACTGATTCTTTCCATCTGGCATCAGTCTCTTCCGAAACTCTGGGTCGGTATTGCTGACTGCATCTACTTTGGTAATTATTGTTGGGGTTGAGATGGTCTGTGGTTCCTGGTTCCCCGATCTCCATGAACCACTGGTCTGGTTTCCCGCACAACGAACACAATTTGTTGAGATGGTGCCTTTGAGACCACAACGATAGCAAAAGGCACCCAAGTGAGGACGAGGACAGTCTTGAAAACCATGCCCTATATCAGAACAATTATAGCAAATGTAATTACGGCCAGATCTAGAGGTATTGGTTACATTGGGTGTAGTTGAAGTAGAAGGGGATTTAAAAGACTTAGAATTTGTAATAGTCGTTCCCATTGGAGCACGATAAGAATGGCTAGGGCTGATAGCAGAAATATGTTGCACAGATTCGGACGTCGGAACAAAAACACCGGATGGAACGCGATATGCGGTTCCTGACGTATCTGCGGATAAAACTGACGGATTAGAAATTGGAACGACTGGTTCTGAATCATACATTCTCTCAACACCGAGTTCATTGATACTACGACGAGGGTGCATCGAGTAATCAGGTGGAGAACGAAAACGTTTTAGCGAATCTTCCCATGAAGTACAACTTTTGATGAGCTCATTGATATGTGAGAAGTGTCGATCAGTAAGTTGATACTGAAGGACAGGCTTCATATTGTTCATCAGTAGTTGTATGAATTCATCGTCGCTGTAAGGGGTGTGACACTGCAGGGCCAAATTCCACATGTGATGATAAAATTCCAAGAATGATTCGTTAGGTAACTGTTTGCGAGACTCAACCATACGACGAATTTCGTAGGGAGTACGCCTATCTTTAAATCTTTCTTGGAAGGCTAATCGGAGGCTATCCCAAGGTGCTGAAGGATTATACCTGCGGTAGGTCCAGTACCACTGCAGTGCCACATCTTTCAGGACAAGATGCAGATCCAGAAGTACAGAGGAAGGTGATAGATTGTTGGATTTCACTACAGAGTCCAGCTGAAAAAGGAACATGTCCACAGTGATACCAGAAGGTGAACCTGTGTAGGAAATCCCACATCGAGATAAAGAACGTCTATTGAAATCAGGATTATATTGAGTAGATGGATTATGAATTGCTGAAGGCACGGGATTCAAAGTACTATTATGAAGATCTCTAACATCTGGTGCTGACTGAAAATTGGAACGTTGGGTGGCCTGCTCCGGAGATGAACGCTCTTTAGAGACAGGTTCCAAATGCGAAGACGTTAAACCAAGGAAATCATTTAACTGTTCGAGTCCTCCCTGAGAGGTATGTGCTGGTGGAAAATGAACTTGGGCTGATTTTTGAATATTTTGATTCGCCGCTACGACAGCCGGGTCCATTGGCAAAGAACGACCGCCAGGATATTCGTCAGCAGAACTTTTAACCCCGGATACTACAGGAATGCTATCCCCCGAAGGAATTGGAGCAGTCTGTCTTACTAAAAGCTGATTGGTGAGAAATTGCACTTGTTGCATTAATGATTTTAAAAGTTCGGCTGGGTCACTAGAGTTAACTGCATTATCTGCCGTGGTAATGGTGTTAGAGGTTGAAGGATGCAGTACCGAATTGCTAATCTTACCCGCAGGACTAGGTTGAGATTTACTCACTACTTCTGGAGGAGTCAGTTTTGATTCTACCGGATATACCTCCTGAAATACCAACGCTTGACCTCCATCAATACCTTTAGCAGACTCAACAGATTGATCCAGTAAAGTAGGGTCAGTTATATACTGATCTAACGCCGTGTATAATTTAATACAAATATCTAAAATAGTTTGAGCCTGCTTTCCATATGAAGGAGACTGAGTAGCTCTTTCCAAACGATCATGGACATGCAGTAACCGCGACCGCAAACGCTGAGCTGTTCGAACCTGATCTTCCCCATCTAGATTTTCAATACCAATAAAGGTTTGTTGGAGGCTCTGCACTTTGCTTTGACAAGTGAGGATTTCGTCATTGGGTTTCCTTTTAGCTCGACTGTGCATTTCAATCGGTTTGTCCCTGGTGCCATCCAGCTCTGCGGCCAAAGCTTTCTTTAATTCATTCAACGCTTCCTCAGTATTGGGTTGGATAGATCGAAGCAAAAATTCTACTTCAATCTCATCAGCCTTAAGATGTGAAATATCCATTTTAACACGCAACAACGAATTTAACGAGAAAGAAAAAGGACTTAATCAAAAATGGAATTTAAACGTGATTTTAAAAGTAATGAGAATTAATTTTTAATAAATGTAAACTAACAATATTTAAATAAAAAAAATTCCAACTTATATTTACTGAATAGATTATAGCTATAATTAAAATTACCTAAACCAAAAGTTATTAAAATTTAACGTAAATAATAAATGAAAACCAGCGATACTGGCACTTTCAACCACAAAAAAAAATCAAATTATTTAATTGAAGAGATTACAAAAAAAATTTTTTACCCACCAAAAAAATTAAATATAAAAATATTTGAATATATATATATATATATATATGAAAAAAAAAACAAGATAGAATTACTTAATTTAAAGCAGAAAAAAAAATTTTAAATTATTAATTAATTATTTAAAGAAATTTATTGAAAACATATATTGAAGCACCAATCTCAAATTAGACTCACTATGACCAAGTAGATATCCACAAGCCGGGCTGTTTGAGGAGCTGCGAGCACAAATTACTATCCACTGGACCACTCGCGTCAATACTGAACTAGCGCTCAACTCAAAACATTTTCTCATCCGTACTCGCCAGTCTATCCCAAGGTAATGTGTTGGAATCTAAAGTGTTGCTTAATACCTCAATATAATTTAAAGGACAAAAAGAATTTATGTTTACTGAGTTTACTATTGAACTGAATGTGAGAGACAAAAAAAATAAAATAAAGAAAATGAATTATATTTATATATATATATATATATGTATATACACAAAAAAATTACCGAAAGAAAAAAATTAATTTAAATATCAATATCCCAAAACCGAAAAAAAAATTAATGAAAATAATTTGACAAAATAATGAAAATTAGAATGAACTTTTTAAATTATAACTATAATAATCACGTAGATATCAACAAGTCGGAAGGATTGAGGAGCTGGAAAATTACTATGGTTATCCCAAGGACTTATCCGCGGTAAAGCACTACTATCACTCGACTCAAACACTGTATGAACAACCGCACTTGCCGGTCTATCCCACGGTAGATTATTATTGCCGGAATTCATTCGCAAGCAAATATAAACCCAAAACAAAAACAAAAAAAAAAATCAAAATACCGAAATAGAATTACTACAATATAAAAAATGAACTAACCAAAATTATTAACAGTATTTTAGCTGCTCCATTAACCAAAACTGAAAACAACCAATAATCAAAAAAAATTCCCAAAAAAAAAATGAAAAAGCAAAAGAAAAATAAGTAAAGCGTATTACTTGTACAAAAATACAAAATGTGATCACGCGAGAGATGATCCCGGCCCCATGCTGAGCCAGACACGAACGCTATAATAATAAAATAATAAAAATTACCACTGTGGTCCCAGTAGTTTAATTAGAATTGAACAAAAAAATTTGAAAAATAAAATTTTACCTGAAAGTAGAAGTTGACTAAAGATGTGCCAATGAGTACTGCGATCACGAACTGTCCAATCAACACCACATTGGTGGAAACAACAAGTTCGCGATCCCAACACCCATGACACATGGAACCAACATGACGAACGATCCAGCAAGATCAAATAACCAAAGGTTAGAACATGCTTGGATCCCTCCCCATGTAGGTAGTCGGACTGAAATAGAAAATTACGTGAATTAAAAGGTACGAAGACTCTAAAAAATTTAATAAGACTAAACTCAGAACGAAAGAAGAATGAGCTTAACCACAATCAATGCCACATGGCAGAAATGGTAAGCCCATTCATCAGACGAGCTGAGAATAGGGATCAACATTCTCATCTGCATGCAATCAAACAGCTTACGCTGGTTGCAATGCAGATTTGAATGTTGATCGGGCAGAAAACGTTGATGTGAGCACCCGTGCAAGCTCAAACAACGCAAGCGTTGGACTTTGCACGTGGTACTCACAACAAGTAAGCTGAAAAAATTGTGAAATCTGAAAAGACGAAAAATGCAAAAAAAAATTAGCCGAAGAATTTGGGCGCCACTGTAACAAAATCCCCCAAAAGGGATTTTGTTAACAGAACATAGCAATAGAGGTCTGGTTGCGGTATTGCACTGGCTGAAGCTCGCCGCTAGGCGTGGGGGTTACCAGACATATTGCTATGCTTGAAAACCGCATAGAGATAAAACGAAGGGGACAAGAAAATTATTCTACTGTGCCACGACCACAGTGGTAGATAATCATAAAAACAAAATTTGCGTTCGACAGGGACGCCGGTGCCACTCCGGCGACCCTGCTCAAGGCCTAGGTCAGCATAAGGCCGCCCATCCTCACGCGATCACACAGAACTATTTAGTTACACATCACTTAAATTAACTTGCAAATGATAAAAAGAAAAAACCTGTAATTACGGATGAAGACCCGAACCGTAAGAAAAATGAAATGAAAACCAAGTTTGAAATAAAACATTAGCAAAAAAAAAAAAATCAAAGAAAAAAACAACATGTGGTGCGAATCGATTTTGTGGGGTGTCGCATATGACGCCACCCGGAACCTGTAACCCGTAAAATATATGAAATATATATGTATATAAAGAAATATAATAGTAAAACAACAAAAAAACCTCGGTCAAGGTTGGCTTACATGAATGACAAAAAAAAAAAAAAAAAAAAAAAAAAATGTTTACTTGTTGTGATGGGTTTTTCTTTATTTTTCCCCACCAATCAACTACCTGTTAGGCCTGTCCGACCTCAGCAATCAGCGCCGACGCAGGATCCCTCGCACGAACCCCACTCCGTTTGGCGGAGTTGCTGCCACAAATCACTTAATCACCAAAAACCACTACACCCAGACAGCTTGATCTCCAAGTTGGTACTTTTCGCAAACAAACAACTATAATAAGTTGAACCACCCCATATGTATCAAATATTTCCACAGCCAAAGTATTTACTATCAACTTGACCTGGTGTGATTGAGAATCTTCCGTTAACTTATCGGATCAGGATTCAATAATTAGTGGATGACGGTGGATTTTGTATCGGTACACATACTCAACAAGAATTAACTCAAAAGTCAGCAATAAATCGTAAACACACTTTTTCTTAATTACAATTATTATATATAAAATTTTATTATTTTTCGTATTTATACAAATACAACTAGAACTAAATTATACTTTTATTTATTTAAATTATTATAAAAAAAAAATTTTATTATTTTTCATATTTATACAATCAAAACTATTATTCAGTTAGACTTTATTGTCATGGAAAGTTCTTAAGCACACAATGCTATGCCAATTACAAAGTTTTTTTTTCTTTAACCGTAATATGATTATAATTATTATTGTAACTTGTATAAAACCTCAGATGTTTACAGCACGGATCTTAAACATTGACCCTTTGCCACATTATCCACCCTTGACCGTTTTAAAATCACGCACGCAACCGACCATATATTATTTATTTTTTTTTTCAAAACAAAAAAAATTTATTGATTTTTACTTAACTAAAAAAACTTTCACAAAAACTGGTCTCGTTTTTTTTTTTTTTACAAATCATACTCAGACTTTATTTTTCCAAATTCAAAACTAGACTATCCAAAATAAAATTCCCGACGCGTACAAAATAAAAATTTATTCCCCCACCCAAAAATTATTTACTAAAGAAAACATTAACCCGACCGATAAATTTCGGGTGGCGTACATACATACAACCGCACCCAAAAATCGACTCGCACACACCAATACTATTTAATTTAATCACTGGAACATTCCATTTACATGGAAAATCCACGCGCTAACCAAAACAAAACAGATGAAGCAACACACCAACCACCACACGTCATTACACACCATCAAACAAAAAATGATAAAACGAATCGAGTAACCGACCAAAATACGGAGAAGTATAAAATGCTAAATGGTACACTCTACCAAAAAAAAAAAAAATATTTTCTATTACAAATTAAGCCAAAGAAAGAATGACGTGTAGTGGAAGAGATTTTATGCAGCGCAGTGGATAAACATGCAACCTTGTTGGGATTTTCAACCGTAATTACAGATTTAAATTAAACAGATCATAACAACCACAAGCGGTTGTTACACGCTCCACAATACGCTGAATATTATTCTTCAAATAATAGCTGCTTAGAACATCGTTTAAAAATTTTGAATTTTATGATTAAAGTTCTTATAAAAAGCATTGCCAATGGATGCTAAACAGTCTTAAACAACAAACAAAGTTCTCTCGTAATTCACGGTTAACAATTCTACAACAATAGAAAATATCATTGTTGTTTGTGTTTTCTATCAAAACGGATCAGCATTTGTTGTTATATCATTCAAAAGAGAATAAAATCATTTAGGAATATTATAAATTTGTGTTTTTATTTTATTTATAAGGATTTTAAAAGCCCAAAACCAGCTTTAATAATAAAAATGAACTGTTTTTACAAGCCATTGCTTCACAACACGGAACACTCAAAAAAAATTGTGGAACACCATTAGGGCCAGATTTATTTTAATATTAATGCTACCTTAACCGTTTAGCACTTTAGAACCATAAACTTCATCCCAGCTTTTTCACAAATGATCAACACCTTGTGCAAGCGCAATAAAATACTCCAACCGCAAAAAATTCAACTCACTGTAAACGTTTCTTAAGTATTTGCACGGATGCGATTTTGTTATCCAATAAAGTTCTATTGCATGAGCAATATTCTTAAAATATACCCACAAAATAATTTGCTTGTTAGACTAGCCTTTTATATTTTATAGTTAAAGCAAGCCAAGAAAAATACAACACCATTCAAACAATATGCTATTTTATTATTTATGTTGCACATTGATTGTGTGTGAGTCACTGTGAGTATCAAAGCAACCTTGATTATACAAGCCATAATCTAAAAAACGAAGCTTTTATAAGGGAATTAGAAACGAGGAAAAAACCAAAATTTCCATAGTAAAACACATAAAACATATTATGGAAAATCACTTTTTTTCCTAAGACAAATTTGTAAATGAAAACGTTGCAAATTCTTAATTATGATTTCTGAAATATTTTCATAAATGTTTGAATTTTAACATATATAAATCTCGTTTAAGTAAATCGTTTTCATTTTCTTGTAATAATTGATTTATTTAAACCAAAATATAAAAAAAAGTTCATTACAACAGCTTTCTGGTCAAATTAAAAAGAAAAGCTTACTACAAATCGTGTGCATAAAGTCGATATACATAGATGGCAGTGGGTAGTAACATTTTGAAAAATCGTACCAAAAATTACCACCTAGGAAAATTTAAAGTTCAAAAATTGTAGGAAAAGCAAAACAAATTCTCAAAATATTAAGGACGTGTCAGATTTGCGTGATTAAATAAATTTTTTTCGTATTTCTCTGCCAGCAATTATAGACATCTAACGTACACTAGTAAAACTAAAAATAAATTTAGCAGGTATTATTTTAATTTGTCAGAGCCAACTCTGATGTATTTTTCAAAATGAAAGTTCGAAAAATATATTTTAGAAATAATTTAATTTTAATATTTCTGCAATTAATATTTACTTAATAACAATATACCCTTCTTGTATATTGCTGCTAAATATATGTAGAACACTTTTGTATAAAAATTTTGTAACATTTTTGCTTTTTTCATTGAAAAACTTGAAACTAAAAAACATCATTTTTACTATGGATTCCTATGGAAATTAGTGAAAAGTTATACCACTAAAAAAGCTTCGAAAAAATACGTCATAATGATTATGGCTCTATACTCTAGAAGGCTCTGGTGAGTATTCGCGATTTCTAACAAAGTAGCTGACATCTGGTGAAAACAATATGAACAAAATTTAACCATAGAACAAGGGTGATCAGAACTGGCAAACAGTTGAATTTGACAATACTCGTCCCCTTTACTTACATAGAAACCAACGCTAACTACATTTGATGAAAATCGCCAATAGAAATGTAGAAAAGGAAACAGCAAAAACGAAATTATTTTGTTGTAAACGTGTATACAGTAAGCAAAAAAATGTTTTTATAAATTTTATTTAAACTGGAGGCTCCCTTCGGTATGATGGAGGTACCCTAGATTTATTTTTATATTTTGCACTGATTGAACTATCTCTATTATAATATTATCTTTGATTATACTTACTTCTTTATGTACAATATTAATTTACTACACCATCTTTTACTTGGCTGTATACATACTATAATCATCTACTACACGTTGCAGACGGATGCTTGGTCGAACATACGCAGGGACTCCATAACAAATTATGTCATCATAAAAAATCCTCCATATCAAATTATGTCACCCAAGCCCGTTTTCTACAAATCTACCCACACTAAGGAGAATCGACATACGGCTAAGATTCTTTTCGAGGAAATTGAAGCGGTGTTGAAATACATTGGGGTTTATACATTTATTGGGATTATTACTAATAATGGAGCGAATATAAAAGCGGCCCGAAAAATGGTTAACACAAACTATTCTCATAGGTGCGCGCCATGGACTCAACTTGCTCATTATCGATATCTTCAAGATTCAGTCTATCAACCCATTGAAATCTTCAATCATACGGATGGTTTTTTCGAAAATAACAAACTGACATGCAAAATATGTGAGTTTTTTATTTCCGAAACCATCCGTATATGAATGAAGATGCTACCTTCGAGCGCATACAAGCGACCGCAAATCACAGTATATTGCACTTAAGCTGCCTGTACAAAGGCGATGGAACTCTTTTGTAATCTCTCTCTCAAGTTTGATTGAAACAAGATACGCCCTGAAAAAGTGCAGTCAGTTATGAACGCATCTACGATATCCTTCATCCTAAGCGAAATGTTTTGGAAAAAAGTCGAAATTGTTCATTGTTTGCTTTCTCCGATTGCTAAATGGACATCTTTTTTTGAAAACCACAAAAAGGCAGTTTTGTCCAAAGTCGTTTTTGATTGATTGTTTTTTTAATATAAAACAATCTTTTGAACAAACTAAATGCGCCAATTACGAAGAACTTATAAGATTCTCGCTTCACGGGCCGATAAAGGCTTGCAACTGCCTCATTATGTGGCAAATTTGCTTCAGCTAGGTAGTCGAGGAAATAATCTTTCTGAATCACAAAAACTTGAAGCAACTGAGTTTAATTTTAATATCGCAGAATTCCACCCAAAATATAATGAAGGCACCAAAATAATTGAGTCGTTGGCACATTACAATGTTCGAAGTGAAATTTTTTCACTACCGTTTATAGTTGCAAGTGAGCAGCTTTCTGGTGAGATTTGGTGGGCCGGAGTATGTTCTACATCACCTTTAAATGCATTGGCGGTTGATATATTGAACATGACCGCATCGACAATCAAAATCGGACACCGGAACTTTGGATAATAAAGATGAAGCTTTTCCTGCGGAATCAAATACCGATCAGTTGGTAATTGACGAAGCTGTATATTCATTTGAAGAAGAAGAAGAAGGTAACCTAGAGGAAACTATGAATATGTTGATTATGGATGACGTTGATGCTTAGGATGATAAACGAGTCGGCGGCGATGACTTACATAATGGTTTAATTGATTGCTAAACTGCTAATTCATAATTATAGAAAATGTATTATTTGCTGATTAATGTTTTACACTGAAATACAATATTCCTTATTTTTATTTTTCAACCGAAATATTTTAATATGTTTAAATTCAAATCAAGTAAGTGTCCCTCTTTTGTCCATATGTGAAAATTTTAAAACTCTTTCTTGATAGTAAAGGGAATCAAAATATAGAATAAAAATCGTGTTACCTATTTTACCCATGTTACCGGTAATGTTACCAAATTAAAAAATATCGGTAATTTTACATCACTAGCTGCAGGTATCGACTTTAGGAGACTTCAATTTTAAATTTAAACTATTAAAAATATGTCGATATGTAGTAATAGAAACTGGACCTGCAGTTGTTTCACAATACAATCTATGCATAATAGATAGGTTTAAATCACTTGTTAAATATTTGACTGAAGAGTCCCTTCGATTATAGTGGCTTTCATAGGAAGGAAAGCTTTCAATATGCTCTTTTATTTCTTTTTCCTTTTCTTCCATCAGTTTATGAGAAGGAGTATGGCAACCTCGTTTGTCTTTGGTGACAATGATTGTAGATGAATCTTTCTTTTTGTTATAGATTGTTTTTAAAACTTGTTCGTTTTCACAAAACGTACTAGAAAAACATTTTTGGCAAACTTGTGTCCTTTTTCCGTTCAATTCAAGAAAATATTTGTAAGAATGGCTTCAACTTCTTGGAGCTACGATACTTTTGAGCAAAAGCTCAGTTTTTTTTGGATGAACTTCAATTAGACCAGACAAGTATGCTTGTCTTAGGTTATATTCTCCAAGACCCCAATACTGCTCAAATATTTTCTTTTGATCATTAGGTGATATTTTCGTTGAGCATGCTCTTTTACATGGCTCAAGTAATTTAACCTCTCTTTTGGATACTAGTTTACCCTTCAACGTATGGTACTCTTTCCCCAAATTCCTTTTTTTCTTCCTTACCGTTTGGCTGAGTTGGTCAATGTGGACTTTATTTGCTGAACTGGAAACTACATCAACATTTTCTCCTAAATCCATTCCCTCGTTCTCTTGATCTAATTGATCATTTTCTGACAGGTTACTTAATAAATTTCTTTCAATTTGGAGGCCATATTTTTCTATGTCAACATCATCTTCATAATCCTCAGAATCAATTTCATAATTTGTTATAATATAATTGGGATCCGCGTCACTATCTTCAAAACCTTCAGAGTCGATTTCAACTGCTGGTGCTGGACTTCCATCATTTATTTGTGAGGTTATTATTTCGATTGCAAATGTGCTTCGCAACAAATTCAAATCAATTTCAGCAATTAAACTACAATGAGTTTCATTTCACACCACCGGCTCACATACATCACCTTTATTATACAGAACATATTTAGTGTAACTCTCCTTTCCTGTAAATATTCTTGAATTAAGATAAAATGTTTAAAATGATTTTATCAGTTACCTGTAAATTCTTCAGGTTTATTTGTCTTCATTTCTGAGCTGCACAGATTTGGAAAAATATTTCTTTGAACCATGACATCTTCTTCTGCTGTGGTTAGACTGGATTGACCTGGGAAATATAACAAATCAGGAGTCGGTATAGGGAAAACATATAAATAACTGTTACCTGTACTACTAGATGCTGCTAAGGATACTGACTGCTGGTTCGAAAGCCTTTTTTGTTTTTCGAAAACCATTTCCAGCATTTTACGTGAACAATTCATTATATGCAAAAGTATTAAAAATTATGGTAACTTAAATTCACTGATTTCACTGATTTTAAAATTATTTTCATCACACACTATGTAGCACTTTTTTTAATCTTAAATCAAACTACCACAATACATTGGTTTTATTAAAACATCTTAAATTCATTTAAACATTGATATTTTAATAACTGAATTTTGACAAAGAATCTTATTAAAAATAAGACGATTTATAATTTTCTAAAAAAAAAATTCACTTATTTTTTTGAAACGACAAAATATCTTACATGCATTTAAAATCACTTCACTCGTAAATTTTAAAACGACAAAATATCTTAGTTGCAACTAAAACGCTCTAATAAATCAGAAAACGCAATAAAAAAATTAAAAATTTGATTTACAAAATACCTTAAATACTTTTAAATATAACTGTGTTCCACTGAAGTTAATTTAGGGAAATTAAGATGTTTTGTCAAAATAAAATATTTTTTTATTCAATTAAGATGGTTTTTGTTTTTGATATATTTTAGGTTCTATAAAAGATAAAGAGAAACGAAATAGAGCAAACGGTTGAATTTTGATTTTGGAACAACAATTTGCGTAAAAATGAATTTTTACTTAAATCGAATTAAGATACTTTATATTTTTACCACAGATATTATCCTTAACGCCCCCGAGGTATACTTGATCATCTGCGTACAACTGATATTTTGAGTATTTCAAAACCTGTTTTGATAAATAGGGAGAATAATAACGGTCCAAGGATACTTCCCTGAAAAACCCCACAAGGAATAAGTTGCGAAGCCGACAACTGATCTTTTATTATGACTTTTAGATATCTGTCCGATAAATAACTATACAAAAGTTTTAGCGCAGTTTTATAACGAAGAATTTTTAAATTTTTCATTTAAACAATACAAGGCTTATTTACCACTTTGGGGAGTATGATTTTCGCAAAAAATGGGAATTCCTGGACGCCTTTCAAATGCAAGCGCGGATAGTTGGTTTTCTATTGTGAAAAATCAATATACAAACCACCAAACTCTTCGCCTTGGCAGGTTTATTAATCTGATGAGCGAAAAAACAGCAAAGCTAGAAAAAATCGTTCATTTAACAGAAATAAATGAAACGAAATAATTCGAAAATTTTGATTACATCAAAAATAATCCTAATGATCCAGATAGCGATCTTCATGAGGAAATGTGAAACAAAAAGATCAAAATGGCCCATTCCCCTAAACATTTTGGTAAACGAGTGTTAACTAGACTTTCCCAATTGAAGGATAACTCCGCGACAAATACAAAAAATAAAAGAATAAAAATTTAACCAATTAAAAATAGCTGTCACGTACTTCAAAACGGGTACAGTTTCATAGAAACTAATAATAATTTAGTTAATATTAAAAATACATGTGCTTTTGACGCAACAGCACAAATATTTTTAGGTTTATTCATCGACACCGACTATTTTAATAGATTGTTTTAAATTTATACGTGACCTAGCTTATTTTGAAGACTCGTCTTCAGTTTTCATATTGCGTTCTCGGTTGCTAGTGGATTTATATAATAAAAGCCCAGAGTTAGTGGTTACAATCAAAAATGTTGTTTTGGATGCAACATGCGCCATTTCTTTTATTTTAGAAAAAGTACTTCCTTCACCATTAACAGAGACAAAAAAATGTCCAAAATGTGAAAAGATACCTAAGCTAAGGTCAACATTTTATATTCCTCTTCGAGATGTTTTCAATTTCAACCACAAGCCCCTGTCCAGTTTGCAATCTTCAATAGATTTTGAGGCCTCAAGCTGTTCTAAATTTCAAGGGCACCAAAGCAAAAATTATTTTTCTAACTACGGTATTGCCATTGTAGATGTTAAACCAAATAATAATGTTTACAATATAAAAATTGATGAAATAAGCTCAAAAATAAAATTATTGCATGAAGAACTTCTCCTAACAGCAATTATTCATTACGCACCGGGCCATTTTCGTGCATTCATTAAAAGACGCAACAGTTGGGAGGTCCATGACGACTTGTTGCAATTTTCGATGGAAACAAGTTCGGCAACAAAAGTCAATCCGGCTATATTAATATATTCCAAATATTAGCCACATTTTTCTTTATCATTACATTTAGCATTTTGAATTATATTTGGAATCTTATTTAACAAAACAAAAAAACAAAAAAAAACTAAAAAAAACGATAAAACACAAAAAAAAACCTTCCAGATCGCGGACTTGACGTGGCGAAGTAGCTCGATGATATCTTTGAAAATTATAAATTCAAAAGGAATAAACCATTGAATAAATTTTAAAGTTATCAAACTAACGTGATCCCAGAATGTAAATAATGTTATGATAATTAAAAAATAAAAACGAGATTTGTATTTTAACTTATTTGACGAATGCGCAGCACGAGTTGAACTATCTATAGAATTAATATAAGAAAGCCTTATTTATCCTCTTTTAATCCTATATAGTCACAAAAGTGCGTGTTAATTGTCTTAGTGTAGTAGAATCTCCATTAATCGTATTATATGAAATTGATAATTTTTGAAAATTTGTCACCAGCGCCCAACCCTGTTTTTTTAAATAACACCCGCATATTAAGAAAGCCCTAATTATTCTCTATTTATCCTTTATAATCACAATATGGGAACATCTCTGAGATTCGGGTTAATTGGCAGAGTGTTTTGTTTACAAATTAAATTTAAACTATCAAATATCTTTTTAAATTTACTTCTTTTCTGTTAGTTATATTATACGAGTAGAAATATAACGATATTTACATTAATACTTTTGGATTTTCCACTTTTTTGTGTAAATGCCACTTTTCTGTTAATTTGTGTAGCTACACTTTTCTGTTAACGTTAAGTACTTCACACCGGTAATGTACCGTATGTATAATGAAACTTTTTTTGGTGGTTTGTAGTAAAGAGATCTGCAATTCACATCCTTTATCCTCGGTGAAGAATTTCGAATTAAGGATATACCCTCACAAAATTATAAAACTAATTTTTTCGTGTTTCACTTTCTCAATCACCTTTAAAAAATTTCGTAACTTAACCTAAACAATACCACCACTTTATTCACTCAATACCAACCAACGCATGTCTGAAAGATATATAAAAAGCTAAAATCCTTATATTTTGGCACAAAAATACTAACTTTACTGATTTGTAAGTAGGTAGTATTGTTGGCATTCGAGAAAAGATTATTCAAATAGTATGTTCTAATGTGTTACTGGTACTTGTTACATTTATTGACGTCTACATTTTGTTTACAATACTTTATAAATAAACCATTTTACACTTGGCACAGATAATGACCCAACTCAGCTAAAATTAATCTAAAAAGGAAGTAATTAAATATTGAAACTTTTTTTTTTTAAATATTATAAGTTCCTCACCGGTGGCCTAATTTCGGAATTGGTCACTATATATGTTCTCATCAGTGAGCTTGCGATTAATCGTGTTAATTTACGATTTAATTTATTAGCGAATCGATCTGAAACCTCATAAATTTGTAAACTTTGTGTCCACAAATATTTTAGTTTGTATTGTACTCTTTCCAAAACATCTCGATTCACCCGATATCGATACAAACTATTCTTGGTCATAAATTTTACGTTATCAAATGCATCGGGTCTGGTCAGGTCAACTTTACTTGCTTGGCTCATAAAACTAATTGATGTCCGGAATGAATATTTATGTGGATCACGACGAATTTCCTCTAGTACTTGTTCTATTCGGGCCGCATTTTGCCTTTGATATTCTAGTTTCTGTTGGTAGTCAGGATCGTACTCTGACAAATATGAATAACCAAGCGTGTAATTAATTAAGGTTATTCCAAAAATTATTAAAAATACTTGATTCATTGTGTTTATGTGTGGCGACAATTTAAAACTAAAATAATATAATTTTAAATTCCAACAAAATGAATACAAGATAAGAGAATTCAGACAGTATATAACCCGACAACTTGCGATTCGAACACACACTTTAATCGCAAAATTAAAATTTATTTAATTTAAACAACTTGTTTAAGTTTAAAAACACTTTATTTCATACTATACAGAAAATTAATGTTTACGTGATTGATTTCAGACCGGAAAACGAATCATTACGGTACAGAAAAAGCAATCCGATAAACGAGCCATTACCGTACAGAAAAATATAAATCCAACCAAAAAAAAACAATAACTAGTGTTTGATAATTTAAAAATCATTTGGATTGATTTTCTTTAAATTTTAAACTCATGTTTTTATTTTTTTAAATTTAATTTTAAATGAAAACATCGAATTAATGTCTCATGTAGTATGAAATAAAACGTTGTATGTTTTACACATAAGTTAAATGATCGTTACAGTATTCGTTCAAAATAAACGTCGAACTCGTACTGTAACAACTCATTTACCGCCCTTGTGACGTAAATAACTATTCTTTATTTGTGAATTTTATTTTTGATGTGAAAACATCTTTAGCGGGGGTAAGTCAAAAATTGCATGTAAAAAAAGGAACGGAAAATCCGGTACGACCGAAATTGCAAATTAAATACGAGAAAAACGAACATAAAATGCACCGAACTCGCATAAGATATAATTCGAATTACAATTTTCGTCAGATTAAAATGAAAAGGCATAAAAAGTATGCATGTGTAGTGTAAGTGATTCAAAAAATCTGAAATGGAAGTACGTTAAACAAAGCCAAATGCACCCATACTTTAAATATTATATATCATAAAATAATAATTTGGAAATTGTTTAATCGGTATCATGATAGAATTAATATAGATAAACCCACCATGAAACGTTCAAAAAATAAACTAAAACGGTGACTTGAAATACTTATCTTTATATCCTTGATTTTGCATAATAATGCAATTACATACACACAATATACACATACACACAGAAATAGCACTAAACCACAAAAATGAAAAAATCTAAGGTCACCACAATTCGTATAGTAGCGAAAATATATTTTCTAGTGAGTCTATCTAATAAAGAGAAAATCGTTCTATCATGATCTACCGATCATGTTTAGTATTACTCATGCTGTTGCTGAGTTTGGTTATGCGGAGCATATAGGAAATAAAAAGTATAAGAGTGGTAAACAGATTCGAACGCCATTTTCTGGCGCAAGTAAGAAGCCGCAGGGAGACATGCTACCGTTTTTCCAGCTGCTATGGTTTTAAGTTAAAATTGCGCTTTTATTCAAAACAGTGCTTTTTAGCGCAAACCGCCATATTTCATTTAGTTCAAATCAATCAAATTCCGCTATCGAAAAGGCTGCAGACGCATTCATTTAACTTAATAAACGCACTCATTTAATGACGTGTATCAGTGTATGCGGCATTATTTTGATACTAGTTTTGATTTTAGTTTAGATTAGATGCAAAAACTTATCAGATGGACAAAAAGTGTTGTTTTGTGATCCCAAATTCACGATATGGTTTGCCGTGACCATTCACAAAAGTTTAAATATAGAACCTTCAGCAATTGTTTTGTATGAGTAATGGTGAATTTTGGAGGTCAGGCGTCTATAGGAAAGGGGGAATAAAGCTGTTCACCAGCTCCGTAACCTTCCTTTAGAGTGAGCCCCAGCAGGCTGTTCTGGTCATGTTTTAGGCAGTCCTGACTGTGGGCCCACGATCTGCGCGAGGGGTAACCTGAGCGGGATTCGCAAGGGTACGTACTACCTCCTTGTGGTGGCCTCCGGTAACTGTTGGCTCGTTTTACCGAACAACAGGCCAAAGTACGACGCTAAAGGATGGCATTAACCTTGAAAAAAAAACAAATCTAAGGTGAGACACGTGCGCCGAAGGATGAATGATCATGGGTTAGTTGGTCGCGAGCACGGAAGTCCGGATCAGCCTTACCACGGTAAGAGGCGCTGCCGTGGTGGACTTATCATTCCTCAAACAAATCAAATAACACATGGATTCATTATTAACAAAAACAAACTAAAAGGGCGGTGCTCCTTCAAACGCACCAATCTCAGAAGAGGTCAAGGACCAGTCAGGCCCTGCTTCTGAGATCAAAAATCAAATTATAAAACTCAGCACGGACGCAGTGAGGGGTTCTCCAACCCATGGCATTCTAATGTCTGAAATGGATACCCTATCCACGTCGACAACGGCCGAAATAGGGAAAGACCTTGAGGAATTGGAGCTCGAGGTTAAGAGGAGGTCACGCCTCAGGGGGGCTGCGAGAAGACGTCTGTCCCATCTAATTAGGTCAGGGGTCCCCCGCGACGCTGCCTTGCAGCAATGCAAGGAAAAGATCAGGGACAGAATTGTCCCGGCAATTAAAAGGAACAGGTCGGATGACGACACTACCTCATTTGGGATGGCACCGAAGAGAGGTAAAGTTTCCAGTCCTTCACCGAAGGCACCGGAAGCTGATTCTAAAGATGTCACAGAGGGCGACAATAAGGAGAGTTGCCCCGAGAACAGGGCCGATACGGCCACCACCTACAGTAGTGCGGTGAAGGCCATCAAGGTAGAGATTACCGACCAAGGCTTCCCAGAGGTTAAACTGGGCATTGCACGAATCCTGGCCATACAAGATGCCATCATGGACACAGTGGCGGAGCTGCCGCTAGATGGTGTCAGCCCAAACTTCCTGGGATGTCGCACCAGAAACGGGTGGCTCACGGTGAATTGTGCCGATGAAGACACGGCAGAGTGGCTTAGGGCCACTTTGCCCTCAATCAAACCATGGGACGGAGCATCCCTAAAGGCAGTTGCGAAGGAGGAGTTGCCTCGTCCAAAAATTATGTTTGTTTACCTGCCACGTGGTGGTAAGGAAACAAATGAGAAAATACTGCGTCGTCTGGCGGTGCAAAATAAAGACCTAAGAGACGCAGACTGGAGAATCATTTCGAGAAAGGAGCGAGAAGGCGACCTCCTTCAAGTCACGATGTCGGTCTCACACAGAACGGCGGAGACACTCAAAGGGTCAAGTTACAGAGTTAACTGGATGTTTGGCTCTGTTCACTTCCGCCCAAAGAAGGAGGGAGTGGGGGATGCAGCCAGAGGAAGGGCGGCGGAACCGAATCTACCCGGCTCGTCAAGGTCAGCTTTGGCTGGGAACTCTGGCCGCGTTGGTGGGGTCACTGGGACGGAGGGGGCAGGAAACCTGTCACCCCCGGAACAGAGAAACCGATCAAACCGGGCCAGAGAAGGAGGGGTAAGAGCCATGGGCTGACTCCTAGAGGTAGGGTGGCACTCCAGCAACCTATAGAGATACCAGGCTCTTCGGAGCCTAAGAAGGACAGTATGGAGCCGTGATACAGTATGGTTCACAAAAATAAAACCACAACATCAGCAAAACTAAGGTTCGTGCAGATTAATCTGCATCGATCGAAGACGGCGACAAACAACCTAAATCGTCTTTTCATGATCAATAACTGGGATATAGCGCTCATACAGGAGCCTTGGACCAACAACGGGAAGATAAAAGGTTTTGCGGCCAATACAGGTAAGCTAGTCTACGACACGGCTGCAGATAGGCCGAGGACAGTAATTCTCTGTCGCTCAAGGTGTTACGGTTTGGCAAAAAAAAAAAAAAAAAGAAAAGATAGAAAGGACAAACCATCCGTAAACATAAACACTTACTTGTTGTTGAATGAATGAGAATAGAAATATTGACAATATGGGTTTTAACCTGTGCTCAGTCTTAAGAGGTGTCTTAGTCGTGGGTTTATTCCATTCTTATTCATTCCAAAAGAAAAACAATTACCTCAACTCCAATCAACGCATGTCTCCCCTAGATCACTCCCCCCAATTAAATTATTACTCAGCCATATTTAATGAAAACATTCAAAATCAA
Organism: Tipula helvola; assembly: GCA_963556165.1. NCBI lineage: Eukaryota > Metazoa > Arthropoda > Insecta > Diptera > Tipulidae > Tipula > Tipula helvola. Next base: position 188,801,509 of record OY744482.1, read on the forward strand.
AAGAAATATATACTGAAACGTCACTTACCATAATTTTCTGCAAAACGAGTTCGAGAAAAAAAACTCCGTTTTCTTTTACCAGCCTTTCAAGCAATGTTTTTTTTTCTGCTGGTTCGTTTCGTTTGCTTTAATCACCACACCAACAAAAAAACTTAAATAACACCACCAAGATTATTTAATAAACAAATTTAGAAAAAAAAAACTGAACATAGTATTTAGCGAAAAGGGCATTACGTTACTTTAAAATAATTTAAATTAGAAAATATGAAAATTACTGGCACAACACTTCACTAACTACTAGAAATCAAACAGCCTGCCGATGATGATGTACTCAAGCAGCGAACGACGAAGAAATGACCCGTACAACACAGAAATGTAGCGAAACTCCATCCATCAAATAAAATCCGTTATTTGGTTATAATTATAAATAATAAGATCGTTGTTTTGAATTTATTTTTTTTCTTTATTATTATTAATTCATTGATGATTAGATTTTTTTTTTTTATTTTTTTTTTTTATTAATTCATTTTCTTCTATGAATGAATACAAATTTATACATATTTTATATTGTTGGTAGTTGTGCCACAGATTAAATTTATGACGTTACAATTTTAATATAATGTTTTGGTATCTGGCGACGCTGGATAATAATTGTTCGCCACTGATTATTTTATTTTATTAGGAAATTAATGTGGACTGTATTTTAGAATTTTGAATTAGTAAAAAATGTTTTTATTTTCACAAAACTAATGTTGACCATTTAATGATTTTTTTTTATTTAGATATACTTTCAATTTAGGCACATTAATATGACATTTTTGTTTATCCGTACATCGTACAGAATGATGTCTTCATCACAAACGTTCAATACGTAAATAAATATTATGTCAAATAAAATCACTAAAGCAAAAAAAATACGAAGAACCCTCTGCAGGAATACAGCACTCGTTTACAATATAAGTACAAGTGTTGCATCCTAGGAGGCTAAGTATCACAAAAATGAACCAAATATAATAATAATTTTAGTACAATTATATTTCCTTACGGATTTTTTAGATAAACCTTGGATCGTAAACGAAAGTTAGGTGTCACTCCGATAGAAAAAGAGATGAGTAATTCTTCTCATGAAAGTAACATTTTTTTTTTTGTTTTTAAATTAATTTCCTTTTTCTTTTAACGCTGCCGGCGTTAACATGCCCGCGGCCTTAAAGGCTGTGCACTTTAAAATGAAGAACACCCAATTAAAATGACTGACCATCCAAGCTGTATCTTTACATTAAATTGATAATCATTAATCTAAAATGAATAAAAATTTATTATTGAATAGTAATTGACAAAAACAATGTATTAATTAACATTCAATGATCATTGATAAATTTTGAAATTACTTGTTGAACTAAAAATACTTCATACGTGAGCAAGTAATTTGTTGAACCATTAAAATAAACTCAAAAATTATATAATGGAAATTCAATAAATACTAGTGAACCTAAACAATAATCATTGAACACATAACAATTGAAGTTAGAAATTAATTATAGATCTAGAACATAATCATTATACAGTTGAACTTAATTTTAAGCTTGAACGGAATACCTGTACATTATTGAAGTTAAACAATTATTTGATACATTTGAAATGAATGATTGACCCGAAATTATACTTCATATTCAGTATCAATTCACAAACTTAAACATAAAATTAGTTATAGACAATACGAAAATGTTTACCTGAAGTTCAATATCAATTCACAACTTTGAAATCAATCATTGAACCAAACACAATGTATCATGCCAAATTTGAAATTGTGTTATGGAACTAAACAACCATTGTTCAATTTCGAAATTATCTATTGAATGAGCTGTAACTTGAATGTAGAAAATAATTCTTGAACTTAAACAGTGATTAATAAATTTGAAATGATTTTGTAGTTAAACTATTAATGGAGTAAATCGGAATGAATATTGATCGTAAATAACTATTGATAATTTTGCCGAAAAAGCAAAAAAGAATCATGTACAATAAAAATATCTAAGTGAACATAATGATTGAGAAATTTGCATTCAATATTGAACTAAAAAACATCCTGTAGATTTGAAATCGTATTAGTGAATTAAATAGCAACTAGAATTGTTGAATTTGAGATAACTTTATGGTGTCCAATTGAAATTACAACAATTACTAATAGCCTTGTGAAGAATTATGGAACTATGTACCTACGACTTGCAGGTATATCACGATTAGTAAAGTAAAATTGAACTCAAATAAAAATTTTTAAATTTTGACATTAATTTTTTAACTTAAATTCTGATTAATAATGCTGAAATAGCTTTGAAGTTAGATAGTAATTACGAAGTTAAAAAAAATTACTTTAAAATCAATTAACAATTAAAATTTGCAAAATGTGAATCTGCTGTAATATAATAGTGAAAATAAGTAATTATTTGATACAAACAGTGCATAATTGAAATTCAACAACAACTTACAAATATTCAATCAATGCTTGAACACAATTACACAACATAATGTGAATGACAAATCTTGAAATTGTACCGAATTAACGAAATATTAAAATTGCCAAATTTGAAGTAAATATTGACATCAACTAGTTATTGACAAACGAAATATTTGATGAATGAGCACGTAAGTTATAGAGTCACAAAATATAATGGAATTTTCAATTCAATCATCATTGATTCGCTTAAAATTAATTACTAAACTAAATAACAGTTAAAGTTTGAACTAAATTATACACTGTTAACGAAGTTACATATTTATTTGACAGATTTCCAAAAATATACTGGAAATTTAATTTACAAATTTGACTTGACAGACAAAAGTATAACTGATAAATCTTGCAGTGTATTAACGAATGTAAAAGTACTACAAAATGATAAATTTTGAGATAACTATATTGACTAATTGAAATTGAAATATTTATAGTAAATTTTTATATGCATTATTGAACTAATAATATTCGCGAATACACCACAATTGTCAACTTAGAATTGAATTCGAAGACCACTTTTAAATTTTGAAACCAATTAACCATTTGAACTTAAAATATCGATCAATAATTATGAAAGGATCCTGAAGCTAGCTACAAATAATAGTTAATTAATTTGCAAAACATTATTGAAAACTGTACAACTAAATTATCGCCATAGCAATGTATATTTGGAAAATTCCATAATGATTGGCAAATTCGCAACAAATTACCGAACTACAATGCATGATGACAAGTTTGAAGCCAAATATTGAATTAACCAACTTACAATGGAAGAAATTCAATAACAATTGCTAATTTTTGAAGTTAGTTATTGAACTACCTTAACGTATAAAAGAACTACAATTCTAAGTTACAAATTGTCAACTCACTTACTGACTAAACTAATGTCTAAAACATCAAAACTAATTAATAAATTTGAAGTTATCTTTTGAACCAAGAACACTGAATGAATGAAATTGAGTAATTCAGTAATAGTTGATAAATTTAAATTTAGTTATTATAAAGGAAAAATTAAACCCCAACACCCCCTGATAACTTCACATCGATTAACTGACATATTGACATAAACTGACATATAATAATAACTTAAACTGTAATATTAAGTACTACATGCTAATGTTTAATTGAAGTTTGAGAATGATTAATAATTTTGAAGTTAATTAGTTAATGAATTTGAAAACTGACTTATTAAATTGCAGACCAATTAATAAATTTAAAACGTTCCTCATAAATTAAATAATTACACATAAATTAAAATTTAAAATATTACTCTATGGACCTTCAACAGAAAAATAAACAATTACTAATAGCAAGTACCAGTTTAATTTGCCAGTACTTGTTGATCCACAATCCGATAATTCACTTACAATTATTGACAACTTCAATTAATTATGGATCTACTTATATATTTGACAATAGCAATTCACACATTCAAAATAATTTTGAACTTAAATAATAAACAATAGGCCGGAAAAATGGTTTGAAAGTCAACCAAGAATGAATACGTTTAAAAATGATTTTGAAGTTGAATGCTACTTGACAGATTGTATAATGTATTGAGAAATAACAACGATTAAATTTTGAATATTACCAAAAATGACTGGTTTGTTATCGTTGTTGTTATACAGCATCTTGATTAACAGCAGCGAGTGAGCATTGCTGGTTAATTCCTGAAATGCAATCTAACATTATGTTTTAGACCGCATAGCACGCATGGTGGTTTAGTGCACTCCCGCACATAATGCTTTGACACGAGACAATTCGTGCACAATAAATGTCGACGAGCAAACCGCAATCGCATCTGCGGTTGTATTTCGGCTGATTGAAACGACGGACACCGAACCAACAAATGAGCACCAGCGCAAAAAACGCATTTAACGGACTCACTGAATCTGGACATCTGGTACGTAATCGTGGCCTGCAACTTATGACCAATATTTTCTAATGCAGCATATTGACCAGACATAGTCTCGAGCATTGATTCCACTTCCAATCTCACTACATGAACCTTATCACAAATCGACCATACACACTTTGTCAACGATTCAAGAGCGTCAGCCGTGGAACAAATATCGACACGACCCTGAAGATACTCCAAGTGAGCCCTCAGCACCGCCAGCAGTTCCACCAATTGGTCATACCTGGAAATTTCACCCACACAGCTCATGATGACGTTGATAATAATTGATGCAATTATAATGTGGTCACTGACCCTGGACGTCCTCGTCGGCAAACGGAGCACCGATCCCGACAACAGTTGGCTGGACACCAAAACACTTGTTGATGAACTGCGGTGTAAATTTACGACGAGCAGCTGTACACAATAACGTCGTACAGCTGTATAATATAACGAAGCGCAATGTAAAGTGTAACAAAATATTTGCGTTACAATCCGAAGAGCAGCTGCATAAAAATTCCATGCGCAGCTAAAACCCAATTTCGAAGAACCGTTGTATGTATTGTTGAAGAGCAGCTGTATCATTTGTCGAATAAATTTGTGGAACCTTGTTGAAATACAGCTGTGTATTTGATGAAGAGCAGCTTTGTACAATGGCGAAGAATATGCTTGTGACTTGTCGAAGACTAACGGTATGATTTGTTGACGGACAGCTATGTAAAATGGCGCTGGACCGCGTTGTAATATATCGAGGACTAGCTGTATGATTTGTATATCAGCTGTACAAAATGGCGAAGAATAGTTTTGTAGTTTATCGAAGAATAGCTGTGTAATTTGTATAACAGCTGTACAACATGACGAAGAATAATCTGGTACTTTATCGAAGAATAACTGTACAATGTGCATAATAGCTGTACAAGATGACGAAGAACAGTCGTGCGACCTTATTTTATGGATGGAATACATCCCTCAGCTATGGCATCATTCTCCAATACATCGATTATTGATGTGGGACACACGATGAACAAAACTTTCAGCACAAAACTTCAATTATTTAATTATTTCACAATACGTGTGCCACGCCCGACGAATGAATCACCAACAACTATGTGTCCCGTATGAAATGAATGATAATTAAATCACGAACACGTGACTCTTGTTATTTACAGCAAATTTGAAAACTTTTACATAAAATGTGTGCCACGCCACGCCCGATGATACAACAAAACAAATTAAAATTATGTGTGTGATACATTCACTGATACGTTAACACTTACGGCGTGTGGCACACATCCGGCTCGAAGGACCAAAAAATGGCGACGCTGGATAATAATTGTTCGCCACTGATTATTTTATTTTATTAGGAAATTAATGTGGACTGTATTTTAGAATTTTGAATTAGTAAAAAATGTTTTTATTTTCACAAAACTAATGTTGACCATTTAATGATTTTTTTTTATTTAGATATACTTTCAATTTAGGCACATTAATATGACATTTTTGTTTATCCGTACATCGTACAGAATGATGTCTTCATCACAAACGTTCAATACGTAAATAAATATTATGTCAAATAAAATCACTAAAGCAAAAAAAATACGAAGAACCCTCTGCAGGAATACAGCACTCTTTTACAATATAAGTACAAGTGTTGCATCCTAGGAGGCTAAGTATCACAAAAATGAACCAAATATAATAATAATTTTAGTACAATTATATTTCCTTACGGATTTTTTAGATAAACCTTGGATCGTAAACGAAAGTTAGGTGTCACTCCGATAGAAAAAGAGATGAGTAATTCTTCTCATGAAAGTAACATTTTTTTTTTGTTTTTAAATTAATTTCCTTTTTCTTTTAACGCTGCCGGCGTTAACAGTATCATTTAAGCCACTAACAAAATACATACATTGTGGTAGTTGTATTAAAGAAAACGAAATGGCTTTTCTTAGGCAATACCAATCGACTGTTTTGTTTTCGTAACGGTTCGAATTTTCTTTTGTAACTGAATGTTTTTTTTTTTTCGTACACAACTTGTATTTTAATAATACCAAATCCAAAAAAAACACAACGAAATTCACATATAATTTTGGATGCCCAACATGAGCGAATTCGTTAACACACAGATAATGTTCCGTAGAATGCACTGATTATTTTATTGTTTGTACAATTGAATTTTTAAACTAGTAGAGCTTGCTTTGCACATACACTAAAAGCGCCCCTTTTTTTATCACTTTTGTATAAATATTCAGTTTTGGGGCACAATAAAGAGGCTTCCCAAACACTTCAACACCAAAATTTTCAAAATGTTTTGCGTTTTTTTTTCTTTTAACTAAGAGATAACACTAGATTTTTTTTTGTTCCTGTTATCCAGACACTTCTAGATAAAACCAAACTTTAATTTATTTTTAATTAAGTTTATGTTATATTTAAAACACGAAACCACTTTCTGACTAATGACTATTCAAAAAAAACTTATTGTCACTTAACTATTCTGAATTAAGAAAATAAACTGTTTAACCATTTGAACTCACTTAGATAGCTTAAATCTCTTTTTTTTTCTGTGGCTGTTAGGTATATTTATACCCAAATAGCGGGATAATCGAACGATATACCACACAAACGCAAAATTCAAATCTCTATTATTGGGCGAAAGTGGGGAAGTAAGATAATAAAAAAAAATACATAAATATTTAGAAGAAAAGAAAAACGCAATTGCGGGACAATTAACAAAAATCAATAAATAAATCTGATATACATTGCAACACCAGTAACAATTAACATACCTAATTGTTACAAAGGCACAATATCTTCTCAATTAACCAATTTATTTCTAGGGATATCACGGCTGTTTCAATTGAAATGCCCTTACCTATAGGTGGCAGGAGGGTGATTAACATCGCTTCCGCATATTTTCCAGGGGATGAGAATGACCCTCCTCCAGCATTGATACAGAGCTTCGTGAATTATTGCATGATTCATCACCAAAAATTTATCATTGGTTGCGACGCTAATGCACACCATGCAGTCTGGGGAAGCAGCGACGCCAATTTAAGAGGTGAGCAACTTTTTGAATTCTGTCTTAGTAACAACTTAGCAGTCAATAATAAAGGGAGGGATGCGACCTTTGTGAATGCAGTTAGGAGGGAGGTACTGGATCTTACCCTGTCTGACATGGGTACCTCCAGTGCAATTCTCGACTGGCATGTGTCCAAGGAAGCTTCCCTCTCAGATCATATGTACATCAGGTTTGATATCAATATCACTTCGAGACAAGAGTTGGTGGTAAGGATACCCAAACGCACCAACTGGTCAGTCTATAACGATATACTTTTGGATAACCTAACTGGTCTGCAGACCTTGATAAACTCTGTCGAAGATCTCGACAGAGTAGCGAATGAAGTTACAGAGGCAATAATCAATGCCTACCACTCAAGCTCACCACTTGTGCATATCAGAGGCACAAGGGATGTTCCTTGGTGGAACCAAAACTTGGAAAACATGAGACGAAATGTCCGTAAATTTTTTAATAAGGCTAAGAGGACGAACGATTGGACTACCTATCAGTTCTCCCTTACCCAGTATAACATAGCCCTCAGGCAGAGCAAAAGATTAAGCTGGAGAGACTTCTGTGAAAAAATAGACAAGCTTCCCACGGCGTGTCGACTACAGAAGGCACTCTCTTTGGAGCACAGGAATCCCTTGGGTTCTGTAAGGAAACCAGATGGAGGGACAACCATAACCAGGGAAGAGACTCTGGAATGTTTAGTGAAAGGTCACTTTCCAGAATGTATTATTCTGAGGGATCAGGAGGAATCCTATGCAAGTAATGTACATCCGTATCGGGTTCCAAGGGGGGCTCAGAAGTTCTCGAGACAGTTGTTTACGCCGGAAAGGATAAGCTGGGCAGTCAAATCCTTTGGACCTTACAAATAACCGGGAGGGACTGCATATATCCCGCCTTTCTACAGCAGGGCCTGCAGATTTTGCTGCCTTATCTTACTTTACTCTTCAGAGCTAGTCACAGCTTGGAATATGTTCCAAAACGCTGGAGAGAAGTTCGGGTGATTTTTATCCCAAAAGTGGGAAACAGATCTTCAGAGGAAATTAGGTCGTACAGACCTATTAGTCTCACATCTTTTCTACTGAAAACCATGGAGAAAATTCTAGGACTTTGTATTAGATCCAATACCCTCGAAAGTCACCCTCTGGACTCTAGGCAGCACGCCTACCAAGCAGGGAAATCTACAGAAACAGCTCTTCACGAACTGACATCGGAAATAGAGGACACGCTCAGAAATAGGGAATTATTACTATGCTCCTTCATTGATATGCAGGGAGCTTTTGATAATACTAGTTTCGAGGTGATGCAGGAACAATCACTAGCAAGGGGCACACACCTCTCCACCGTGAGGTGGATAATGAACATGCTAAAAACTAGGAGAATTACGGCCTCCTTTGGAGGCAAAACAATTATTATAGCGGCCACCAGAGGTCGTCCCCAGGGAGGCGTCCTCTCCCCCCTGTTGTGGCTGATTGTAATGGATCAATTACTCACAAGACTGAGAGATCTAGACTTCTCAAACATTACCTATGCGGACGACCTAGTCTTGATGGTTAAGGGCAGATTCGCAGATACAGTAGGGGAAAGAATAATACAAGCTCTAGAGGTAGTAACTGATTGGTGCACGGAAGTGGGCCTTACGGTAAATCCTAATAAGGTCAGCTGCACTCTCTTTACTAACCGGAGAAAAACTGCCCTCCCGCCGATAGCTTTGGGGGGGGGGGGGGGTAACTCTCCAACTGTCAAAGGAGGTTATATATCTGGGTATCGTACTTGATCAGAAACTGACATGGAATCCCCACTTAAAGCATATAACAAGCAAAACGTGGGGACTGAGCCCACAAATGTTGGTTTGGCTCTACCGGGCCGTTATAAGACCTATGGTCTCTTATGCGGCGTTTGTCTGGTGGCCTAAGACGGAGCAGACTGGTGCACGTAGAATACTGGACAAGATCCAGAGGTTAGTTTGTGTAGGGGCAACTGGAGCAATGAGGACTTTTTCAACAGCTGCCCTTGAGAGAATACTGGGGCTCTCACCACTGCACCTACACATTAAAAAAGTAGCCGGTTCAAGAGGTCTGAGCCTGAAAATCACTGAAAAGATAAAAACCATGAGGCCAGGACACAACAATATCCTTCATAAATTCAATCTCAAGGAGGAATTGATCCAACTATCAGATTTGATGGTGAAGACAATCGATTGTCGGAGGAATTTTACCATTAGGTTGCCGGATAGGGCACTGGTAGAGAATATTATCTCCTCCCTCCCCCGCCATGCTTCTGTATGGTATACGGATGGGTCAAAGTCGGACGGGGGTACCGGTGCAGGGATAGTTGGGCCTGACCGGGAACTATGCATACCGCTGGGCAGCTCCCCCACAGTTTTTCAGGCAGAAACCCTTGCTATTGAGGTATGTGTGCTTCAATGTCTGAAAAAGAAATATAGGAAGACCGAGATCTATATAATCTCGGACAGCCAGGCAGCTTTGCTAGCTTTAGGAGCTTCAGTGTTCTGCTGGGTGAAGCAAACAAAGTTACACTTTTGTGGTCTCCTGGCCACTCCACCATTAAGGGAAATGAGGCAGCAGACCGTTGTGCAAAAACAGGGCAGGTTTATAGATGATTAACTTAACAGAACTGTACTTTGCTCAAGCTCACCAAGACATCGCTATACTGAAATATAGTCGGTTATAAATTTCAATTTTCAATTAAACAATTAGGGTCGGCAAGGTTCGTCCTCCAAATCCAAAATAGAATAACTTATTGACTTTTTAACCCAAAATTGTTTCGTAAATTAAATACTGAGCGAACAGTTCTCAGGCCCATCGAAGAGACTTGAAATGATTCAGTAGTTGCAGGTTTTCACATAATTCTTTTGCGAGTTGAGCGTGACCTCGCCCGTTGTTTTTTACATATAACTACTTGTTTCGAATATTTTTCTGTTAACCATCAGGTAATTTTTAAAATTGAACATAAATTCAATTTTACAAATTATTTTAATAACGCAAGTAAAAAGTGTTTTTTAACTTAAATTTGTTTAAATTAAATAAATTTTGAGCCGGTATGTCGGGATGAAAGTTATGTTAAAAGGAATTTAATACAACTAAACCTCCGAGATCTATGAAATACTTACTTAACTAAATTGCTTTGAAAGGCTAGGTTAGGTTAGGTTTAGGTAGCAGTCTACTAAGACCCGGCATAGACCCAAGAAGGTCCGTAGCCATACCACAATTTATTATTTTTCCTCCAACTCATTGAAACCATTTTGAGCTTTTGACGCAATGCTGAATACTCCTGACGTTCATCCTGCTGAGGTCCGTCAGGTCATTGAGGAGGGGTGTCCCTAGAAATTTTAGTCTGTTCCGTGCCAGTCGAGAGTAGGTGCAAAGAAGATGAACTACTGTCCCTTCCTCCTCTTCGTCCACGCAACTACGACAGTAGTCCTGTGAGAAGAAACCAAGTCTACTTGCATGCTTGCCCATGAGACAGTGCTCTGTAATCACTCCAACAACCATACTGATCTGACATCACTGCAGTGAGATCAGTTGCTTGGAGCTCGCCAAGTCCAACTTTGGCCAGACCTGCCGAGTTATTACGCTTGATGTGGTACTTGACCATCTGTCGTTCGTCAACTTATTAGCAGTTTGCATAACGAAAGAGGCATTTCAATATCCTTTCTACTTATAAAAATGTGATTTGTTGTACCACTTCGAGCCAGTTCATCGGCTTTTATATCCCTGTGCGAGCACAACCAAACTACCAATTAAATTTTGAGTGGACTGTATTAATTTTCACCAGATTTTATTTAAAAGAATAAATTCAAACACAAATTGAATTACAAAAATATTGGCAGCAACAAACTTTATTTAATTTAACAATTTTTAATTTATTCTCACAATTATCACAATTTATTATACATAAAATAATTGTTTAATTGCTACCGCTTGGTTATGTTGCACATAAGAAGTTTTTCACGATTGACATTTTGTTTATTTTACGTGTCCCTTTTGTACATGACATCGTTTTTTTATCATTATATTGTTTTCTTTCGTTTAAATATATTTATCTCTTTCATATAACATTGAGCTACAGTTCTGAAGGGATCTAGTACAAATATTAGTGATAGTTACAGCACAACATATTTTGTTTACATAATATGTCAAAATAACAAATTTTTAACACAACCAAGGTAATTATATTTTGTTATATAATTATATTTTGTTTTTAAATTACTAAATAATTATATTTTCTTACAGATTTACGAAACAATTATGATTATAAATGGTGTACATAGTTTACAGAAAGATAAGTACGAATTATTTATTTACAATTAAAATACTGACACATTTTCCTTCATTTCAGATACATCACATTATTTCAGCGAATTACAGCTTGCCGATTCGGAATGGATAAATGAACAGCCAAAATGAATGAATCTCTTCTTTTTTGGATTGTGAAACTAGTGAATCATTTTTGTTAGTGTATTAAATAGTGTATAAATTGTTTTAATAAATAAGTTGAACTTGAATGACGCTGCATTTGTATTTTTGACAAAGTGTTTCTACATTATCCGAATACGATTTTTTGTTGCTATCGAACATTCCCTGTACTAACGAAATGTCCTGGCACCCATGATTTGGATGTTAAACTGATTTGTCATCTCGTTAAGAGATGAGAGACAGTTCCGGACTACTTTCGACGTCAGGAAGTGTGATTGAAGCGCTTTAATGGCAGCCTGACTGTCCGTATATATGCGAATATCACGAATCGATATTACATTATACCTCAACCAGTCCTCGACTTCCTTTATCGCAGTTACTTCAGCTTGAAAAATGCTACAGTAGTCGGGGAGACAGAAGGGGAGGTTTAACATAAGTTCCTCGAAGAACATCCCAGCCCCGACTTTTTCATCCCGTTTTGAACCATCAATGAAGAAGTTTTTAACTCCTGGTTCCAAAACTGCATGCATCATCCAGTCCTCTCTGGAAAGGGTATTCTTCTAAGCTATGAAATAATAAGATGGGTGTGTTTGCCCAGGAATGTTTAGATGCTGGGTCGTCTAGTGTTGAAATCGCACTGGGCGTGCGAATGTTGAGAAACAAATAAAATGCACTGACACACGTATGAATTAAGTTTTTATAAATGATTTATTAATTTAATATTTAGAATTCACAATTTTAGAATATGATAATTTATTACGCCCACACGTAAATTTAGTTTTTTAATTACAATATTAAATAAAATTAGAATGAAAAATTAATCTAATTTTTCACCACCATTTTGGTACTTTTAACTTCCAGGTAAAAATGGTATACACGTATATTAAGCAAACTGGAAAACGACTGTATTATAAAGCAGATGCTACCGAATTGAAACCCCGACTGTAAGTGTTTTAATCGTCAACGAGATAGGAAATATATTGGTTCGTTCTATTAGTATTTTTTTTTTGCTGTAGATTTTGGTGTTAACATACAAACAATTGTAATGTCAAATTCGCTGTTCATGTTGAACGCAAGATGGAAACAGAAATTATCAATTCGAGTTCGAATTGAGTAAGCTAACAAAAATGAGATGGAGCACAAATCACAAAATATAATTTAATGTTCCATTATATTTTGTGTCCATGTCACTTTCGCTAGATGGCAAATGAAATTGTTTGTTACGCAGAGATATCTGCCGCGTAAACCAAATATGTATGTGGTGGCGAACGTACATCAATTTATATAAATATATAATTAATTTATATAATTAAATGCGTGAGGCGCTACAAATGACAGATTTAACCGCCGGCGATTTCCAGCATTACTGCTTGAAGGGCCCCCTTATGTCCGGGCCGCCTACCGGGATGCTGTCTCCCAGTCGCAGCGGTGACCGTCGCTAATAAGGGATGGAAGGGCGCCCTCAAGGCAGACCTAACCAAGACCCCCCGGAGCGGAAACCGTGCGAACTACACATATACGTGCCGCCCCCACCGCAGCCTGCTTCGGGGGAACGAGCAGCATGCTCGGCAATGTACTAGGAAAAAGACCGACCCAACCCACGATCTACCCCACTCTCACTTGATCATAACATACAGGAATTATTCACTCATAATGAGTGAACAATTACAAAGGAAGAAAACACTGTTGGCATATACCGTTGTGAACGTACAATAACGTGACATTATGCAGGTCACGACGGTACATCCAAACACACCACCGAATTAAGATAACTAACTGTATTTACTAAACACGTGAAATAATCAAGTTAAGCGCACTTTATATTAATATATAATTTCAAATCCCGAAATTAAGTAAAACAATCTAACCCAAAAGTAAAGCAATTTAACAAAAAAACAGAAATTTAATCAAACAAATGTGAACCAATTTGGGGAGTCGTAATGTGGTACGCCACCCGAAATCTGAAAGAAACGTTATATATTCAAATAATATATTAATACATAATATATTCAAATAATATATTAATAAAACACGTCAAAACCCCAAATCGTCAAGGTTGGATTAAAACAAAGTAAAATAAGTACAAAAAAAAACCACACGGTGTTTACAGGTATCTTTATTTATTTTCACCTGCTGAACACCTTACCTGACCAAGGCATGTCCGACTCACACCAACACAGCGCCGTCGCAGGAACTGATGCAGCAGCCCCTCGCTCGAACCCCACTCCGTTAGGCGGAGTTGCTGCCACAAAAGAAATCAATCAATGGACACTACGGTCCTCAGTAAACCGGGCCAAACCGTACGCTGGTGTAAAGATCACCCGTAACGGTCATACATAGTACTACACAGTATCCGTTACTTCTGTAAGGAACAAACTGTGTCACACAATTATGGAAAATGGAATGTATTAACTTCCGCTTAACTGTCCCTTCTTCACAAAAGGTTTATTGCTAATTGCATTTTGTTCATAAACACAGTTAGGATTAAATTTCACTCAATGTCACGTTTATTATCGTTGCAACCACTTGAAACATATCATAGATATAATAAAAACAGTAAAAACCAAAATGAGCAGAGAGAATAAAAAAATAACAAAATTTCAAAACTGCGTTTTATATTTTTTCCAATTTATTTTAACTATAATCACTGAGATTATAAAAAATTTTTACATACAAATATGTAGTTCCAATTATAAATTATTATTATAATTATTATATTTTTATTTTTAATTTGATTGAATAAAATCAAGAATTAAATTATTTATCCCGGTTGAAATTGTTCGTTACACCGACACAAAATTCATCCGTTTTTTTTTTTTCAATATACACAAAACCAACCATTTATATTTTACAAACATTTTCCGTTATTTTGAGCAGGCGTTATTTTGAGTTGGCACAATATGTCACGGGTTTTCTTAAATTTGGAGAGCTCTTCCCCAATATCATAATTGACCACGACAATTTAAATCTTCTACTCTCATAACGCCAAATCACAGATCCACAAATAATGTTAGATTATTTAGAACTGACACGTGTTGAGCAGCAATCAAAGTCGTATTCGTCATTTTTCATCTTCGACCTTTAACAATTAGATCTATCTCTAGTATACCATTGAAAGTCCTTAAGAATTTAATTTACTCCATTCAGAAAGTATCCACATCCGTTCAGATCACAATATTATGAAAGCAACGTGAGAATTTGACGATATAATTCTTTATCTGTGTTTCAGTCTGGACGGGGCATCGCTGTGGACCATTCGAAAATACAAAACAATAAAACACAAGCAATACAAAATTATCATTTGTTACCAAATCCCACATCCTTGTCATATAGCTCTCCCAGCTCTAATAAACCTGTGCCACCCTAGTGGCGCGATATTATTTTAAAGCCTTCTATAGTAATTTGCTATTAGGAGTTGTATATGCAACGTTGAATACCAAGAGAATTTATTACCCAGAAATAATAACTTTAAGGGCGATTTTATTCACAAAATCACAAATAATGTATCGATCAACATGTCGTTGATATTTCCATTATTAGAATGTCATAAAATGTCAATAAAACGTCACAGAAATGTAAATGTCAGAAATGTCAATGTCATAGAAACTGGAATATCTTTCTGTATTTATAAGCTCACTAGATTCAATTATTTTTAAATGTTGACGATATTATTTGCCATCAGATCAAGTATTTTAGGTAAATTTAGAAACTTATTATTATTATTAGTTGAGGGCCATGTGGGCGTTCAAGCCACCCCGCACTGCGACCTAAAAGATCTTTTGTGCATGGACCCTACTTAATGAGCCGTCCAGTCAATATTCAGGCTCTTAATGAACCTGACAATACTGCCGGCCGGTATATGATGCATACCATCCGGGCTCATTACTCTCCCTCCTAGATGCTGTAACCTTTTGCAGAAAATGGCTGGGCAATGGCACAGAACATGTTCCGCTGATTCCGCTTCCATGTCACAGAAGCGACATCTATCCGTCGAATTTAGGCCCATTTTCTTTAGGTGATACCTTAATGGGATGTGACCTGTGAGGAAGCCGGTAAGCAGCCTCAACTCAGGTTTCCTAAGTACAAGACATTCCTTGGCCCTGGCCGACGAAGGTGAAATAAATTCCTTCGCCTGTCGCAAACCTGGAATTCCGCGCCAGTAAGAGGACTTTTGCACATCCTCCCAGCGTTTAACTGCTGCCCTAAGGTGCCCCTTAGAGACGCCGCAGAAGGGCTCTGGTCCAATTAATGGAAAGGCAGATCCCTCGCGGGCGAGGACATCAGCTGCCTCGTTTCCCACAATTCCAGTGTGACCTGGCACCCAAACAAGTGTTACCTTATTTGAGCTAGCCAGCAATTTAATAACCTTCAGACAATCCCATACCAGCTTTGACTCAATGGTAAAAGACCTAAGAGCCTTTAAGGCCGATTGGCTGTCTGATACGATATAAACCTTTGCGTCGTTTAGGCCTTTAGATATGCCTATCCTAGCACAAAGTTCTATAGCATGCACTTCTGCTTGAAAGACGGTTGCATTGGTATCCAAGGACTTCGAGAGTGATACTCCACTCCCATGTATTCCTACCCCCGCCCCATCTTCCGTTTTTGATCCATCTGTAAACCACACCAATGATCCTCGCTCAAAGGATGGTCCCCCGGTACTCCACTCCTCCCGGTCAGGTAATCTAACACAAAAGGGTTTGTGGAAATCCAGTTTGGCTGGCATACAGTCGGAAGGCATTCCTATAGTGGGATCTGTCTGAAACTCCTTAAGGATCTCCAGATGGCCCACCATATTGCCTGGTTTGATGTTACCCTCCGCCTGCATCTTAAGGGCCATAGTAGCAGCATCCTTTTTTATATGCAGATGCAATGGAGTTAGTCCTAGGAGTGTCTCCATTGCTGCGGTCGGACATGTTTTCATTGAGCCCGTAACCCCAATGCAGGCCATACGCTGAACCTTATTTAATAAAGTTTGCGCTGTCCTTTGTTGAGTTTTAGGCCACCACACTAGCGATGCGTAAGTGATCATAGGCCTAATAATTGTTAGAAATGACCAGTAGATCATTTTTGGTTGTAGTCCCCAAGTACGTCCATAGAGTCTCTGACAGGCCCAAAAAGCCTTTGTGGCTCTATTTTGAATTTTTTGTATATGTTGTTCCCAGTTCAGTTTATGATCCAGGATAACCCCTAGATATTTAACCTCTTTGGAAAAGGCAACAATAGTACCGTTTAACGACGGAGCTACAAGCGAGAGCTTTCTCCTCCTCGTAAAAGGGACAATGACAGTTTTGTTTGGATTGACACTAAGTCCTTCCTTGTCACACCACTGCCATATCAAGTTGAGTGCATTTTGCATGAGATCAGAGATGATCTCATCAAACCTGCCTCTAATCACGATAGCCACGTCATCCGCATAGCCCTGGACATCAAACCCATGGCTATTCAGGAGGACCAGTAGTCTATCAATAACCAATGACCATAAAAGAGGAGACAGTACACCTCCTTGAGGACAGCCCTTTACGGCCCTGATGGTTACTGACTCGCCACCTAATGTGGCTGTAATATCGCGATATTTCAGCATGGAGCGGATCCACCTAGTTGTAGACGGCGGAACCCCCTTTTCCATGGCTGCCCTCTCTATTGAACCATAGGAGGTATTGTCAAATGCCCCCTCAATGTCCACAAAGGCACACAGGGCAATTTCCTTAAAAGCCACCGCTCTTTCAATCTTCGTGACTAGACCACTAAGAGCCATCACAGTTGATTTGCCAGCTTGATAAGCAAACTGGTTCCGATGCAGTGGGTTATTTACAAGGATTTCATTTCTTATTTGATTATCCAGGATTTTTTCCATCGTCTTCAATAGAAACGATGTCAGGCTAATTGGCCGATAAGCCTTGGGCTGGGTGTCCAGACAACCCCCTCCCTTTGGTATAAAGACCACATTTACTTTCCTCCATAGTTTCGGAATATAGTTAAAAGCATAACTTGCCCGAAACAACTGGACCAAGCTGGGGAGTATTTCCTCAATACCTTTTTGAAGTAAAGCCGGAAAGATACCATCCCCTCCAGCAGATTTGAACGGTTTGAAAGAGCCAATAGCCCATCTCACCTTGCTGGGTGTGAACATTTTTCCAGAGAGGCTCCAGATCCTACTGTGGGGTGAATAGTCTACCTCACTTGAAGGGTCATGCGGGTCCTCCTGGGTACCTACCACTATTGAGTCCGGAAAGTGGGTATCTAATAGTAACTCCAGGGTTTCCTTCCGGTTTTCAGTGAACATCCCGTTTTGCTTCTGAAGAAGCCCCAAACCATTTGAGTGATCCCTAGCAAGGACTTTCTGGAGACGAGCTGCAGAGGGTAATTCAATGATTCCCTCACAGAAGTTTCTCCAGGTAGCCCTTTTGGATCTTCTTAATTCCAGATTATATTCCGTTAAGGCCATCCTATACTCGCCCCATTCCCCGGTGCGTTTAGCCTTATTGAATAACCTTCTAGATTTTTTCCTCAGCTTACTCAGCGCCCCGTTCCACCAAAGGACCAACTTAATGGACTCTCTTCGCTTAACTGGGCAGCTGTTTTCGTAAGCCGAGTGTATAGAATTATGCAGCTGGTTTGAACAGAATTCCAAGCCCTCTGGAGACTCTATGTTCCCCATTACCGAGGGCATTTCTGATTCGAGTGAAACTCTATAGGAGTCCCAATCGGTCAGTTTTGGAATTCTTATCTCCTGCCGCTGCATGGCCTCGGCCGCCAAATCGAATCTGATGTGCAAGTGATCCGATAAGGAGGCCTCTTCAGACACATGCCAATTTTTAACAAAATGACTAAAATGCGGACTAGCGAGGGTCAAATCTAGGACCTCCTGCCTAATCGCATTTATGAAAGTAGGTTTTCTTCCCCTATTGACAATATCTACATTGTTAGTAATTATATACTCAAAAAGGTACTCACCCCTATTATTGATGTTCGTGCTGCCCCACACCGTGTGGTGCGCATTTGCATCGCATCCTATTAGGTAAGCCAGCCCATTGCGCTGGCAATGAGCTATGAGCCGCCTAACTTCGAGAGGAGGTATCATTTCCGAGTCTCCAGGAAAGTAGGCGGAGGCCATTATAGCCTCCTGTTTCCCTCTTTCACCCAGAACCTCCACCATTACCGCCACTAAGTCCCTGGAGATGAACTCTGAAATGGGAATAAAATTAATTTGCGAGCTGGCCAAAATGGCCGCCCTTTGACTCTCAGTTCCGTTACAATAAATCAACTTACCCATTTGTTTTGGTATACCTTTAATTTGGTTACCTATTACCCATGGCTCCTGTATTAGAGCAATGCCAATTTTCTGGCAGATAAACCTACGACAAAGGACGTCCGAAGACGCCTTTGCATGATGCAGGTTTATCTGTAGGCAGGTTATGTGTGCCATCACTGCAGCGTCGTCTGCTGAAGGCCTGGATTAGCCTCCTTGCTCGCACTGCCATTGCCAGATGGCGAATCCGTGTCCTCCATCTTACTGCTGCTGTCCACAGCTGACTGAGAGCCACCAGGCTTCACCAGTGGTTTGCGCGAGGTGACCCCTCGCGGGGCCATTCTCCGTACAACCGCTGACGCCTTCCTCTCTCTTTCTCTCCTTCTCCTCGCCTGTCTCCTGGAAAGGGCCGCCACACCAGTGGTTTTAACCACAGGTGTGGCCCCGATAGCCGCCACAGGTGCGGCCCCGATAGCCGCCACAGGTGCGGCCACGATCGCCTTCACAGGTGCAGCCACGATATCCTCCACAGGCTTGACCACTTGGGGCCCGCCCCTGGAACCTGACTTTCCACCACCCTGGCCCCCCTTGGGGTGCAGTTGGACAATCCCAAACTTAAAATTGACTTTGAAATCAATTTGTTTGAGCTTCTCAACCGATGAGTGGTCCATGGAGAACGTGCAAAAAGCTGAAGTGCCTTTCGCCTCTCTCCTGACCACTCTCCAGTTGATCGCCTGCATGCCCTCGTTTTGGCTTCTGATAAAACCCAGAAGCTTATCCGTGGGCAATTCGGCACTGTTTGGGAAGGTACCAAACACGATTCTAGCTCGAGGCAGATTTCCCGCCTCGGCTACAATCAGCTCTGCACCATCCCATGGCTTAATAGTGCCTATGGTCTCCCTGAGCCACTGTACAGTGGCCCGGTCGGCACAGGTCACTACCAGCCAACCAAGCCGAAGCTGACTGCCAAGGAACTTGGGTTTAAGCTCCTTGGCCTCCTGCTCCAGCACCTTATCCAAGATTCCCTCCTGGACAGCTTTAAGCTGCTCTCCAGTGAGGGCAACCTCAGGAAAGCCAGAGGGTAAGATCCCAATGATCTCTGATTCCGCAGCCTGCCTGAAGGTAACTCCAGACCGGACCGCAGAACCCGAGGCCACCAGGACATGTTCTTCCTCCCTGGCCTTTTTTTGTGCCGGTGAAGTCTCGTCATCCGAGCGGTCCCTCTTTGGCGGTTGGGCCGTCGTAGGAGCGCAAGTCTCCTTCCGTGGCCGCACCGCCAGAAGCCTTGTTTCACTACCGGGCGCTTTGCCCTCAGCTAGAAGCTTCCTGTACCGCTTTTTCGCAGCCCCACTCATTTTCACATGAGGAACCGCAGCAGGTTTGTTGAAGTCAACCTCACCCTTCCGACACTCCCCGACGTCCGCACTTTCCCCTGTTTTCACAGAGGAGATCCCCCCACTTACGGGGGCCTGTTCCTCATCTCCTGAGGTTTCCATATCGGAATTGAGAAGTAAGTTCTCAAACTCCGAACGGATTTCCCCATCCGATGTGCCACCCATTGGGGCTTCCACAGCGGAAAGAGGACCTGAGCCCTCGAAAGCCACCGCAGAATCCTCGCTGGTTCGTGACGCTTTAGGAGCGTTACCATCCTTATCATTATTTTTTATTTTTTTAGGCATTTTATTCCCACGAGTATTTGGGAAATGAAGGTCACCTGTGGGACACCCAGCTACCACAGGAAGGCTAAATAAAACTGGAGGGCGCCTGGTATCCAGAGTCCGCATATTTGGGACTGATTAACCTATCAGTCATTCATCCATCGGCATATGCTGTTCCACCTTAGATTAGGGTTTTTTGTTAAGGTTTTCTCCTTTAGCGCCGTACTTTGGCCTGAGTCAACTAGAACAAAACTGTAATAGACGACATCAGTTACCGACGATTGCCACGTGGAGGCAGTACGTACACCTGCGAATTGTGGCAAGGTTACCCCTACCACAATCGTACTCATCCCGCCAGCTGCCTGAAACATGACCAGAACAGCTCACGTGAAGAGCACCCTACTGAAGGTTACGGAGCTGATCTAATCAGCTGATCCCCCCACCAGCAGACGCCAAATCGTCTTTAGAAACTTAAATTTTATATTACATGGTAAGATATTCATTTTATCTTAAAGACAGCTAGGGAACAATTGTTGGAATTTGCAAGGTGTATTAACTGTAAAAAAAAATATTTCTTCGGAAAGTTCGACATTAGCTCAAACATTAGCTAATCAAGTGCACAGTGGTGAATTATAATAGTTCTTCTTCTTTATCATTTTTATAATTAATTAATAAAAATGTGTTGTGACCATTTTAGATTACCTAAATTTTTATCTACAAAACTGTTATAAATAAAATGTAATTATATTTTAGACAAATTAATGCAAAATTTAGTTGTAATATTTTATATTTAACTGTCACATCTCATTTATGACAAAATTTCTTACTATTATTTCTGCCCAATATTTTCCGTAAGACAGTCACATAATAAATGAAGTTCTATATTAGAAAAGAATTTTAATTGATTTTATAAATTTATTTCTATAAAAGTGTTACAAATTAGATTGTGACATTCTTTCGTTAAATTTTCGTCGTAAAATATAAAAATATTTTTACGATAAACTGTTACAAAATCAAAAAAACCAAAACGCACTAAGTGATGTGACTCTTTTTTAGAAACAATATTCTAAATGGATTTTTTTTTTTTAAATAAAAGGAAAGGAAAAGTGGCATAAGTTCATAAATATAAATTTTTCTGCGTGAAGGACGGTTTTGTATAGCGCTCTCATTAGTTAAAATTACCAGATAAAAAGTGTCCAATAGGGGTACATTTTTTAGAAAGAGAAGTTTGTCTGCATTAAAATCAATAAGATTCTTTCGGCCTTCCATAGACAAAATACATTAACAATAATTATTGCTTTTATGATTTAACTCAAGGAAAAGTTTTCACTGTTTGGAGTCGATACACTTTGTATTGACTCTCGGGTTAAAGTACGGGGGGACGGGGATTTTGATATTTCTAGTTTTTGGTAGATACATTATAAATGATTCGCCTCTTCATTTTATCTGATTAACAAGTCGAAAAATGTTGTGAATGCCATTATTCTTAATATATTTTGTCTATTAAAAGCCGACAGAATCTTATTGGTAATTTTTTAATAAATATGGTTTGTCATTCAAAGATATGTAATTATATTAATATAACATAAAATATGAAATAAATACTAAAAACATTGTCAAAAATCCAAACCGCTTTAGAAAGTTAACGAAATGGGAAACGAAGACTTTATTAACCCTTAAATGACACTTAAGAAAAATCACTTAAATACTACTTGGGGTCTTTTAGACCCCAGCATGAATATTGCCTATTATTCCTTGAATTTTTCTATATTAAGCTGTGACAATTTTTTCCAATATAGTTTAAAGCTTACTAAAGGAGATCAAATTATTACATTAATATTAAAGATTTACAAAAATTGTTCAGTAACATTTTAAAAGTTGATACACTCAACAGAAAAATCAATTGGCATAAGATCAGTGTTGTGGAAGTGCGAAAGGAAACCCCGTTTCAATTTTATATTAAGGAGTCGATTTCAGATGATTTTCAAGTTGTATGCACCGATAAAGCCAATAAAAAAATGTCCTTGCTATTTTGAATTATGGTTAAAAAAAATTTAATTTGGGCCCAATACAAATTTGATCAAAGAAAAATGTGTCTAAAGGAACTATGTGTTAAAAATTTCATTATTCCTAAATACAAAGATTTTTATTATAATCTTGAAAGTGATTAATTTAAAAATATAATATTTTATCACCTATTAATACTGAATTGAATTTGAAATTTAATTGAATTGTGATATTTGTTTTGTTTATACTTTATATAACTTGAAATAAATTATATTTTATTAATGTAATTCAACTTTTCACTAAACATTTGTTTTATCCTCAATTTATATTTTCATTGTTCATTCAAAATATTTCACAAAGACAGTCATATGTTGAAACATTTGACAAAAAATTTCTTATAAAGTGTTACATTTTCCAATTTTTCTTAATTTTTCCTAAATTCGATAATTTATTGAATTAAACCGAATGAAATCTTATTCTATAGTGTAACAAGAACAATAAAACCGAACATTCCTTTAAAAATATAATTAAGATAATAGATTTATTGGCAGTTAAACTTTCGAATTCGATTTACCTAAAATTACATTTTTTGAAATGTAACAGTCTTTGGGACGCGTAGCGAAATGTAATTTACCGCATGAGAAAATGAGTAAAAATATAAGCTAAGTTAATTTTTAAGTAGCCCCCGATTGTTTATGTTTTCTAAACAGTATTCACAATATAGGATGTTATTTCACAAATATATTCAGCGGTGTGTATTTTTGTGGCAGTAGTGTGCAAATGATTGAGCTTTCTGAGGAGAGAGTTTTTAGCTATATTTGTATGTGTGTAGGGATCTCATATGCCTAATTAATGAAGCTGCCTAATTTTTCAATAAGCCTTTCAAATACTGAAATTTATGAATGTTTGAAAGGTGATCTTTTGACTGGATGGATGATTCAAATTTATCTTGAAAAGACCATTTGGTGTAGCCTCCACCAAACTGTAAAAGATCGCATGCTTGATAACTTGTACGCTCGCAAGGATTTTCAAACAAAAATCGATCATTTGCAGTATTTGCAGCAGAAGCAATGAAATCATCGAAATCATCGGCTTCAGATATTCTGTCGTCAAGCAGCCAGATTTGGTGTTCTATATTATGGAATTAGTTCCATGCATCATTCAGTTTTTCAATTCTAGTTTCGAGTTGTTCCACATTTACAGCTTGATTCGGATCGAGAGTAGACTTGTCAGTAAATTTTTAATTATTTGGCAACGTGGCTTTTATAACACCGCGTTTTTTAATTATAGCTTGTAAATCCGTGATTATATAAATTCAAAGAATCGCGAATAATAATAATAATACGTAATAAATGTAACACAGTTAAATTACGCACTAGACGTTAGCAATAAGTCTATCAAATAGTAAATATAATTGAAACTTCATGATATGGAACTTGCTTAAAGCAAATAGCAATTATATTTAAAGCCGCAACGTTGAATTATGAAATAGTTTAATTTACGATCTGGGTTTCGGCACCAAAAAATGTCACTATACAATAGTTTTTAAAAATGGCGGAGAACACTTAAAAAAAATAATAAGTTCACTATTATCACATCTCACAGTAGTTATTCCAAAAAACTCAAGTTTAAAATGAATTAAATTAAGTTTGAAAACAAATACCCGCGAACTTTGAAATTTGCTTTACCTAAATATTGTGGTACGAAAATTACTATAAGAGGTCTTTTAAAAAAAAGTAACCATCCTACATAATTTACATAATTAAATCAGTTAGCAAGGATTCCTTAAGATTTAAGACTATAATTAAGTCACGCTTAGTGCTACGTAGCCCTGAATGAACTGGCTAACAAGAATAAAATCGATTATGTCTGGTTGCAAGAACGTGAGGGTAATGAGAAAGCGGAGCTACAGGTAAAGCAAGAATGGTCATAACCTTTTATCGGAACATAACCGTTTTATGGCTTTGACAAAAGCAAAGTGGTGGAGAAGATAAAGAATTGGACCAACACGGAAATCAAAAATGTTTCTCTAGAGACTCTAGAGCTAAGCAAGGGGATCTAAAAATCCTGTGTGGTGCACTTACAACACAAGGTCCCATACCACCTCAAGAAGGTGTTAAGGTGGCAGATGACACATGCAGGTTCTTCCGTGAAGAGAAGGAGTTCTCCGGGCACATTCTCACAGAACGCCCAGCGCTACAACAACGAAAAAGTATCTAGCGAGTTCTTCATTATTTAAGTTATAGGAGCTGGGACCACTAAAGATCTTTTAGGTCGCGGTGCAGAAGGCTAATGTATTCCAAAGCCCAATTTAGTAGAAATCAATATATTTTTAAAACTAAGTGCCGTTTAGTTTTCGCATTCGTAAAGAGCAAGGAGAAAATTTAGCAAATTGTCAAAATGGATTTCAAAGGGCCGTACAGAAAATGGAAAAGGATTTTAATGAAATTCAACATGTACGTTGTGGGATATGGCCAATAATGACGCAACTTTAAAATGTCTTAATCGGTTGTGATGAAAATTGACATGTACGATGAAGTGGGGTTCAAAACGATTTTTAGAAGAAATACAGGAATGGAAAATGACAAATTTTGTTTTCCAAAAAGAATTAAAACGAACGTATTACAAATATAACAACTTCTTGGAATATTTGTTGATTATTGGTGATGTAACGAATACAAATATATAAAATTCCCGTCAATACAAACCGAGAAAACTGAAAACTGAAAAATCTGAAACCCAGTTGTTAAAGGCAACGGACGTTAAGATTTACGGATTCAAATGCTTACAGATACATTGGTCGACATTTCAGGTAAAACTATCAAACTGGTATATTGATTCTTATTATAAAACATTTATTTTCGTTTATAATGTGTTCACAATAATTAATTTTTCAATAACAATTTAAACACTTCCCTTGGCACAGATAACGACCCAAACTCTCAACTAAAAGTAATCTGAAAAGGAAGTAATTAAATATATACATAAACCTTCAGAATGTACAGCAATATTCGTTACCGGTCGTCTTATTTTAGAATTGGTCACTATATATGACCTGTTCCCAATTAATCGTGTTAATTTACGGTTCACTTTGTTGGCCAATTGACCCGAAACATCGTAAATATGCAAACTTTTTGTCCACAAATATTTTACTTTGTCTTGTACTCTTTCCAAATTCCTTCGATTAACCCGATATCGATACAAGCTATTTTTGGTCAAAAATTTCAAATTATCTAATGCATCAGGTCGGGTCATATCAATATTATTTATTTGGCCCATAAAGCTCATAGATGCCCCAAATGAATATTTCTCATTGTTACCAATTTCACTCAGCACATTTTGAACTCGAACCGTATTTTTCAGGTAGTATTGTCGTTTTTGTTCATAGTCTGGATCGTCCGGTGACAAAAAATATCCATATCCATATGTGTAATTAATTAAAATTGCACCAACCATTACTAAAATTATTTGATTCATTGTGACGGTGCGTGTGGAGATAGTGCGGCACAATTTAAAACTGAAATAAATGATTTGGGTTTTTAATTAATCACAATTACAACAAATCGTATACAAGATAAGAGATTTAAACGGTATGGTGATATGAAAATTATGCTAGGACTACAAATTATGTTTTAATGACGATAGCTAGCTGTTTTGACCTGAATCAGATCAATAAATCTAAAGCTGAACACCGTGCGATATGATTGAACTATTTGCACAACAGTTTTCTGCTAGAGAATGGAAGCATATTGATATTATCAAGAGCTGGATCAACCGCATTTACTTAAAATATTTGCATTTTAGATAATAAAACGGATACTTGTCCAAGTTTTATTAAAAATGATGAAATAGGTAAAACAAAAGGTTGGGTTACTGTGAGTATACACTAACCAAATTGGCGTCCGTACGTTCAGACATTCGGACAAAAATTTGATCGGTGTTATATACACCACCACCAGCGATGATATGGCTAGTACTATAGTACTAGATCTAGTACTTTCGACTGTAAAAAAATACCCTAGTACTTTCAAATTAGATCTAATACTTTCACATGGTGTCATTTATGTCGAATTCAGGATACAAAAAACTGATCTTGAACAAAAAAAAACGGAACTCGTCATAGTAGAAAATGAATTAGTTCAGTTTTTTCTCGGGATCAGCATTTTTAGTCTGAAAGAATACGATATTACAGAACTTCGTTAAAAAAAAATTGCACACACTAATACCGTAGACAGACACAGAGTTAATCGCGATTTTCAGCTGTCATTTTTGGCAAAAATTGAATTGTGGAAACAAAATAATCCGGTTTAGGTGAAAATCGTGTAATGACAGACAACTGTCATTACACAATATTCACAAAAAACTGGATTATTTCGTTTTCACAACGCGACTTTTCATAATCGGGATACATGAAAATCGCGATTAATTTTGTGTCTGTCTACCGTATAAAATAAACAAAAATTTTACAGTGTAACATGTACAAATGGTATAATGGGAAAATGGAATGGTAAATCACCAAAACACCGTATTATTCAATTTTTGGTCGTCTTCCTTATCATCCATTGTTGTTGAAAAGTTTTTATAAATTATGATCACCTAAATAATCAAATCAGTGTACATATTGGTTTCAATAATTATAAAAAATTTATTAAAAATAAATTGCAAAAAAATCAAAATAATTATTCATTTTCAAGAATAAATTGTCTATCAAGAAAATTAAAACAAAATGTTTTCTTTTAAAATAAGACCAAACGGCAGGCCACCATTTCTGTGATTTTTGTAAAGTGCAAAATTCAAAACTAATTGGTAAATTAAAATGATGCAAAAGTAAGTTTAATTACTATAAGTATGTAACAAAAACTCACAAGAAAAATAAAATCGAATTTGAAATTAACTTTGTAGGTGGCTAATCCGAAAAGAAAAATTGAATTCCAGTGATCTACCGCAACAGGCGACTACTTCAATCGCTACGGGCAACTATGAAAATACATTTCCGTAAGTAAAAAACAGGTTAAAAATGATTTTATTTTTTTTTATAATAAAAGATACAAAATTACGTCCGGTTCGATATTTGTAATCAAAGTTGCAAAATCTAGATTGTTCAAGTTTGTTGGGTTGTGTTAATAAACTGTCGTGAGATACCTAACAATAATACAATTTAGAATCTACAAATTAATATTGTGGTAAAATTAAATGTCGTAAGTTTCAGGAAAACATAAAAGTGTTGTAACGGACTGTCCAACACAGGCTGGTAGCCCGTTAACAGAATCCACCTGGGTCACTGTGTGCAGCTTTTGCTTGGCTATCGCGCAGTCTAGGGGTGGGGGTTGACAGTGCCCTCCAGGGGCTAGAATGCTGCTAACAATTCAAAAGAAACTACGACATTTGATGGAACATCCACTACACACCCACGCGGCACACCATGGTCACTCCCTGAAAGATTGCACTACTAAAAATCACCACATTTTAATTTCTTTTATGACAATGAACATTTTTTTACAATATATTTGGTTGAATTATTACAATGGGTCTTATTTTATTAAATTCCTTTACAACCCGGAAAAGGCGATGTGGGGTGTTTCCAATACACAATACCAATCGTGGTACTGTACTCCCGTTAAGATAACTCCCAGCTGTCGCGCACGGAGAGCTCTGCGAATACGCCAGTGGTTTCTGGAAATAAATACAAATAACAAAATATTCACCCAGCAACACGTCCCCAAGGAGGGCCGAATATATAAAAAAAACTTAAAAACAATAGACCCTAGATTAGAAATAAAAATGATTAAAGATTTAAGAAATAATACAAATAGATACCAAAAAAAAATTGAATACAATGATGATTTTACTTATAGTGTGTTGGCAACAAAAAAAATCCTTCTTTGAACCTTGATCCGTTATACCATAAGTTGGCTATTGACACAACTGACCCAAACATTTTCCGCTTAATGAGAGTTGGTGTTAACTCCGATGACCGTTATGACAGCCGGATGATTCGACAATCGTCACCCTTTCAGCCTGATATTAGTATATCCACCGTTATACTCTCCGTGGAGTATATGGAACGACTTTTCTGCGTGTGGTCGTTGTAAGCGTCCAATTGACGAAACCGTAAATGAGATCCCTACTCAATTAAGTGGTACACTTGGCGTTAACTGGATAGTCGATATACTATCAATAACTGCAATAAGGTGATGGCACAAAACTTTTTTTTGTTTTTTTTTTTAAACAGCCACTCATCAGTCCGGTGAATCACCACGAATATATTTCACTCTCTCGAATCTTTATCTTCAAACTCGTACGATCACTTTTTTCTTAAATTAATTAAATTTAATTATTAAACTTTTATTTTGGTTGTGATCCGTTTGGAAGATAACTTTCTCGTCGACGTCTGTTTCGTCCGCCGCGCCGGTCCAAATCGATCTCCCCTCGTTTTTTTCGTCACTGTCAAACTTTTATAACTAATTGCTCTTGGCTGATGCGAGCGCCAAAAAAATCGTTTGGCCAATTGACGATTGGAAATAGCAAAATCGTGCCTCTAGTAATCAATAGCAGCATATGTTACAATTGATACAATTTGACAGCCCGGTTTTCTTCATGTCTTTTTAATTGAATTGTGATTGTGATAGAAGTAAGTAAACTATTTCTTTAATTAAAATTAAACAATATAAATAAAAAAATAATGCAGTTTGGTGGAACAAATTTAATTTATATGAAAATAAACTTTATTATGTGAATCTGTCGCAAGAATCTAATAAATTACTAGTGCATTTTGTAAGAACGTTCGATGTACAAAATACAAAATTATTTTGACTACCTAATTTGTTTTGTTTAACTTAAACCTAATTTTATTTATTATGTCCACAAAATCTACAACCGAAAATAATTATGATTTTAGTTTTCAAGGTTACATATTTGTACATACATATAAATATGGAAGATATTCATGCCGCCAGGTACCTGCAACAAAAATGCAACAATGCCGCTTCGCACGATTTGAACGAACATATCATTGTATCGCCTTTGGATATATACGAATATTTCTCAAACGCTAAAAGGCCAATACGTGAAGGTACAGAACTTCTCAATGCTGGGTGGGTAACTGCAATAGGAGTTGCTCCACTCCCAGTTGAGAACCGTATAATCGGTCTGGTTGTGCAGACATCTTCCATTATTGCTAGCCCACACGAAGTGAAAATGGATTTCCTCAAATTAGGCTTTCGATTTTGGAAATGTGTGTGTTCATGCAAAGCTGGGATAGGGGAAAAATGCAAGCATATTGCTGCTTGTCTTCTCCACATAAATCGGTAAGTACAGAGATGTTAGTTTCATAATAGGTAAACTAATTTATGGTTTTGTAGATATCCAAATCTCGCTGGCATCAGTTCGACAGAACTTCAACAAAAATGGGGCAAAACTGGCCGGACCATTGCCAAAAATTTTAGCTCAGTTAGCACGACTGAAATGTGTCATGTTCGCAACGAGATTTATATGGTTGACGATCACATCACTGAAGATACTCAAGATGCAGTAGCCCTACAATTTTTGGAAGGTAAACTGTGTGTTTAATATCCTTAGTGAATAAATTAAAATTACTACCTAGGCGTCGTTCTTTTATACGTTGTCCTCAATTTACAACGTCTGCATCCAATAATAATGTATTATATCGTGGTAACTGTTCATTGATTAAATTATTTGACCACACTCTTCCAATTACAACAGCTATTAATAAATAAAAAAAATTTTAAAATTATAAAGATATGTACAATACAATTCATTTTGAAATTTTATGTAATTTATTGAATTTATTGTTATGAAGCACTATAAGTCAAACCTTACATTTTAAAATAATTCTGAACTAAAATTCTGAATGAATCGAAGCAGATTTTGTTAAATATTCAGCCTACTAGTGCTGATCACTGTGTATATTTATTGTTAATTATTACAAATTAAATTAATAAAATAAAGTAAAAAAAAATAAAAAATTAATATGTTTTTAGTTGCAACAAACGGAGAGCTATCCAAATTGCTAGTCACAGATCGCACAATTTACAGCACAAAAGATGTCAGTGGCGAAAGCTGTTGGGAGTTCTATCGGCTTATGATGGACCACGAATATCTTAAAAAATTTGTTCCAAAACTTAAAAGACTTATTACAAAAGAACGGGAACAAAATTTTTATAAAATTAAGAAAACCTTGGAGGAATCAGTACGGATCTGTGAAGCCACGATTTGCCAAACAAATGCGCAATGGTTAGTTGAGCGCAAAATTCGTATCACTGGAAGCATCGCTTACAATTTATACACTTACGCTAACAATAAAACACCAAATTGGGACAAAAAATTAGCTTCCATATATGAAACCAATTTTAAGGGTAATGATGCGACAAGATACGGCTTGTTTGCTGAGAAAATAGCAAAACAAATTTACAGCAGGAACTGTTTATTTTTTGAATGTGGGCTGATGATTTCTCCAGTACTTCATTTTATTGCTGTAAGTCCAGACCGGATTGCATTTGATGGCGATGAGTGGAAACTCATTGAGATCAAATGTCCAGTCGAAGGAAAAGAACTTAGTGCCAAATTAAAGTACCTTAAACTGAATGAGGATAACTCTTATAGTTTAAACCAAAGACACCCTTATTACGGTCAAGTTCAATTGGGATTGGCCGTAACAAACTTAACTATCTGTGATTTTATAGTTTTTAGTACATATGATCGTAGTTTTGAAATAATAAAAATAAATCGAGATGAAATTTTTATTAACAACTTCATTGAAATTTTAATGAATGTGATGCCATTCGTCTTAAAATCGATTGTTTCTTTTTAATGTTATGAGCTGTGCCTGTGATGACTTAATTTATTTTATTCTTCACATTATTTGTTATGAATCGATTTATTTTATATTTTCAAATGTAATGGATTTTATCTATATGTATATTATTTATATTTTATTTAGCACTAATTTGTGATATTATTTGTGATGAAATGATATAGTTTCTATATAATTTTTCGTTTATTTATTTATTATGCTGTTTGTTATGAACTATTTAATTTTTATTTTTTTATTATATATGTATAATTCTGTTTTGGCAAATAAAACCATTTTTTATTTCATTTCTGAGTTAATTATTTGTTTTTATTTTTATTTTATAGTTTACTTAATTTATAAAAATTTATCATCCTTTAAAATAGGGGGCGATAGGTTTGACAATGCAGTGATTACGGTCATGATATGGTCTACGTAAGGTATCACTGAAATACCTATTTTCTCGGATAACACTTTAAATATTTTTAGTCGCGCGATTCTCCTTTCCACATGAACGCGAGCTGCAGCAATTTTTGTATTTCGTTCAACGTCTTTCTTTGAAAAGGTTTCATATAAAAATGTTGGACGTATCATTTCAATACCACTATGGGCTAGTTCGTCGGCTATCAAAAACCCTTTGTCTACCATCACAGCGTCCCCAGGTTCGAGCTTACTTAAAAGTTCTGAAGTGTGGTTAAAAATCGCCTTATCCGAAGATCTTCCAGTAGAAACTTTACTGACGTAATTAATGGATCCTGAAGGCGAAACACCGATCAAAATTTTTAAAGTATGGGCTCCCTTATAATGCGAATAAGTACAAGTTCTACACTTTAAACATCGAAATGTTACAGTTCGTATTTCCGTGCAATCCAAAATTGTTCTTACATTAGGAAAATCTTTAAAGCATGTTGGTAAATTATTTAAGTTTCTTTCCTTCGATTGCCAATGAATTAATTTTTTCATTAATTTTGCGAGAAGCCGAATAGTATCCGCAAAATAAAGTTTAGCGGTTTTATCGCTTAACTGGAAACCTATGGCAATTTCCGCAAATGAGCAATTAGATTTTAATTTGTGCATCGTCAAAAGAATACGGTCTCTAAATGACATTGTGCAATTGTCATTTTTCCTAGCATCTTCGCATACTTTAACCATCACCTTTAAGATCGGGAACACACTGGACCGCGGAATCGGTATGTAAAGGGATTTGTAAATATTCAACCTCCTCCACATAAACATCTTCAGAATTTGAGCTGCAATATTAAGAGTTGATATAGAAGAGGATACAATTTTTAATACGGCATTTTACTACCCGCGACGCTTCAACAATAGCAGCAGCTGCAGGTCTCATCATATAGAGATTTTTTCTTCCAATGTCTTTGATTCGTTCCTTATCTACACTTGACTTTGGCAGATTTTCCGTTGGAAAAGCGGATTTCGCTAAATGAACTTTAAATTGCCCTTTATATGTATGGTGTGGTGTCAATAAATATTTGGCATCAAAATGACGACTGCATATCAAAAATTGTTTAGGGAATTCCTTTCCCATTTTGAGCGCTACTTTCCATTTAAGCAGTTCGGCTGATGACGTCAAAACCGCTTTTGGGAGTCTATGCATCGATACCGTGCTGGATTTGTAAGTATTGCATTGCGGTACTCCGCAATGACCCACTCTCTTCATCCTTTTTGTTCTTTTTGGTTCGTCCATTTTTCAATTAGTTTTCTTGGAGCTCTTATTATTTTACTAAAAACTTATTTACACCACACGAAAAATTATTTCGTTTGCTTTATTAAAACTGCTGGTTTTATATTTTATTTTATAATTTTATATTATTAATGTTTAAAATAAAACACTGCTAACGCAAAATACATATGAAAACATTTAAACGTCAGATTTGTGTCGATTGTAACAACTTACGCTATTTGCCACCAGAAGTTCATTCCAATCGTCAATAGCCGAAACAATTGATAATATTTTAAGTACAGGTGTGCACGGACTCACGCCGTACCAGAGTTAAGTATAATAAATGTTATTATTTTTTCCTCTTTCTTTTATTTATTTTTTATTTGAATGCCTTAATGCACAACGGAACGATCCATTCGTTACAGTGTTTTGTTTGAACAAAATAAATCGCAACTTTGAAAATAGAAAAAAAATTCCAATTTTTTTGTAATGCAACATTTAAAGAGCAAAATATGTGAGATAATTTAAAGCCATTAACATGAGATGGTTGATTTTTTTTCTTATGCTGTCTGTTCGTTGGCTTTACTTTCGAATGAAGATTGTTTTTCACAAATCCACTTTATTGTTTGATACATTTTTGGGAAAGTTTAGTTTAGGATTGAAGACCGCTAAAGAAAGGGAATTTTAATTCATCAAATTTATGTAATACGAGTATGTATGTACGAGATAATCATATTTGCAGTATTCCAAGAACTATATATTTTGTAAATCATATGAAACATGACTTATACGATTTACATTATCATAAGATTATCATTATAATATTGTTTAGGCAAACAAACTTACGAATTCTAATTCTGAAATAATTGATAAAATATTTCTTTTGGCCAAAATTGCCTTCCAGCAACTTAGCTTTTCGTTTCCAATAATATCGGTTGTCACCATAAATTTTGAATATCAAAATCAAAAGTTGGATAATTTTTTAAAAATCGTTTTAATTTAAAACAAGCATATTTGCGTTTTAAGATTTTTTTAGTGTTAACCGAATAAAATGCCGCCCCGGTGGCACAGTGGTTAGCATAGTTGCTTTACGCTCCGGAGGTCCCGGGTTCGATTCCCGGCGGGTGATGAAAAAATCACGGCTGGTTAAGGGTAGGATCAATGAATTAATCACTCATTATCCATTAACAAAATGATTATGAAACTCCAAAATGAAGCGGCCAAATTCCTCTATGGGATGTAGCGCCAGCGAAAAAAAAAAATAAAATAAGGCTATAATAACAAAACCTATTATATTAAACAGAATTTCTGAAAATTCGGTGGAAAACTTAGTTCAACCTCTAGCCTCTGTGAATTTAGTTCCAAACGGCTCTATTCAAAACAATCTCAATAATAAGTAAGTTTAATATCAGAATAAATAAAGTGTCGACTTTTTCTACTTAATTATAATACATATAATCTTCCTTGTAGTTTATATTCTGATGATGAACAACAAGACAACCAAGAAGATGAGCCGGCAGCCAAAAAAATCGAAGTGGTATCAACAAACGCTGTAAAGTGTGCAACGTCGGGATTGTTGGAGGGAAAACTCATATCGAAAGGCATCGACTGTCAGATGGACATACGAAAGCGGTGGAAATAAAAACGAAAGCTCTTAAAATTACCAATTTTCCTAAGCCTGATTTCGAGGAGAAAAATCTTTTAGACAAAGCCAGAAAATTCGAAATTACAATGAGTATGTTCATTGCCGAGCACAATTTGTCTTTTACGGAATTGAACCATTTGAATTTATGTTTGAAAAGTCACATCTCTGATTCTCAAATTATCAAGAAGATGACTATTAATCGTATAAAAGGTCAGCATATTATAAAATCCATTACTGGCCCTGCAAACTCGGAAGATATCGCAAATATAACAAAAAATCAATACTTTTCCCTAATAATAGATGAAAGCACTGATTGCTCAATCAGTAAAAATTTAGCCATAATTATAAGGGTATTTCAAAACAAATGTTACGATCGATTTTTAGGTTTAATACCCCTAGATGATTGCTCTACTCAAGGAGTTTTTGACAGTATCGTGAAAATTCTAAATGAAAAAGGGATACCTTTGAGTAAAATGATTGGGTTTACGGCTGATAATTGTAACTTAATGATGGGTAAGAAAAATGGGGTGCAGGCAAAATTAAAACAATTAGTTCCTAAACTTTTTGTAACCGGCTGTATTTGTCATAACTTAAATTAAGTATCAGTGACCGCAGCTAAAATGCTCCCCATTGATATCGACCAATTAATCATCTTTTTTGTAATAGCCCGACAAGAAAAATTGACTTCTTAAAATTTCAGGAAGAGTTTGGCACAAAATTACATGTGATACTGCGACACGCTTCAACTCGATGGTTATCAAGACAGGTGCAAAAAATAATAATGGTCATTTTTATTGTTACATATTTCATAAACGTATTATTTCAGGCCGCAATAGATCGAATTATAGAGCATTGAACCCCTCTATCGTACTACTTTCAGCTAACGGAGTTCCAGTCGGGATATGGTAACGAAAATATTTCATTTATCACAACCATGCTGAAATATCCATTGATAAAGCTGTACTTTCTGTTTTTGTCATATATACTTAAAATTATTAATAATATTAATTTGGAAATGCAGTCAGAACAGAATGAAATATTTATTCAACACGATATGCAGGAATTTTATAAACAAAAGTATGTTAAATTCACCAATCAAATTGATCAATTTAGAAGAAAATAATTCGCCGGATAAAGAGCTTTATTGCGGGACAGAAGTCGAATTATTTTGTCGAACAATTTCTGACGAAGCAGCTATCAAGGAATTCAAATTCAATGTTCGAAAATTTTTTATCAAATTTTGTGAAAGTCTTCGAATTAAAGTAAACTTCGACAGCGAAGTTTTACAATTACTTCCAAAATTTTCATCCGAAAACGTAGTAATTGGTGCAACAAATAGCTTACTACATTTATTATTAAATATGTTACCAGATTTTGAGCTTGAAAAAGCTGAAATTATAGATTCTGAAAATAGGGCCTTATCCGAATATGAGGAACTTAAAAAATTCAAAAATTGTATGCACTTGGATCATATACCTTTTCAAATATTTTTAGGATTGCTCAAGGAATCCTTTCACTTCCTCATTCGTCGGCCAATGTCGAACGAATTTTTCCATTTCAAAATTTAATTAAAACTAAATGTCGTAACAGATTGGCTATCAGCACTTGTGATGCTTTAATCCAAACTAAAGATTTACTAAAATCAAATAATTCTGAATGCTTCAATTACAAAATATCATCAGAAATGATATCAAAAAAAATAATCGACATATCTGGGGATGATGCGCTAATAGAATGATAGTGAAATGTTTATCTAACTTTCTACCAAATCACTCACTAATTAGTAATTTATAATACAATTTTTTATTGTAATGTTTTTATTCAGTTTAGTTTTGTTTAATAAAATTATTTCATATTTGTTAAGTTTAACAGTTTTTTTTTTTTTTTGTTAAAAAATTTCATCTAGTACTATATTGTTCAATCTAGTACCCATTTTAATTCAAAACTAGTACTCTCAAAATTTTGTAAATATCATCACTGATAAAAAAAATATTGGTTCTCTCCGTTCTCTTCAAATTCCTCTTAAACCTCACATTTTTGTCCCCAAGCATTTTTTTAATAAATTCGATTTTTGTCTAAATATTACAGATAATTTTTAAAGAGTATAAGTTTACTTATCTCTCTTGATCACAATATAGAAATTTATGAAAATGTATTTTTTACATATTTTGGACTTTTATCGTCATGAACGTTACTTTACTTATCATGAACGTTACATAAATTTAATGTACCGACGTTTATTACCATTGGTGATATATGTATGTCTACTTCCAAATGGTATACTAATCTGGTATACTAATAGCAAAAAATATTTACATATAGAAATGACACCGGGAAATTTCGCCGCTACGAGTTCAGTATGTCGCTGCAATCGCATTTTTTGGTTTGTTACTTTACTACTTTTTTTACAAAAAAGTGGGGCGTGTTTACGCATTGTTGTTTATTGATTTTCTATTTTGCTTATTTTATAGATTATGTTTAGCACTTGTACCAAACATCAACTTCGCCATCATTTACGCTAGGTGCGCTAGTGTAAATTATCTCATTTGTTATGGAAAAGATAATTCACACTAGCGACAATTGCGGTACTAAAATGAACAAATATCACGATCTATAGATCATGTTTAGCACTTGTACTAAACATCAACTTCGCCATCATTTACGCTAGGTGCGCTAGTGTAAATTACCTCATCTTTTATGGAAAAGATAATTCACACTAGCGACAATTGCGGTACTAAAATGAACAAATATCATGATCTATACACTAAATACCGTAATTCTTTAATGTTCAATTCATTCATATTCCATACACAATGAAAAAAGGATAAATTACGTTTTTGTTTACCCGGGATCTCCACTATGCAAATTTCCTGATATTTACTAGCATGATAATTTATGTTTGTATGTGTTTTTTTCAATGTATTGAGAAATATTTATCGATGAACTATCATATCTGGGGATATTACTATCATGATAATCGTTATATGTTTTTGTAAAATAATTACGAAAATGAAAAACATAACCTAAAAAGAATGACATTCGTAATAATTATCATGATAATTTTTACGATAATATCAGCCTGATAATTGGCTGCTAGTAAAAAAATTGTATAGCATACTCACACATACATTGAAAAAAATTGCTAGCATGATAGTAAATATCAGAAAATTTGCATAGTGGAGATTCCGGGTTATGTATTTGTAATTAGTTGTATGCTAATTTGAATGTGGTTTACAATTTTTGTACCAAATTTTCTTATTTTTTATTTTTTTTTTCGCCGAAGCATTTATAATTTTGAGTTTTGCACGAATGAGCACTCGCATTGTATGCATAATTGAATGGTTCGTGGATTCCAGAATTACACAAGGTGTTTTACTTTTAATTTCCTTTTCACATAAATTAAATATATTTTTTAACACGTTGTAAACAAAATTCATCTTCTCGAAACAGTTAATGATGTTTTGAACTACACCGACAAATGCCGTTGTTTGAACTAATAAACCCCCTTTTACAGTATTTTTAGTACTGGCGATTTTTTATTAGTCTTTCTGATTTCTCGTAATTGTTATCCAAATTTTCTTTGCACATAAAAGATTTGCAATTTCTACAGTTGTGTATTTTTGATACGGCATGTGCGACGTATCCTGCAAAATAAGTTGTTCCCATATCGTTTACAGTTGGATCCATCCATGTTCGTCAACAACAGTGTCTTCTGGTTCTGCATCAGAATCACCAAACTGTACTCCATTTTTGCTGCATTGCTTTTTGAAAACCGAAAAAAAAGAAACCAACATACATATTTGAATACTGTTAAAGTTAACCGAAAATTACCAGCCGAAAGTAAAAAATTAAGTCCTAAACAGTCGATAGTGTTTAGCCGAAAATTACTATGGATGCATGGATAGCATTGAAAATGTTTGTCAATATTTTTAAGTGACAAAACCTGCTCAAAAATCAGCCTCTAGCGTGTTATGTCAATAGCTATCGCAAGAAAAAAATTCAATAAAAATGTCTCGTTAGGAAATCTAAGAAAATTCGATTTTCCAAAAATCATTAGAAACTTTCTAAAAAATCAGCTTCTAGAGTGTTATATCTTGAGATGGATTGTTTTCATGTGATTTGTAAATCGAAAGCAATATTCAAAAACGTCTTGGCTCCACTTAGTTTACAAAAAGTAAACCATGATTTCGATGATGCCAACTTTATTACTGTTTTTACTGATGCTTCGAACCACAAAAACATTAAACTATTCCCAGTTCTTATGCGATATTTTAATGCCAGTAATGGAATTCAAGTTAAATTACTTGAACTTGCGTCACTCCCAGGAGAAACTTCCGAATTAATTACGGAATTGCTTGTAAAGGTTCTCGAAGAACATCAACTTTCAAAAAGCTAGTGGCATAGTTTTTCTAGAATCAGAGGTTCAAGGAATTTCATTACATTTCGCAAGAATAAAAATCTAAACTTATTTCAGATAAATTGCAAAACGATAACATCATTGGATTTGAGTGTGCGGTCCACGTTGGACGTTGTGAACAATGCGTTACAATTTGATGCTGATTTATTGAGTTATGACATTGTCAACAAAATTTGTGGTGATGTGGTAATGAGGCCCAAATGCGACAATTTTGCTTGTTGAATAGCCTCTGAGGTGAAAATGAGCTTCGTCGGAAAAGAGCATTTTTCGGTAAAAATGCTCATTTTCTTCCAAGCGTTCCACAATCCAATTAGCGAACCAAAAACTTTGCTGGTGGCCATTTTGTTTCAGCTTCTGTACTAATTGAACCTTGTACGCCTTTATACCGAGGACTTTATGCAAAATTCTCATCAAAGAACTGCGCGAAATGTTCAATTCTTGAGCACGATGTTGATGGATGCTCAGACACATTTTGAGCAACAGCTGCAATGTTCTCGGCTGTATGTGCTGTAAAGGCGCGTGCACGTGTTGGTTTCTCCAATAACAATCCAGTTTCACAAATTGATAAACAAATTGCCTTGTAGGCATTTATACAACTTATAGTTAACCCTTAAGGGACACACTATCAAAAAGTTACGTAAGAGACACACTGGGTGATTTTTACCCAGCGATACTTTGAAAGCTTATATCTCATGATCAAATTGATCAAACTCAATCAATTTATTTTCAATTGATAGAAAATTTTCTCAAGAACATAGAAACATAATTTTGTTGCGATAAAATAGAAAGGTGCAAAAATATTTACAAAAAACTAACGGATCTTTTTTAAAAAATCGTCTTTTCTTTAAATGCTTATATTTCTATCAAAAATTAATATTTTGACACTCTGTAGGTGACCGATGAAAAGCTAAAGAGTTGAACCTTAAGATGGTACTATGGGTTTTTCCATCCATTGCAAAAATTATATTTTTTTTGCAAATCGAAAATAGGAGTTTTTTGAAAACAGCAAAATTGAGGTAAAATCTAAAAGTTGGCTATTTTGCGTGGAAAAAAAACGTTTTTGAAATTAATAATCGATATCCCGCGTTAGAAGAGATAGAGTGCGCTTGTACAATAGAAGCCGAGCAGTGAGCGTCGTAAAAACAGGTACGGGTAAAAATTACCCAGTGTGTCTCTAAGGTCAGAAAAACATGTTCATTTCGAAAATCCTTTTTTGTTATTGCGTGTTTGTGTTAAACTTATAGGAGTATAATTTTTATCTGTTTCATTTGAACTAAAATATGTATATACAGAGAAACCTCACTATAACGGACATCGACGGGACCAAAAAAGTTGTCCATTGAAGTGAGGTGCTTGAACTGAGGATTTGTGATTTTTTTTATAAGAATTTTATTGGGATTCTATTTCTTATCCGATTTTAATGAAATTCAGCATTCCCAATGTAAATGGGATTCTTAACTGATAGTTAGGAAGAAACTTGGCCATTTCCTATCCGATCTTGATGAAATTCTCAAATGGATACAGTTTTGGAATATGGCCAATTAGGATGGAACTTGGCCATTTCTTATCCGATCTTGATGCAATTCAGCATGTACGATGGAAATGGGATTCTAAAAAAATTTTTAGATGAAGTTCTAGAATATGGCCAACTAGGATGGAACTTGATTATTTCTTATGCGATCTTGATGAAATTCAGGATGTACCATGGAAATGGGATTCTAAAATGATTTTCAGGTGAAGTTCTGGAATATGGCCAATTAGGAAGGAACTTGACAATTTCTTATCCGATTTTGATGAAATTCAGGAAGTAGGATGGAAATAGGAATCTTCCCTATAGGAAATAGGATTTTTAAATGAAGTTCTTGGATATGACCGACTAGGAAGGAACTTAATATGATTTAATGTATTTAATGACTTGTTTTATAAATTATTTTAGAACTCCATTTCCATAGTACATGCTGAATTTCATTAAAATTGGATAATAAATGGGCAAGTTCCTTCTTAATTGGCCAAATTCCAGAATTTCGTCTAAAAATCATTTAGGAATCCCATTTCCATCGTGCATGTTAAATTACATCAAAATCGGATTAAAAAAGGCCAAGGGCTTTCCAAATTGATCATATTCCAGCACTTCTTCGTCTAAAACTCGTTTGAGAATTCCATTTCCATCGCACATGCTTAATTTCATTAAGATCAGATAATAAATGTCCAAGTTCCTTCCTAATTGGCCATATTCCAGAACTTTCCCTAAAAATCATTTAAGAATCCCATTTCCATCGAGCATGCTGAATTTCATCAAAATCGGATAAGAAATAGCCAAGTTCCTTCCTAATGGACCATATTCCAGAACTTCATCTGAAAATCATTTGAGGATCCCATTTTCATCGTGCATCTGAATTTCATCAAGATCGGATAAGAAATTGCCAAGTTCCATCCTAATTGGCCATATTCCAGAACTACATCTAAAAATCATTTGAGAATCCCATTTCCATCGTACATGCTGAAATTCATAAAAATCGGATGAGAAATGGCCCAGTTCTTTCCTTCTTGGCCATATTTCAGAACTTCATCTAAAACTCGTTTGAGAATCCCATTTCCATCGCACATGCTGAATTTCATCAAGATCGGATAAGAAATGGCCAAGTTCCATCCTAGATAATTGGCCATATTCCAGAACTTCATCTAAAAATCATTTAAGAATCCCATTTCCATCGTACATGCTGAATTTGATCAAAATCGGATAAGAAATGTACCATTTCTTTCCTACTTGGCCATATTCCAGAACTTCATCTAAAACTCAAGGATCCCATTTCCATCGCACATGCTGAATTTTATCAAAATCGAATAAGAAATGGCCAAGTTTCTTCCTAACTGGCCAAGTTTCTTCCTAACTGGCCATAAGTTGAAACAAACACACAATATTTAACAAAAAGAATTTTTTAAATCAGACGTTTTTCTAACGTAAGAGACACACTGGGTGATTTTTACCCATAATTGTTTTTGCGACGTTCATTGCTC
The DNA here is from genome assembly GCA_963556165.1 of Tipula helvola. Classification (NCBI taxonomy): domain Eukaryota; kingdom Metazoa; phylum Arthropoda; class Insecta; order Diptera; family Tipulidae; genus Tipula; species Tipula helvola. The sequence goes on from OY744482.1 coordinate 188,843,902, forward strand.
TGCTTCTATAAATGCACTGTATCTGGCCTAAGGGGGGATATTAGTGGACATTTCAAACTTCCCTAATCCACTGGCCCGATGGTCCAAGGATCACGCGTTTTAAAATGGCGCGCGTTAAAAAAAAAGACCTGGGTTAATTTAACCCAGTGTGTCTCTTTAAGGGTTAAAATAAAAAAAGTGAAATCCCAAATATGTTCGGTTTTGATTATTTACTATTTTTTGCAGTTCTCTCATTGATTTTACCTCATTCACTATTTTTTTTTTGTTGTTTTCTTTTGTTTTTACTTTTCTTTCATACTTCACGTCTTATGACACATTTAAAACCAAAATAAGGATGACTTATTCGTTTAGTTTCAATGAAGTAGTCAAAGAGTTAATTTTAAAATGGGTCGCTCTAGATCAAATCCTGACGAAAAAGCCAAAATTTTGCAATTAAAGGCAGAAAAGGACACACATTCACAAATTGCAAGAGAGTTGGTTCATGTTCTCGGATGAATCCAAGATCAATACCTTTGGACCCTATATGTAAGGATAAGTGTTCGGCGAGGAAAAGGCAAAATGTATTTAACAGAATGTATTTCGCAGGTAGTAAAACTTTCACCATATGTTATGGCCTGGGGAGCCATAACAGCCTTTGTTTGATCACTACGCCTTCTGGATAATTCAGTAAATGGAGAAAAATATAAAAAAATTATCGAAACCTGCGTCGTCACTATTGAGGACCCGACTCAATACATCGGTATTCCACTCTTCCACGACGATTCAGCTCCGTATGTTACAGGGCGCTCCATTGTGAGTTATTGACGTTATTTGTGACGTAAGAATGCTTAATTTTAACGTCTGATTTTTGTAGGTAGCCGAATTTAAAAATAGCTTGAGATTGAGTCGTTACCCTGAACAGGAAATAGTCCTGACCTCAATATTGTTGAAAATATTTTGTCTTTCATGGGAAAGTGTTAAAGAGCGGAAAAAACTTATAGAAATAGTCTGGCTTGAAGAAATAAGAATATATTATTTAACCAAACTTTACAATTCAATGCCGATCCGGATTAAGGATTAATCATAAAAGCCAATGGCGGTGTCATTAATTATTGATTTTAAAAAGTGCAATTTCTCTTAAATTATTTTGGTTGAGATGAATTATTTTATTTCTGTTAATCCTTATTTTGAATCAAAATTACCATTGACAACAACGAACTCTTTTTGAATTGAAATGACTTTGTTAAAAACACTGTAAAGACCTACCAAATTGTTACGAGGTATCGGACCGCCGTTCTTTTTTATTTGAATATATTTGGAAATGGTGTAAAAATTGTGTTGATAATCAGGATCCATCATTTCTGCCATCTACTTTTGAATCAAATGGCGGTATTTCCAAAATTTACTTTAAAAATTCAAACCAAACATTTCAATGGCGCAGGGTGTATATGTATTTCTAAAGCTGGAAGTTAAGAAACCCATTTAATAGGCTAGTGTTTGAGTAGCTCCCTAAACTCAAAATTACAATAACTCTGAAAAAATTAGCTTTTCCCGTCCGTTTGCTGATTTAGTGAAAGAAATTAAAACAATTTTGCATAAAATTATCGAAACCAAAGGACAGCATATTTAAGCAACGTTTAAAAGAATTATGGACGACATTGCTATAACAATTCGCTTTTAAGACATACGGATTCAACAATTTCAAGTTTTGATACAGATAATTGTTTTTCCGAAATTAGAATTGTATTACTCGTGCTGAAAGCTGAAATTTTCTCTAGAGATAAACATAAGGAATTGAACGATTCATGCATTGCACTAAACATACCACCTGTGGTTTCAAAAAAATCTATAAGCTAATTTTCAATTCCGTTCCCGAACGTGTAATATTGTAATACTGTAGGATTTTCTATTTTTTTGATTCGAAGCACCTACTTTCAATAACAAATTTTGTTAGAAATTATTTATAACGTCTACCGCATATTTCTTCAGGAGCAAATATGTCTGTCACAATCGCCTCAGCTTTGGTTCAGCCACAATTCACTTTATTTCCAATTTTGGTGTTAAAATATTTAGATTTAATTCATTTTATGCAGAAATCTTTGATACAATATTAAATATGGACAAGTTCTTTTACTGTAGTTCTTCATCAATTGTATCTTTCATATTAAATAATGTAGGACCTATTCCCTTAGTCGTATCGTTTATCACACCAAGTAACAGTCAAATTTTAATATTACTTCTATAAAATATATAGGATTTTTTACTACTGTTATTTCAAAAGCTTTTTTTTGTCATGATATATTTTTAAGTGATCAGGAGCTGTACTGGTAGTCACTTGAAATGATTGTCGTAAAAAATCAGTGCAATGCTCTGTTTTGCATAGAAGCCGTTAAGTTTTTATAGAAGTAATATTAAAACTTGACTGTTACTTGGCGTGGTAAACGATGCAACTAAGGTAATCGGCATATTATAGATTACAGCACTGCAACCGGCATCCGGTAATTTTGTCTGCGGTGATTTTTGGTTCATTCATGATCTTCTAGAGCCCGAAAACTCTTATTAGAAACTAATATTTCTACACTACATAAATTACAGCACCATTTATCACTTGAAATTTTTATTTTAACCATCTTTTCAATTGAAACCAAGAATCACTAAAGTTCATTGCTTGTTTTCTTTTCTTTTTTCCAGGTTCATTTGAATTTGATGACATCATCATTTGATGACAGTTAATAAAAAAATAATGAATTTATAAAATTTTTCTAAAAATCTAATAGTCTTAATATTAATATATTATTTAGTTATTAACGGCTTTGAACTTCAATAAAAAGTAGAATCTTTAAACTGATCTCTTTTAAAACACAACGTAATAAAATAAGAAGTTATGCCTCTTCTTATTTAAACAAGAAGTTACTTTTCAGTTTAAATAAGGTTTTTATTGCTTGCTATAATCCGTAAGTAAGTTACAATCGCTACCATAAGAAAATTCATGTCAAATTTAAAGTCGTCAGTGTTTATACAAGTAATAATTAACCAGCAAATTTTATTTAGAACATTTTTTTGTACAGATAGGCAAACAAAAATAGTTAAGAGTAATTTATAGAAAAATACATTGATAATTGCTAATTGCCCAAACTTAAATGTATTAAAATTGTATTACTACAAGTAGAGATGAGAAATTTATATTTAAAAACCATTTTGTTCTAGCTTTCTTGCGATTTGATTAGCTGAGTTTACAGAGTTGTTTTTTTTAAATAAACTACACAATTTGTTACTTTTATTACCCAACCAATAATATTGAAGGGATAAATCTATTTTATTAAATAAATAAACAACAAATATTACTGGCCGTTTAAATCTATAGTTTAAATATGGTCATTTTGGTTTTAATCATCGATAAGAACACAATTTTTTAAATGACGAGGATTTTTCAGTATCGACGAGGACGCGAGGACAAAATAGTCAAACGAGGACAATCCTCGCCAAACGAGGACGAGTGTCAACTCTTGTATGTACTTATGAAAAAAACAAGACAATTGAAAATCCCATATAATTTTTCATTTACTGATTCTCAATTCTTTCCTTATTTCATTTCAACGAAATATGAACTTATGTACATACTTTAAAAATAAACGACCCATATTGTAAATCGTTTTATGTTTTCATTTCATTAGATTTGTTGTTGGTTTTGTCATTGTGAAAACAGATGTTGAAGATGAAACAAAAAAAACACAAAAAAGACGGTAAAAATTTTTATGAATGAAAATATATTCTTGGACACAATAACCAAAGACTCAATCCATTTGAGATTTTTGGTACTATTTTTAGACACTTCGGCTGGTATGTCGCTTTGAAATTTGCGGTGTCATACTCTATATATGTTTACTCAATGCTAATAGTATACTTGTCGCGCGGTCCAAACAATACCCGGCCGTCAACAAGTTGATGATCGTCATCTTTATACATACATATCATATTATTATTATATAATCTTTATGTTATGTCTATTTTTATGTATTTATCTTTATGTATTATTATTATTGTTCAATACCCAATTATTATTACCTAGAGAGTGCCTTTTCCCGGATTTTTTTTATTCCCGGGAAACGGCAAATTTGAAACCAATTTTCCCGGGATTCCCGAAATATTAAAAAAAAGAAATTTTATAGGTAATGAATTTGAAAAACATTAAATTTATTTCAAAATATAAAAATAAAATAAAATCATAAATTACGAATACACTGTACATTATTTGTTTAGAAAAACAAAGGCAGTCAATGGAAATATCACACAACGATGTTCTCGTCTTAGAGCAAAAATTGGACGGGGCCGAAAATACACTTCCACTTTCAATTGAAGTAAATTGGATGGTAATTACAGCATCCAGCAACTTCTGCTGTTTTGTTTTAATGTTTACCGTATTTTCGTATATTTGTAACTCTTTTTGTATATTTATGCTCTGATTGTTTTAACGACGTTGAATTTTTGATGTGAAAACATCTTTAGCGGCAGGAGTAAGTAAAAAATTGTATTGAAATCTGGTTACGGAAACAAAAATGCCGAACAAAAAATATTGCTGGTATGTGTGAATATCGATAAGAACAAAAAATAAATAAAACGTAAAATCAATGCGCAATCTACGCATACTCAGGCAATATACAACATCATCCGGCATTTCAAAACATCGTGAACCGAATACAAAAAAAAATTAAAAAAAACTGCCTACTTTAATTTATTTTGTTGTGAAAATATCTGCTATATATGGCCGCAGCAGCAAGTGTTTTTGAAAATGAAAATTACATACGAGTAAAAGGACCACAAATTATGCTTGTGAAGTGTAATAGTTATTTACGTCACAAGGGCGGTAAATGAGTTGTTACAGTACGAGTTCGATGTTTATTTGAGAATTTTGAACGGGTACTGTAACGATCATTTAACAGACGTGTAACCTGATTTTGCTTTGTTCAGTGAGTTTGCCGTGACCATTTACTACTATGGAGGTTTAGGTGATTAACTTAACAGAACTGTACTTTGCTCATGCTTAATTATTGTCAGTAAGGGTCGTCCTCCAAATTCAAAATAGAATTATAACTGACTTTTTGAACCAAAAATGTAATTTAGTTTAAATACTGAGCGAACAACATCTGTCTTTATGGAGGGGTTCCTGAGCCTTAATGAAATGGCTTGAAATGATTCAATAGTTATACAAAAAAGTTTTCACATAAATCTTTTGCGAGTTGAGGGTGAACTCGCCCGTTGTTTTTTTTTGTGATCTAAGGGCTGCGTTTATTACGCCAGCCAACAATTCTCTTAATCTCTGGAACCAACAGAGAGTGTTCCAATTCGTCATCTTCCCTGAATGTATCCTCACCCTCTAGTTCTATTCCAAACTCTTCTTTGTTGAATAACCTATTAAAAATCTGGTTGCCATACCGGATTATTAACAAATTTGATGATGACGGCAAGTCTGCTGTAGAAGTTGATTGTATGTCGAGTGTCTGCATATATTTCACTAAAGATACAATATCTTGGTTTCTTCGTTCTTTAATGCAACGTAAAATGCAAACAAAAAACTTTAAAATCGCATCACCTGTAACCAAATGTGCCTCACATCTTTCCAAAGTTTCCACAGCTAATTTAAATGGCTGAAGCGAATTAAAAATATTCTACAATATTGATCCCAAATCATTTAATGCCTCTCGAACTGAGTCAACAATTTTTATAAATCTTTCAATCATCATCACAAATCACAATGCTATTCCATCTGGTCTAACAATCCAAAAGCAAATTAATTCCATTCCGTAATTTTGCTTCACATACACTTGAAGAATTGAATTTCTTTTCGGTGACATTTTAAAAAATTTTACAATATTTCTTACCATTTGCAATGCACCATTAACATCGTCACATTCACATCTCGGTAGTCAAACCCGTCGTCATAGTTAAAACCGAAAAACTACCTGTACGTTCAATTCGCTGAATAATATCGAAACAATAAAAATATAGATGTTGATGACAGCTGGGGGAATTACCAGAAGAAACTAAAAAATAGGTTTTTTTATGTTGTTGTCAATTCGCACCAATAAAAAAGTGTAAGGTCATTTGCTAATTGATAGAAAAAATCCGTGTGTCAATTGATTAAAAAATAGAAAATAGATAAAAAATCCCGGGAATTTTTCGTTTATTTCCCGGGAAACAGGAAACAAAAAATTAGGAAATTTCCCGGGAATTCCCGCTCGAGAATTCCCGGGAAGAACCCTCTATTATTACCTAATTACTTAGTATATAACGCATATAGAAGATTCCAGAGTAGCTATTATTTATGTATACCTTCTTGTATTATATAACTTTATTAAATATTTATCGATTATTCTACAATATGTATGATTCCCATACCTAGTAATTGTACACACAAAAAAATATCGCGGTGTGAATGGTATTTTATCCGAAAAAAAATTTATTTTTTATCCAATAGTACCATATTAACTCCGCAAGATCGGGTACAAATTTTAAAATATCCAAAAGGATCGAACAGTATACTTTTGCACCATTCGGAGTAAACGCAAAAGTTGTCAACAGCGGATTTTTTTAAAAGGTACTTCCCAGAGATTATTTTCGTTTTATCGAAGTAAATATTTACACCGTTTGGAGTTTTTGTGAAAAAGTAAAATTGTAAGAGAATTTGGCTGTATTAGTTAAATTCGCTAAAGCAACCTGCATATTCCTTCTGTATAATAGAACTTAAATTGTGATACAAATACAATCAGTCTAGTTGCAGCGGTCTGATGAGAAGATTCAATTCTCTTACAATCTTCGGAACATATTAAAATCATATACATTAAAATAAAATACCAATGGGGTAAAAACCATACACTCAAAAAATGTGCGGTGTTAATTGGTTTTTCATCCGAAAAAGTATTTTATTTTTCTCCAACTGAATATATTTTATAAAATTAAATACGCATCAACGGATAAATATTTTTATCTATCCGAAAAGATAAATTTTTATAAAAACTCCTTTTGGATTTAATAAAATGCACCTCTAGGTGTTTTCCTAAAGATGAATGTTCCTGTTTGGTTTTTATGCGGTGTGAAAGTTTTTATCCAAATGTAGTTTATGCCATTTTTATTATAATATCCGATTGGATTCAAATTATAAATATCCGATCGGTGGGACACTATGTAACACCGATTCGGTGTTGTGGTGACCATTTATTTTTTTGTGTGTATGTACCATGGTATTTTTTGCATTACCGTAACCATTGTTTTCCTTATGTACCTATGCTATTATATACCATCAAGAAGAATTTTTCTGCTTCGTGATGGTCAATTGTAAAAAATATCAATCTGCATTCAGTATCCACATGCCAAACAAGCGTTTTTAATAAACTTAATTTTTTTTTTAATTAAATTCCATATTTTGTAATGTTGTAAAATAAAAGAACACACAAAAAAATAAAAGGTCACCACAACACCGAATCGGTGTTACATAGTGTCCCACCGATCGGATATTTATAATTTGAATCCAATCGGATATTATAATAAAAATGGCATAAAATACATTTGGATAAAAACTTTTACACCGCATAAAACCCAAACAGGAACATTCATCTTTAGGAAAACACCTAGAGGTGCATTTTATTAAATCCAAAAGGAGTTTTTATAAAAATTTATCTTTTCGGATAGATAAAAATATTTATGAATCATTATAAATATTTTAGAAAAATAAAATATTTTTTCGGATAAAAAACCAATTAACACCGCACATTTTTTGAGTGTATGGTTTTTATCCCATTGGTATTTTATTTTAATGTATATGATTTTAATATGTTCCGAAGATTGTAAGATTGTTTGTTTGTCCTTCTCATCAGGCCGCTGCGACTAGACTGATTGTATCACAATTTAAATTCTATTATACAGGAGGAATATGCAGGTTGTTTTAGCGAATTTAACTAATATAGCCAAAATCTCTTACAATTTTACTTTTTCACGAAAACTCCAAACGGTGTAAATATTTACTCCGATAGAACGAAAATAATCCTGGGAAGTACTTTTTAGAAAAATCCGCTGTTGACAACTTTTGCGTTTACTCCGAACGGTACAAAAGTATACTGTTCGATCCTTTTGGATATTTTAAAATTTGTACCCGATCTTGCGGAGTTAATATGGTACTATTGGATAAAAAATAAATTTTTTTTCGGATAAAATACCATTCACACCGCAATATTTTTTTGTGTGAAGTGATTATTGAATTTGTTGTATACCATAATTGGCATTTTGGATATTAATTGTGGAATATATAATCACCATTAGATTATACATTTTTGGTCCTTCGAGCCGGATGCGGTCCAACGCATCAAGTTTTTGGGATAATATTTAATAGCAGACCGGTATTAAGTCAGGTAATCTGTTTTTGTTTCATATACCATTTTAGCCAGTAAGTTAATTTTATTACATCATAATTATTATTCCGTTATCCGTAAGTGAAGTGAATTCCAATCAATTATTTAAGCGCGTTTCATATACATATTTTTTTTTTTGTTCCGTTACGCATATTAAATCGTACGTATGTATTTGAGCGTGTCCGCGGGTGCATTTTATACTGCTAAAACAAAGTGCAGTGGAGAAGCGGTGGTTGTTTGACCATTTAAAATTAAACCCTTGGAGTTTAAGGATCCATCGGGCGAGCTGACCGGCTAGTTCCTTTTGGTTCATTAACCATTGCAAACTAACATAATACGTGATGATCGTGAAGAAATACCCCTCGATATAGGCGCGATATTTTTTTACGCTCAGAACTGCCGCAAAGCATTCTAGCTCTGTGACTGAGTAATTGCGCTTCACCTCCGTCCTCGAAGCGTTGGAACAGTACGCTCCCTACTCCCACTGAACTAGCATCGCATTGTATAAAGAATTCGTATAAAGAATTCCTTGTTAAAATTTGGATGTACTAATACGGGTGCCCGACATAAAGCTTGTTTTAGATTGTTAAACGCGGTCGTTCAGTCGTTGCTTCATTAGTCCACACAAATTTTTTCCTTCTTCAACAGGTTGGTCAGCGGTGCAGATATGGTTGCAAAAGAAGATACAAACCGACGGTATCATCCTGCAATTCCCAGAAAACTGCGCACTTTTTTGATGGTCGTAGGCGTTGGAAAATCCATAAGCTTTGACTTTTTCTGGGTCCGATAAAGGTTTCTGCGATAGTTTGTTTAAGGGCTTTACGCTGGATCCAATATTTACGTGCGCGAGTAATTTTACGCACTTTTTGTTTATTTGCGCCGGCCTCGGAATTAATGGAATTTTATTGGTACTTCAAGGTTTGTGTGTCCGGATAGTTGGCAATTTTGGTGGAATTATCCGAAACGACTAAATAATTTTGGTTTGGCTCGACGAAATTTATTTGGGGGCATTCCTGCAAAAAAAATTTGGACGTTGCTCTTTGGGTAGGGGTTCGTTGTTTCGCTGCTGGGATTCATATTCATTGAGACCTCGCCCCAGATATTCGCGGCCTCTCTATAGAGTTTTCCTTACATCGATAACAATTTGGCTTAAGGATCCCTTTCCGACCACACCCAAAAAAAAAAACGCCCGTTATTGGTTTCTCGCAATCCATAAAGACATGTCCTATGTTTAGACAATTCCAGCAAATTACTAAGTTTTGATTGGGTACATTATGAGGAGGGCCATTAGAATTATTTAAGGCCGAAATTTTCGCATTATTTGGGTCCAAGGAGAAATTTTGGAACTGATGAATCACCTCTTGTTCGTTGCTAAATTCATTGATGGTTTTTCGTCGGCAGAGTAGTTCTGGGTCATAATTCGTTTGTTTCCAGGTATCTTCTAACACGACATACCGTCTGATCAACTCGTTTATTGAAACTATCGTTTTGTCCGCCATGGCAACTTTTAGTTCGGACCTCATGTTCTTTCGAATTAAATGAAGTATTTCATCATCCGAAGGACTGTTTCGATATTTCAACGTCATAGCTAAAATCTCATTATAATAATCCATAAAGGATTCACCTACTTTTTGCTTGCGCGCCTCTATAATTTGCCTCACGTCATAATCGGTACGTCTGTCTTGAAATCTGTCTATTAAGCCAGCTTTCATTTGCTCCCACGAGTGATTTGGGTTACGTTATAAGTAGCACCAATACCAGTTGAGAGCCGTTCCTTTGAGTATGGATGCCAATTCAGATCTTAATACATAATCTGACACGTTGTGACTATGCGCCAGATGTTCTAACCGAAACAAAAACCGATTTATAGACAAACCTTCCGGTGATCCACTAAAATCGATGTTCCATTTAGAAATGTTTGGGTGGTGGTTAGTTCGTACTGGATTTTCATAAAGGATTTCTTCGGGATGGTTACGATTCGGCCGGTGGACTTGGCTGATATGGTCCATACTACCGGTGGAAGTTTTATGCGAACTAATGGACATACTCGGTGATTTGGCTTTGATGGTAAATGTTTCAAACTCCTCATCGTCGGACGTTGTTAAATCTTCTACGTCTAATATAATGGATTGGTTTAGGTGGATGATTATATTGTCCACCTCGGGGTTAGGCTTCGACAATTGTCTTGCGGCTTTTATTAGTTGATTTCTGTAACGAAATAAACTTTCCATCTGTAACGAAAATTAATTTGACCCAGTGTCGACTTCTCCTCTGTAGAAAAGGGACTAGGATTTCGTTGTGAGAATACACGGATTAAGAGGTCCGGAGCGGTATCTCTGGCGGGCTAAGCTCAGGGTAGGGTGTGGGGGTTCCGGACATAAATTCGTGCTAGAATAGACCGCCTTGGGGCCAAGGGCTAGCTAAGGACAAAGCTTGCACCGCCCATGTATTAGCCGGAGCACAAAAAAAAATACTTTCCGGCCAACCATAGGGGGATCTCGACAGAAAAAAAGAATGAAGTTGAATTGAGGAGGGCTAAGGATGCACCACCGAGCGTCGAGACAAGGAACCTCCACAATCAACACTACAGGGTGGAAATGGCTAGCATCCCCGTCTCCACGCTCAGCGTACAAGGAACACCGAGGAAGAACGGTCCAGCGCACCCGTGGCGCCAGCGCCGGAATCCGCTGGAGTTCCTCTCCCTGATGTAGCCGGACCAATAACTGAGAGGTACATGTGGTGAGTTGAGACCAAGGGGACGAAGAAAAGCTGAAAAAAAGAGAAAAAACCTCGGTTGGATAACTCGAACGTGTCAGCGCTGGGAGGCCCGAGACACATCCAATGGAACGCCATACGGCGGAATGTCCCATTCTCCCACCTCTGACACTCTCCCTATATACTTATCGTTAGCCGCTTATACTCCTAAATCTGCTCACCCCACAGTAAATAAATAAAAGAGCTCTTTAGTGTGATAGGTGTGTTCATAACACCGGTTGGTGTACACATATGTTTATTTAACAGATAATCTAAAATAAACTATTAAGGCCGGGGAATAACCCACTCGAGGCGCTCGGTCACAAGGCTGGTGGTTGCGAGACTATATTACGATGGTGGTTGGGGTTATCAAAAAAAAAAATGGAGGTGTGGCCAACACACGACTTTCTTTTACGAACAGCGAATTTTGAAAAACTTTTATAATTCAAATTTCCCGCAAACTTAATTAAGATTGTTTTTATTATTTCATGTTTTCTGTAAATTGTATCATATATTTTTGAAATATTTGCAAAATAAATTTTCTGTTTTACGGAATCTGGGAGCTGGGAACTGGGACCCCAAAATTTATTTAAAAAGTTTAAACATGAAGTTGCAGTTTGATTGCTTAAACCATTTGGACTACAAATTGACAGTCATATGTATATACCAACAGACACCACTTCAAAACTCAATTTTTTGAACTCATTAGTACACACGTAAAAGAAATAAAACGTGATATTTATGAATTTAAATTTTTTCTTTTAATTTTTTGGAATTTGTATTAGTGATTTTTTGTAAATCTTATACTTTTTAAAATATGTGCAAAACACATTTTCGGGCCGAGAGTGGCCACTTCCGGTTGACCGTTTTGGCAATTTAACATACATGTAGGCAAAATATTTTTATAACATACAGTACGTCACTGAAGTGTGCAAATTAATTATAATTAGCATAATTGGGCTAATACACACAATAATTAAAATGACAAATGCAAGAACTGCTGTAACTCCCTGTAAAAAAGTGTGGGGGGGGGGGCAGGAGTTGCGAAATATTTTTGCAATTATAAAACGATATATATACTTAAGTATTACAAACCCTAATAAGTCGTTAAAAAAGTTAAGAAACATGAAAAAATGATCCACATTCAATTATGTAATATTTGCATTAAAAATCGGAAGTATGTCACTGTAGTGTGCAAATTCATTATAATTAGCATAATTAGGCTATATATACACATATATTTATGTGTTGGCAAAACAATATTTAATTTTTTTTTTATAAAATTTTTAAATTTTTTTTAAATTTTTTTTTTTAATTTTTAATTTGTTTATTTTTATTTTTTTTTGATTTTTGGAAACATTTTGTATTAGTAATTTTTTGTAAACCTTATACTTTTTAAGATATTTGCAAAATAAATTTTCTGGCCCAAGGGAGTGGCCACTTCCGGTGGACCGATTTGAAGTAAAATTCACTGGGCCTCCCAATTTATCCAAAAAGCTTAAATCTGAAGTTTCAGTTCGATTGGTTAAGCCATCTGGGCTGTAGAGAGGACACAGACTGACAGACGGACAGACAGACGGACTGACAGACAGACATCATTTCGAAACCCACTTTTTCGGACTCAGGGGACCTCAAAACAGATAAATCTTCAATAATCTCAAGGTCGAAAATTTTCATGATTACTATACTTTATTTTACTTACGTAAAAGAAAGTAACAAGTCGCACTGAGATACATATATATAAGAACTAAAATTAACAAATCACAAAAATATAAAATGGGAAACCCCAACAAAAAAAATTTTTTTGGTGTACCACTTACCGCTTGGTTCCGGTCCTCCCAAAGCTTTGCTCGGTCCCGGCACCTGTATGAAAACAAACGAAAAAATGTACGGGTCGTATTCGGCTCGAAATTTTTTTTTTTTTTTTTGGTTAGGGTTCCCTTACAATGCCTGGGTACGCTAACGTTAAAACGAGTGGAAGGATAGGACCCATCTTTCAACCACCTCCTCTCCCACGACCGGTACTCCCTCGCGCAATCCACCCAATCCAACGGGGTTCTGGTGAGGTTCGGTTTGCCTGGTGTAGCCCCTCCTGGGTCGGGACGACGTTTAACGCTCCACGGGTGTCTCACTGCTTAGTTCGGGGTGTTACCACTATTCCAGTTTTTTTATCTTTGTTTTTTTCTTCACTCGTTTCTTTCACGGAACCAAAACTAATCTTTACTGTGGTTATCTCTCGTTGTATACTTAAAAACTAAGCTTATGTGTTAGCTCTCGTTTTTTCACTTAATTTTTGACTAAACTTTTTCTTTGTTGTTTTTTCTTTCGTTCCTCTTTTTTTTCCTAAAAATTCGCCGCTCGCTAGATATCCTATAAAAACCCCTGTCCGCCATAACTCGTTGGGAAAAGAACACACCCGTGTGAATTTTTCCAACAATCCAACAAATTATTTTTTTCTTGATTTTATTCAATTCACTTGAGAAATTGTATTCAAATGCGCCTGGCTGTATTTTCAATTATATTTAAAATAAAAACACCTGTTGAAGTACACCAATTGAATTTTAACCCTCCTTTTAATCTGCTGAATTTAAGCATCTCTTATTACTTATATAAAGAACTTTTCTATCTTATGCGGGTACCGGATGTCAATGCACGATGAGTTGCAGATTAGTTGTGACTTTTTTGCTTCGTTGTTGTTATGATTGGTGCATCTTTAAATTCCAACTTTTACGGCAATGTATTTGTGAAAAATAAATGGTTCGAGACTTAAAATATTTTGTTTGGACTTTTGTTCTTAAACCGAAATATCAATTTCGAAATTCAAATTTTTAACTGTTAATTTGAAACTTTGAATTTTTTTCATTTTCCATCATATCATCATACCATCATACCTTTATACCATCAAAACCATCACATCATTATTCCATCACATCATCAAACAGACATACTATTAAGCCATCATACCATCAAACCATTCACCATCATTTCTTTAAAGCATGATACCATTATACCATCAAACTATCATAACATCACACCATCATTCCATCACACCTTGTACCATGTTACCATCGTACCTTCATATCATCATAACATCCTAAATTTATACCAATATACCATCACCATCACAATCACCATCATTATAGCCTATCATCATAACCATTACCATCAACATCATCGTCACCATTACTATCACCGTTAGAAAAATATGAAACGTGTCGAGTTATTTTGGAATTTGCACTAAATATGCAAAAATCAGCTCAATCGGTGAAGTTTTAGAAACTCCACTTGTAAATGCCCCTTCACAGGGGAGCTTGAGAAAGGGGTAACAACTTTTGATCACTAACTCCTATGTTTTTCCTTGACTGCTAAAAAATATTCGTACAAAATTTGAAAGAAATCGCTCGAGTGGATTAAGAGCTTTTGTAGAACCCACATACTTACAAATATACATTACTTCTTGATACCCTCTGATCAGATTTGACCCGGACTGGTAAAAAGAACAACATTTTTATGTATTTTAATCAGAGACTGGAGCCGAAATGTTTTTCGTTCGGGTTTCCGGTTACGTTCCTAACTTTTAAATTTCGGTTCGGTTTAGTTCCGGTTCGGCCATTAAATATCGGTTCGGTTCCGGTTCGGCTCCAAAACCGTTTCAAGAATTATTTGTTAATAAAACATTTATATTTATGATTCCAAATTGTTTATTCAACATTTAATTAAAATAATAATATAAAATAAAATAAATTATAATTATCTAAAAAATTACACTTTTATTTTAATACACTCACATACACTATGTTTGTGTTATATTAAATTTAAAATTAAAAATGCCTAAAATTCATAATTTAATTTCTACATTAAAATATTTTCAAGGTGTGTAAAAACTTGAGCCGGAACGAAAATTAATTTCGATTCCAGTTTCGATTCAGGTTTAATTTTTTATTTTATTTCGGTTCGGTTCCAGTTTATTGAAAATAGCGGTTAATTACGGTTTTCGCTTCAGTTTCGGTTCCAGTCTTTGATTTTAATACAAAGCTTTATTATCGCTTTCAAAATGGCAGGCTCCTGTTGAGCCAATTCAAGCATGCCAACGGTTAATCCATTTTTTCATACACATCTTATAGGCCTCAGCCGGTATGGTCTTTAGTTCTTCAGTGAATTTTTTTTTATGGCTTCAATCGACTCATGGCGTGTTCCCCGAAGCAGATATTTGAGTTTCAGAAACAGAAAAATTCACAAGGAGCCAAATCTGGCGAGTACGATGGCTGAGCGATGATTTTTGTTTCGTGTTTGGCAGTGTCGCAAAACGTTACACGAAACGTAACGCAATAACGAAATAAAATAGCGTTATTTTTATTTATCATAATTAGGTTTCATAACGTTATATAAAATAAATTGCGTTACAATAGCGTTAAACGTAACGATAACGTAAAAAATATTTTTCGTTTTCCGATTTTTTTTAAAAATATGAAGCACCACACTCTTATTCGTACATTCATTTATTTAGAAATACTCATTACTTACCATGTATATTCAAACACATAAAATCCAATCATTTACGTAATTAACCATTCAGGTAAACATTCGCTCAATCACCACCAACATAATACGTGCAATCGCACACATTCATTTGCATACATATTTATTCAATCGAGCGCACCTACAAATATTATGTTGGCAGCAGTGAGTGACTACGAAGACAAACAACAACAACAAAATATTTAGACGCTTCTCTTGTTTTTTCTTTAAGCGACGCATCATCGCCATTATAATTTTGGAAAGACAAAAATCAAAAAATTCGTCATAATATTTTTAAAATCGGTTAATTTTTTATATCGGTGGTGAAAAGTAATTTTCTTTAAATAAGCCTGTGAAAAAAATGTCTGTAATAATAATAATCGTGACATAATCACTAAAATACACAAAAACTTTTTATAAATACAACATTTGTAATAATCTTAAAATTGTCGTTATTTATTTACGACATTAAAAGTGCAATGCCATAAAACATAGAATTTTTTGTACGGACTTCCTAGGAAATTTTTCTTAAAAAAGTGCCATCTAGAAATGAGTGTCATAACATCTGAAAATTTATTTAAATTTTAGTGCAATTTTTTTATTTTAGTCCAATTGCTATGACATCATGACAAAATTGTGAAGTGTAAAATTAATTAACGCCTGATGGAAGACTTTAGTTTTTTCGTATTTTCGTTTTGCTCGAAAATACTAACCAGCCTATAAATAATTTTTGTCCGCTGGCGCTACATTCCATACAGGGATTTGGCCGCTTCAAGATGAAGTTTCATCATCAATTTTTTCATTGAATCCGGGACCTCCGGAGCTTAAAGCAAGCATACTAACTAACCACTGTACCACCGGGGCGGCAGCCTCTGCTATAAATAGTAGTTCTAATACTTTATTTACTTTATTATTTTACCGATAAAAATAAAAACGAAATGTATAACGTTATGATTTTTTTTCTTTTTGCAACACACGTGTTTGGTCATAAATTCAGTCACAATCTGGCTGGAATGTGGCGGCGCATTATCGTGGTAAAAATTCATGAATTGTTTTCCCATAAATCCGGCCTTTTACGACGAATTGCTTCACGTAAACGCCTCAAAATAGCCAAGTAGTATGCTTTATTGACCGTTTGACCCTCTGGAATGAATTCATTGTGAACCACACCACGGTCTTCAAAGAAAATGATGAGCATTACCTGATTTTCGACCGACTTTGACGTGATTTTTTCGGTTGTAGCTCATTTTTGGCGCGCCATTTGCTAGATTGTTGGGAATAAACCCACGTCTCATCACCAGTAATAATTCGTTTGATGAATGTAGGGTGATCACAATCAGCTACGTTAACAAGCACCTCCCTTACGATCTCTACTCGATGTTCTTTTAGCAAAAAATTCAGGTCTTTCGATACTAGTCGTGCGGCAAAGCCTTTCATACCTAAAACATCAACCAAAATGTGTTGAGTCGATCCATAAGAGATGTTGAGAGCCATTGATCTTTCTCTAATGACAACACAACGATTTTCGAGCAAAATTTTCTTCACTTTTTCGATGTTATCGTCGTTAACATAGGTGAATGGTCGACTCGCATAAGGCAAGTTTTCTACAACCTCACGACCCTCACTGAATGCTTTATAATTAAACTCCCCAAAACACTTCTGCAACATTTTCAATGATTCCGTAGCCGTAATTCCATTGGAAAAACAAAATTTCAAGCAAACTCGTTGTTCAATTTTTGTTTTCTATAGTAAAAAATTGCCAGACAAACTTTTCGCGTCGTAAACAAATTGCTGCCAAACTCACACTAATGGACGTATTCTGCTCCAACGTCACACAAAGGTCAAAGAAGGTTGACCAGTACGGGTCAAATTTGATAAGATGGAAGATGTAGATAAACGAATTAGTACAAGAAAATAAAAACATTCAATGAAGAACGCAAACATATGTTGAAATTCAAAAATAAATAAATTCACTTTATAATGAATTTGTGAAGTTTTCTGAGACGTTTGATTCTTTCAAACGTGTAAGCATAATAAAGTAAGGAAGGTTTGTGACATTAACAGTCATTACTCGATTCAATAAATTAGACTTCTTTTTTTGATTTAGACAAAAACGTTAGCAAATGATTTATGGTTCTAGCATTAATTTCATTCCAACATACTGTCTTAATTCTCTTATCTTGTATACATTTTGCTGTAATTTATATTGAGTTGAAACCATAAACACCCAATACAGTTTTAAATTGTGCGTCCGCCCATACACACGATTTTAATGAATCAAGTAACTTTATTAGTTATTGGAGCAATTTTAATTAATTATATTAGTTATGGGTTTGGATATTTATCATTATCAATATACGATCCCGATTACGAGCAGAAAGTTCGTTATCTAACACAAAATTCTCTACGAGTGGATAGGATGCGAGAGGAACTTAGTAGAGATACAAAAAACTTCGGAAAGTTTATGAATTTAGTAAGTCAAGTAAATCAAGTTGATATGAGCAAACCGGATGCATTAGATGGAGTGAAGGCATTTACTAAGAATAGCTTGTATCGATATCGGGTGAATCGAATGGTTTTAGAAAATGTTCAATATAAATTAAAACATTTGGAAGAAAAAAGTTTGCGTATTTATGAGGTTTCAGATGAATTTGCAAGAAAACTGAATCGAAAATTTACACGATTAATCGGGAGCTCGATGAGGAGGTCATCATATATAGTAACCAGTTCTGAAAATAGACCATCGGTAAGGAATATAATAAAATTTGACAATATTTCAAAGGTTTTTAATGTTTAATTACTTCCTTTTCAGATTACATTTAGCTGAGTTTTTATGTTGTTATTTATTAATTATTGTAATCATAATAGAGAACAAAATAAATGTTACACGCATCAGTATAAGTATTGTACAATACGTGCTATTTGAAAAGTCTTATCTCCAATGTCAAAAGAGTATTTAAAAACTAGTATTATGTCTGAATAACGATGACTTAAAGAATTTACGTTATTTAATTTCCCACAGCCTTCTGAAATGTGTTTATGTTTTATTGGATTCTCAGCGCGTCACTTCACGATAAAATCTACAAATACCTTGTTAAATTTGTTTACTGATATGTATTAAGCTGATTTGTTTTTAGCAATTCAAAATTCCCAATCAATGACTTGGCGGTTGCGATAACATCACAGTTTATACTTCGCGTTAAAACTGCGGAGACGGGAGGCCAAATAAAAGCGAACTTGTCTTTTTTCTTCAAGAATAAATCTTTAATCTTTTCCACCAATTCGATGTCGTTCTTTCACTATTACGGCCATAGTAATGTTAAGTAAGAGCGCTCTCTGTTTTTCTTCATTTCGTCGACTTTCAAAAGTTGTTTGTATCACGCAGACGCATGTTAATTCAAATAGAATGTAATTTGATTAAATGAAATAGAATCCAAAGTCAATGTTAGTAAAAGAGTCATAAACTCGCTTCTTGCCTTTTATGCCAAATAAGGCTCAGAGCAAACACTAATCCGTACTTGTTAGAGTAGACTACTTCATTAATTTAAACAAAATTCTACATGTCAAGATTTATTTCCCCTCCTGGTAGTATCAACCTGGATCAAATTTACCAAGAATAACTAATTAATAGAGGATAGAGAATTATAAATTGCTACAATCTCACATCATATTGGGCAAAGCTGGATCACCTCGAGAATGGCAGTTATTAACTAGACGATTTATATGCAAATTGTACCTGTTTCTCAAAAAATCTCTAAGATGAAATAAAATCCGCAATAAGACCACCACCTTCTTCAGGAATAAATTAGACAAATCATTTACAATCTAAACCAATCCAACCCTGCCGAAGCAACAATTGAAGAACAGTTATATTTCAGATAATAATGCCAATCATACAAAGAATTCGATATGAGATATATCATTCCTTGTCGGTTGCTACAATCCAGCAACTGTGGAATAGGCTAATATTAAGAAGTCTTCAAACAAACCTGATGAGTGCGGTACAAAAAATCAATAAATAAGTGTTTTCGATTGACGTGTATAATACTACTATAGTGACGTGTATAATACTACTATACTACTATAGTAATTAATGTTAAAATTTTATTTGTATCTGCGATATTTCTTTTGATATCGTTTACATAAAATAGCGAAACTAAATGAATATGCTCTAATTTAGAGGTATAAACAGGGTTTAAATTTCGCAATGAGAAATATATACCACCTAATTTATGAATACTGACTTTGCTTCCAAGGGGATTCACTACCTCAAAATCATCATAAAATAATTGTATTTGTAAAGCATTGACAGTAGATTCAAAAAAAGTGGATTTTTTAAAATTGTCACCACAACAATAAAATTCAAAGTCTTCTGTACAATTATGAATTTGGTTAAAAAAGGTGTCAAAGAATGATTTATTTTCGAAAATACTCTTAATTGTTTTTAAAATAGGAATATACTGAAATGTACACTGTACTTGTACATGTTCTTCTTTTTGAGTTTTTTGATTAAATTTTTTTTCTGATCTCAAGTCTAATGAAATTTCTTCTGGTTGTACAAACAAAGGTTTTTCTTTTATATTTTTGGTTCTTCGATATTTCGAAGAAGATGATTCTAGAAAAGTAAATACATTTCTTTTAAAATTTTGTAAAATATCAATTCGTGCTGTTTTATCAGAGATATTAATAATAATATTTTGTAGAATAAAGAAAACGGTTTCAAATAAATAAAATAATTGTTTATAAATTTGATCAATATTGTTCTCTGCTAAACCAACTGACGAAAGAAATTCTAAAATGTTCGAAATATGTGTACTAATTTGTTCTACATCATTACCTTCGCAATTTTTTCCTACATTATCGGAAACATTACGGTCTTCCTCAATTGTTTCAGTTTCGATTTCAATTCCGTTTGTACACAATTGACGGTTAAGATCAGGACTTGAAGGTAGTTCTTGTTCAGAAGAAATTTCATTTAGATTTTGACATTTTAAAGTGTGTTGTAATAAATATCTATAGGACGAGAATTTGGCTTGACTGTTTTTTGTAACTACACATTTTAAATTTAAATTATCTTGCAAATACAAGTTATGCACGTATTTTAAATGATATTTTGTAAACTTAAATGATTCAAATTTTTTGTCACAAACATAACAAAAAAAGTATCCCATTTCAAAAATATAGAAAAAATAACATATAAATAATATAATGATAAATTATGAATCAATTAAAAATAAAAATGAGTGTATGTAAAATACTTTTTTAAGATTACGAGCATATACATATACATATGTCAAATATTGTGTATAGTTCACTATTAAAAATTAATAAAATTGAAAGTTTAAAATAATAAAAAGTCTAAACTATTAAAATAAAGCTACTTGAAATTTAGTGAATTATTTTTAATGAAAAAACAATCTTTTCTATTTTAGATAGTATTTATAAATGTAACTGAAGATATTATCTATTAATTCATAAGTATAATATTTAAAATTTTAAATGTTTCAAAATTAAAATGATGACAATTCAATATTTAATTCAATAAGTATTTAGATAAGTAAAAATTAATTCGACATATTTTGCAGCACATCTAATCTATTACAGATTTGTCGAAGTCTTGGAGATAATTTTGCTGAAGTTAAATTGTATACATAATATTGGAAAAACGTAAAAAAGTATTTTAAATCACAGTCATATTCTAATGAAAATACAAAAATGGGGCAGAAAAGAACATTAAACGCATCTATTATGTCGTAATCGCCTGGTAAACATATAACTTCTCCATCGATAACTATGAAGTACTGATCAATAGCCAGCTTCGTCGGTCCTACCGCAACAATGTACGGTTGCTTGTTGTCTTTTATGATATATTCTTCTTTCGATACCTGAAACTGAAGGATGGTTTATTTTATTTTTTATGTTGTTTTATAATTAAAGAAAAATAAATCAAATAAGCAAGATATTTATTACCGTTTTGAAAACCAAAAATTTTGTGATTTTGTTACAAATTTTGGGTCCTGGAGAACTCGGTAATAGTTTAATAAGTGCAAAAAAAGCCAAAGTATTAGTATTCCAGTCGTCTTGTTCAATTGAATTTCCGGTCTCTTTTAAAATGATAAACATATTTTTTTGGAGTACTGGCCATTTATCTTTTAATAAGTTGGATTTCCCGTACTGCAACTCGAAATCAAAAACTATCTGAAATAAACAATAAGAAAATTATTGAAATACATATATGCATTTTTTAAAATATAAAATACTTACTAAAGATGGGTCCACGAAAAAATATGGAAATTCTTCTGCAAATTTGACCTTTCCTCCGATTAATGCCTTTCTTTGTTTTATTGTTTTTTTTAGCAATGCACGAACTCGATCTGATTGTGCTGGAAGAACAGCATTCTTTAAATAATTGAAATCGTCAGTTGCATCATAACTTGAATCATCTGATATATTAAGAGGTTCCTCGCTCGTCGATGTATTATATTTTTTTGAATTAAAATTCAAATTTTTGATCATAAAAAACTTCCTGTAAACATTAATAATTTTTAATATGTGGATAAGTTGATGGCGTATTGTTTTTATAAAAACAGAAACTCTATTGAAACCAATTGAAATAATATTTAAAAATATATAAAATAACTATAACTAACCGCTCCACCGTAAATATGGCTGGATTTAAAAATATCAAAAATATTTACAGCAGCTTTTGCCACAGAGAACTTTTCTTCTTTCGAAGGTTTTTCACCACAGTTTTGAATGAGGTAACGCCTTAAAATTCTTGTCAGTAACCTTCGATTGGAGTCCGATATGATTTTTGTTTTTGTGTAGTGATCTAAAAGGCCATTGCCTCCATTAGTTTTGATATATTGCCTGATTGACTAAAAAAAAAAATCTATAACGATTGTAAGCATTTTATTGTAAAGTAAATCTTACATCTGTTGTAATATACACGTCTCCACCAATAGCACAGCCACTTCGTTTTAGTGATGTTGCTATAAAATTAAATAAAAAATGGTTAATCATTTATCAGTTTTTATAAAAATTAATTATATTCTAATTTTTACCTTGATTTTTTGTTGTGCAGAGTTCTAACACAAAAGAACAGCAATATATATATTGGTAAATAAGACGTACCACCAAATGGGGATCTAATTTTTCTCCATTTATATCGCAAAAATACAAAAAATCATCTCGAGGAATCCCGAAGTCAATTACAACTAAATAAAAGGAGAAAAATATGAATGTTCATACATTTAAAACTGTTTCTCATGCATTAAATTATTATGATTACATATACCCAAAACCAACAACAATGTTTATGCAAGCCGTGCTGGACATTTAATTAATAGAAGTGTACATTTATTAGATAGTTAAACGCATATAAAATGCACTCACTCTCATATATCACAAAACAAAACGTATTTATTAACAGCAATACACCTTAAATTGCGTACTTTTTTTATTTCCTCTGAGAAGTTTAGCACGGCTTGTATAACATTGTTGTTGGTTTTGTTTTCCAGATAAATTAATTCTACAGTTTTAATAAAATATATTTGTCTTTAAATGAAAAATTCAAATTAAAATAATAATTTCGGACTATTTCATTCAATAAACTGCTAAAATATAATCATTCGAGTAAAGGTCTATTTATTATTAGTTCCGTTCTCTTCCTGCACAGGACCTGTCAGACTAAATTAGCATTATTCCTTATATATATATTAGCATATATATATGTATATATAAATATACAGTGAACCCCCGCTTTACGATGGGCTCGCAAGTCGCTTTACGATGAATCGACTCTACCAAAATCTAACTCACTTTACGATTTTACACTCACTTTACGAGCTTTTAAAACCGAATTAAAAAATTTAATTGAGACAGAAGGTTACGCTCCTTCAAGTTAGACTTACATTTTATGTATTTTGATTAATAATATAGTTTTATTCACTCTTAGTTAGTTGCCAAATATCTTGATTTTCATTGAATTTCATTATTCAATTTTCTTCCCTTGTACGGATTCAGTTGTATATGGATTGTAAAATGTGGTTCACTTTACGATAATTTCACATTACGATGAAGTTAATGGAACGAATTACCATCGTAAAGCGAGGGTTCACTGTATACATATATAAAATATTTTGCTATGGTTGTTGTTGTAGTAAAGATATAATATTTTCTCTATTTTCTGTTGTGGTTGTTGTTGCTGTGTTGTGTGTTATTTTAACCTTCATTTCATACGCTATACAAAAAACATTCGATTATATACGATTATACACGAACTCAAATGTCTGTGCTGGCACGGGTGGATAGAATAAATACGTGATTTCTAACACGGCCAGTGCCAGAATCAAATAGAACTTATAGTATAAATAGACCTTAACACTGTAGCTTTATCAGTTGAAAAAAAAATAAAAATAAAAAAATCACAAGATACCTTTATAACCTCACTTTATAACACGCGATATTTTTTTTACGCTACTTACTATTTCACAATCAAAAACACACTATTACTTGGTAATGGATTTTTACACAAAACTACTTGGTAAATTTAATCAAATAAAATTAAAATAAAATCCTTTCACCACGTGATATTTTTAGTATAATGGTAATTGTAAAATTTCACCAACCTGATAAGACTATGTCTTCATAGCATATGTCGTTATCCACTGAACTTAATTTATTTATAATCACATACTTTATCACATTATTATGTTTTATTTGAATTCATCGGCCTACAATTGTACTCATTTTTAAATATTATTTTAAATTGAATTTTATTACAACTTTAGACCCAAAATTTTAGACTCTGTTATATGTAAGAGACATGCACGTGTAATAACGATCACTAGTAATATGGTACAAAATAAAAAAAATAAAAAAGGAAACCAAACGAATGAAAGGGATAAATATACGAAACGATAAACGAACATATATTTGGGGAATCCCTATATTATACAAATTATTGTTGTAAAACGACTTAAATCTTAAATTTAGTTTTTTAGGTTTATAAAATTGGTACAATTTGAGAATCCAAGTATTATACTCGTATATACTAAAAAACAAACTGTAGAAGTTTCCTCTATAGTATTTCTACATATAATGGTTTAATTTTAAGTGATTATACGATAAAAACATATAAAAACGAAGAATATGTTTAAAAATAAGACATTCTGGGCTTATATATATTTTAAACTTGTCAAAGTCTAAAATTTAATTTTTAAATGTTTTAAAATTTGGCAAAACTATTGAAGTTTAAAAAAAAGTTTTAAAATTAGTCTGGATTTTTTACCGTGTACGTACCAATATCAATGGCGAAAACCTCTGAGTATAACGCAAAAATTACCTGTGAAATACAAATAATACAAACTGGTGGCATTCTGACCAGGGGTGCAATCAACAAGTCGATACTTCATTTTGGATTCCATTAGGACCTTTATGCAACAATTTGTGCAATCTGTGGTTGAAAAAAATATTAAGGTTGCCGGTTTTAGGTATAGCTTAGCTAAACATAACTATAAGCTATCTAATGAAACAGAATGCTATACTTGTACAAGAGTTACCAGAGTTATCAAAATTGTAAGTACTCTGGCAATTAAATCCGATAGTTTAAACTAAATACTGCAGCTGCAGAACTACAATGGGCATACGAAGGTCACCAAATATCGAGAATTCAGATGAATGGATTCTGCGTAAAGAGCTTCAGACAATAGTGATCCAACTAAAACTAAAATCATTGTTAGGTTTAAGCACAACAACCTACATTTGGAACTCTAATAATAATTTAATTTGAAAAACCGCCTTCTATATATAATAAGTTTAAACCAAAAAACTTATATTGGGCAGCAGAACAGCATTTACGGAGATTAATAAAGAAGCCTAAATAGGTCAGAAGGTAGCAGAAAAACGTATGTAACATTTTCCGGTGGTGGACCTAACCGGAAATTGTTCGAAGGAAATTACTACGAAGAAAGCTTTTAATTTGGGACGAGCCGATGATAGACCGCACATGCTCTGCTGTGATAAGCTGTTAAAAATTTTACTAACATAAATATACCGTATGTATACTGAAACTTTTTTTGGTGGTTTGTAGTAAAGAGATCTACAATTCACATCCTTTACTTACTTTACTTAACTAATTTTTTCGTGTTTCACTTTCTCAATCACCTTTAAAAAATTTAGTAACTTAACCTAAACAATACCACCACTTTATTCACTCAATACCAACCAACGCATGTCTGAAAGATAAATGTATATCAAAAGCTAAAATCCTTTTATTTTGGCACAAAAATACTAGCTTTACTGATTTGTAAGTAGGTAGTATTGTTGGCATTCGAGAGAAGAATATTAAAATAGTATGTTGTAATGTGTTACTGGTACTTGTTACATTTATTGACGTCTACATTTTGTTTACAATACTTTATAAATAAACCATTTTACACTTGGCACAGATATTGACCCAAAATCTCAACTAAAATTAATCTAAAAAGGAAGTAATTAAATATTGAAACTTTTTTTTTTTTAATATTATAAGTTCCTCATCGGTGGTCTAATTTCAGAATTAGTCACTATATATGTTCTCATCAGTGAGCTTGCGATTAATCGTGTTAATTTACGATTTAATTTGTTAGCGAATCGATCTGAAACCTCATAAATTCGTAAACTTTTTGCTCTCAAATATTTTAGTTTGTATTGTACTCTTTCCAAAACATCTCGATTCACCCGATATCGATACAAGCTATTCTTGGTAATAAATATTACATTATCAAATGCATCGGGTCGGGTCATGTCAATTTTACTTGTTTGGCTCATAAAACTAATAGATGTCCGGAATGAATATTTATGTGGATCGCGACGAATTTCCTCTAGCACTTGTTCCATTCGGGCAAAATTTCGCCTTTGAAATTCTCGTTTCTGTTGGTAGTCTGGATCGTACGCTGACAAATATCCATAACCAAGCGTATAATTAATTAAGGTTGATCCAAAAATTATTAAAAATACTTGATTCATTGTGATTATGTGTAGCGACAATTTAAAACTAAAATAATATAATTTTAAATTCCAACAAAATGAATACAAGATAAGAGAATTTATACAGTATGTAACCCGACAACTTGCGATTTGAACGCACACTTTTATCGCAAAATTAAAATTTATTTAATTTAAACAACTTTTTTAAGTTTAAAAACACTTTATTTCATACTATACAGAAAATTAATGTTTACGTGATTATACTTTTTACACTTTCTGTCGTAGGCACTTGCCGAAACACACTTAATATACACATTTTTAAATTTTTTTAAAAACACTTGTTAAATATTTCGCAAAATTACAAAAGGTTTAAAAAATCACTCGATCGATTTCGGCTTATTAGGCCATCATCAGGAGTATCTATTAAACTGTAAAAATAAAAATGTAGTTATTTACATATGTACATAGTTGGAAAAAGCAAAAAATGAAACAAAAATATACAAATAAAAAATGTGGGAGTGGTAAACAATAAAATTGGTGAGAGCAATAAACATTAAAAATTAAAAGGAGGTGAGTTAAACACAGGTACATATATGATAATTGATTAGTCAACTGTCGAATAACAAAAGTCCAGATGTTGATTTTTTTTTTTTTTCTTTTGCTGCATTAGAGTTCAAAATTTATCGAAAACCCACGTATACAGACGCCATTATACCTAACTCTTCAAACCATCCCCATAATATTAAAATGTCAGCTTTACACTCATTCTTAGATAGATTAATAAACATTCCTTTGACCAAATCCAATTATAACAAAGAGCTTAATATAATTTTAGAAATAGCAGCGAATAACGGTTATACAGCTAAGACTATATTAAAGTTATTAAACAGAAAACTAAAACATAAAGCTTTAGCTAACATTTATCCACCTGATAGGCCAATGCCGAAAAATTGGCACCGCTTAGAGTATATAGGAAAAGCCATTACCGTACAGAAAAATATAAATCCAAACAAAAAAAAACAATAACTAGGGTTTGATAATTTGAAAATCATTTGGATTGATTTTCTTTAAATTTTAAACTCTTGTTACTTTCTTTTACGAAGTAAAAAAATGGAGGTGTGGCCAACACACGACTTTCTTTTACGAACAGCGAATTTTAAGAAACTTTTATAATGCAAATTTCTTGCAAACTTTATTAAGATTGTTTTTATTTTTTCATGTTTTCTGTAAATTGTATATTTTTGAAATATTTGTAAAAATAAATTTTCTGTTTCACGGAATCTGGGGACCTGGAACCCCAAATATTATGTAAGAGATTAATGAAAATATATCTGTTTTGAGGTCCCTTGAGTCCGAAAAAGTGGGTTTCGAAATGATGTCTGTCTGTCAGTCTGTCCGTTTGTCTGCTCGTCTGTCAGTCTGTGTCTTCTCTATAGTCCAGATGGCTTAACCAATCGAAATCGAACAAAAACTTTAGATTTAAGCTTTACTTATGTAAAAGAAAGTAATACAAAATAATAAATTTGTAAGAAGTTTGCTTAATTGGTTTCTCAAAATTCCCTGTTCATAGAAGAAATGTGTTGGCCACACATCAATTTTATTTTTTTTATAAAATTTTTTAATTTTTTTTTTTTAAATTTTTTTTTTTAAATTTTTTTTTTTTTAATTTTTAATTTTTTTTTTTTCTATTTTTAATTTTTTTTTTTTTATTTTGTTTTACTTTTATTTTTTGGAAACATTTTGTTTTAGTAGTTTTTTGTAAACCTTATACTTTTTGAGATATTTGCAAAACAAATTTTCTGGCCCAAGGGAGTGGCCACTTCCGGTTGCCCGATTTGGACTAAAATTCACTGGGGCCTTCCAATTTATCAAAAAAGCTTAATTCTGAAGTTTCAGTTCGATTGGTTAAGCCATCTGGGCTGTAGAGAGGACACAGACTGACAGACAGACAGACGGACAGACTGACAGACAGACATCATTTTGAAACCCACTTTTTCGGACTCAGGGGACCTCAAAACAGATAAATCTTCAATAATCTCAAAGTCGAAAATTTTCATGATTACTATACTTTATTTTACTTCGTAAAAGAAAGTAATAAAGTATAGTAATCATGAAAATTTTCGACCTTGAGATTATTGAAGATTTATCTGTTTTGAGGTCCCCTGAGTCCGAAAAAGTGGGTTTCGAAATGATGTCTGTCTGTCAGTCTGTCCGTCTGTATGTCTGTCCGTCTGTGTCCGCTCTGCAGCTCAGATGGCTTAACCAATCGAACTGAAACTTCAGACTTAAGCTTTTTTGATAAATTGGAAGGCCCCAGTGAATTTTAGTCCAAATCAGGCAACCGGAAGTGGCCACTCCCTTGGGCCAGAAAATTTATTTTGCAAATATCTCAAAAAGTATAAGGTTTACAAAAAACTACTAAAACAAAATATTTCCAAAAAATAAAAGTAAAACAAAATAAAAAAAAAAAATTAAAAATAGAAAAAAAAAATTAAAAATTAAAAAAAAAAAAATTTAAAAAAAAAAATTTAAAAAAAAAATTAAAAAATTTTATAAAAAAAATAAAATTGATGTGTGGCCAACACATTTCTTCTATGAACAGGGAATTTTGAGAAACCAATTTCGCAAACTTCTTACAAATTTATTATTTTTTATTACTTTTTTTTACATAAGTAAAGCTTAAATCTAAAGTTTTTGTTCGATTGGTTAAGCCATCTGGGCTATAGAGAAGACACAGACTGACAGACGGACAGACAAACGGACAGACAGAAATCATTTCGAAACCCACATTTTCGGACTCAGGGGACCTCAAAACAGATATATCTTCATTAATGCCTTACATAATATTTGGGGTTACAGCTCCCAGATTCCGCGAAACAGAAAATTTATTTTGCAAATATTTCAAAAATATACAATTTACAGAAAACATGAAAAAATAAAAACAATCTTAATTATGTTTGCAAGAAATTTGTATTATAATAGTTTCTTAAAATTCGCTGTTCGTAAAAGAAAGTCGTGTGTTGGCCACACCTCCATTTTTTTTACTTTAAACTTTAATTTTAAATGAAAAAATCGAATTAATGTCCCTTGTAGGGTACCCCGAAAATTCTACGAAACACAATTCTACTAAACCACAATTCATATAACAACAATTCATCTAAAACAATTCATATAACAACAATTCATAGTAACACAATTTTACGAAAAAACAATTCTTCGTAATAACAATTCATCGAAAAACAATTCATCGAAAAACAGTTATTTTATGTTATGAAGACTAAATGAAATTGAATGCATATTGATCAACACAACAAATCAATTTTTGACGCAGCTTTACTATGCAGCACGTGAAAATTATTAGAAAAAAAACTCATTTTTTAAATTTATTATTAACAAATTAATTTGTTTATAACAATATAAAGATGTCTTAATAATAATAAATAAATAATATAATAATAAATTCTTGATTTATAGCAAAATCATTTTCAAATGATTTAATTCTATTTATTAATAAAAAAATACAATTGTTTATGCAACAATAATTTGTTAATAACAAAAGATTTTATTTATAAACAATTTAGAAAGAATTAAGAAATTTTTGCCTGCATTTTCAAATACAAACAAAAATGTTAATTCAGTATTGTTAATACGGCCAGTAACTCTCAAAGAATTAAAAGAAGAAGTGAAAAGTAACATGAATGTTAAAAAAGCCCCAGGGTATGATTTGATTACTTGCCAAATTATCAAAGCTCTACCTAACAAAGGATTTCGTAAGCTACTACACATAATCAATGCGAGCTTTCGGTTAAAATATGTTCCGAATCAATGGAAAGTAGCAGAAGTAATCATGATACCAAAACCTGATAAACCACCTAACGATAAAAAATCATACAGCCCAATTTCTCTGCTGCCAATCATGTCAAAACTCTTTGAAAAATTATTACTAAAGAGACTTAAACCAATAATTGAGGACCGACAACTAATTCCTCCACATCAATTTGGATTCAGAGAAAAGCATTCTACAATTGAACAGGTCCATAGAATCACCAACATAATTGAAAGAACGTTAGAACGTAAAAAAGTATGCTCAAGCATATTCCTGGACGTCGCGCAAGCATTCGATAAAGTCTGGCACAGTGGTCTGGAATACAAGCTGCATAGAGATCTACCGAGACAATTCTATGACATACTAAGATCTTATTTATCCAATAGACACTTTCGAGTGAAATATGAGGATGAATACTCTGAGCTAAAGAAAATCTCTGCCGGTGTCCCGCAGGGGAGTGTCTTAGGACCAATCCTGTATTTACTATATACAAGGGACATACCAACCACAAATGAAGGAACCATAGCCACCTTTGCAGATGACACAGCAATTATGGCAGTTGGAAATAATGTCGCTGATGCAACGAGCAAACTCCAGAGGATGACCAATGCGGTTTGTAACTGGACAAAGCGTTGGCGAATCAAACTTAATGAGACAAAATCCACGCATATTAACTTTACTTATCAAAAGGCTTACCACCTACCTATAGAAATTAACTCGCGACTCGTGCCATATGCAAATACAGCTAAATACCTTGGCATGACCCTCGATGCCAAGCTTAAGTGGAGAGAGCAAGTCAAAAAGAAAAAAGAAGAACTTAACATAAAGTTCAGAAAAATGTATTGGCTCATAGGTAGAGGCTCTGAGCTTACAATTCACAATAAGCTGCTGCTATATCGGCAAATTTTGAAGCCGATATGGACCTACGGTATACAACTCTGGGGATGTACCAAGCAAACAAACGCCAAAATGATACAGACGAAAAGAATGAACAGATATGGAAGTTCCATGTCAAGTATTTACATAGAAATATTCAATCAAAAAAATGTATTCCTGCTCTAATCTAACCAGTTAAGACAGAGACAATATAATTCAATATTACATATTTCGCTTCTCTTCTTTGTATAAAAAACAAAAAAGAAGAGAAGCGAAACATATTATTGTATTATATTTTCCCTGTCTTAACTGGTTAGATTAGAGCAGGAATACATTTTTTAGATTGAATATTTCTATGTAAATACTTGACATGGAACTTCCATATCTGTTCATTCTTTTCTGTGCCTAAGCTGCCCTAATTATTTCTAAAACCACTAATAAGCATAGCCAATGGTGCCATGCAATGAAGTGGGACCAAACGATGATCTGTAAATTTTTTCAAGAAAATCGCTTGATGCTAACAGGGTGTTCTATGGTGACATTCAGTGTAAAAAATTAAAATTTGCCGTTCATTTGTTCCTAAGCTGCCCTAATTATTTGTAAAAGCACTAATAAGCATAGCCAATGATCTGTAAATTTTTTCAAGAAAATCGCTTGATGCTAACAGGGTGTTCTATGGTGACATTCAGTGTAAAAAATTAAAATTGGCCGTTGATTTGTTCCTAAGCTGCCCTAATTATTTCTAAAAGCACTAATAAGCATAGCCAATGGTGCCATGCAATGAAGTGGGACCAAACGATGATCTGTAGATTTTTCCAAGAAAATCGCTTGATGCTAACAGGGTGTTCTATGGTGACATTCAGTGTAAAAAATTAAAATTGGCCATTGATTTGTTCCTAAGCTGTCCTAATTATTTCTAAAAGCACTAATAAGCATAGCCAATGGTGCCATGCAATGAAGTGGGACCAAACGATGATCTGTAAATTTTTTCATGAAAATCGCTTGATGCTAACAGGGTGTTCTATGGTGACATTCAGTGAAAAAAATTAAAATTGGCCGTTGATTTGTTCCTAAGCTGTCCTAATTATTTCTAAAAGCACTAATAAGCATAGCCAATGGTGCCATGCAATGAAGTGGCACCAAACGATGATCTGTAAATTTTTTCATGAAAATCGCTTGATGCTAACAGGGTGTTCTATGGTGACATTCAGTGTAAAAAATTAAAATTGGCCGTTGATTTGTTCCTAAGCGAGTCTAATTATTTCTAAAAGCACTAATAAGCATAGCCAATGGTGCCACGCAATGAAGTGGGACCAAACGATGATCTGTAAATTTTTCTAAGGAAATCGCTTGATGCTAACAGGGTGTTCTATGGTGACATTCAGTGAAAAAAATTAAAATTTACCGTTGATTTGTTCCTAAGTTGTCCTAATTATTTCTAAAACCACTAATAAGCATAGCCAATGGTGCCACACAATGAAGTGGGACCAAACGATGATCTGTAAATTTTTCAAGAAAATCGCTTGATGCTAACAGGGTGTTCTATGGTGACATTCAGTGTAAAAAATTAAAATTGGCCATTGATTTGTTCCTAAGCTGTCCTATTTATTTCTAAAAGCACTAATAAGCATAGGCAATGGTGCCATGCAATGAAGTGCGACCAAACGATGATCTGTAAATTTTTTCATGAAAATCGCTTGATGCTAACAGGGTGTTCTATGGTGACATTCAGTGTAAAAAATTAAAATTGGCCGTTGATTTGTTCCTAAGCTGTCCTAATTATTTCTAAAACCACTAATAAGCATAGCCAATGGTGCCATGCAATGAAGTGGCACCAAACGATGATCTATAAATTTTTTCATGAAAATCGCTTGATGCTAACAGGGTGTTCTATGGTGACATTCAGTGTAAAAAATTAAAATTGACCATTGATTTGTTCCTAAGCTGCCCTAATTATTTCTAAAAGCACTAATAAGCATAGCCAATGGTGCCATGCAATGAAGTGGCACCAAACGATGATCTGTAAATTTTTTCATGAAAATCGCTTGATACTAACAGGGTGTTCTATGGTGACATTCAGTGAAAAAAATTAAAATTTGCCGTTGATTTGTTCCTAAGCTGTCCTAATTATTTCTAAAAGCACTAATAAGCATAGCCAATGGTGCCATGCAATGAAGTGGGACCAAACGATGATCTGTAAATTTTTTCATGAAAATCGCTTGATGCTAACAGGGTGTTCTATGGTGACATTCAGTGTAAAAAATTAAAATTTGCCGTTCATTTGTTCCTAAGCTGCCCTAATTATTTGTAAAAGCACTAATAAGCATAGCCAATGATCTGTAAATTTTTTCAAGAAAATCGCTTGATGCTAACAGGGTGTTCTATGGTGACATTCAGTGTAAAAAATTAAAATTGGCCGTTGATTTGTTCCTAAGCTGTCCTAATTATTTCTAAAAGCACTAATAAGCATAGCCAATGGTGCCACGCAATGAAGTGGGACCAAACGATGATCTGTAAATTTTTTCAAGAAAATCGCTTGATGCTAACAGGGTGTTCTATGGTGACATTCAGTGTAAAAAATTAAAATTGGCCGTTGATTTGTTCCTAAGATGTCCTAATTATTTCTAAAAGCACTAATAAGCATAGCCAATGGTGCCACGCAATGAAGTGGGACCAAACGATGATCTGTAAATTTTTCCAAGAAAATCGCTTGATGCTAACAGGGTGTTCTATGGTGACATTCAGTGTAATAAATTATGTTTTTGCATTGATTTTCTTAGTAAAGCATTCCACAAAACATAAGAAACACAAAGCATTCAAAAATTGCTTTAGTTTTTATATGAAACCATTGCACATTCAATTATTATTAAAAAAAGATTCAAACACCTTTATTTATGTATCGATTTGGTAATAATTTGGTATACAGCCATTGGGTATGTATACCAAATTTCAAGTGAATCGATCAACTACTATGCTAATTTTAGCCAAAAATGACTTTAAAAAAAAATCCCTTTATCGCCATATACATTTTGTTTAAGCTCCAGCTCTGAAGTTGGCGTCACAATGGTTATTTTCCATTTCTGTGGAAATTTTGCTACTTTTAATGATTGATTAAATAGAAGACACAGAGGAATTGCCAACATTGTGAAAGCTTTTAATAATAATGCTGGACTGTAATATGTTTAATATAACCTACAAATCACAAGATTTACGTTCTTTGAATGTTATGCACTCTGGGTAACAGTTAATTTTATGTGTCTCCAAAAATGTTTTGGATATTTTCTTATTTTTTTCCCTTAACATAGCTAATATAGCTCTTATATGTTTTCTCAAATTAACATCGAAATTTTGGTAACACGCAGTAAATTTCTGTTTGCTTTCTTCGAAATATAATTTGAGATTTTATTTAACCCTTGCCTTTCTTGTTTTTAAGATGATAAGCTTAAACGTTCCAATGGAGCGTGCTAATCTGCTCAAGTTATAGATGAAGGTTTATTGTGTCGGTTTTTCTTAAGTTGTATTGGGGCTTGCAGTTTTAGTGATTAATAACATTATTGCCATCCCTTTCCAAAATTATTTCAATGGTTTTGTGGTTAATATCATTAATAATGAATGGTGATGCTGATTCATTTACTTGAAGTAGAATTGATAAATTTGCAAAAATCACCTCTAAAGTTCGGTCTAGTTAAGACCATGTCAATCCGTCTTTAAATCTAAAACTATTTTGAAGAAAATTTTCAAAATGTTATTTTTTTTTTAAATTAAC
This sequence comes from Tipula helvola, assembly GCA_963556165.1. Lineage (NCBI taxonomy): Eukaryota > Metazoa > Arthropoda > Insecta > Diptera > Tipulidae > Tipula > Tipula helvola. The sequence continues at coordinate 188,878,994 of OY744482.1, forward strand.
CTTAAGATGCATTTTCCAATACAATATAAATAAGGACCACTTAACTAATTAGAACAAACTACACAAATCCTTTGATATTTTTAAGTAGTTTTACTGATTTTACATAGGATTTTCGTGCCGTAAATCATCTGAATGAATAACAGCCATTATGTGTGTATCGTTTCGTCTCAAAATTCCAAAAAAAAAAAACAAAAAAAATAAAAATGACATTTAAATTATTTTCGTATTTGTCTTTAAAGCCCACTGATAATCACTTCATGATTTTATTATTTGTAAACATGTAAAGATAAAATCATTCTTAGAATTGTAACGTATGCATAATGTATTGTAATCAATTTATTTTATATTATATTTGTAATACATTGCAACTATATAAAATGATCAAAATAAACTTAATAAAGAAATTCATTAGAACTACTTTGGAAGCCAAATTATCAAGTCAAAATTATTTGCAACCTAAAATGAATTTTGTTATACAATTTAAGCGTCACAACCGCAAAAGTATAATTCGCGCCCAATTTTTTCCCCTAATAACAACAAGATAGTCATCATTCAATCAAAGATTTTTAGGTATAGATGAATTTTGGCCTATGGTGGAGGTGACAAATCGGTTACCGCCGTTTTTATGTTGTCCCACTGTTCTTGAACAAGTCACAAAGTGGTTTATTCTTCAAGATTCCTGAAACAGTAATCTCGCAGTTGGTCTGCGCAGCTTAGTTGTTCAATGCCCTCGGTGTTCCAACGAGTAATACACTGGAGACGGTGATTGTATGTGGCGGTTAGACGAAATTTTAATCCACCAACTACCAGGAAGTAGTCTGAATCGATGTTCATCAAATGCTAGGGGCTGGTGGCCCTAAGGATGTGTCGATGTAGGGGAGTAATAGCACACTCATTGAACACCACTGTATATAAAAAAATTGGGTCTATCCGACTCTCGGATGACACTTTTCCCAGAAAGCATCCGTTAAAGATCACCAAACCAACCATTTATATTTTACAAACATTTTCCATTATTTTGGGCAGAGAAGGTCCTTAAAATACGTCACGGCTTTTCTTAAATTTGGCGACCTCTTCCCCAATATCACAATTGATGTGATGAATGTGTCAAAAGAGATAAGCAAATTTGTAAATTAGACAAAACAAGAAGTACTCTCTTTTGTTTTAAATACTTAATACAAATAAAAGGATGAGATATACGGGTCCGGGTCAAAATGTCGCGTTTTAAAATGTCGCGTTTTAAAATATCGCGTCTTAAAATGTCGCGTTTCAAAATGCCGCGAGGTACAAAATGTCGCGTGGTACAAAATGTCGCGTCTTAAAATGTCGCGTTTCAAAATGCCGCGAGGTACAAAATGTCGCGTCTTAAAATGTCGCGTTTCAAAATGCCGCGAGGTACAAAATTTCGCGTGGTACAAAAAGACGCGTTTTAAAATGTCGCGTTTACAATGCCGCGACGTACAAAATGTTCAATTTGGATTAAATTGTGTATCTGATATCAACTTCCGATATATAAGGACTTAACTTTAACATTTTAGTGAAGGAATATTCTAATAAATTTCAACATTTGCGTTCTTTTTCTTAGACCCACTTTATAATTACATAAAATTACATTTATAAATAGTTTCCATTCAGTGAAGGAAAATGTTACTATATGTTTAAACACAATTTGCTTGTTTCAAATAATTTTTATTAAATTATTTATTATTTCACATCATATTGTGTTGATTTATAAGGAATTTTTCAAAACGCATCATTTTAAAACGCGTCATTTTGTACCACGCGGTTTTTTGAACCACGCGACATTTTTTACCTCGCTGCATTTTGAAACGCGACATTTTAAAACGCGACATTTTGTACCACGCGACATTTTGTACCTCGCGGCATTTTGAAACGCGACATTTTAAAACGCGACATTTTGTACCTCGCGGCATTTTGAAACGCGCTATTTTAAAACCCGACATTTTAAAACGCGGCATTATGAACGGTTCCCGAGATATACATAGAATGTTAGATTTCAGTTGAATTATTTTAAATAGTTTGCATTTACATACTTACTAGGGGACCCCTGTGCAATTGCACAATTTTATTATTTATGTGAAACATTTTTGCCATAATAAATACAAACAACTTCTGCAAAAGGAATCGACATGAAATTAAAAATGTGCATGAAATGAAATTAAAAAAAGAATGTACTATTAATAAAGGCCAACATTAATCTGATAAAAAAAAAAAAAATATTTACATTAAATTGAAAAAAAAAAAAAAAGACAAAGTTATCGGTAATCGAACTCGAGACCTTTAACTTCATAGCGCATCGCTCTAACACATGAGCTATTGAACTATGCTTAATAATTGATATATGAAGGAAATTTATAGCTTAAGAAAATGTTGAACATTCTTGTATTATATTCGGCCTATAATTTTGCTAAGAAACAATTAATTTTGCAATTTTATGTACAATATATTGTACAAGGCATTCGGAAAGGTTAAGAGGTTAAATTCATCTTTTGTTATTCACTACAAATACAATGAATATTTATTTAATTATTACATTTTTTTTGTTTAACAAATTGGTTTATCAATTTGATTTTTCCTCCAATCTAAAATTGTAATGTTGCATTCGAAATTGCAAACGTACCTACATTTAAACTCCATCAGATGGAGAAACAAGGCAACCAAGCATAAGGAGTAAAATAATCAAAATACGAAAGGTGAATGACCGTTCTAATGTTGTCTACAGACGATCCGACTTTGACAATATTTTATTTATTTTTTGTCACACAAACGAATTCACACGATTGAATTATGTTTATTTTACTTTGTTGTTCTCGCTCTGAAATTTTACACATGACTGAAGAAAAATATCGCCCGACAACACTACACACTATCCGATTTAGTTGGTTGGTCGAACGGTTGGATGGAATTTCCATCCGACACATCTAACCTTCATTTTGTCGGACGACATGCATACACACGATCCGATTTTACATCCAACCCAACCAAATCGGTCCGACCGTCGGATGGTGTGTAGCGCTCTTAAGTATGACAGAAAAATAAAATATAAATATAATTCATATAATTTCATCGGGACAATTTAAACGGGCATACAAGAAAATATTTTTGGCGACAAACATTAGCATCAAAAATAATAAATTGGCATCACAAATAATATTTCGGCACCACATATGAAAAAACAAACAAATATTTTTGAAGGAACATTATTAAATACTGTGGCAACAAACATTGACATCAAAATTAATAAATTGGCAACAAATATAATATTTTGGAACAGAAAATAATAATTTTTAGAGTGAAAAAAAAAAAAATCGAGACAAAAAATTAAATTTAATCGATACAAATTATTTAATATTTGATCGGGGATCGATATAAAATATTGCAGTGTCATTAATAGATTCTATATAATCCGCTCCTACGTGCGGCACGCAGTGCGACATGTTTGCCTATCCTGGCTCCTACGTCCCTCGAAGTTTAAATCTAAGGCCCCTCGGAGGGCTAAGTGGGGGGGAGCGAAGCGACCTCCCGCATGCCCGTGAGAGTTACCGAAGCCGTTAGCCTCTACAATTCTAAGTTAAATTAGGGATCTCCATTTTCCAGAATATTTTAAAACTAATTTAATTTTTTTAATTTTTAATTTATTTATTTATAACTTTGTTGCCAGTTAATTATTTTTGTCACCCAAAATGTTTATTTCGATGCCAAAAAATAATTTTTGTGTACCCTTCCAATAGTGCCAAAAAATTATAAATGTTGCCAAATTATTATTATGATGCCAAGAAATTTTTGTTTGTTGCTCATTAATTTGTGCCGTTTTATTATTTTTTTGTATCTCAAATATTAATTTTTTGTGTGCCGGTTTATTGCCAGCCAATTTCATATACATTCATTAGTACGTGCACGTGTATTATCAAATTTAAGGCCGTATAAACACCAAAAAAAAGTGGCGTGTCCTATGTACGTGTGTTAGGATAACAAACAAAAATATTTCCATACAAATCGTAAACTTTTTACGTAAAAGAAAATAAATAAATACAATACAAACAGTAAGGCTGTTTATTTATTTTATTCATTTTAGTACTTTACAAGGAGACTTGATTTTTTTATAATTATGTTTTCAGATTTTTTTTTATATGCAGAAAATGATGGAATACCTAAACCATTTTTTATGCGGCCCTATTTCAGTTTTTTTTTTTGTAAATGATTACAATTGCATAAGAAATAATACATAGAAGTTGAATGTATGTAATTCCTTTATTTTTCATTGTTTTTAGGTGTTAATAAATGGGTACACCTAAACCTTGTTTTTACATGATCCTTTTTATACAATTTTTTGTTTAATTCAATTGGAATGTATCTGCTGTGTTAAAACAGGTATATCAAATTAAAATAAAATTTGGTATTGTTGTTATTTTTTTTGCGACTGAAAAAATATACATGCTTACAATACTAAAAATGTACCAAACATCAATATTAAATAAACAAAAGTGTATGAAAATTAAATTCCAGTAATCTTCGTACACAAAAATAAAGTTGAATATAAAAACCTTTGACTATATATTTTTAAATGGACTGCTAGTTGCTTACTTCATATGCGATCCAACATACAGTGGCGGTCAAGAGGCAAATCGTGGCGAATTCGCTAACTAAAAAGTTCGTTACCATTTAATTTATTAGGAATAATCGAAAAATCAACATTAAGATTAAATTTTATAAAAGAAAACATCATTAATATTTGAAATTATAAGCAGTTGCAAGTAGAGATTGCGATTTCCCGACATTTTTCATGTCTCGAGACATCGAGACTTTTTTGTCTCGCTATATTTGTTGTCTCGAGAATTCGAGATTTTTTGTGGTCTGTCTCGAAAGTCTCGAGATTTCTCGAGACTTTCATAAAATAAAATAAACTTCAAATAATCACAAAAATCTTGTGAAATAATTCAATTATTTATTATTTTATTATAACTAATTGTAAAAAAATATTACAACAAAAGTAACAAACATAAACAATTATAATAAAAATCCAGAGGAAAAACAAAAATAAATACAATTCATATCTAAAAACAATCAGAAAATCCCTTTCGAATTATTCCAGGTTTGCATAAAAAATAGATTATACATTGCTTTACGAAAAGGATTTAACTGTAGGAACAAAAACAATATTAAATATTATATACTTTAAAAGTATATGTAAAAAATATAAAATTTATAAGGAACTGTTTTGCTTCATAAAATAACATTTTAAAAAACAAAGAGTATCTATAGCTCTATCTGATAGTCGAGTCCGTTTTTTGGAAACTAAGTGTCCCGCTATTGAAAAGTTTCGCTCATTTTGAGTAGACGTTGGTCTTATTGTTAAAAGGGCATTTTTAAGAGTTTTTAAATTGGGAGTAATTTGGCCAGTTACTTCATATAAATTTATTTCTTTTAGCACAGTACTCGTATTGTTTTTTATAATATCTGTTGCTAAACTCTTATGTATTGAAGCTTCTAGCTTCTCTTTTAGGGATTTTTCGTTGTTTGCTAGGGCTGTTTCATTTTCTGAATTTTTCCTTGCCTCTTCATTCGAAGCTGCTTCATCACAGGTAATCAATCTTTTCATGAGGACTTTTGCAGTTTTTACTAACTCATTTTTTGATACCATCTTAAAATAATCTGTAGATGAGCTATCAATACTTTTACAATAGCAGTTAGGATTATTTAAGAATTTTAAAAGCGAAACTAACGATGCATTTCGTCGCTTAAAAATTTGTATTTTAATTTCTTGCAATAAGTTTTTTGTTAATAATGAATCATTTTCATCAAGCGAAGCAAAAAGAAATTTTAATATACCTTCGCTGGCTAATAAATTTGTATCTTTTCGTGATAATGCCTCAACAGCGATTTGCACTGGTTTTAATGCCGATAATATATTAGTTGCTTGTATTGTGTCATCACTTTGCCATAAATTATTCAAATTTAAACTAACCAATGCCTTTTGTATTGGTTCAATAACCCTAAGGAATCTTTCTATCATGGTTATCAAACTATTCCACCTTATTTTACAATCGAGCAATAACTGCAACTCTTTATTTTCAATTTCCCTTACATAATTTTGAAGCACTGAGTTACGTACTGGAGAATTTCTGAACTTTTTAACGATTATTCGAATTTTAGTGATTGTCGATTTTATATCTGGTGTTTGATTAATCAAACTAATTGTTTCTATGGTGAATTCATCTTCTTCTTCATCTTCTGAAAAAATATCATTTTCGGTTTCGCATTCGCTATCGTTAAAATCTGATGTACTCTCATCAAGTACATTTTCTTGTTGAGTTCTTCTATAAAAAATATTAATTACAGCCAGGTGTATTGCATGGTTGTAACATAATTGCAATATTGCTGGGGATAATTCTCCAAATCGGATCATGACACTGGCGCCATCACTTGTCGTAGAAACCACATCATTTTCAAAATTAATATGGAACGAATCAAGTTTTTCATTTACCAATCGAATCATTTTATCTGCTGGACAGCTTCCATGAATGCGTACAAGCCCCAGATTTTGTGTTTCACTACTCTCGTAATATATTTGAATGTTTAAGTACCTTCTATTTCTGTAGCTTGTCCACTCATCAATACTTTGGCTAAATTTCCGATTTTTCGAAATTTATTTTTGAGCAAATGGTTGTCTTAATTTTGTCACTGTATTTATAGATTAAGTTCATAATATCGGTTGGCTGTTTCGGTAGATTAAATCCCTGCAACTTTAAGCTGTTTCGTATGAATTCGCAATTTGCAATTTTTTGTATAGGGATATTATCATACGCAGCTAATTTTGAAATGATTTCCTCGAGTGTTTTACTTCCATGATTTGTACTGGAAAAATATTTTGTGAGGTTATGTTCACTGTTGCACTTCATCCGCTTTAAATATTCATTTTCTGTTTGTGCGGTCTTTTGCATTTGATGTTTTCTTTTCAAATGCCGATGCAAGCCAGTAGTTGATGATCCTTTACAATTAATGAGCTTATTGCAAACATTACATTTCGCAAGGTTTTTATCATCTTCACTATGTACAAAATGTTTCCATACATTTTGGTACAATTTTTCGTTTTCATTACAACTCATTTTTAATGCTCTAAAATATTTAAAATAGGAAATATAATAAAATTTAAAAGCAAAACAACATTTGTGGATTTATAACTCACGTATCACGTAAACAATCAGTACGAATTAAATTGATTATTAATATAATTGTACAGAATAGTACATATCAATTTGCGAGACAAGAAAAAGAAATTTTACCTGTCATTTTGTTAGATGCGGACAGTGTTGCCAGTTTTAAATATTATTATTATTACCCTTCAAGCAATTTATTGTAATTACAGAAAACAGAATATTAATCCAAATGCATATAAATATAAAAATCATGTAATTTGTTTCTTTAAAATTTCTCGAGACAAAAAAAAATTCTCGAGACACGAAAACTTTACGTATTTAAATTTCTCGAGACTCGGGACATGAAAATATGTGAAAGTCTCGAGATTTCTCGAGACAAGAATTCTCGATCACAATCTCTAGTTGCAAGCACTGAATATTAAAATAAACATTTATTTTTGTATTCACAGATGCAAAGAAACAGTCTTAAGCCGCGTCCACACGGGGTGTGAAATGTAGGCGGTTATGCGGGATGTTACACATTTATCACATTTCGGTACACACGATTCGTTAAATGTTCATTGATCACATATAGGCGAATGTTAATGAAAATTTCTACTCTGGTATATATTTTTAGTACCTTGATCATACAATTTTTAATGAAAATATTCAATCACATTCGTCATGTGAAAACCATCCACACGACGTTTACATTCGCTAAATGCGCGCATAAGTGTACATTTCACACCCCGTGTGGACGCGGCTTTATCTGTCAATGGCAAACTGGTATCACAATCAACTACGACACACTTTCTCCCCATTTTCAGTAAAAATAAAAGAAACCGAGGAAAAATTTTGTGCAAAAATCACAATTAAAATATCTCAAATCAAATTAAATTGAATTTAAAACTATAAAACGGTGACAAAATAGAAAACACACGAAAAGGAGCCAAAAATTAAATAAAAATTTATTGATGTTGACAACTTTGACAAATCTTTAGTTTTCGTTTTTGCCGCAATTTGCCTCTTGACCGCTAGTTGTATGTTGGCATCATCATTTATTTGAAAATTATATTGAACTGTCATTGTATTAGCGGTCCATTCTAATTCTATTGTCTAAGATAAAAACAGTATAACGCATTTCTCATGTCTAATAGCACAATCAGCAAGGTACTAAAATAAACCAATCTTTTCGATTTTTTATTTTCTCTGTATTATAAACTGAAATAAAATTTCCCCACCCTCGGACATAACATTGTACAGATACTACTGATCTTCATCTTCGTGTGCTTCTGCACTATACCTAATACTAAAGAAAATCAACAAAAACATTTTGATTTAATACAAAACAAAAGTTGAATCTAAGTATGAGTGTATGACAGAAAATAAAATCCATTCATTTAATTTCATCTGCATTAATTCGTGCACGTGTATATTTATCAACCTGACTTTATTAATATTTACGATTATTTCGATTCGGATCATTCATAAATATTATTTTTTGTTTCGCTTATACATAAAGGAAATAAAAGAGGACAGAAAGAGACACATCGAGCCAACTCTATTCATATCAAGATGATTCTGCTATATGTAACTATTTTATTTTCAATCAGTAACAGGTCATTTTCGTATTTTGAATTTTAATTATTTTACTGCTTATGTTTTTGTTGCCTTTTTGTTGACGTACGACGGAAATGTTATTATTGAATGACTTTCAGATGAAATTGATGGGACTTGGTTATTTTAAAAACAATTTTGATGAAATTAGGCAAGTATGATGGAAATGCGATTGTAAAATGATTTTTAGAAGAAGTTTTTGAATATGGAAAATTAGCCTGTAACTTGGCTACTTTTTAACCGATTATGATGAAATTCAACAAAAACGATGGAAATGTGATTCTTAATTCTCAAAAGATAGATTATTGGAATATGGCCAATTAAGAGCCGCGCTCCGGAATTAATACAAATATTTTCGCTTCAAAATGAACATTTAAAATTATCTGGAATATGAAGATTTAATATTAAAATTAGAATGGAAGTCTCCATTTTCCAGAATATTTCAACACAAAATTCTGGAAAAGGATATTAAATCTTCATTTTCCAGAATTTAAATTAACGTTTAAATTTTAGAGTAATTACTTTTCGGCAAATAATTCTTCAGGAATTATGAGGCATTTTGACGCACGATTAATAACACGAATAATTTGCTAACAATTAATTTGTCAAACATATATTTAACATTCATCCTTTTTTGCTAAAGAATATTATGTCGGACAATAATTGGTTATAAGTGTATTTGCCATTCGTACTTCTTTGCCAAAGAAATGTTTGCCAAACGTTTATTTTTCCAAAAGTGATTTGATCAAACTTTCATTTGCGAAACGGTTTTTTTCCAAAGGACATATTATGTATACCCACAAATATGATATAATAATTAAAAAGCCATTTTAATTTATTATAAACAATACGATATTCGTCAACGGAGTATCCCTTTCTGTGAAACGCTGAATCGGCTCATTATTTTGTTTTTGATTTTGATTTTGCTTATACAAAGGCCAAAGAAAATTACAAAAATTGTAAGGGGTGTGGCTTCTAGTATTTGTATTCGTAGAATCGTAGATATTTCATTTATTTTCAAAACATTTCGTTCTAAATATTTAAAATATGAATGATAGAAAGAGGCAAATAGAAATTATTATCTCCGGCTCATAAAATTTCAAAAACAGAATTTAAAATACATATTTGAAATTATTTTATTTGGGTATCTTTGACCCATACAAAATATGCTTCTATAGTAGTTCGTTCTTCTTGGTATGACCACATATTTTTAAAACTTAAATTTTAAAAAATTGCATTTTGTATAAATATTTAATTATTTTAAAATGTTTTAAATTTTTTTAACACTTTTTCCAACTTTGTTATATTTTTACTTAGAAATTGTGTTGCCTTATTTACTAACTATCAATTACTTAGGTGTCTGTAACCGGGTTGATTCATTATTACTCACATACCTTTTCTTTCCCTGGATTTTGTTATTCGTACAATGGTGTACGGTAAACTTGCCTTAGGCTTGGTCGTACACACTAAATCAATCAATCACTTAGATTATTATTATTAAAATATAGAATAATCCGACATCTACAACTTATGTTTTATTTTGTTGAATTTGTAACACATATAGATTTGTTTGTAGAAGGCATTCTTGATGGTTTGTAGAATCAATATCAGCGATATAATTTGAGAATAATTTGGTTTGGTTGAGTAAATTATTAGATTGCAAAAAGGTACTGGTTACGTTGTCTTGGTCAAGTAACGTGTGGCAATTGTAACCATAGTTATAATATCGGTTCCGACTTTTGCAGCTAATAGGTTTGTGACTTGAAATAAGGCAAGTTTAGCATAGGCTGTTAGTTTCTAAAAAATTATTTGTCTCCACTACATTAAGTTTTTTAAACATGAAACACTTAAATATTGGATGGTTGGTTGCTTTGCACGTAATATAGTATGCGGACGATTAGAGTTTGGACGTTTTGTCGTTGTGCAAGTTTACAATGCATCACAGCTTGCAGTCAGGAATTTTAAAGGAGCATTAATTGTCGGGAAATCAATATACATATATCGAATGTTTTAGCCAAGCTTGTTGAGTCTCGAGGTCGAGCTTTTTAATTAATGAATCTGCCTAATTTTTCAAAAGCCTTTCAAATGCTGAAATTTATGAACGTTTAAAAGGTGATCTTTTGACTGTATGGATGATTCAAATTGATCCTGAAAGGACAAAAACAAATTCTAATTTTGTTTGCAGTTGGAAGGAAAACAAAAAACAATGTATTATTGTGCATCGTTCGAAACGCCGCCGCCGGTTTGCGATAATCATCGAACGCACTTTTACGACAATTGCGCAATGTAAATTCTTTTTTTGTCGCTAATTATTATTAGTATGTATTTTATAATTTTTTTATTTGAAATAATAAAAACTCATTTTGTGCCAAATAATTACCGTTCCGTTTATTATGGCATGCCTGAATCCGTAAACTATTCCCCACTTTCAGGTGCTTAAATAATTCAACTTTTTAGAGCCCATGCCAAAGACACTAGATTTTTTTGAAAACTCATAGTCTAAGCTACAAAAGCCTATAACCGTTTTATTTAAAATATTTTTTTAGTGTAGTTACGAATTTTGAAACAAAATGCGATTTTATCCGCTTTTTGACTATTCTTCAATTTTTATTACCAACGGTTTTAAACTTTGGATTTTCGCAACTTCTGGACTATATATGTAGTAGACACTTCACGAAGTAACCCAGAATTTTTTCAGATTTTTGGAAAGCTTAGAAAACGTAAAAAACCCTACTGTTCCCTAAAAGACCCAGTGTACACACCGTGTCTCAAAAAACATAGTGTACACACGCAGGGTTAAAATGTCTTAATTGGTTGTGATGTAAATTGACATGCACGATGAAATGTGGTTCTAAAACGATTTTTAAAAGAAGTACAGGAATGGAAAATGACAAATTTTGTTTTCCAAAAAGAATTAAAATAAACGTATTACAAATATAAACTTCTTGGAGTATTTTATGATTATTGGTGATGTAACGAATACAAATATATAAAATTCCCGTGAATACAAACCGAGAAAACTGAAAAATCTGAGTTTTCGCAGAGTTTTAAATTATATAACCCAGTTGTTGTAAGGCAACGGACGATATTTACGGATTCAAATGCTTACGGATACATTGGTCGACATTTCAGGTAAAATTATCAAACTGGTATATTGATGCTTATTATAAAATATTTATTTTCGTCTATAATGTGTTCACAATAATTAATTTTTCAATAACAATTTAAACACATCCATTGGCACAGATAACGACCCAAACTCTCAACTAAAAGTAATCTGAAAAGGAAGTAATTAAATATATACATAATTTAAACCTTCAGAATGTACAGCAATATTCGTTACCGGTCGTCTTATTTTAGAGTTGGTCACTATATATGACCTGTTCCCAATTAATCGTGTTAATTTACGGTTCACTTTGATGGCCAATTGACCCGAAACATCGTAAATATGCAAACTTTTTGTCCACAAATAGTTTAGTTTGTCTTGTACTCTTTTTAAATTCCTTCGATTAACCCGATAACGATACAAGCTATTTTTAGTCAACAATCTCACATTATCTAATGCATCGGGTCGGGTCATATCAATATTATTTATTTGGCCCATAAAATTCATAGATGCCCCGAATGAATATTTCTCATTGTTACCAATTTCACTCAGCACATTTTGAACTCGAATCGTATTTTTCTGGTAGTACTCTCGTTTTTGTTCATAGTCTGGATCGTCCGGTGACAAAAAATATCCATATCCATGTGTGTAATTAATTAAAATTGCACCAACCATTATTAAAATTATTTGATTCATTGTCACGGTGCGTGTGGAGATAGTGCGACACAATTTAAAACTGAATATAAATGGTTTTGGTTTTTAATTAATCACAATTACAACAAATCGTATACAAGATAAGAGATTTAGACGGTATGTGGTCTGAAAATTATGCTAGGACTACAAAACATTTTTTTTAATGACGATAGCTAGTTGTTTTGAATTGTTGTTTTTTTGATGATTGAACTATTTGCAAAACAGTTTTCTGTTAGAGAATAGAAGCATATAGATATTATCAAGAGCTAGATCAACCGCATTTTCTTAAAATATTTGCATTTTACATAATAAAAAAATTACTTGTTCAAGTTGTATTAAAAATGACAAATAGGTAAAACAAAAGGTTGGGTATATTTCTCATGTATTCTAGTCTGTATTATTTGCCATGGGTTACTGTGGGTTCACTAACCAAATTAGCGTCCGTATGTCCAGGCATTCGGACAAAATTTGATCGGTGTTATACACACCACCACTACAATAAAAAAAAAAATGTTGGCTCTCTCCGTTCTCTCCAACACGATTTTATTTTATGGGTCATTTGCATTTAAATCTCACATTTTTTGTCCCCAAGCATGTTTTTAATAAATTCGATTTTTGTCTAAATATTACAGATAATTTTTAAAGATTATAAGCATAGACATTCATACTAGATTTCTCATTTCATAGTAACTAAAGGAAAAAAACAAAAACTTCTGATAATTCCAATGTATCGTTGTGTTGTGTATTTTATAAGGCAATGATTTTAGAATGCGTTGCAAATATAATACGTATATGCAATACATCGATAACATTTGAATGGAAAATTTTTGTTTTTATTTTCTGTTTTTAGTCAAATGAGAGATCTATTATGATTGTCTATGGTATACGCATAAAAGTTTACTTAACTCACAAACTCTTGATCACAATATACAAATTTATGAAAATGTATTTTTTTTTAAAATTATTTTGGACTTTTATTGTCATGAATAGGGTTCCCACCCGTCCTACTTTACGTAGGACAGTCCTACGATTAAAGGTGATTGTCCTACGTCCTACACTTTTAATAAAAGTCCTACTTTGAACACAATCATAGACAGAACATTTTTTTTGTTGCTTATAGTTGATTAAATAATATTGTTGTTTAAATTATCCCTCTGATAATTAAAATATTTTCAAAATATACTTTAGTTACGCTAGTTCATACGGCAGCAGCATCGGTTCATGCATATATTATACTAAGCCACTATCTATGTATATAATGAATTTTATAAAGCAACTGTCTATTCAGATCACAATCAAAGTTATACAATCGAAATGCTTGTTTAAATTTTTATTTAACCAGTGCTTTTGAATTTTACACAGTAATTAAAACGTTTAGAATCGAAAAATGTAATCTGTGCTTACTCAGGATGACGAACAAATATGGAAACCCCAAAAAATCTCGCGGAGTTCAGTAAGAAAAAATTACCAAGGTTAAATGTCAGGTAATTTTCAACAAGGAACTTAATGGTGAGCTTTGATGTGACTTTGAACCTCATCTTCAAGGCCACTTTGAGGTCAAAGTCATTTTTTAAACAGAAACCTCTATTTTTGACATCGTATTCTAAAAGAGTGGGAAGTTTTACGTCCGAATATGTATTTTCCGAGATCTCTTATAAAGGACTGAAAATAACTGCTTCAGGTTATTGCCATTGAAATTACATATGCGACACAGAAAAACACAAACGATCACATAACTCATTAGACAGTTTGCTTAAGCTATTGCCAAAAATGCAAAACCAATTCATTTAAGATCTCGTGTGATCGAAGTAAAACCGAAGCCATTGTAATAAAAGTTTCGTGTCCTCAAATATTAGGGAACGTTATCAAATAGATTAAAGAAAGACATTTGAATAATGAATTTGATTTCAATAATAACTGTTGCTTCTAACAGAAAAACGCGAATTTTTTCCCGTTAACAATTCAATTTTTTGCAAGACAGAACGGTTTAGAACATAGAATTATTGATTTTTATCAAAACTAGGATAAACCGGCCGATGGATTGTTAAAAACATTTGTAATTCGATAAGGGAACTAAATTTGGGTGTTAAAAAATGTCGGTGTTGGTAGCAGACAATACAAATTTCAACTTTGATCGCAATTATTAACTGTTTACAAATTTTAAAACTGTGAACAAAAATCGTTAAAGCAAACTGTTATGCTCATATTTTGCACAATTGTCTCAGATTTTCTCTGGAGAAATTAGACTTCGATATAGAAAATATCATATCGAAAATCAACTCTCATGTTTGTCAACGAAACTTTTAAAGAATTCTGCATTTTTATGAAGGTCAGCTTTAACGAGTTTTCAAAAAACGTTGTAACTCGCTGGCTATCTTTACAGCTTTGTATAGAAAAGTTACTAAAAGAATTTCCAGCATTACACTCATATTTTTGAAGCAGTTTATATTTGTAGATTATATTTAAGAAACCGATTAATGAAAAACCAGTACTAAAATAATTGATCTACAAAGTGTTTTCAATAATTTGTGCAACTTAAAATCTAGATACGAGTAGACATTTTTTTGGTTATGTAGTGACAACCAAATTCAAAGCATTGAAAAACTCTAATAAATATAAACTAGAAAAAGAGAGCACTGTAAAGGGAGAATGTCTCATCTGACAGGAGCAGATGAGGTTTTCTCCCGGAGCCAGTTCGTACCGCCATATGTCAGCCGATGTACCTGTTGTGCTCTACGGCGATTTCAACATTTATGCCATCGCTAAACCCGAATTCGTGTGCTTCATCAAGGTCACAACACACTAGCCTCGACGACCTTGGGAGACCCTGCGCTTCATATCGTACTTCTCGTACCATCGCCCAGTACTTAATTGTTTGCAAACAACCACTCTCATTTCATGATGCTAATAATAAAGAAATTTATTTTAACAAACCCATACATCGTGCCATCGTGAAAACACCTACGGCCGTGTAGAAGACACAGCCTACCCCAATTTTTGTTTTTTTTGTTTTATACAGATAACAGACAAGGCAAACAATTTAAGGAAATGATTTATAATTCATAGTCAAGAAGCCTGTATGAATAACAATTTATTTTTTGTGTATTTAACTAATATTTATCTATTCTGCGATCGTACAAAACTTTTTCAATTAAGGTAATTTATAAAATAAACACACATATATGAAAAGGGTAAAAAATGCGAACTGTTGTTTGAAGTTCAAAATTCAGAAATGTCCTACTTTGAACTTTTAAAAAGGTGGCAACCCTGGTCATGAACGTTACTTTACTTATCATGAATGTTACTTTACTTATTTTAGATAAATTGTGAAAATCAAAAACATAAATTTAATTTACCGACGTTTATTCACATTGGTGATATGTCTACTTCCAAATGGTATATTAATCTTTCGTATTTATAATTAATAATTTTAAAAATAACGTAATAACGCATTTTTAAGTAACGTTCGCGACAAAAAAATTAAAAATAGCACAAAGGATTATTTTAAAAAATGCAAAACACAAATCTGCTCACGCCCAAAACTGCTTTTTATTTAAATTTGTTTTAATTTTATTTTATACTTAATTAATTTATTCTATTGCAATACTTGCTTGAGAACTACAATTGTCATCATATTATTTGGTATTCTAAATTCATTGGGTTTCCCACTCTATAGCAAGCTATGTACATATATAACTGACTGTGAGAAAAGCATGATTCTTTTCAATTAATATCACAATATGGTAACGTTTTTCCTTGTGCCTTATTTAAAGTGATACTAAATGCTAATCTTCCTGGAAATTGCAGTCTTTTGAATTGAAACGGCAGATCGGTAGATATGAGCGGAATCCTCGGAATATATTCTATGTTTGCTTTACCTTTTCCTGACATTATTTTTACGTCAATTATGTTGTTTGATAACTGCTTCACAATCATTCTTGTTCCATTACATAATCTTGGTGAATCTAAATATTTAAACAAAATAATTGGTGATCCTGTTTTTAATCTTAGACAATGTAAAGGCATTCCTGGCACTTGCATCGAATTTCAAAATTCGGTGGGGAAATTAACACTTTCATTTGCATCAACCATTGAAACGATTGATTTATATATTCTTTCCTTGCCAGGAACCTTGTTTTGAATTTCTAAATTAATATTGTCAACTACTTCATTTCTTACTGCTAAAATGGATCGTTCAAATAACCAATTTGAATTTGTGTAATTTTGAACAATGTTCGGATAAACTTTATCTATTAATTCATCTGGACTGATGGCGATATTACATAAATCATTCGTAAGTTCAATTTGACCAGTTCCACAATCAGTTGGTTGAGTGCCTTCACCAATTTGTAAGAGTTTTTCGGCAAACCGTCTCGCTTCTTGATCATTGAAAAGTTGAACTCTTATATTCATTCTTATTGGTACTTTCTTCACTCGAGGCCAGAGCTCTTAAACATGCATTGATTTCATCTGCTGGAGTTGATTTTTCAATAACTGCAAGCGTGTACCGATAATCTCCAGAAAGTATACTCTTACTGTAGGGGCATGTGGGCTTTTAGCCATCTCGCACTGCGATCTAAAAGATCTTTTCTGCTTGGACCCTGCTTAGTTATCCGCCCAGCCAATATTCAGGCTCATAATGAACTTGATAATACTGCCGGCCGGTACGCGATACATACTACCTGGGCTCCGAAAATAAATTTTCTCTTTAATGTTTTTGTTTCATTTTATACTTTTTCGTAAAACAATATTTCTTTAATTTCGTAATTTTTTAAATTTCATTTGTCTGTATTTAACTATACCTAGATAATTTTTGCTTGTTTGGCCCCACACCAAACATTTTCTTATAATTTTAAACAGGTTGATCAACACTATCGTTGCTGTTAATGTTCATTTTTTATGTACTATTAAAATTATACTGTAGAAATAAATTGAAATAAATAAAATTTTCTTAATTTTACGTAATCCTACGTTAATAGGTCGTGTCTCGGATACAACCTCGTCGGTTTTTTTTTTAAATACCTTTATATCCCTAAAATACCCCGATTTATATGAAAGTTTGTTACGTTTCACTTGTTTAAGGTATCTGTTAGATAAAGCACTAACAAATAATAAATAAAGTACTAACAATAAATAAATAAAAAAGTACTAATGCTGAATTGCATTCAGTGTTCAGCACATATACACACAAACAAATAAAATTTTAAAAAAACCAAAAAGGGGAACTAGTCTTTTTAGTGTGATCACGGCAGGCAGAAGGTAAAATCAATAAAAATACAATTTACAACTAACCCAAAAGGTCTTTAATTCATAAAAATTTGAATATATGTACAAATTAAAATCACAAAAACATTTGGTCCTTCGAGCAAAATATAATCCTATTAAAAATATATGATATTTATTACAAAATTTAATTAAAAGGTGAAAAACACAGAAAAAGAACCACCATGTTGATACAGTTCCGTTAAACTAACGATTTCAAGTGTGTATAAAGTGAAACACAACTATAGAAACTTCTAGCAGATAAAAGTAACAAATACAAGATTCATCTAAAAACATTGGAAATTGCAAGTGCAAATAGAATAAAAAATATCCACAACTGTAAAAAATCATATGGAAAATTTTAGAACACAAATACAAATAAAATACAAAAGAATTCACAGCGAACAAACAAATTAGTCTGAGTTCGAGAACAAATGGAAAATGACGTCATCAATCACATTGCGCAACAAATAAGAAATTTTCATATATTGTCAAATACCATATTTAAGTATAATTTTATTAATATTTAACATTAATTTTTATTTTATTACATATATTACTAACATAATATACAAATTAAATAGCAGTTAAGTTAATTATCTAAAATTTAAAGTTATATTAGTTTACATAATATATTTAGTACAATGAGTGCGAAAAGAAATCGCCGCAAGCAAAATTCCATTACGTTGGATGAAGGCAACCCAAACAATTTAACGTTACTTAATCGGTTGATAAGTAATGAAAACCGTAACGTTTCATTAATTTTTAAAGTTATTCAGAAATTTGATTCTGAGATCAATACAACGAGCGATATTAAAGTCAATTTACAAAAATTAGAAGACAGTCGGTTGTCATTTGATAAGTTAATAGAGCGGTATTTTGCTATAGTCGATGACGATTCACTTCCAGAATTGCAAGAGTCATTTGATAATTACGACGAAAGTTACACAACTGCGAAATCACAATTAGTAGAATTCAGTAAGTCATTTAAATCTAAATCTTTAGAAAGTGTTAGATCTCATTCACCAATTCAAAACTCTCTAGAATTCAGTAATGTCGAAACAAACATATTGCAGTCCCAGGCTGAACAACAATTGTGTAGTGCTGATATTAAAGAAAATAAATTGCAAGATAATTTTCCACACATTGAGCATAAGAATTTACAGTTAAATGATTTAAATATACAAATTAAAAATCATGAGACACATTTTCCCAATAAATCGTCATTTCCAATTCAATCCAAAATTCCTCATCCACCCTTACAGATCCCAACTTTCAATGGTGATTATTTGAAATGGGTTACATTTCGTGATATTTTTCAAGCACATATTCACAATAGAACAGACATTGATGATATTATCAAATACACTTATTTATTAGAAAAATTGCAAGGTGAAGCTTTACATACAATAGGACAAATTACAGTCACATCAAAAGGTTATCAAAGTGCATGGAATAATTTATGTCAGAGGTCCGATAATATATCAATCATCGTAGATCAACATGTAGAATCAATTTTAAATTTACCGGTTTGTTCAAAAGAGTCTTCGCAGGAATTGTGGAGTTTGTTAAATGACTCCAATTCACATATTAGTGCTCTTAATGCTTGTGGTCAGG
The DNA here is from genome assembly GCA_963556165.1 of Tipula helvola. Taxonomy (NCBI): domain Eukaryota; kingdom Metazoa; phylum Arthropoda; class Insecta; order Diptera; family Tipulidae; genus Tipula; species Tipula helvola. Next base: position 188,898,446 of record OY744482.1, read on the forward strand.
AATTGAGTGGTTTATCAGAGTTGATGGTCATTAGTTTGGTAAAAAGAAGAATGGATACAATTTCGCTTAAAGAATGGGAAGGTTCATTACAAATAAACGAGCTTCCAACATGGAATCAATTTATTACATTTTTAAGAAAACGATGTCATACATTACAAAACATTGAGTCCCTCAAAATTAAAAGAGGTACACCCGGTACTACTTCCCAACTTTCAAATAATTCAAATCACACAATAAATTTATTTCACATAATCAGTCGAAAAATTCAAGTAAGGTGTCTACATATATTTCTACAGATCAACCAACAACCAGTAACCTTTCGAAATGTTTATTTTGCAAAGATCTTCATAATTTGTTCAATTGCCAGAATTTTCTTAAACTGTCCACCGTTGGTCGTTATAATTTCGTTTTAAGTTCGCGCATTTGCATGAATTGTTTACGACCAAACCACATTAATTCAAACTGTACAATGTTAGCACGTTGTAAATATTGCAAAAATCAAATACAGTCAAACCTGTTTTTGTGCGGTAGATAGGGACCGTACAAAAAAAATCGCACAAAAAAAAAATATTCGCAAACTCCATAAATCGCTATAATAAATAATTTTGTACAAAAATTACAAAAAAAATTTTTTTATGCGGTGGATAGGGACCGCATAAAAAAAGTTTCCCTTAGAAAATACATATGTCAAAGTTTTACGAAATAGCGAGAAAATGCTTTCTAAACAAAATAAATAATTAAATTACACGTGGAAACATTTAAAAAAAATTTAATTTCTCATTTTTAAATAAAACGGTAAATTTCCTTTTTTCTTACATATTGTATATTTTTTTAGTTTATGTTCAAGGTTAAAAATCAGTGTGGCTATTACTACGCATTTCATTAGTTGTGAAATAAAAATTTCTTTTAACTAAATTATATTCTTTGTGTGCAAGATAATATGTAATTACATATTGAAATTTGCTAGAATATGGAATATATAAGAATATTGAGCATGTCTAATGATTAATGAACTTGGCTGATGCATTAGGTATAAAAATGGCTGAACAGAATCTCGATATTCATATACCGCATAAAAAAAAATCGCACAAAAAAAATCGCATACAAAAAAAAATCGCACAAAAAAAACGCATAAAAAAAAATTCGCATAAAAAAAGACCGCACAAAAACAGGTTTGACTGTACCACAGTATAAAAATCCACAAGCCTACGTCAAAACCGCAACTGTTTCAGAAAATTCTAATCGATCGTCTACTGGGATCGATACACAAAGCACTAATATACAAAATCCTAATGTCAAACAAAATAAAGTTATTACAAATTGCGTAAACAACAATCAATTGCCTTGTTCATCTCAAACAACTTTGACAGCACAAATTTCAGAAATGCCATACACTTTTTTTAACAAAGTGGTTCTTTCGACAGCTCTTATCTTGGTAAGCGATTGTAGAGGCAAATATCATTTATGTCGAGCATTGCTTGATTCTGCAAGTCAATCAAATTTCATTACTACAGAGCTTGCAAATAAATTAGGATTACCATTTCAAAATATTGATTTACCTATTTCGAGCTTAAATAATAATCAGACAAATATTAAATTGAAATCATCCGCTTGCATTAAATCAAGAGTTTCAAATTTTAAAAATGATCTCGATTTCTTAATCGTTCCAATAATTACAAATAATTTACCATTTTCAAATATCAATATTTCTAAATGGGATATTTCGTCCAATTTAAAATTAGCTAATCCAAATTTCAATGCAAGCAGTAAAGTCGACATTCTGTTAGGCGCAGAAATATTCTTTAAGGTTCTTAAAAGTAAAAAATTTCAATTACAAAACAATTTACCATTCATGCAAGATACTGTATTTGGTTATATAATTAGTGGATAGTATGAAGAAACTTTACATAATTTCTGTAAAGAAAAACGGTTTTTATATTTGGAACGCCGTTTGAATAATAATTTGCAATTTAAAACCCAATACACAGATTTTATTAACGATTATATTAAGCTAGGACATATGCAACTTATAGATGAAAACAAGTAAATATTTAAAAGGTAATAACTCAAGTTATACCCTTTTACGCATTATTTCAATTTCGAAATCTCCATATTCGATTTCATATCATATCAATTTTTTGTAGTATTCCGACAACTACACACAACCGAAATGATGGTTTACAAAAACCAGAATTCTAAAAACTCATACGATTTTGAGTAACTTAAAAAGTTTAAGTACGTTTTACTAAAAATTGCGAATTTAGAGTTATTACCTTTTAAATCTTTACCACAGAAATATTCAGGTACCGATATAAACTATTATATGCCACATCATGCAGTGATGAAGCCGAGTAGTTCTTCGACTAAATTGCGCGTCGTCTTTGACGCATCTGCGAAAACCACAACCAATTTATCATTAAACGATGTTTTAATGGTTGGCCCAACTGTACAGGACACCCTTTTTGCAATCATGTTAAGATTTCGAAAATATAAATATGTATTCACGGCCGATATAGCCAAAATGTATCGGCAGGTTAAAGTTGACGTTAATGATCATAAATTTCAAATAATTCTTTGGAGAAATAATCCAAACGAAAACATTCAAACATATGAATTGACTACTGTAACATATGGAACAGCATCTGCCCCATATTTAGCTACAAGAGTTTTACAGCAATTATCCAGTGATGAAAATAAACAGTTTCCATTAGTATCTCAAATAATAGCAAACGATTTTTATATAGATGACATTCTAACTGGATCAGATAATTTAGAAGACGCAAAATCAATACACGTTCAATTAATTCAAATTTTGTCGAAAGCGGGATTTACATTACAATAATGGTCTTCTAATAATAATGACTTGTTAAGAAACATTCCAGAAAATAAACGAGAAATTCTTAATGGCAACGCTTTTAATCAAAATTTTTCTATAACAACATTGGGGTTGAGATGGCAGCCTACAAGTGATACGTTTCAATTTAGTGTTCATCCTTGTAACATTTACAAAACGTACAATATTATCCAACGTTGCAAGATTGTATGATCCATTAGGTTTATTATCTCCAGTTATAATCACAGCAAAGCTTTTAATTCAAGATTTATGGAAAAGCAAAGTCGGTTGGGATGACGAATTAGGTTCCAATGAAAAACATATTTGGACAAACATCAGAAATAAATTGACATCAGTAAATAATATTAAATTAACCAGACATATTATCGCATCTAATCCTATCAAACTAGATTAGAGTTATGTGCTGCAGTTTTGCTTTCAAATCTGATCGTTCAAGTTATAAATTCATTCAAAATTGATTTCAATAAAATTGTTCTATTCACTGACTCTCAAATAGTTTTAGCTTGGATAGGAACTTTTTTTTTTTTTTTTTTTTTTTAAATTATTACATATATTCAAAATATAAAAGTGTTTAAACAATGCCAATATAAACTAAACAACATAATTTAAACAATAATACAATATGGACTAGAACTAATACCGAATGAACAATATAAGAAAAAAAAAATGTATATACTATTATTCCTAAAATTAGCATTGAAAAAAATTTTAAAAAATGTTTATATAAAACAAAAAATTGAATTATATTGAATATAGTAGGAAGTTACGGAGGCAAAGCCTGTATAGTAACCCCTTCACTTAAACTAAACACAATTTTACTTAAACATATATGAAGAGGAAGCAGTTATCATGATTCAAAAAATATCTTAACTTAAATTACCAAAAAATACAAAGTTTTCATTAAAAATATAAAAAAAATATTACTAAAAATAACTTAATAAGAAATATTGAAAAATAACAAAAAAATAAAAAACATTATAAAATTATAATACTATGATCAGATTTTTTAAAAAAATCTTTCAATATTGTCTTCCGTGAAGAGCCAATTCTTGAGGTTTTCCGTAAATTTACTAAGCGAGCACTCATTTTTTAAATACGCGGGCAAAAGATTGAAAAGAGCAGGGGCTGTATAATAAAAAAAACGCTTAACGTACTCTTTACGTGTGAACGGTACTGCACAAGTCTGACCACAGCGCAAAACATAAGTTGCATTTTTAACCACTCTGTACCCGCCCCTAATAAAAAACACCTTCAAAACTTTGTACACATATAGATAGCGGAACGGCAAAATATCGCTAGATTTGAAAAGCGGCCAACTATGAATCAAACGTTTCTTATTATGAATAATTCTTACCGCCATTTTTTGTGCCGTGATGAGACTTTTGATATTAGAAAAATAAACACCCCCATATATTATCAACCCATATTCTAACTTGGAATTGAAAAGGCCATAGTAAATTCTCTCCAAAATTGGCTTAGGACAAAATTTCCTTAACAGAAATAGTTTTCGCAATGTACCATATAAATGTGATTTCACTGAACTGATGTGCTTTTTAAAATTTAATTTGTTATCGATGAGCATTCTCAAGTATTTATATTCTGCAACAAACTCTATATTAACGCAATCTGAATGGTAACAACCTGAAAAGGAACATCCTAACTGGTGATAAGTGACATTCATATTGTGTGGCGTATCACCTCCAATATTAAATATCATGCCTTTAGTTTTCCTACTAAGGGTCATCTTATGACTATTAAACCAATCTCGTAACAACTGCAGATCAAAATTCATTTGAAATTGCAGCTCATCGTGACTATTTTCCACACTAACTAAACTCTCCACATAAACTAAAAACCTTCGTTGCTAATCGAGTTAATGAAATACAAGAACTTACTGTAAATTTTCATTGGTCACATGTGTCTAGTAACGAAAACCCAGCAGATTTGATATCCAGAGGCCTTATGCCTGATGAAATTGAGTCCAATTCTCTTTGGTGGAACGATCCAATCTTTTTTAAATCAAATTTTGACATTTCAATACAAAACTTTTCATACAATGAAAGTAATATTCAAATATTCAAGCACCATTTCTTCAAGTTTTGATTTGCTTACTAGATTCAGTTCCTTTATAAAACTACAGAGAATAACCGCATACATACTTAGATTTTCATATAATTGTCGAAACAAATCAACTCGTAAAGTAGATTTATTATCAGCACAAGATTTAACAGATGCACTACACATTTTGGTTAAAGTTATTCAAAGTTCAGCTTTTAAATAAGAAATTGATTGTTTATCAAAAAATAATCAACTACCAAGTAACAGTAAATTAAAAAATCTCAATCCGTTTTTGGACGACAAAGAAATCATTAGAGTAGGTGGTCGTTTGAGTAATTCCGAATACAATTACGATTTGAAACACCAAATAATTTTACCAAATGACTCATTTTTCACAAGAATTCTATTTAGACATGTACATACAGAAAATTGTCATGCAGGTCCCCAACTACTAATTTCAATAATAAGGCAAAATTTTTGGCCACTTCAAGGTAAACAGTTAGCAAAAAAGATTTCTCGCGAATGCATAGTATGTTTTAAAGCAAAGCCGGTCTTATATCAACAGATTATGGGCAACTTACCGAAAGAACGGGTTACGCCAAATAAACCATTCATAGTAACAGGCATTGACTTTTGTGGACCATTTAAAATCAAAAATAAATATCAAAGAAATTCACCACTGCGCAAAGTATATACATATCTGTATTTACGTCTGTTTTGTAACAAAAGCAGTACATTTAGAAATTGCATCAGATTTATCTTCAGAATCCTTCATTGCGTGCCTTAAACGTTTCCTCGCCAGAAGAGGATACTGTTCAGTCATTTGGAGTGATAATGCCACTAATTTTGTTGGTTCCAACACTGAAATTAAAAAACTTTACCAACAGTTTTTGAAAGAAGACAATTACGAAGAAATTAATAAATATTGTTCTACGAAACAAATAACATGGACATTTATTCCACCCAGATCTCCCAATTTCGGAGGACTTTGGGAATCTTGTGTTAAATCATTGAAAACACATTTAAACAAAGTCACATCTAATGTATCATTAACTTATGAACAATTAAATACACTTGTCATCCAAATAGAGGGAATAATGAATTCTCGACCATTGAGGCCAATTTCAGATGATCCTAAAGATCCACTTCCATTGACACCAGGTCACTTCCTTACAGGAGAACCGATCATTTCGCTACCCGAACCAGCTCTATGCAGTATCCCCACTAATCGGTTATCACATTGGCAACAGGTAACAACCATGACACAGCATTTTTGGAAGAGATTCTCAGTAGAATATTTGCATAATTTACAACAGCGTGTCAAGTGGCAAAAAAGTAAACCAAATCTTCAATCTGGTGATGTTGTTTTGGTCTCGGATGATAATCTTTCCGTTAATCAATGGTTGATGGGAGTAATAATTGAAGTAATAACAGGAAGAGACGATAAAGTTAGGGTTGCTTTGATCAAAACTAGGAATGGAGTTTGTCGCAGAGCCATTTCAAAATTAAGCAAACTACCAATATGAACTAACATTGGTAATCTGAGTTTATGTATTCTATTCTAATTTATAATTTTGGCAAATAATTCAAATATGTATTATGATTTACAATTACATTTAGAATAAGTCTATCTTTGAAATTTTTGTAAATAATTTTAAATTCACACTATGTATTTGTAGATTTTATTGAAACTGACCTTTCAATAGGGGCCGAGATGTTAGATAAAGCACTAACAAATAATAAATAAAGTACTAACAATAAATAAATAAAAAAGTACTAATGCTGAATTGCATTCAGTGTTCAGCACATATACACACAAACAAATAAAATTTAAAAAAAATCAAAAAGGGGAACTAGTCTCTTTAGTGTGATCACGGCAGGCAGAAGGTAAAATCAATAAAAATACAATTTACAAATAAACCAAAAGGTCTTTAATTCATAAAAATTTGAATATACATATGTACAAATTAAAATCACAAAAACAGTATCCTCAACGCGCGCATGTTTTCTTGTTGTGTGCGTTGATCTCATTCGATTCGGTTTGCGTTCGTCGATTGGACTTATTGCCGTGTAAGTGCATATAGAGCTTGAGTTTTTCATGGACGAGCATAGACGTCAAATTTCTGTTTTGGGTGTGGTGGGAGAAGAAAAAGAAACAAGACACCATTCGAGGTATAAAATTCAGAAGTATCGTTTGATAAAAAAATAAATAAAATAAAACAAAACATAATAATAATTTACTCGATAAAACAAAACGAAAAAAAAACGAGAAAATTAATAAGTGGAAGAAAAAAATACCACCAAATAACTGGTCTGTTGTTTTTGAATAAAGTCATTGAGAGTTCAAAATTACCAAAAAAAAAAAGAAAACAATCCCAATAACAAGAAAACAAACACAAATTATACGCTAAGTAATAGCACAGATAAGAATAGACAGATGTTGAACTTGTATGGGCCATATTTACATTCTAAATTTTAATACAATAATTCCAATCCAATTCGTTTAGACTTTTTAGAGCAGGACGTACATTTCTGTCTCTTTTCATCCTTTTTTATGTATGGCTATTTTGATTATATCAAAGCAAACATAAAATAACTACAAACAACATTTTATTTTATAATATATACGTCCTGCTCGTTTAGAATTGGACTGGAATTTGGTATTGAAATTTAGAATGTAAATATGGCCCATACAAGTTCCACATCTGTTTATTCTTATCTGTGGTAATAGTATAGTGCATCATACGGTGAATTTATAGCTAAAGTAACAAGAAACACACGGATATGTAAATACAAGGAACCAGACAAACATACATAATAATATAACGAGCTGAAAAGCAGATTTATAACAGTTCAGCGAAAATACAACCGGAACAGCGTAACGCGCATTCTACAACAGTATCCATATCCAGGCACATGAAATGGGAAAAATTGGTATGTTCATGTGATTGACGGATGACATATCACCCGATCATTGCTGCCGAATTCAGCGTCATTTTATTAGCGTGATCTTTACTTATTTTTGCATCTGGATTCTACAATTTAGTTTGTTGTTTATTGGTTTTTATTTTTATTGTTATTTTCATTCATACTATATTTATTATAGATTGTGATGCCATCATCGTATAATAAAATATAATAAGCAAGTTACTTTAGGTCATTAAATTGTTAGTTAATGTAAAGTAAGCATATTTTAAAGTCGATATTGGCATTGGAATTCAGTCCACAAATTAAATATAAATACTTTAATTTGTTCTGACTATATAAAATAAGCTTACTAATTTAAAATTGAATTAGGAAATAGTACCCAAGTAATTTTAGTTTTTAAGTAAAAAAGAAGAATAAAAAAAGTCGAAAAATGGCAAGCATAGATTAAAGATGTAAATTTAAAACTGGGAATAAAAATATTATAAAAACAAAAATTGAAAAAGTGGAATTTATTTTATTATTTATGAACATTGCCTTGCCTACTAAAAGAAACATTACAATACGGCTGCTAATGTTCTGGTAAACACTTCTATAGCCGGTGGTGTTCGCATTTTCTCAAAATTATTCGGGAAGATGAAAGCTGTGTTCAAAGCTTTGTGATGTTTGTTTGCTCATCACTAAATAATTTTTTTAACACTCCCCAACTAGCTTTTCCATTTGGTGTGATCATATCAGCATCGATCAAATTGTTTCGAGTAGATTTTATTAAATGGGGTGGATCATACATCATGAAACAAATTTTACCATCAACAATACGATGAGTATTGGTTGTTGTTCCTCCAAGTTCCCTATATAACTTTCTATTACGCGAACCCTGACCACATATTGTGGCTCTCAAATGAGTGGTTTAAGTTTATTTCCAGCCACTGGTTTTTCGCTTGAATGGTTGCAAAATTCTGATTATATCAGAAACGTGAAACTAAATTGTGTGATATGAAAATAATAAATAAAAATAGTAAATGGTGTTTGATATTTACAAAAATATAGAATAATCTGTGTGAAGTGCTAAAGAACAATAATCTTGTATATAAAAGTGATAAATAATAAAGGAATTGATTACAAATAGATACTAAATAAAAACGGGTGAACTAGAAGTGTTAAATTAATATAAATACGTAAAGCGGTTTATAATTTATTTTTTGCAAGACTTGCATTTTATTCTTAAATTTAAATTAAATTCAGCGAAGTGAAACCTTTTGTTTTGATTTTTATGTTGAATAAAGTGAATTATGGATTGTGATAAATGCAAAAGTGCAATTGCAAAGGGAAGCGAGTTTTTTAAGTGCGATGGTTTGTGCGGACGGGTATTTCATATATTTTGTGCGGGACCTGGTTTCACCAAGACGACGTATAAAAATTGGGTTGATAGCAATGAATTGACTTTTTCGTGCAAAGAGTGTGGTAAAAATTCGCTAAAAGCGATCAAAACCCAATTAGAGAAGCTTGTGAGTATGATCAATATTGTCGATGAGAGATACAGACGACAAGCTGAAGTATGTATTAGAGAAAGTTGATACCGAGATGAGTGTATTAAAAGTTGATGTATCGAGCTCCAATCAATTGGTAAAAGACATTGATAGTAAAATTGGTAATATAAATGAGAGTTGTAGCAAGATGTCGAAAAGTGTAGTCAGTGGGAATATTTCTTTTGCTGATAAAGTTAAGGGTATAAGGAAAAGCGAACCAGCTATTGTTGTATGAGAGTAAAACTACTAAGGAGGATCTAAAGGAATCTCTAAAAGTTGTTCCAGTACACATAAATAGAGTATCAAATATCAGAAATGGAGGCATTGCGCTGGAATGTGGTGACAAAGACAACAGAGAGGAAGTTGAAAGAAGTATCCAAGCAAGGCTCAGTGATAAATATGACATTAAAACCAGTAAAACATTCTCGCCGAAAGTGAAAATGATTGGAGTAACAGAAGAATATGAAGACGTTCAATTTGTTGAAACATTGAAAAAACAGAATGAACGATTAAAAGATTGTCAAATTAAAGTGATACGCAAATATAAAACATCAAGAGGGGCTTTAAATGTCATTCTCGAGTTGGATACAAGCGGATTTACCAGTATATTGGAAATGGAAAGAATTTATATTGGGTGGGATAGATGTAGAGTAATTGAGGATTTTATGTTAGTACAATGTTTCAAATGCTTAGGGTACAACCATACTAGTAAGAAATGCACTGAAGCTAAAGCCATTTGTAGGCAATGTGGTAAAATTGATCATGTGTCAAAGGAATGTGCGGAGCAAATTAAATCATGTGTCAATTGTAAAAAAGTTGTGGAAAATAATAAGTTGAACATCGATGTGAATCATGAAGCAACTGATAAGGCATGTCCTAGTTACCTAAGAACATTAAATTTAATGAAGAGGAGAATTTGTTACGAATAGCAATCAAAATCTCAAGATGTCCCATTTCGAATCATTTATTTGAATATCAGTAGTTTACTAGCCCATATAGATGAAATTAGAGATCTAGCAAACAGGAGGCAACCACATGTTATATGTGCTAGTGAAACATGTGTTACATGTGACATAAGTGATTTTGAAATTACATGTCAGGGCTACTCATGTGTTCGATGTGATTCACATTCACGGTTTACTGGGGGTGTAGTGATTTATATATCCAAAAATTTAAATTTTGAAGTAAAAAATTGCTCGATTGAGAATAATTATTTATGGATTAGTAAAGTCTTAATAAGAAAATCAGATCAATTGAATACAAATGTAGCATTATCGGTGTTGTAACGATCCCCAAGTTCAAGTATAATATCATTCATAAACTATTTCGATCAATGCAGTGAAGAAAATATTTCTACAGAGGAGTTAAATTTAATATGCGGTGATTTTAATATTGACTACCTACGTCGGACGACGAATAAACTTAAGTTGGATAGAATAATGACAAGATTGAATCTGAAACAACTAATGGAGAAATGTACCAGAATAACAGCAGACACGAATACCTTAATTGATTGGGTTATTGGTAATACAACAACTGCAAATATACGTATCGACACATTAGAGCAAGAGAAAATTAGTGATCATGAGACGATTCAAGTAAATTTAATGGAAATTAGTAAAAGTAGCCGAACACCAAAAAAATATATTGAGGGGATATTTAATTTTAATCAAGATGTATTCAATAAGCTGTTACAAGATTCAAAGTGGGATACGACTGGTGATATTGATGAAGTATGCGAAAATATGTATGAAAATATTTATAAGGCCCTAAATGTATTTTACAAGAAAGCAGAGATAAAACAAAAGTCAAATGAATAGTTTCACAAAAATTATAATCTGCGGCTTTTAAAATCAAAAAAGATTGCAGCGAATAAATTAGCAAAGCAAACTGGAAATGAGGAACATTGGAATGAATATAGAGCAACACGAAATCGATATCTTTCATCAATAAGAAAAAGTAAGAGAAACTATTTCATTAGAAAAATAGAAACTGCTTCGTATAATTCGCAACGAGTATGGAGCGTTTTAAAGGAAATAATGAAAGGAAAACGAGATAGTAGCATAGATCGCATCATAGTTGATAACCATGAATACTGTAACCACAAGGAAATTGCAAATGTTCTAAACAAATTTTATGTCGATAGTATCAAGATCTTAAATGGACAAATTCCAAGCGTACAAGATGATTTAGTCGAGATAAGGGCATCAGCGAAAAGGAAATTCGCTTTGAACCAGATTACATTAGTAGAATTAAAGGATATAATCACAAAAATGTGTGATAAGCGAGACGTACACGGATTGAAGCCAAGTATTATTTTGAAAGCTATGGATGTTATTGGCGAAAAATTGTTATCAATGTTCAATACTTCTTTAATGGCGGGTCAATTCCCTAAATGTATGAAAGAAGCGAATATTATTCCTATTCCAAAAATAAAAAACGCAAAATATCCAGAGGATTTTAGACCAATTAATATGCTGGACTGCTGTGAGAAAATCTTAGAAACTGTCGTAAAGATACAACTAATCGAATTTTTAAACGTGGAAGGGATATTAATAGAGCAACAATCGGGATATCGTAAGGGATATTCATGTGAATTTGCATTAAACTTAGTATTGAGTAAATGGAAGGAATCGAGAGACAGGGGTGAATATACAATTGAATCGTTTATTCTTGAAAGGGCTCATGTCCACTTTTTGTCAAAATTAGTATTATGACGGTTTTGTATCATAGACACGTATATACTTTATGGCAAGACGAAATTACCATATGGTTAATGGAACAGTACCTACCTTGCAACAAAAAAATTATTTACTATTAGAAAGGTCTCATGTCAAAAAAGTTTTTTTATTTCCTGAATAATTTGAAAAAGTGGACATGAGCCCTTTCAAGAATAAACGATTCAATTATAGTACTTTTGGATTTCCAAAGGGCATTCGAAACAATTGATCGAACAATATTGTTGAAAAAGTTAACAGATATAGGAATTACAAATAACGAATGGAATTGGTTTAAAAGTTATTTGAGTCATAGGAGTCAAAGAACGAAAGTAGTGCATGAAACATCTGATAGATGTACTAATGAGCTTGGTGTTCCTCAAGGATCCGTTTTGGGTGCCATACTATTTATAGTTTATATCAATGATATAGTAAAAAGTCTTAAAAATTGTCATATAAATTTATTTGCGGATGACACCTTGATTTATTATAGTGGAAATAACATTGAAGAAGTTGTTGATAATATTAACGGTGATTTGGAACGAGTACAAAAATGGCTAAATGGAAACAAATTAAAGTTAAATGTTAACAAGACAAAGTGTATGGTTATTGGTAAAGCAGATCATAATTATGACATCAGAATTAGTCAGAGTAACATTGAGCAGGTAGACACTATCAAATATTTAGGGGTAATAATTGATAAGAGGTTGAAATTCAGTGATCATGTGTCTTATACAGGAAGCAAAATAAATCAGAAGATTGGTGTACTGAAGAGATGCCATAGAAATTTGAGCTATTTAAGCAAAAATAGTATATATAAGGCAATAATTGCTCCTCATTTTGCGTATTGTCCATCAGTGCTATTTACATGCAGTAGAGAAGATAAGGAGTACCTCCAAAAACTTCAGAATAAAGCGATGCGAGTCCTGCTAAACGTCCCAAAAACAATAAATATTCGAAATTTGTTGAAAACATTATGTTTTATGAGTGTAAATCAAAGAATAGTATACAATGTATTAATAATTATTTTATAGAGTTAAAAACAATTTGGTTCCTAGTTATTTAACAAATTTTATTTCTTATGTGAAAGATAAAACTGATTATAATTTAAGAAATAGAGATCAATTTTTGTTACCATTTTTTAAAAGAACTGAAAATCAAAATTCTTTGTTTTATAAGGGAATTGATTTATTTAATAAAATTCCAAGTGATGTTAAAGTTTGCCCTAATATAAATGTATTTAAGAGGTTGTTAGTCAAATTTATAAAAGAAAATGTAGATTAAATTTTCTTATTTAAATATTAATTGTTAAAGTTATTATAATTATGTAAAGCAAATATTGAAAACTAAATAGCTTCAAGCTAAATAAATAAATAAATAATAATAATAATAATAATACGAAACTAGATATTTGTATTTCGTAAAAATGCCTCGCACTATAAATACCAATACATAGTTTGCTACTTTTGATGTTCGTCCAAGTTCACTGAAATCTTCAAAACTTTGGATATAATAATTTAAAATATCACCACAAATTTTGTCGAAAAGTGTCTTATTTTATTAAATTAATACAGGTAAGTCAAAAAAATTAAATATTGGGCACTTACCATGATGTAATTTAAATACATTTACTTAACAAGTGAGAACTTAAGTAATGGCATGAAATATGTATTGTAAGGATTTTCGAGAGAAAGTTGTGCAAGATTATACTAATGTTATGAAACAGAGGCATAAGCATTAAATATTCATTATTTTAATTATCATATGATAATTTTTTATATAATATTATCACACAAAGAAAGGTTATTAATTTTTATTTTATTGTAAATTCAAAATAATTAATATTGTGATAAAAGTGCGGTATAAAACAAAAAATGGAATCATCTAACATTTCTATTCATAATATGCCTCTTCGATGGCGTTCCCAACCAGAAAATGATCTAAACACTTCTCCAAACTCGTTCAGTAATGATTTAAAGAAAATAAAATCGTAGTTCTCGATTGACCAGCCCAAAGTCCCGATTTGAATCTAATCGAAAATTTGTGGAAGATTTTAGATACAAAAGTTGGAACTCTATCATTTTCAAATTCCTGGTTTCTGGTTTTGAAAGAAATATTTTTTTTTTAATTTTCGGGGGAATTCCCCGAGTATCCTGTTTTTTCTTATTTGAAGATTTCAAAAATTTTAATATTATTAGAAAATGAAGTAAAATACAAAATCAATTTTTGATTAGGTTGATCTACGTTTTTCAGGATTCTCGATATTGGATAAAATATGAAAAATCTCTACCCTACTGATAGGTAATTAGTATTACAAACAAAAAATTTCAGTTTTTGAGTTGTGTCGGTTTTCTATAAAACGCGCATACTTCTGACTACAATTTTTTTATTTTGTTTTACTTTTTGTGGGTTTGTGTAGCTACATTTTCTATGATAAACTTCACATAGGTTAGGTTTTATGATACATAATTTAAAATTTAAAATACATAATGATTTTTTTTAATAAAAACTATTACTTCATTTCTTACTAGGTATTGTGTCGACATTCGAGATAAGAATATATTTATAAATTACAGTGTACTGTTGTTGATGCTTGTTAAATTTATTTTCGTCTCATATTTTGTATACAACAATTTATAAATAACGAATAAAACACTTCACTTGGCACGAATAACAAACCAAAATCTCAACTAAATGTAATCTGAAAATGAAGCAATTGTATATTGAGATTTATCACAAATATTAAGGTACATATTGTATTATATTCATTACCGGCTTCCTAACCTCAGAATTCGTCACTATATATGCTCTGTTCCCTATTATTCGCGTCAATTTACGACTAAGTTTTAAAGCGAATTTACTTGAAACCTCATAAATCTTTAAACTTTTTCTCCTCAAACAATTTAGTTTCCATTGCACTTTTTCCAAAACTTTTCGATTCACCCGAAATCGATACAGACTATTTTTGGTTAGCATACTCACGTCATCCAATGCATCTGGTTGGGTCATATCAATTTTATTTACTTCGGCCATAAAATTCAAAGATGCCGTGAATGAATGTTTATGTGGATCATTACGTATTTCCTCCATCACTTTTTCGACTCGAGCCAAATTTTGCCTTTGATATTCCCGTTTCTGTTCGTAGTCTGGATCGTTCGGTGACAAATCTCCATATACTCGAGTGTGATTAATTAAAATTGCTCCAAATATAATTAAAGTTATTTTATTCATTGCGATAGTCCGTGTAGCGACAGTGTGGCACAATTTAAAACTGGAATAAATGGTTTAAGTTTTAAACTTAATCAATATTACAACGAACTGTTTGTAAAAGATAAGAGAATCAAGACAGTGGTAGGACGAAATTTATACAACTACTAATTCATTTTTAACGACCATAGTTGTTTTGGTCCAAATAAAATTAATAAATCTAAAGCTGCATACAGTGCGATTTGACTGAATTATTTGCACAATAGTTTGTTGCTAGGGAATCGAGGAATCAGATTATGTAATCTAGACCGACTTAAACTAAATAATGATGTATCAATTACCCAACCATTTTACAAGGTTTCCGACTGAATACACCGTTCGTTTTGCTTTGCCAAAAACATTAGACTGATGCCTTCTGGTTCGGAATTGGTATTATGCGCTGTGGGCTTGTTTCAGAAAAATAATAAATTATACGTTAAATTTAGACAACTATCTCCCTGTTGCAATAATTTCTAACTTTTCGGAAGAATATTCATCATCAGTAACTGATAATTAGGATTATCAGTTATTCAGTTAGTATTATTGCGACGTTCGAGATAAGACTATTCAAATATGTATTATGTTGTACTAATATTGATGCCTGTTAATATATTTTTTTCTAAATTCTAAATTACAATGACTTATGTTTCACTCACTAAACAAATCGCCTTACGATAAACAATCTGAAGTAACTACGATGTACACCATAATCCTTTTGTTAAATACCTTCACAAAATATATTAATCATTATTTAAATAGAATTCGTCACGTCACTCTTATATAGAATTGCACTAAATCTTAAAAATAAATTGGACGCATTTATCAAATAAAATTTAACATTTTTTTTTGCTAGGATATTTGTTTATCATACCTTAAAAAAAAGTCTACTTATACCTGATACATCTGTACAATTCGAAAATTCTAGATAATAAATATATTTGTTGAATAACTCAGTAACTGAAAAAAAAATCTTCAAAGTTACAAATGTATCTTTTATTAGCAACATTACTTTGCTTGGATACGAAAAATTAAGTCTCGTAAATGGCTAACTTTAGCATTGATGCAAACTGTGGTTCGTTTTTGAACACTTTTCATGACGTGGGGCAGTTGGAAATTTTTTGTAGAATGTTGGTTTTCGGATCGGCAAGGGACTGTGGACGATTTGTCTTTCCAGTGAGGCTGTATGGCATGTAGCACATGGCAACAAATTGGTTGTTAATTGTATTATGTATATGCTTGCAATTTCAAATCACACTTTAAATTTTACGCTTCGTGCGACTATACCCCAATTATGATGCATGCGTTCTTCTTAAAGTTCTTGGAGGCCAACGGGGCTGTCTGTCACTGGCCTTTGCATCTGTAACAACATCCCTTTGAAGAAATGATACACATAAATATCTGAGAGTTCTTGATTCGGGGCCTTTACACAACGATATTTTGATTGAAATGCTCTTTGAAAAATCAAACCGCATAGAGAAATGCTCAGAAATATGAAAATTGCGTGGCATTTCGACCAATCATTTAATTAAGGCCCACTCTAAACAATTTTATATTTTTAGTCACAATCCTGATAATTCAAAAAAACATAAAAATTAATGAAACAAAAGTCTACATGCATACACAGTACATTAAAACCTGTTTGTAGGCGAATACAACAGGGAAGTCTAGGTGTGTCCAGTATTTGGTCACGTTTTAGTATACCGATATCACTTAGCGGTAAATCATCTATTTTATTTTATTTATTATCTCCTAAAATCATAAGAAGTGCGAAAGCACTTGTACATGAAGTTTTATAATATAATTTTATTTTAAGTTGTACATATAATATTTATATTGTTTAAATATAAGCACACATATACGACATATATACTATTATATATATGATGTATATACATACATATATACTTTTATATAATATGTTGTATATTACATCCATGTATAATATACATATATATACACACACATATCCATACATATACACATATATACATATACGCCTACATATATACACATCTATACACATATATGTACATACACATACACACACGCATAACTACATATATAGGGTATATGTATTTGTTTTTTTATTTTATTTTATTTTTTTTTTTTATCTATTTACGTACATTGTAACAAAAGATTGAGTTACCTCAACTCAAACGTTTACAAATTTTGTTTCCCAACCGCCTATCGTCACCCTGTGCGGCGTTTACCTGAGCTCAAAGCCGGTAGAGGTAAACTTGATCGTGGGGTTGGGTGACAACGGTTGAGAGAGAGCCGAAGCGTGGGTGCATCTGTTACACTGGACACACACAAAAGGTCTAAGGAGATTCGTGGGAGTCAAGTAACAAATGAGTGGCAGGTGGTAGGGAGAAAGCCAAGGAAGCGCCACGGAAGACCTTCGAGGCCTGCCTCACTGATGATCAAAACCACTAGTCCAGCTTCATTCGCGGAGGTTTTGAAAGGCATAAAAATAGATCCTGCCTTGGAGAGCGTCGGAAATAGTGTGGCCCGTGTTCATAAAACCGAGAAGGGTTATCTATTGCTGAGAATGCAGAAGTCGGCGTGCGGTAGTGCCAACCTTGATACGATGCGCGGTAAAATTGAGACGTACCTTGACGGTAAACTAGAGGTTGCGACTCTTGCCGATCCCGATGAGATTACACTGGAGATATGGGATATTGACGAGGTAACAACGAAGGGAGACGTCTTTAACGCAATAGCTAGGGACTTCGACGACGGGAATATTCTCAATGAGAATATAGTGACTGGACTTAGACCTGCGCACAGAGGTACGCAGATAGCGGTCGTCAAAATACCTACGCCTATAGCTCATAAGATGACTAGTGTTGGCAGAATCCGTATAGGCTGGGTTAGGTGCCGTATACGTGAAGTAGTTAGCCCAGTGAGATGCTTTAAATGCTGGAGGCCAGGTCACAGAGCGGCCACATGCAAGAGCGAAGTCGACCTATTAAACCTTTGCTTTAGGTGTTGCAGAGTCGGCCACAAGGCAAAAGATTGTAAACACGAACCGCAGTGTGCATTCTGCCGTACAGGAAATGGGGTATCAACTCACATCACCGGTAGGGGTGATTGCCCAGCACGGCGGTTGGTGATAGGAAACAATCATAGAAGGTGAAGCTGCTTCAGCTAAACTTAAACCACTGTGAGGCTGCCCAGGACCTCCTATGGCAGACTATACATGAATTGAAGCCAGGCGTTGCAATATTATGTGAACAGTACAAAAATTTGGATGATGCTGCATGGGTGAGTGATCATAGTGGCAAGGCAGCAATCTGGGCATGCCCTGGCTTGGTTATTCAAGAAAGCCAGCAGAGTATCCGCGGATATGTTCGAGCAAAAATTAATGGAATACATATCTTCAGTTGTTATGCCCCTCCAAATGAGCCAATCGAGCAATTCATCCACTTCTTAGATTGCTTGGTCCTGGATGTAAGAGTTCATAGTCCTGCAGTTATTTCGGGAGACTTCAACGCGTGGGCTACGGAGTGGGGTAGCGCCCAAACAAATAGAAGAGGCCAAGCCCTCCTGGAGGCTTTTTCTGTTCTGAATGTTGTCCTGTGCAACACCGGCTCCGCATATACATTCAGCAGGGGTAATGCTGGTTCTATTATAGACCTAACGTTTGTTAGCGAATCTCTCTGGAGGAGAGGAATAACTTGGGAGGTTTGCGACTTTTACACGCACAGTAACCACCAGGCCATCCTGTGTGAGCTCCATGGAATACGCCCAAATAATAGTATACAAATTGCGGGATGGAAGACAAATGCTTTCGATGAGGACATCTTCAGGTTTATGCTCCGTGACTCTAACCTTACGGGCACCGCTAACACCAAGGCATCCCAGTTAATAGGCAGCATTACCAGTGCATGTAACGCTACAATGCCTAAAAGAAGGTTAAACCCGAGACGACCACCGGCCTACTGGTGGAATGAGGAAATTGCATTGCTCCGGCGAAAGTGCAATCGTGCTAGGCGCATTTCCCAGCGGGGTAAAAACACCAGTTCCTCTCCCAGCCTACAACAAATATACAGAGAAGCACGGGGTGCGCTTAAGGTGGCTATTAAACAAAGCAAGCGGTGATGCTGGAAATCCCTCTGTGATGAGGTTGAGGATGACCCATGGGGTAGGCCCTACAAGATGGTAATGTCCAAGCTTAAACTTGCAAGAACTTTAGCACCAACATGTCCTATTGTAATGGATAATATAGTATCTTCCTTGTTTCCCCGCAAACCAGTGACTATTCACTCGAGTGCCATTGAAGTGGACGAAGTTCCGCTATTCACGATTGAGGAACTGATGTCCGTCTCTAGGAGAATTCCCAACAAGAAAGCGCCAGGACCGGACTATATACCAAATGTTGCTTTAAAGGCTGCGATTCTAGAAAACCCTAAAGAGTTCCTGGAGGTGTATAACTCTTGCTTAAGAGAAGGAACATTCCCAGATATTTGGAAGAAGCAGATGCTGATACTGACCCCAAAGGGTAAAGGGCACTCGGAAGATCCTTCATCATTTCGCCCAATCTGTCTGTTAGATGGAGCGGGGAAATTACTTGAAAGGCTGCTCGGTAATCGGTTAGAAAAAGCTATCGTATCATCTGGAGACCTTGCCCATAACCAATATGGGTTCCGCAAAGAGCGTTCAACTATTGATGCTTTTCAGCTCGTTACCAGGCTGGCAGAAGACGCCATCAGCGGCAGCAGATGGAAAGGAGGCCGTAAAAAATACTGCGCTATTGTTACGCTGGATATTAAAAATGCGTTTAACACAGCGCAATGGGAAAATATTATGAACGCCCTTAATATCAGGAATGTGCCTTGTTACATCAAGCGGGTAATCTCCAGCTATTTTAAAGACCGCACTTTGCAGTACCGCACGATTGAAGGGTGCAAGGAGTATACAGTTACATGCGGGGTCCCCCAGGGATCTGTACTCGGTCCAATGCTTTGGAATATTATGTACGACGATGTGTTCACACTCCAGGTCCCTGAGGAGGCGACGGTAGTTGGGTTTGCCGATGATATCACCATCGTAGCAGTTTCAAAGTACAAGGAAGAGCTGGAAAACATTTGTAGTGACACGGTGGATATAATCCAACAATGGCTTGACTCAGTTGGGTTGCGGCTGGCGGAACAAAAAACGGAAGCGGTGCTCATAACCAGCAGAAAGGTACTGGAGACGATTTCCATTAGAATCGGAACACATACGATTCTCTCGCAACCCTCGATAAGGTATCTTGGGGTACAAATCGATGCAAGGTTATCATTCAAGGAGCACATAAAGTACGTCAGTGAGAAATCAGCCAGAGCTAGCAAGGCTCTCTCTCGTATAATGCCGAATGTCTGCGGGCCAAGTCAAGGACGACGAAGATTATTAGTCGGTGTCGTAACATCCATAATGCTCTATGCGTCCCCTATATGGGCTCAAGCGCTGCAGGTGCCATCCTATCGTCGTAGTTCTAACTCAGTATATCGTAGCTGCGCACTTAGAGTGATTAGTGCGTTTAGAACTCTGTCGGACGAAGCAGCCTGCGTCATTGCAGGAATGTGCCCAATTGATCTGCTGGCAGCGGAACGGCAAAAGTCATACAATAATAGCCATGGAGGTACACCAAATAGACCAATGGTGCGAGCGAACAACACAAGAACGTTCAGTGGGGATATTCTTTCTGATTGGCAACAGCGTTGGAACCGTTCGGAGAAGGGCCATTGGACACGACGTCTAATTCCTGAAATAGGCCCGTGGATAAACCGTAAGCATGGCGAGGTTGGCTTTTATCTAACACAGCTCTTAACAGGTCACGGATGCTTTCGGTCATACCTTAATCGTTTTGGGCATGACGATTCACCGTACTGTCCATCGTGTAGAGATTCCGCGGAAGATGCTGAACACGTGTTTTTTGTATGTCCACGGTTCCAGGGAGATAGAGAAGTGCTTGCTGGAGTCCTTGATCAATTTGATATTACTCCAGAGAACATAGTAGAAGCGATGCTGGCATCCCCAGAAGCATGGAATGCTGTAGCAAATTTTGCAACAACAACGATTAGGGAGTTGCGACGGTTGGGACGCCATCGTCGCCAAGCAAGGTAACTCGTACCCTACAGTTGAGCGGGAGATGTGATCGTACAGTTAGTACAGACTCCTTCCCTTTCGAAGTAATACCTAGCGGTTGTTCCGGGGGGAAGGATGCAGGAGGTGGTTTTAGTGAGTAGGAGTCTCACACCGTTGTGGTGGATAGCTATGTTATCCCCTACATCGTCCATGATGGATTTCCACCTTCTTAAAAAAAATAAAAAATAAAAAAAAATAAAAAAAATATACACATCTATACACGTATATGTACATACACATACATACACGCATATCTACATATATAGCGTATATGTATTTGTTTTTTTATTTTATTTTATTTTTTTTTTTATCTATTTACATACATTGTAACAAAAGATTGAGTTACCTCAACTCAAACGTTTACAAATTTTGTTTCCCCATCGCCTATCGTCACCCTGTGCGGCGTTTACCTGAGCTCAAAGCCGGTAGAGGTAAACTTGATCGTGGGTTGGGTGACAACGGTTGAGAATCCTAGTTATACCGCATATGGAAGAAAAAAAATTGGACTTGGGACCAAAACATTGAGTTTTTGGTCAAAAAAGTGTATGATTTAGAGGGTATGAGATTTTTGGGCTCTTAGAAGAGATCCTTCATGTAGAAGTGGGTTGACCATAGTCAAATGTGGCGAGCTTAGCTCTGAGCCATTAGAATAATGAATAATTAAAGATTAAACAGAAAAATTCAGTGTTTAGTAAGACTTTGTGGATTGGTGACGAGTTGCCAGCAGAAGAGGCGAAGAAGCGTTTCCGCTTACTTTCTCCTGTCTCTAATGAGACAGCTGGCTAAACACCCCACCAATTTGGGCCACTGATGTTTAGCAGGTTGTGATTATGGTGGGTATACTTACCATAGTTGTCGCCTTTTTATTCCCCGTTTGTTGAATTAATAACAAATTTATGTGATTTTTTTTTCTTCTTTGAACTATATTTCTGCTTATTTTTTTTTCGTCTTGTATACAACCCACTTAATAAAATTTTTTTTCCAATAATTTTTTACAGTCTACAAGTCTACACTATTCACTGACTATCCTCTGACTCTCCTTCTGGTTGTTATCAGTTGACTCCCCAATTCAGTGATTTTTGGCATCTTTTTATACAAAAATTTGGTGGCCTAAAATTACCGAATTTTTCCCCCACTCTTCTACATTATTGCCACTTCCAAGTAAAAATTTGTTTTAATAATTTTTAACCTATTTTAAAAATATTAATATTCAACCGAAAATGTATGACAAAACAATTGCTGATTGGAATTATTGGCCTTCAAAATTTTCTTATTACCTATATTTTATTAACGTAAATATTCACTACTTAAATATATGTTATTTTTTTGATATGCCTGCGTCAGCAATCTCAAGTAGTACAATTTATTTATTTTTATTGGGTTACGCTTGTATTCGCTCAAGCAGACATTTATATGATTATTTGAGCGCCTACAAGATGATTATGGAAAATAATTAAACGATAAATGGTATTGAAAATTGTGAATTGAATTAATTTGGAAGCAGAGTTTGTTAACTTAATTTTTATTGTTAAATATAGAAAAAAGTAATGAATGCCAATTGACGTTCTTTACAACATCATATTTTATTTATTTATGATATTTTCTTCATTGTTCCCTCATTGTTCCAGTTTCTAATATTCCCAAAAAAAATAGATAATCAATTTATGTTTAAAGACTACCTATGACATCCATACATCCGTTTCGATAATAATCATTCATTAAATGAGATTTTAATTTAAATTTAAATCGTTTTAAACTTTGGATATTTTTAATTTCCTCAGGTAATTTGTTATACGATTCAAGGCCTCTGTAAATAATACCTTTTTTACCATATTGATCAGTGCGGATTTTGAAAAGATGTGAGTTATGTATACTTCGAGTAAAATGCGAATGAACTTCATGATTTTTTTTTATGTCAAGTTATGCCTAATTAAATTGTGGAATACCTTATAAAATAATACCATGATCTCAACATTTATCATCACCTGTAATGGTAAAATTCTATCACTATAAAGCAGGATCGTAGAAGTTCTCCATGGGAGTTGATATATTGATTTTATCGCCTTATTTTGTAAAATTTTAACCTCTTTCAATTTAATACTTTGAACCGAACACCAGATCGGATTGAGATAAATCAAATTACTATATATATGAGCAAAATGTATACTCGATCGATCGTATCGAGAAGCTTGTTAAGCCTATAAAGAACAGCGATGAATGGTATAATTTTTTTTTTTTAAAAGTCGATATGAGTGGTCCAATCCAGCTTATTATTTATATAAAGACCCAAATATTTAATTTGATTTACCTGCTCTATGGTATCATTGTTCAGACTCAACCTTGTTTCCTTAGTTTGTTGCGAAAAATTTCGGAATATGATATAACTAGACTTTTTCGTGTTTATCTGAAGTGCATTTATCGAGAACCACTCATTAGATAGGTGTAAGTCGCATTGTATCTTTTCTTGCAACGCTTTTATATTCTTTGCAGAATAAGTGAGCATTCCATCATCAGCGTACATTATCAATTTACCCGATAGCCTCAATTCAAAGATATCATTCACAAATATGTTGAATAGTACCGGGCCAAGAATAGATCCTTGCGGGACACCTGATTTTACTACTTCGTTTTTACTCACGTGATCCTCTACTTTTATATATTGTTCTCTTTCCGATAAATAGCTATTAAACAAGTTAATAGCGTGTGTCGAAAATCCAATATCAAACCATTTTTGTTACCTAACAAAAAATCATGTCTCACAGAATCGAAGGCTTTCCTGAGATCAATTGAGATACACGTGTGATTTACATGTGATTTATATTTTTTGATTCCCCGTACAAACGCAATATTTTTATTGCGGATCTAAAACAATTTTTTTTTGACGAATTGTAAAAATATCCTAAGGAATTTCAATGAAACTATGATAAAATATTATTGCTTCCAATTGTTTTTATATGTAGTTTACGATCCGCGATAGATCCGCAACCGCAAATTCTGTAATCGACGTGAATATAAAATTGAATCAAAAATGTACGATCAATTTTGAAAAGGTGGAAAAAGTTCAAGGATAGGAAGTTCAAAATTGATCGAACAAAAGCAGAGCCTTCTAGAGTATAGAGCCATGACGTATTTTGAGAAGCTTTTTAAGTGGTATAACTTTTCACTGATTTCCATAGAAATCCATAGTAAAAATGGTGTTTTTAAGCTTGAAGTTTTTCAATGAAAAAAGCAAAAATGTTACAAAATGTTTATACAAAAGTGTTCTACATATCTCTAACAACAATATTTAAGAAGGCTATGTTGGTATTAAGTAAATATTAATTGCGGAAATATTAAATAAAATTATTTTTAAAATATATTTTTCAAAATTTCATTTTGAAAAATATATCAAAGTTGGCTCTGACGAATTAAAATAATACTTGCTAAATTTATCTTTAGTTTTCCTAGTGCACGTTAGATGTCTAAGATTTGTACAGAAAAATACGAAAATAAATTATTGAATCCCAAAATTATGGCACGTTCTTAATATTTTGAGAATTTGTTTTGCTTTTCCTACAATTTTTGAACTTGTAATTTTCCCAGGTGATAATTTCTGGTACGATTTTTCAAAATTTGTACTGTCATCACTGCCATCTATGTAATGTATATTGCACACGATTTGTAGTAAGCTTTTCTTTTTAATTTGACCAGAATGCTGTTGTTATGAACTTTTTTTTATATTTTGGTTTAAATAAATCAATTATTACAAGATATTCATATATGTTGAAATTCAAGCATTTATGAAAATATTTCAGAAATCATAACTAAGAATTTGCAACGTTTTCATTTACAAATTTGTCTTAGGAAAAAAAGTGATTACTATGGAAATTTTGGTTTTTTCCTCGTTTCTAATTCCCTTATAAAAGCTTCGGGGCTACTTCAAAATTAACTTACCGCTTATCTTTTTTGCTCAGTTTCTCATGCGGTAAGTTGAATTTTGAAGTAAAGGTAAAATTTTTTTAATGAATTATTTTAAAGCAATTATATCGCACTTATCGCTTCTAAATTGCGTTTTGGTTAATTTAATTCGTTGGGTTAGTATAGCATCGACGAATAATTGAAGCGAATTGGATATTAAATTGAAAAATGCTTCGTCAACCTTGCAGGCACAGATCAAAGAAATGTTTTCGCTCCTATCGCTTCTGCTGATAGTTTTCCACAAATGTTTTAAGTTGTGACAAAGATCTAAATATGCCTATAAAATATGATAAAATTGATTTTTTTATTTATTTTAAACAAAATATTTTTTCTGGATTTTTTTCCAGTAATTTGTAGATTTTTTTTTTCAGACAAACGTGTATACATACATATGTGTAGTAACTAGTGATCCCTAAATTAAAATGGCTGGCAATAAACCGGCACACAAAAAAATAATAAAACGGCACAAATTAATGAGCAACAAACACAAATTTCTTGGCAATTAATTTTTTGGAACAAAATATAATAATTTGGCAACATTTATAATTTTTTGACACTATTGTGTACCCTTCACAAAAAATTATTTTTGGCATCGAAATAAACATTTTGGGCGACAAAAATACATAATTAACTGGCAACAAATTTATAAATAAATAAATTAAAAATTAAAAAATTTAAATTGGTTTTAAAATATTCTGGAAAATGGAGATCCCTAATTTAATTTAGAATTGTAGAGGCTAACGGCTTCGGTAACTCTCACGGGCACGCGGGAGGTTGCTTCGCTCCCCCCCCCCCCCCGCTTAGTCCTCCGAGGGGCTTTAGATTTGAACTTCGAGGGACGTAGGAGCCGGGCACTGCGTGCCGCACGTAGGAGCGGATTATATAGAATCTATTAATGACACTGCAATATTTAATATCGATCCCCCATCAAATATTAAATAATTTGTATCGATTAAATTTAATTTTTTGTCCCGAATTTTTTTTTTGTACTACTAAAAATTATTTTTTTCTGTTCCAAAATATTATATTTGTCGCCAATTTATTATTTTTGACACTAATGTTTGTTGCCAAAAAATTTGTCTTGTAGGCCCGTTTAAATTTTCCCAATTAAAATGAATAACACTAAATATAGGTATATGGCACGATAAACTGATGCGTTTCAAAATCGTCTTTTTCTGCGCAGCTCCGTATGACGTGATAAAAAAACAAAACAAAATAAAGGAATTTGTACAAAAACAAAAACTAAAAAACATTAAATAAAAGAGAACAAAGTTACACGTAAACAATTGTTTTCAATTTTCTTTTTGTTTTTTGCTTTTTTTTTTTTTATTCATAAAAAAAAATACAACATTATTATGTTACAATGTTTCTTTCTTTAGTAAGTTAATTTTTGAAGTACCCCAAAGCTTCGATTTTTAGATTATGGCTTGTATAATCAAGGTTGCTTTGACAAAAGTCCTGATGATGTACGTATATGAAGTTAGCCCAAAAATCCATCCCGAAATAAGACTTTTCAAAATTGGTGTGTTTCTGCTCTGAATTAAATAAAACTCGAAAGACGAAAAATTTATTATCAAATAAAATAACATAATTAATAAATACATAATTTATTTTAGATTTATAAATTATAAATTTCATAAATCATAAAATATTCGGAATATTTAAGAAACTTAAATGACGATAAACAATTTAAATGTAAAGATATTTATAATTTTGCCTTCATTACAAACAATAGAGTGGAATTTTTTGTAGCTTTAAAATTCCGGCTCTGTCGTTGCTGGTGCCTGGAAAACTAAATTCATCAAAAATAATAAGTTAACTAGAAGGAGCTCCTCAAACTGTGATAAATTCATTTGCATGTATTTTTTAAATAACAAAGGGTCACCTATCGAACCACTGCCTAGGGTTTCAGCAATATTGCAATGAGCGGCCGTCTTGTTTCTCGCTAAATAGTACGGTCGTATCCAACATAATTGTTTCTTTCTTATTCGGCAATCAAATGTCTTTTCGTCGGCGCTACTGCTGGAATATATAGTACGAATTACATCGCAAATTTGCTCCTGGGTCAAACTCATTCTCTTCAAGCTATGGTTTTACAAACTTTTTATTTGTTCAGCACAAATAACGGAAATGCAATAAATCAGTATGTTTAGAAAATCTAGGTTATGTTTCTAACTAGAAACGTCAAAATCAATGGTATAATCTGTTTTTTTCTCACTTTTCTCATAGTAATTTTCATTAACGCTTACCTCTTTCAAGATGACTTTATCTGCAATATTTCGTTGAATGTAAATAACGCATAAGACTACAATGACACTATTCTGGTTTTCCCAGGAATGTTCAATTTATTTATTGTGACTTTTTAGTGTAGTTTGGGCATGATAAACTAATTGAAAGGTATGATTGACAGCTGTTTCAAATTCGTCTTTTCTTGCGCATGTAGTCATTCGGTGCGAGAAAATCACGAGGCTACGTTGTTTTCACAAAATTTTCACAAAAACTATCACCGCAAAACAATCCGATTTGTTTATGTTTGCTATGAACTAGTGTTTATAAAAAAAAAAGTATAGCACAAATCACCGAATGACGTAATTTTTTAGTGACAGAGATAGCAATACATGCGCTTGATCATACCTCTTAAATTGGTTTATCATAGGCACTTTTGATTTAAGTGAATTAACTGAATTAGAATTGAGTTACTATTTAGATAATTCAGTTGCTATTTAGATAATTGAGCTACTGAAGTGAATTGGGTGTTCGATTGGCTCCATTCACTTCAGATAAATGTCAGAAAATCAATTTAAATTTAATTTTTATTAATTATAGTTTGAATAAAAATATATACAATCTATTATAAGCATGCCGAATTTTACATATTCAGATAACTCAGTTGCTTAATATTTAACTGAAGTGAAGAGTTGTGAATCGAACACTCAATTCACTTGACTTGATTCAGTTAATTCAGCTAACTTTGTTAATGGGGCATGCTTATAGTAAACATATTTGATGCTTTTTTCTAAAGGCAGCACCGTCGGTCAAGTATTTTCTCTTGATTTGTTGTACGATACAAAATTAAGATGAAACAATTTTTCAATTTTAATGTATTTATATACACTTATGTGCAAAATTTAACATACAATGTTAAATATTTCGATTTTTTACTTTTTCCAAATAAACTTATAATCATTTAAATAGCTTTTTTTTATTTTTAAATTTGCAATTCAGTTCTTCTATTACAAAAAAAAAATACAAAAAAAAATTGATAATTGTTCCGAAAATAAAATAAACAAGAAAAAGCTTCAAATTTCATTTGTGCAAAAGTTAACATACAGCTGTAATATTAATACATAAATTATTAAAAATTCAAAAGTTAATATGAAGTTGGACCTCCCTTATTTCGTATAACTTCTCGCAATCTATTTGGCATTGAATGAACCAACTTTAGTGTGCAGTGTGCACTGCTGACTTATACTTCCCCATTCAGTTTTTAAGGCTGTTTTAAGCTCTTCTTTATTTCGAACATTATAATTTTTAACGCGGCGCTTGAGTTCGTCCCAAAGGGGTTCAATAGGGTTAAGGTCTGGGGATTGGGGAGGGATTTTAAGTTGCTTACGGCAATTATATACAAGCCATAGACGTACGACTTCCGCCGTATGTTTAGGATCGTTGTCCTGTTAAAAGTAGTAATTACTCGCTATACCCAATTTTTCTGCACTTACTTTCAAGTTTTGCTTTAAAATATCCAAGAAAACAAAACGATCCATAATTTTATCAATAAAACACAAATTTCCCACACCAGAAGCTGCCATACATCCCCAGACCATAACGTTTCCACCTAAATGTTTTACTGTACCAACCATATTTTTGTCATTGTAAGCCGTATTTTTTTTCCGCCACATACGATCACGCCCGTCGTTGCCAAAAATATTAAACTTACATTCGTCGCTAAACATAACTGTTTCCCAAAAAGATAGCGATTTGTTTAAATATGATTTGGCAAATTGTAATCGTTTTGCTTTGTTTATATTACTTATAAATGGCTTTCTTCTAAGTATACAATTTTTAAATCCTTCAGAATGAAGAAGTCTAGAAATACTACTTCGATGACACTTTCTATTCATCCCTCTTAATACTTCTAATGCAATTGTATTTGCTCAAATTTTAGGATTTTTTATAACTTTTTTTTTATTTATTTTATTTATTTAAACCTACAGTAAAGTACAATCGGTAATAAGAAATTATAATGCAATACAAAAATATTAATAATACGTTAATGGTACAAAAAATATTAATTATCAATAGCAAAAAATTTAAATAACTCATTTCTAAACGAATTTCTTGACATATTAAAATCAAAAATTTCAAAAACATAGTTAAAAATTTGCGACATTCTCAAGACTGGTTCAGCAAGTGCGTAGTTTGTCGTAACAGAATCAATGTGTAAGAAACCATCTCGTCGCCGCAAACAACGCGTAGGAGCGTAAAAATTTAAACGCGTAAGTATTTCATCACAATCAATTCGTGAGGTCAAAACATCGCGCACAAAGATAGCTGATGCTATGTCTCTTCGGTGATTTAATCGTTGTAATTTTAATAAATTACAGCGATCTTTATAAGGCAGAAGAACATAGTTATTCACTCTATCAGAAGGTAGACCACGAAGAGCATACAGTACAAATTGCTTTTGAACACTTTCAATTCTATCTGAATGACACTTATAAAATGGTGACCAGATCTGAGAAGCGAATTCAAGAATAGACCGAACAAAGGACACATATAAAGATTTTAGTGTAAGCGGGTCACAAAAGTCTTTACAATTACGCTTAATGAAGCCTAACATAATGTAAGCCTTAGCAATAATAGAATCAATATGTTTTGTAAAGGAAAGATCAGAAGAGAAAATTATACCCAAGTCAGACATGAACTCAACTCTGTCAACCACCATATTATAAAGAAAATACTGCTGAAGAATATGTAACGATGAATGAATTTTTGCATCAAATTTATTTTAGATGAACTTCATCACCGTTACAATGGTCATAAAAATTTTTGAATGTGAGATGAGGAGAAAAAAAATAGATATTGTTGGCAGGCAGTCGGTGTTAAATTTTCAAATTGAATAGTACAAAAATCATAAAAATATTAAGACCAGAGAAAAAAAATCCAAATGATTGGTATTGTGTTATTGATTGGCTTGGTCCAATAAAAAAATAAATAAATTTTATTAGTAAAACATTGAAGTGAGTTGTCGGAGAATATAATGTTGTTGGTAGTTAAGAAAACCATAGTTGGTAGCGTACAACTTGGGTTAATATTAAATAAAAAAAAAACCCTATGTGATTATATAGATAGCCAAATGGGAAAAATATTTTTGTGTTTTACAATTAGAATTGGCGATAAAATCTAAAAACTCATAAAAAATGTTGTCCGTTTATTGAAACGAAATAAAATAAAAACGTACGGTGAACGAAATAAAAAAAAAATACATATAAAGTGACCACATTGTGCAAAAAATAAAACATTCTACCAAAAGTTCTGGAAAGGTTATAAAAAGAAACCCCAGACATATTCAAAGTAATATACTAACGGTGCTTTAATTAATATACAAATTAATTAAATAATTAAATGTGAATGAACTAAAAATCATTATCTAATCAATTGCATAATAATATTATAATAATATATCAGTTAGTGAATACACGGCTAACAACTAAAGTGTGCGAAACGCTCAACATATTACGTGAAAGACATTCAAATTCACGCGTAAGTTTAAGCGTTGCATTTTTTTTTGTGACCTTGGTCATATGGATTGAGTATTCAGCGTACGAACAATAACAGTGCGAATTTAACAGTGCATTAAAACACTTAACAGTGCGCGAAACAAAATCAAGTTCACGCATTCTTCATAGTTGTTACGTATGTATTTTGGTTGGTATTTGGAGAAGTCACAAATTCAATCAATAATCTAAGCTACAATCAACATGGCTACGATGATCGTGTGATGACGTCGCATTTTATTCGATAAGTTTTTTTTTCATATTATTTAAATTCTATAAATTTTTATGTGTTAAACTATATAACTTATTTTCCACAAATTATGCAATTATAATTATTATTTCAAAATTTTTGTTTACTAATCATTTCTATATAGAATAATAGCGTTAACTACGCGCATACATATTTACTTGACAGGGTTTTTTTCATAGTTTGGTCATATAAGTTTCGATCAAATGATATTTTCAAATATAGAAATGATTTGTAAAGATACCGCGTGTATTAGTCTAAGATACTAAACCATTAACCACTAGTTCTTATATTTTATAATATTGTTATAATTAATTATGGTTTTCTTAGATGTTCACTATTTATTTTCGTTTTCCGTTTTTTTAAATAAATTCAATAATTGAATGTTACTAATGGATTCATTTTGGTTTTCTTTTCTTTTGGTCAATTTACGATTTTGTGTTATGTTACTCCGCTTTGTGTTTAATTTTTCAGATATGGAATAAACGGACGGTACAGGAGAATGGAACCTAGGTGAGTTAGTGATGGATGAATCTGGTGCAGTTTCAAGGTGTAGTTTCGAGGTGTAGTTTCCCGATGTAATATTTTTATTCCTTATACGGTCTTTCAAGACTTGGTTATGTTTCAACAAACTCCACGCCATCCCTGAGTATTTAGCCGGCTCAATATGACCGTGTTGAAACCTCTGACCTAGTAAATTCTGTTAACGATTCCCAGAAGGTCTTCGTTACAAATAGGTGATCGCTTTCTGAAAAAAGAGATAACCTTACATTTGGCCACATTCAACAACAATTTGTTGTTAAACGACCAACTGCAAAATGTGTTCAAATCACTTTGTAACTTAAAACAATCAGAAATTGAAGAAATCGGAGCGAATATTTTCATATCATCTGCGTAAAGAATTATATTGCGTTTTTCGCGATCGTTGAAAATTCTTGGTCTTCCACAACGTGGTTTTGGAGCAGTAGTTCCGGTGTTTTTATAATTTCGAATAATGCTTTGAACAGTGGAACGGCTTTTATTGAATATTTTGCAATTTCAGACAATGATTTTCCTTGTTCTTTTAAATTAATAATAATTTTTTTTCAAATCTTCCGATATTTTTATTCTTTTTGACGCCATGTTGGAAATTACACTTTCAATTATGTTACCTATCAAATTATTTTATTTTATAATATCTACTAACCAGAATTAATGAGAAAATTATTGCGAACTAACTACTCTTAAATTTTTAATGAAACTAATCTAGCCGAAACAAATGTATGTTAACTTATGCACAAAAGAGAAAATGTAAAACGGAGATTCCCGTTATTTTCTCATAAAAACGAAAACAAACCTATATGTATACATAAATTCATATAAATTGCTGTAAAATATTCCAGAAATGTTTTTATGATTTAAATGTCTGTTTGTTATTCTCAAAATTACGTGAAAATCCTCAAAGGCGGAACTCAACGGGACCGATAAATTTTTCCGACTTACAGGATTTTTCCGCGTTAAATGATTTTGACAGTTCAACAAAAAAATTTTTAAATACATATTAAATTATTTATGCATGTATGAAATATCAAAAAATTCCAAAAATTGTATAGAATACTTGCTCTACTGTTTATTTCATTTTTTACACACATAGGAAAATTTATAATAAATGAAAATCATTAACATGAAAGAATATAATGTAGGTATGTACATAATAAAAATGTGTACGTAATTTTGATGTTACATACAATTTAAGCTCTATGTATGTGATCCATTGAACATTATCATAAATTTCTATAAAACTACTTAAATTTATTAATTTAATAAGTAAAGTACATAGCACAAAAAATTGGTGGTTTCTCACACTACATTTTCAATTTGACATTCTGTTTTTTAAATCAGTTGATGTTAGCTACAATTCCGTGTTAGCGGAGTTAAATTAATTTTTTTGTACTAGAAATCACGATTCCTTCCGCGTCACAGGATTTCCTTCATAAAGGGTCAACAACACATGGAAATCAGGTGGAAAGGAAATTGTTTTGTTAATTTTTTACGCCATGAATGATTTTCCGTAATATTGGATTTCCGCCTTAGGTGATTTTCACTACTTCTTATAAAAATGACGGTGTATGTTAACTTTTACAAATAAGTGTCTAATATGTTGTTTAGTATTATATTTTGTACAATAAATTCATATTTGAGTGAGAAATTATATAATTAATAAAAATTAAATAATTAATTATTAAAAATACTTGACCGACGCTGTACCGGAGTGAAGTTTCTAACGTTAATTTAAAGTGTGGTTTGACACTAAAAAAAAGTGTAATAAATAAGTGGTAGAAAAAGTGTTGGAAAAATTTACTAACGTTAAAAAATGTAGCTACACAAAAAAGCGTTAAATGACAAATAAAAAAAATCATTTTCGAGAATTTCAATTTAAAATTAATAATGCAAAAAAGTTTTGCAAAATTGTCGAAACTTATCAAATTTGAATTTAATCAAAACGAAATTATGTCATTTTAATTAATTTAATAAACCATTAAAAAGTTTTGAAAGCTAAAATGAGGGCGAAAGTACAGCATTTAACAAAATAATACAAATCTCAGAGATGTGCTCATGTACTCACTATATTCAACGGTTTGGGAATATAATAAGCTAGTTAGACGTGCCTATGCCGTTCTGTTATGACGGGTTGGGCTCAAATAACAAATTTTTAAAAAATGATAAATTTTCAAAACTTTACAAATTTTTCGAATTTATTTGGAAGCTGTACTACACTAAGGCAATTAACACAAAACTCAGAAATGTGCTCATGTACTCACTATATTCAACGGTTTGGGAATATAATAAGCTAGTTAGACGTGCCTATGCCATTCTGTTATGACGGGTTGGGCTCAAATAACAAATTTTCAAAAAATGATAAATTTTCAAAACTTAACAAATTTTTCGAATTTATTTGAAAGCTGTACTACGCTAAGACAATTAACACAAATCTCAGAGATGTGCTCATGTACTCACTATATTCAACGGTTTGGGAATATAATAAGCTAGTTAGACGTGCCTATGCCATTCTGTTATGAAGGGTTGGGCTCAAATAACAAATTTTTAAAAAATGATAAATTTTCAAAACTTAACAAATTTTTCGAATTTATTTGGAAGCTGTACTACACTAAGGCAATTAACACAAAACTCAGAAATGTGCTCATGTACTCACTATATTCAACGGTTTGGGAATATAATAAGCTAGTTAGACGTGCCTATGCCATTCTGTTATGACGGGTTGGGCTCAAATAACAAATTTTTTAAAAATGATAAATTTTCAAAACTTAACAAATTTTTCGAATTTATTTGGAAGCTGTACTACACTAAGGCAATTAACACAAAACTCAGAGATGTGCTCATATACTCAATATATTCAACGGTTTGGGAATATAATAAGCTAGTTAGACGTGCCTGTGCCATTCTGTTATGACGGGTTGGGCTCAAATAACAAATTTTTAAAAAATGATAAATTTTCAAAACTTAACAAATTTTTCGAATTTATTTGAAAGCTGTACTACGCTAAGACAATTAACACAAATCTCAGAGATGTGCTCATGTACTCACTAAGAACATGTACAAAATTTGTTATTTGAGCCCAACCCGTCATAACAGAATGGCATAGGCACGTCTAACTAGCTTATTATATTCCCAAACCGTTGAATATAGTGAGTACATGAGCACATCTCTGATATTTGTGTTATTTTGTTAAATGCTGTACTTTCGCCCTCATTTTAGCATTCAAAACTTTTTAATGGTTTATTAAATTAATTAAAATAACATAATTTTATTTTGAAATATTCCAAATTTGATAAGTTTCGACAATTTTGCAAAATTTTTTTGCATTATTAATTTTAAATTGAAATTCTCGAAAATGATTTTTTTTTTTTTGTCATTTAACGCTTTTTTGTGTAGCTACATTTTTTAACGTTAGTAAATTTTTTCAACACTTTTTCTACCACTTATTTCTTACACTTTTTTTTTAGTGTCAAACTACACTTTAAATTAACGTTAGAAACTTCACTCCGGTCGACGCTGTCGCCTCTAGTGAAAGAAAGATAAAATAAATTTCATATAGCATGCCCCATTCACGCCAAACGAAAGTGTCTCATGTAGTTTGGTATTATTTTTTCCAAAGCATACTGTGGTGATTGGTAATTTTTCAAGCTTGAGAAAAAATAGTTGACAACCAAATTTTGAGGGCAAAATAAACAATAAAATTGCTATGAAATGGAACTATTTTTTCCTCAAAATTTAACAAAATAACAATCGCCACAGTAGGTATGCCTTGGAAAACATAATACGAAACTACACTAAAAAATCACAATAAATCAATTCCCAATTCCCTAGAAAAACCAGAGTAGTGCCACAGCAAGAGAGAATATTGTCAAAATGATTTTTAGTTAAAGAAAAGCCATGGAAATTATGTCAAGAACAGGATAGAAAATTATGGTTCAAGAAATCAGTTAAATAGGTTCATTATAATGGCTAGAAATATATGGTGCGGGGTTGAGCCTGCGGTGTTAAACGGTGTGAAAACGGTCTAATTATAATGAACTATTTAACTGATTTTTGAAATAATTTTCTTTGTTTGACATAATTACCATGGCTTTTTTTAACTAAAATATTTGACAATATTTATATATTCTTATCATAAATTAGTGTTTTCAACAAAACATTATGTTTTATAACACACCAAAAATTCTCCTAGTTTTCACTACTATCTTATTGAAAAATTCAATGATGACCAATGCAAACGATTTATTTACAAATTGTCCTTGGCCCTATCTAGGTGCTTATTTTAAAATTGTCTATTTACAGCACCATACACATTCTTTTTGGATACCTACGTAGATTTTATGTTATACAGTACGCAAAAATAATGTGTTAAAAATTGTTTAAAATTTATGACGTAACTAATAAGCGTAATAATTTTATGTACTTTTTTGAAGAAGGAACTAACGAATGACGAACATCTGAAACCGGTTTCCTGGTTTTTGTTCCAACGAGTTATGGTGGGAAGTATTTTTTTATAGGATATCTAGTAGGATAAGGATCGGTGAATTTTTCGAAAATAAAACAACGTGGTTTGGAAAAAATTTGGAAAAGAAAAACAGAAGTTTCTGAAAAAAATATAGAGGTGATGTCGTGAATTACAATATAAAAGAAAAAAGGAAACAAAAATTAATGTATGAGTGAAAAAAAAGTAGGGTATGTACCTCAGTAATAGGTGCGAAAAAGTGAGATACTCGTCGGTATTTGAACATTCTTACCGTACGCTCACAAGTGAATGGAAATTATTCGGTACACAGCAGAGGTGGGAGAACGAGCCATTCTGCCATACGGCGTTCGACATGATTGTTTGCCTGGCCTCCCTGTTCTAAAAGGGCATTGTAAAAATTTTATATTTTTTTATTCGTCTGCTCTCTTCGTCCCCTTGGTTTCAACCAACAATGGGTTTAATCTAATTTATTTGCCCGGCCGGCACATCAGGGAGGGGCTCCAGCGGATTTCGGCGCTTGCGTTGTAGGTGCGCTGGATCGTTCCTACTCGTTGTTCCTTGTACGCTGAGCAGGGAGACGGAGATACCAGCCATTTCCACCCGGTGGTGTTGATTGTGGCGGCTCCTTGTTTCGGCGCTCGGTGGTGCATTCCTTAGCTCTTTTCCTTCCAATTTCCGTTTTTTTTCTTCTGGCGCGACCACCCCAATGGTTGAAATTTATGATTTTTTTTTCCTGCTAATACATGGGGGGGCACTCTTTGTCCTTCTCTAGTCCATATTCTATATGCGGT
Source organism: Tipula helvola (assembly GCA_963556165.1). NCBI lineage: Eukaryota > Metazoa > Arthropoda > Insecta > Diptera > Tipulidae > Tipula > Tipula helvola. Next base: position 188,935,696 of record OY744482.1, read on the forward strand.
CTAATTTATCACGGATTTATGTCCGGAAACCCAACACCCAACTCTGAGCTTAGGCCGCTAGAGATACCGCACCGGACCTCTAAATTCGTGTTTCTGCTAAGGTAATCATGGACAATGGTCCCTTATCCTCGGAGGATAAGTCGATGCTTGGTATTTTCGTTACCATTTAAAGAAATAATAAATTTTTAATATCGCAAAAAGAAAGCTTGACTTTTAATTTTTTTTTTTTTTTTTTTTTTTTTTTTTTCGCTGGCGCTACATCCCATAGAGGGATTTGGCCGCTTCATGATGAAGTTTCGTAATCGTTATTTTAATGGATAATGACTGATTAATTCATTGATCCTACATTTACCAGCCGTGATTTTTTCATCACCCGCCGGGAATCGAACCCGGGACCTCCGGAGCTTAAAGCAAGCATGCTAACCACTGTGCCACCGGGGCGACTTTTAATTGGTTTTTAATAATTTTTGTACTTGTTATGTTTTTAAAACAAAGTGCGTACCAGTGCAAGAAAAAATGTTAAATAAATTATGTAAATACAAATGTAAGTGCAAAAATAGGGTAAAATGTTTGTTTTCCTTTAATCCTAGCATACGTGGTGTAACGTTCGATAGTACGTCGATCGTTCCAAAAAAATGTGTATCTTTGAATTCCATTGGTTATAGTAGTTTGACTTCTTCTTTCTTTCTTTCATCTCCTCGGTTAATAACTTAAATGGCTTAGACCTGACTTTTACAATCATTTTTCGAATGTATCGCCTTATTGTGTCATTGTCGCTTGGGCATTTGAACGCCGAAGATGGTTATACTGCCCTGGCCATGTACTTGTCAGTTTGTGTGCGGCTGGAAGTTGTGTAAATGAACAAGGGGAGGGAGGGGAAGATGGAAGTATGAAATTGATACCAAAACAAACAAAAATTATTAAAAATAAAAAAAAAATTCGCGATCGGAAGTTTTTTGATTTTTGAACGGGGAGTCATGTTTTTGCTCTCGACCCGAGTGAGTCGATTATTTTAAAGAATAAACAAAATATATTTATTTTAATAAGAATAAAGTTAAGTTATTGCTGTGAATTTTTTTTTTCTTTAAAGTTAAGTTTATAATTATTAAAGTTAAAATTATAAACTATTGAATATTTAATAAAGTTATAAAAATTTTGAAATCATAATACATTTATATAAAAATTGTGAAAAATAAACTAAACTGAAAAATTACATAAATTGTAATGGTAAATAAATAAATTGTAATTAAATTATAAATCATTATAAAGCGATCAATAAATTGAATTTAATATTGTACATTGTGCAAAATACAGTAGTGTTAATTTCTGTTATATGCTGTGCTGATTTTTTTTCTCGTACGATTTTTCGCTTTTGTGAATCCATAGTGTGAACTTTTGAAACCACCTGAGAAACAAATTATTATTATCAAATCAGTGCTGCGCACATATTTTCGTCGTGTGTTCATTATTGTGGTGCGATATCCAAATTACGGAGTATCGATATATTGCTATACCCAAAGCTATTTATTGAATTTTGCGGGTGCAATATCAGAATCATACTGTTTGCGGTATTCGGTATGCAATAAGCTGTTTGCGGCATTCCGGTGGTGCGATATCTAAATTACGGTGCAGTATATTCCCGTATCATAAATTACTGCATGATCATTCGGAGGACATTCATATTATATGGGTTGCGGTATATTGTGTTGCGGTGTCAACAATTAATGAGCTGGTTATAAAATATATCAATGAAGTATAGTATTACAATTGTGCAGTGAGGGATTTTTGATGGTCATCAGTAGCTGCCGGGTGTACAACAAAAACAAACCGTTCGTTTTTTATTATTATTATTATTTTTATTTTTGTTTAAATATGTTATATTGTTCAGATGCTTTCATTTATAATTTAAATTTTTGATTTTTGATTCAATTTTCCATTAAGTATAAATATTTGTTTTTGCTTTCTTTTTATCAATAGAGTTAAATTTTTCCTTTATTAATTGTTAAATTTCTAGAAAATTCATTTCATTCATAAATATATTTTTTTTTAGTTTTTGATTTCTGACTCTCGGTATAACGATTAAAATTTGCATTCTTATATTTTTCTATATTATATTATATATATATATTTTTTTTGTTTAATAATTTTTGGGTTTCAGCCTCCTCTCGTTGTTCATTTATCCGGTGTTCTCTTGACGTTATTATTTCATGTGTTTCTTTTTATTGTTTAGTTTGAGTTTGCTACCGAGGAGATGAAAGAAATGATGAGGGGCTAAGAATTTTTATGTAAGGGATGGGATTGGTAGGTCGAGGTCGATAGGCACGAGAAAATGAGTTGATTCTTATGTTGGTTTTAATAATAATTTTTCCCGCGGTCTAGCAAGATCCATTCGTACTCCGGAAAACCCCACACCCAACCCTGAGCTGTTAGCCGGCTAAAATGACCGCTCCGGAGTCCCTGAATGGATAAAAATTTCTGTTAACCGATTGGGTCAAGTGATCGGTCACTTGACTTAATTACGTTACAGTGGATTTCATTAAAAAGAACAAGGAATTTATAAATGAAACACTATTGAACCAATTTTACACATAATTATGCTAATATCAACTTTGTAATTTACTGGACAACCATATGGCCATCCAACCACCTTTAATTTTTTTGGCATAATCTAAAGTTATGGTATTATCGAAATCAAACTCGTGCTTATTTTCGAAACAGTGTTTTACCAAAGCCTTTCTAAATTTTGTATGTATCCTCTTTAGATATTTCAAAATGATTTCAACGTCTTTTTTGTGTTCGTGTGGTATAACTTTCACATTTTGTCTTACTCGTTGCGCCTACGATTCATGTTATCCCAAGTAGCATTTCGTATATATTATGATTACAAATTATTCTTGTAGAATTTACCGAACATTTACATTAGTGAGCATTTGTAGATGTATCTACACTTGTAAAAAATCTTGTTTCAGAGTTTGCACAGTAATGTTACACTGTAAAGGTTAACTTATAGCTACGAATATAGTGTTAATGTTTATGTACTAGGTCATTGTATCGTTACAGTTACAAAATATTTACTTTTTGTAGAATCGATGAAAGTTTATAGCTACGGTGTAGATTTACTGATCATTTACTTTGTAAATGTATTTATACCGTCGTAAAATGATTACACTTTGTAACTTTCAAGAGAGCTTATAGCTACCTCATGATTTATACTGAACGTTTACTTTGTTAATGTGTTTATACGTCTTACACTGAGTACAAGTTTTAACTTTGAATAGATCATATAGCTACCTCGTAGATTTACAGAATATTTACATTGTTAATGTATTTATACCGTCAGATAATTTATACAGGAATATTAAAATTCCGTGGATCGAATTTTTTACCAGACGAAGGAATTTATTCTCGAAGTTTGTTACAAACACCTTAAAGAAAAGATTTTTTTTGTCAATAGGCAGCGGAAAGCTCTGGTATTATGAGTCACAATTTTAACACATAATTTTGTAACAAAGTCCGTATCGATAAGTACATAATGATCAGCTAATATTAACATTTTTTAAAATCTGATTAACTTAAGTGGTTCCAATTCGGCAATGTTTGTTCGATGATTCAAACAAGTATCCTGATTTTTGCTCAATTGACCATACATGGCAACTGATCCTGTAGTTTAAATGTCGATCAAATGACATGTTTTGAAACCAAAATTCGAACAATCATAACCATCATCATAATAATAATCATAAGAAATCGGGACACATTTCCAGAACAGCAGAAAGATAAGTAGACAATTTATTCATTTTCATATTGCTGTAAAATAATATTTTATATGCAGTAAGTGTTTAGACGTCACAATTTAATGTAGAACTTTGTGTGACCTTACATTTAACTGAATTATCCAACGTACAAAATTGGGTTTCCCAAATAGCGGACCCTACTTCACAGAAGGCAGATTGGAATTCGCATTTCAAAGCTCGACGAGCGTTATAAGGATTTTCGATATCTGTAATACAATTTACAAAGCTGGAATAATTTGTTATTCAAAAAACGCGCTTATAGAAAGTTTAACAAGTCCCAAAAGGTGAAAAGATGGACTTCCTGGTTTTCAATCATCATGCATGGTTAAATCAGTAAATGGTGATTTTTGAAGAGCTGAATGCGACTAAACTTTTCGAAGGTCACTATACAGCAATTTGATATTGAATATAAAAATTGGCCGGCATTCGAGGATTCTTAAATTACTTAAAGGAATGTTAAGTGAGAGCCTGCGTCATCGATCAAAAATTTAAATGAAACTGTTGGATATTATATGAGGGCTTGGAACAACTTAAAATCAAGATTCGACAAAAAACAGAAAATTTTGACTTCATACAGTACAGCATTTTGTGACCAACCGCTAGCCATGAGTGGAAAGTCATTTGACATTCGCAGTCTTCGTGACAAGGCGAGTGAAATGATTATTATTGGGATTCAGACGATAGGGAAAGAAACTGAATATAGAGATGCATAGTTAATCCAAACTCTGTTACGTAAACTAGACGGTAAAACGAAGCAGTTGTTGTCGAGGCAAATCGTCAATTAGGATTTTCTTCCACTTTCAGAATTTGCTATGGAGCTGAGGAAATAAGATCGAAGAAGCTGAAAACCTCAAGGCAGTTTAAAACTCACGGGGAAATCGATCAATGTTTGTGTGCATACAAAACATTTTTGAATAAGTATCTGTCACTAGGTCAGGTACCAAACAATGGATTCGTAAAGCGGGATGAAATGGTTTCTTATCTGATGCAACATGCCGTTCTTAAGCATGGAAATATTCAACGGGTCTCTCGCTTAATAATATTCTTGTAGTAGGACAGACACTACAAAATGACTTAGTTACGATTGTAGCTGTCTTTTCCGCAGATATCGAGAAAATGTAACGACATGTTTGTGTGTCGTCACCTGATACAGATTTCCAAAGAATTATTTGGAGACATAATGTCACCGAAGCTATGAAAATCTATCGCCTTAAAATCGTCACTTATACCAAGCAACGAAACCTTACATCCAATAATCGCGAAAATCATCAAGCAGAACTTTTATGTGGACGACTTCTTTCTGGTTACGAAAACCCCAGCATCGGAATCAAGTATGCTGAGATACTTTGTCAGGTTTTGAAGGCAGCAGGATTTTGCTTAAGGAAAAGGAAGCCTATTTCATCAGAGTTATTGGCAAAAATTCCAAACGCACTAAAAGAAACTACCATGTTGACGTTCGACGACGATTTTGCAACAATAAAAACTTTTGGTATCCAATGGAATCCTGGCCGAGACCTGTTTTCATGTATCATCAATACACCAGCCATAAAATCAAGTTATAAACCAAACTTTTTTTCAGACATTTCTTAAATTTTTAACCCGTTAGGGCAACTGAGGGATTTGGTCACTCTTTGCTCCAAGCGGGACAATATAATTGAATATATCAATACCACCGATATTAGGAGCCGGCCATACTTGGCACCTTCGAGTTTAATTCGTGCAGTGACGAGATCAGCATATGCTCATCGTGTTCGTCTGATTTCGTAAGGATTTTCGAAATGTTGCTGAATACGTGCGATCCATGCAGGAACTGGAGCTTGGTGGAATCGGGATCCCGAAATATTAAATCGCTTGAAGACAGTTGGCTTGCGTTTCCGACTTCATCATCCAATTAAGAGCCTGTAGCGAATAAATTCGATACATTGCATTCCGCAACGATCGTTTCATAACTTTTCGCAATTTTTCAAGATCATATTGAGATAGTAGTGAAATAGAATTTTCATCCGGCAGATCACATTTTGATTCGACCAAATGTCATTTTTGCGGCGTTTTTGAAATCGATTTCGAATTGTTTTCTATTGAATTGGCGCGCAACGAATTTTTTAGCGCATGGTAGTCGGAAATATTGAAATCCGTGAGATTTGAATTTTGGCCGTCTTCGAGCAGACTCAAATATTTTAGTGCTATCGTCGGATTGTAAGTAACCCATTAGCTGAGGGTGCTGCTGGATAGAACGAGACATGATGCTGTAATGATACTTCCAGCAACACAGCAATAGGTTTGCCTTCGGCGTTGTGATGGATGCGATGTAAATCCACACGGCTCACTTGTTCCTGACCCGAGAGTTACTAGGTTTGTTGATTATAAAATGTATTATTTTGATTGGCTAAACTCCATCCTTGACTCATTGATCAACTTCGATGGAATTTCGATAATGTGCTGCCACCGGTGCTCTACTGTAGCCCCATCACGTCCACTGAATCTAGATGGACCGATTCGAATGACACAACGGAAAGTGGTTTCTTATCCGTTATTGTGAAACACTAATATCTTACATAGAAGTGCATTTGGTATGGTTATAAGTGTATCGAGGCGTGAGAACAAACATCGGCTGAGACTAAGCCGCGCAAAGTTCGTTATTAAATTATTGATGTGTGATTCGGATACGAACGGCATTTTGATCTCTGCAATTTGATGGCCCAGCCGAATTTTATCTCTTGCCTTTTGAGGATTTTTCACAACCAGGTTATCAGAGGCCACGGCTGCTGTCGGAGCGACGATTGTCGTGGTCGATTCTCCTGAAATTGGTTGAGTGCGTTAGCTAGACGGGGCTCCTTAGCCCACATTCGACTGCATTCGATTTAAAATTCCGCCATGTTATGGATTCTTGAGTTGCTAGATTTGGTGAGAGTTTACAACGTCGAGGGTCTAATGTTCGAATAGCTTCCAGCATTTGCCGTTTGGACCGAATGACGTTGTTGCACTCATTCCTTTTTGGACAAGATTAACTTTGTGTCACAATTATCGAGATATGGTTAGGATTGTTGGCGATATTCTGGTCGATTAGTACTTCAAGAAGAACACAAACGGTACACTACCCAATGAATCACTTTCGGTCGTAAGTGATCTAGTAATAAATTTACTTGTTGCAAACTCAAAATCTTTTTTACTCGGCGATCCGGACGATATTTTTTGTGTATCACCAAGATGACCGGCATCGAGTATATCACTTTGAGTTTCGCTCGTTTTTTTTTATTTTTTCAAGTACCAAGATTTTTCGCTCGCCGAATAACTTATTTGAGTTTTAATTACGGGATGCAAAAGGGTTTTGCCTTAATATGGAGGCACCATGCTTCTGTTGGAAACTACCACAATATTGGCGTATCGATTCGATCGATAAATGAACCCAAATACCAACATCATTCTCGATCTCATCGATGAAAGTTACAATCCGTGCAGCTTGATGAACCCGACCAGTTTTAATTGTGCTTCTGACGAATTTGAGAGCGGCAATATACCCGCCTCGATCAATATTTGCGACCGTGTTGCTGCATTATCCGTTGTAGGCTGCTGCTTTGGGGACGATCAATATTGCCGGTTAATTCTCCGGTAGTACTGTAGATGGCTTGAAGAACAATGAAAAAACTTCTAAACTAAATTAGCTTACCATAGGTGGCAGCTTTATGCGCTTATATGGAAATTTATAGGTAATCCAAAGATTACATCGGGTGAGGTCTTTTAAATAGAGTGACGACCAACTTGTTTGGAACTTAAGTTAATTCTGTTTAACAGGCTAAACATTGACAATAGCTTTCATTTTTCTACTCCGCAGTTTTTTGAGAGTATCAGGATTCAACAATTGGAATATTACACACCACAATTTTAGTTTGTCTCTAAACTAATGCGGAACTGTTCCGTCGTTACTTTTTCTTAATTATTTGACGACCAGCTAATTTTCATATCGAGGATTTTCACTGATGACTTTTGGCCCACTAAATCCGGTTATTTTAAATACCGCGGGCTCATATTTTAAGCCAAATAGCATTTTCGGCCACAACAACACGGTGAAAACAACTTTTTAAGCCACGAGCAGAAATGTAAGCATTTCCAGGTAAATAGTTCAACAAGTCTTAATTATCGGTAATGGGTAAATAAACCTTAAAGCTAATCTATTTAACTGCTAATCGACACACAATCATTTTTCTGTTCCTTCGCTTCATTGAATAATATTTTTGTCTAACAGTTCGGCAATCATATTTAAATCTATTACGTTTCGTGCTCCGCGTACGACAATTTTCGCGGTACTGAGCTAAAATTCTCGGTTTTAATCAATGAAATTTCCATTTCATAATTTGTCTTTTACTTGCCATTGGGTTTATTGCTACATTAAATAGTTTTCTTTACCAAAAGTAATAAATTTTGCGTATTTATCGGTTATAACGTATTGATGTAACTTAGAAGTTAATGCAGACTTAAAATACTATCTTTAAAATCTAAACATAAAAAATTAAAATATCGTTTATTACGTATTATCTTATGATAACTTGATAAATCTTTATTATTTGCAATTAGAACAATAAAAATACAATTTCGATTAATTTTTAGGAGTTACTCACACAACAATTTAGAAAAATGTATCATACGGATTAAGCAATTCATTTAGGTTAAACTTCATAATAACCGATAATTTTAATACAAAATCATTTACCAAGAATACATTAACTCAGCTTATAAAATGAATTTAAAACTCAAAATATATCGGTTAATCCGCAGTTTTGGTGTATTTCAAGAAATTCGGCGATTCTGCTCGTTCTTAGTTATCAAAATTTAAAATTATATTTTAAAAGGTGATGCAAATCAGAGATATTTAGTGTGAATGAATTATCATTCCGCATTGGTATCGGTGAAAGTCGAGCGGATTCCACTAACAAGACCATATCAATCCAGATGGCAAGCCTAACCACCTGTACAACTAAGAATCTCACGTGGCGGTTTAGTGAGTTAGTGGATCAATCCTGGTACATGCAAGAACCTCACGTTCCGAGGGAAATATCTAAAGATAATCCAACCGCCCAAAATGTCAAATTATAGAACTTTATTGGAATTCACTTGCATGGTAAGCCCGTCCACTTTTCAACATCTTCCACGCATAAATATTTGTTGTAAAAGCTAGGTTTCCAAATTTCTATTTTAACAAAAACATGAAAACACTCTACAACACCAACCGGTGAGCACACAAAAATGATCACAATTTCACAAAGAACAGCGTACACACTTCACCTTTCGGGGTTATCGCTAAATATTCTGTCGCTTATTAAATAAAACAAGTTTGTATTACACAATAAACAATATTTTTATTTTAGTTTAATGCAATTTGAATTAAATATCAAATCAATTTTCAATTACAGTGCGACATTTGCCTCGTAAAAAAATCTCCCCTGGACGACAAGGATTATAGTATGCTGGTGGAAATGTACATCCGGCACTAGATTCACTAATTAGTGATCCACTCCCACCTTCAATTATTGGTTGTCCAGAGCCAAATGTCACCACGATCATGATGAATAAAAACAACGCGTACAATTTCATTTTACTTTCTATGTAACGAAATGGATGACAACTTTCAAATTAGAATTCAAAATGAACATATTTCGTATTTTCATTCTGAGGATATAATTATTGGCGCTAATCTCAGTACTAAGGTTATCGAGTAGCAGATCAATTACTTGTGTGTGCGTGTGTGTGTGCGAGAGAGTAAAAAAAAACGCAAAAACCATTGCCGTCAACATAAAACAAATAAAACAAACGAACCAAAACAATTTTGTTGTCATAACCGTGATAAACATTGTGTGATAAACATATTTATTTGAGACAAGCGTAAAGAAAGTTAAGATGAAAAATTTTATAAAAATTACAATCGCTTTTTGTGTTTTGTTAACAAACAGTTTAATTGTATATGGCGGCCATACAATTCGAAACCAAACAAATTATTTGAGGCGTTCAAATGATACAGTGCGCGAAGTATATGATGGTGATGTGTCAACCGAAAATTCATTTGAAGTGGAAAATCGATTTGTTTTAACGGCAAAATCGCGAGCACCTATAAATCCATGTCCACCCGGTTTTGCGCTGGATAGACGTAGAAAATTGTGTCGAAGAATATAAAAAATGGATTTTAAATGTGTATAGTAAACTAATTTATTATTTATTAATGTATACAATAAATTAAGTGTATATGTGAGTGTATATATGAAAATAGGGAGTTAAAATGTATTCAGCCACGAGTGTACAATAAATAGTTTATTCCGTATTTACGCACAGTGACTGGCAACAACTACATATGAACTCAGTATTCTACATTTTATTATTAACGATTATGATTATTCTGCTTATCGTACAAGACGATTACGGAAACGATGATTAAAGTACAGGAAGTATCGGAGTGTCCAGTATTACATAACGGACCAACAAACCTGTGATTTTGATTCATTAAAAATTATTTAATTATGTTTAATAAAAATTAATAAGAACTAATTTATTATTTGTTTTATTTTTAATTTATGGTGGAATGTTGTTAAATGTACTTGACACGTGATATTAGCAATTGAAACAATTCATTGTACAACTTGTTTTCGATGACCTAATTTTGTATTATTATGAATCATACAAAATATTTTGTAACCCATTTGAGATAAGAGATTTACAATTCGTTAAGTATTGAAAACCTTTGTGTTACAACAAAAAATGTTTTATTTTAAATATGTAAATATGCGTAGGGGAGGCGAGGGTTCAACTAGGAAATTGGCGGCTGCTAACCTCAATATGTATATCGAAAAACTAAATATTATGGAAGCAAATCCAATCAAACTGACCTGAATTTAATGAACTCAATAATAATTCCACTTGATAATTTAAAAGTATTCATGTCGACAAATTGTATCAAAATTAATTCAAACTAAAATCAAATTTGGTTCAAATTTTATGAAATTCAATATTTGCTATTATTTTTACTGGAATTTCGATTAAAACTTAAATCAAGTTTTGAATCAGATTTGATTCTACACCTTTTCTGAATTGTAATTCAGATTAGTCTGTTTTAATTCAGAAAGCGTCAATTGTAATTCAGATTAGTAAATTGTAATTCAGAAAGTATCAATTGTAAATCAGATTAGTCAACTGTAATTCAGAAAGTATCAAATATAATTCAGAAAGTATCAATTGTAATTGCGAAAGTATTAATTGTAATTCAGAAAGTATAAAATGTAATTCAGATTACATAGTTAACTGTAATTCAAAAGTAGCAATTGTAATTCAAAAAAATTGGGTCTATCCGACTCTCGGACGATACTTTTCCTAGAAAGCATCCGTCAAAGATCACCAAACCAACCATTTATATTTCACAAACATTCAGAACTGACATGTGTTGAGCAGCAATCAAAGTCGCATTGGCCATTTTTCATCTTCAACCATTAACAATTAGATCCAGTTATACATCTCTAGTATACCGTTGAACTTGAAAGTCATTAACAATTTAATTTACTCCATTCAGATAGCATGCAAAATGTTCAAAAATTTATTTTCTGAAAATTTGTGTCATTTGTTCAGATCACAATATTATGTGAGCAACGTGAGGATTTGCCGATATAATTCTTTACTCAGTACTTGAGTCTGGACGGGCATCGCTGTGGACCATTCGAAAATACAAAATAATAAAACACAAATAATACAAAATCAGAATTAACGTTAATTATCATTTGTTACCTAACCCCACCTCCTGGTCATATAGCATTTCATTTTGTATATCTTCCAGCTCTCCTTAACCTGCGCCGCCCTAGTGGCGTGATATTATTTTAAAGCCTCCATAGTAATTCGCTATTAAGAGTTATATACGACTTTGAATATACCAAGAGAATTTATTACTCAGAAATAATACCTTTAAAGGCGATTTTATTAAAGCAATTCACAAATAATGTATCGATCAACATATCGTTGAAATTTCAATCATTAAAATGCCATAATAAATGTCAATAAAACGTCACAGAAATGTCAATGCCAAAAATGTCAATGTCATAGAAATGGGAATATCTTGCTATATTTAAAAGCTCACTAGATACAATTATTTTTAATAGTTGATAATATTATTTGCCACCAGCAAAGTATTTTAGGTAAATTTAGAAATTTAAATTCCATATTACACGACAATCTATTCATTTTATCTTGAAGACACCTAGGGAACAATTTATACTCTTTTTTGTCCAAATGACAAATTGTCAAATTTATCATCAACATAACAAAAAAATCGTCGGTCTCGTTTTTGAGAAAATCTGTTTGGCAGTTTTCTCTTCCACTGCAACTCCCTCTATTCTACACTCGAATGGACCTAAAAGTTAACACACACTGCTTATTACTGAAATCTATCTTTGTGCAAAATTTCGACCAAAACTATAAATATTTGTGAGAATGGGGGGCGAAACAAAAGTAATAAAAATGTGCGACTGGAAGGACGGACGGACGGACGGAAGGACGGACGGACGGACGGACGGAAGGACGGAAGGAGTGACACGACATTTTTCTGATCGGTGTTTCGGGGTCCTGGTAACCTAATTCGTCGAGAAATGTGAAAATCTGGAACAAAATTTTTTTCGCGATTACAATACTTACCCAATATAACTTCGTTATAGTGGGAAAAGTAAAAATATAAAGGGCTGAAACCACACTATGTGATCAGAACTTCGGTCTTTGGTGTTTTCAATGGGGATAGCATTCACCTGTCACCTGTGTCATCAAGTTGGTATGACAGTTTTGATAGTACTGATTTCTATTTTAACCAACATATATTTACTTATACAACAACAGCCAAACAGGTCAAAAGCTTCAGTAACAGGGGTACAGGCATCCAATATAACACGAAAAATCGTATTCTACATAGAACTTTATACCGAAAGTAGTATACAAAATTATACTGATATTTCTAACCGTGTAACTGACCATATTCCTGAACTTTAACCAAAAATCATTTTAGAATCGAATAACCAAGTTCCATCCTACTTGGCCATATTTCAGAGCTTTATCCAAAAATTATTTTAGAATTCCATTCCCAACACACATGTCGAATTTAATCATAACCGGTTGAGAAATAGCCAAGTTCCATCCTACTTGGCCATATTCCAGAATTTCATCCAGACAACTTTTAGAATCCAATTTCCAATACATACATATATCGAATTTTATCATAATCGGTTGAGAAATAGGCAAGTTCCATCCTACTTGACCATATTCCAGAACTTCATCCAAACAACATTTTAGAATCTCATTTCCAATACACATGTCGAATTTCATCATAATCGGTTGAGAAATGGGCAAGTTCCATCATACTTAGCCATATTGTAGAACTTCATCCAAAACAATTTCAGAATCCCATTTTCAACGCACATGTGATGAGAAATAATCATGTTTCATCATACTTGGCCATATTCCAGAACTTTATCCAAAAATCATTTTAGATTCCTATTTGCAACACACATGTCAAATTTCATATTAATCGGTTGATAAATAGGCAAGTTCCATCATATAAACAATTTGTTATCTACTCACTACATCCTAATTCCTAATGCAACCCCAACTCAACTCCAACTCAACCCGCAAATTGACCCCTAACTTAACCTTCAAATCAATTCCAAATTCAATAATCAACCCGGCATATATAAAAAAATCGTAAATATTTATAAAAACAGGTATTTTGGGTCAATTCGTATGGCAGGTACCCCACCCTCTTGACATACGTCTCCAAAAGCTTTTCAAATCTCCGCCTTGACCATAGAAACAGATTGGCGAAAAAAAAATCCAAATCGGACAAGCCGTTCTCGAGATACCATGGGTCCAAACGTCCAGACAGACGGACGGACATTTTTTTTTTTTTGCATTTTCAGACTCAGGGACTTTCAAAACGTCGAGAAAAAAGGTTTTGGACCAACCAAATTTTTCGTCATTTTTGACAGGATTTCAATACTTTGGTCTTTTTAGACCGAAGTAATTTCAACATTCATCTCATTGATGCAATAAACTGGATTAAAATTATTTACATACGGTAGACAGACACAAAGTTAATCGCGATTTTCATTTATCCCGATTGTCAAAAATCGCGTTGTGAAAACGAAATAATCCAGATTTTTGTAAAGAATGTGTAATGACAGTCGTCTGTCATTACACGATTTTCACCTAAACTGGATTATTTTGTTTCCACAACGCGATTTTTGACAAAAATGACAACTGAAAATCGCGATTAACTCTGTGTCTGTCTACGGTATTAGTTTTACTGGATTATATAAAGATAATTGCGTTATTTGCCGCATTCCAATGAGAAAAAATAAAGTTATAAGACTGGGGCCGTGCGGTAGCTAGTACCAGAGCAGTCCAACTCCTTCCGGCAGGACGAGGCCCTAACGTCCATTTAAGAGGTGCAATCTCTACTACAGAAGTTGTGTCAATTGAGCGAAGAAGAGGTTCATTTTCAGCGCATCTATAGCAATTGCATGGGTAGCAAGACTGATGCAACACTGGCAAGGTATGGGAAATGAACTGGAAGATTTGGTAAGTGTTTCAGGCAACGCACCTTGCCAAAGACTAATCTACTTGCAGGAGATAATATTTTTGCTAAGTTTGAGAAGAAATGGAGAGTATTGATAGTTGTTATATGGTAGTTTCTATTAATGGAGTATACCAAAGATAAGTTAATTAAATTCAAGTTTTATTATATTTAAATATTTGATAAATTTATTGCATCAATGAGATGAATATTGAATATTTCTGAATTATAATTAACAATTTGATCTTTTTAACATAAAACAAACAATATTCTTTAATAAAGAAACAATAACACATACACAAACAATAACAGAAATATCAAATAAATAAAACAAATAATCAAAATAATGAATGAACTTCTGCTTTAGGTACCAACAGGCATGTCGTTCATTGCTAAAGCGGTAGCTTGATGGATTGAATTATGTTGTACGGCACGAGCACAATCACCTCCTGCTATGGTGTTCTTTGCCTGATCTATTATCTCCGCCAAATAGATTAGTCTTTGTTCCATAACACCAGGACCTGCAACGCTGGGTATTCTAATATTATTTTTAGCGTAACCCTTTACCTTTGACCAAATCGTCTCGATAGGATTAAGCATTGGCGAATATGGCCCTAGCCGCAGCAGAGACGCCATCGTTCCAGTAATAACTGTTTCTAATTTTGAATGGCAAGGTGCGTTATCTGAAACAATTACCAAATCTTCCAGTTCATTTCCCATATCTTGCCAGCGTTGCATCAGTCTTGTCACCCATGCATTTGCTAGCTGCGCTGTAAACGAACCTCTTCTCCGGTCCATTGACACAACTCCTGTAGTAGAGATTGCTCCTATTAAATGGACGTTAGGGCCTCGTGCTGCCGAGAGGAGTTGGACTGCTCTGGTACCAGCTACCGCACGACCCCTTGTCCGGCGGCAAAACAAATTGAAATTGGTTTCATCTATCCAAACAATCTGTTTCCCTTGTTGTACGTAGTTGTTTAAACGTTGCACATATTCTGCTCTTTTTCCTTTATTTATTTCGGAGTTCATAGTGCAAGGTTCATTATGAACTTTCTTCATAGTGAAGAGTCTACCTTCTAGGTAATTACCTACAGTTGACGCAGATATCGATGTGTTGAAATTGGTCAGAATTTTTTGTTTTAATTGCTGCAGTGTGTAGCTGCAATCCTCTTCTACCCATGAAACTAGCAAATCAATTTGTTCCTCATTCAAATTTTTAGGTTTTATGCCTCCTCTGGGTAACATTTTGTCACGCCCTGATCGGATCCAATGAAACGCAGTCTTGTACTTGATGTCCAACGTCGCTGCTAAAGACACCCAGTCCTCACCTTTATTGGCACAATTTACAATTCTTTCGCGATCTGAATTAGTATTTTTTTTTTGTATGTTTTTCTTACTGTGGTTTCAGTTCCAGTGACAACAGCTCTACAAATAGGACAAGTAGCATTGTTCATATCTTGTTGACATTTTGTGTGCAGTAGATGTCTACATGGTAGCAGTCTTATAACTTTATTTCTTGTCATTGGAATGCGGCAAATAATGCAATTATCTTTAAACTCCATTAAAAAATATGGGAATAATTTTTTTCACAAGAATTAATAACAATTTAATTAACATAGATAATGACACATATTTTTGCTTACTATATCTTTATTTTTTTCTATATAATCCAGTAAAACTAAGTATATAATTTTAATTCAGTTTATTGCATCAATGAGATGAATGTAGAAATTTTCTGAATTACAATTGACTATGTAATCTGAATTACATTTAATACTTTCTGAATTACAATTGACTATGTAATCTGAATTACAGTTGACTAATCTGAATTACAATTGATACTTTCTGAATTACAGTTGATACTTTCTGAATTACAATTTACTAATCTGAATTACAATTGACGCTTTCTGAATTATAATTGATACCTTCTGAATTATAATTGGAAAAGGAGAAACCAGCCACGGTGTTCCTGAATGAACTTTAAATTTGACTTTACATACTCGAAAATTTCAAATTGGGTATTGTTTGGCGACCTTTCAAGAATCATTTAAGATCAAAATTAAACTAATCCGCTTAGCCGTTTTTAAAAAAAGTGCCTTTCTGTATTAAAAAACAAAAACATTAGAAAACTTCAAAATATTAAAAAAAAGAAACAATCTTATAATTTTATTTTATTTAGGTAATATAAATTTATTTAACATTACAGAAGAATAAACATTTTCCCAGTTGCTGAAAAATCAATCGGCCCTTAATTTGCTATTTAGCGCAATAACGCTCCAATACAAAGAAGTAACATTGCCTCAAAATTATATAAAAATATTGAACATAATTAGTTGCCTAGGCCAAGGCAGAGTTTTTATTTGCCTTTGTTGGAGTTTAAATGAACCCCGAAGATATTCGCAATCTAGCAAGACTAAAACTGTATTATGGGGTGCTTATAAAACCGTGTGGGATAAGATTCCCTACGATTTTACATAATTTTTGGGATACTTCTGAGACGTGATGGAGGCGTAATAAAAATGTTCCAATGGTTCAAAAATTATAAATCACTTAATTATTATTTAATTAGCCAAAAATAATTTAAAATTTAATTGATTTACTAATTATTTTTAAATTTTTCTGCATATCACAAATATGTACGGGAAAGGGGCTCATATATGATGGTTGCAATGAACGGTTGCTAAAGGCCGTTCTTATGAAGACATGTGTGCAATTTGTCAGTTCCTTTGCTACGAAAATATTTGGACTAATAGGTTTGGATGCGGGTGTTGGACGAATTTTGTTAAATTGGCTTCTTAGCTCTTTTATTAATTCTGCTAGCAGTCTATCTTCTTTCTTTTCCAGTATTAGTTCGCTGAGTAATCGTATGTTTCCCCGAAAATTAGCTCTGCTGAGGACGGTGCCATTACTTCCCGGTGAGCCGATCCTAATCCCAGTAATACTGTTGGAAGGATACGCGTCCATTCGTTTTTCCCGGGGCACATGATATTTTTTTTGAAGAGATGTGTCTTTGGCAAACACGGTCGCACAGAGATGAAAATAAAAGCATTTTAAAGCTTCAAATCTCTAGTTTTGAGATTTTTGAGCAGATACCGTTATCACGTAATCACAAGAAAGAACGCGAAAAAAAAAATTCGAATTTTTTTTTTTTTGTAAAGATCCACGGGCTTGGTAAAATTTTTTTAAGTTAAACCAATGCATCGGTCGGTTAGCCGGCTAATTAGGATGTCAACTTTTTGCTGAGATATCTGACTTTGAATCAAAAAAGATCCTTTTGTCTGTGATCATCGATATCTCAGCAACCAATGATTGCACAGTAAATTTTAGGGCAGCTCTAAAAACTTGAATAAATTTCCTATAAGTCCCTTTAATGATTATTTGAGAAAAAAAAATTTGTTTAGCCTCAAGACTGATTTGATAAAAGTACAAAGAAACGACTTTTTAGGTTGCTTTATAAAATATACCGTTAGTTTACAAATATTGATGAAAAGACTAATTTAAATTTAGGTCATTTTACAGTTTAATGTACCCCTAATAGCCTTGTATTATTTTCAAATTGATCCATCCAACCGTTTTTCCGGACAAATTGGTCAAAATTTTACAAAACAATTAAAGTAACAAATGATCTTCAAAATAAAAGAACGACTTTTTTCATATTTTGTATTAGTTACTCATTAACCCTTAACTATCGTAAGATTTTTTTGTAACATTCGCCCATAAGAGACGACAAAAAATTAAATAAAGTTCTGTAATATAACCAATTAATATGGAACTTGGCTATTTCTTAACCGATTTTAGTGAAATTCGGTATGCGCGGTGGAAATGGGATTCTAAAATGATTTTGGATATTTTAATTTAAAATTTTGTTTAACTCTATGATTCTACGATTAAAATAAATTGCAAAAAGTTCAAAAGTAAATGAAAAATGTTTAAGCTACAAAATAAACGTCTAATTTTAAATGAAAATCGTATACTATCAAAGCAACCTTGATTATACAAGCCATAATCTAAAAAACGAAGCTTTTATAAGGGAATTAGAAACGAGGAAAAACCAAAATTTCCGTAGTAAAACACATAAAACATATTATTGAAAATCACTTTTTGTAAATGACAAATTTGTAAATGAAAACGTTGCAAATTCTTAATTATGATTTCTGAAATAGAATTTCAACATACATAAATCTCGTTTAAGTAAATCGTTTTCATTTTCCTGTAATAATTGATTTATTTAAACCAAAATATAAAAAAAAGTTCATAACAACAGCTTTCTGATCAAATAAAAAGAAAAGCTTACTACAAATCGTGTGCATTAAGTCAATATACATAGATGGCAGTGGGCAGTACACATTTTGAAAAATCGTAAAAATTGCGACCTGGGGAAATTTGAGTTCAAAATTTGTAGGAAAATCAAAACAAATTCAGAAAATATTAAGAACGTGTCATAATTGTGTGATTAAATAATTTTTTTTCGTATTTCTCTGCCAACAATTATAGACATCTAACGTACACTAGTAAAACTAAAAATAAATTTA
This sequence comes from Tipula helvola, assembly GCA_963556165.1. Classification (NCBI taxonomy): domain Eukaryota; kingdom Metazoa; phylum Arthropoda; class Insecta; order Diptera; family Tipulidae; genus Tipula; species Tipula helvola. The sequence continues at coordinate 188,954,607 of OY744482.1, forward strand.
GCAAGTATTATTTTAATTTGTCAGAGCCAACTTTGATGTATTTTTCAAAATGAAAGTTTGAAAAATATATTTTGGAAATAATTTAATTTTAAAATTTCTGCAATTAATATTGACTCAATAGCAATGTACCCTTCTTGTATATTGCTGCTAAAGATATATAGAACACTTTTGTATAAACATTTTGTAACATTTTTGCTTTTTTCCTTGTAAAACTTGAAGCTAAACAACACCATTTTTACTATGGATTCCTATGGAAATCAGTGAAAAGTTATACCACTAAAAAAGCTTCAAAAAAATACGTCATAATGATTATGGCTATATCAGAACCATCTTGATGTGAATAGAGCCGGCATGTGAAAAATGAACTTAAAATAAGGGATATAGAAACACTAAAAATTCATTTATTTTCATAGTGTTTATATGAAAAAACGCGATTTTGATTGAAGCCGCATACTACAAAAAATTTCAGTAACTTTTTTGGTAATTTCGCAACAGACGAACTTGACGGACATAAACTTTTCTCAACTTTTCGGTAATATTTTTCCCCTCAATTCCTTTTTTTCATACGAGAAAAAAAAATATGTTTTTTAAGTTGGTATGGAGGGGAAACAATTTACAAATTATATGAGAAAATTTTATGTTCGTCAAGTTCTTCTGTTGCGAAATTACCATAAAAGTTACTGAATTTTTTTTGTAGTATGCGGCTTGACGATAAAATATGAATTAAAAGTTAAACCCAGTTAAATAATTTTTTAAGAAATCGCTAACAAACAAACCAATGTCTTACTCATTTAAAACACAGATTCTCAAATTTCCTTATTTTCCAGCAATAATCAAAAGAAAATAAGGGAAATTAAATTAAAAAACATTCTACAACAACAACAACGTGTATTAAAAAGAGAAAATTCAGTTTCATGACGACATCATATCTCCACATCTAAACCCAATGGTAAGAAAAAAGACAACACGTCTCCGCTCAACAATCAAAATTTAAAAAAATCAAAAAGAGCCAAACAGAATAAATTAAATCAATACAATGAGTGCGAAAAAAACAAAACATCAAAACAATCTAGCATGCTTTGCAAATTAAAAATAACTATAGAAACATATTTGAATTCAAATTGGAATGGAGGCAATGAAAGAGATGATTATTGTTTATGACAATATGTTATAAAATGTTGATGACGTATATATTACAAAAACAACAATATTTAAAATTTCAAAAGTACCTTATTTTTCATGGCGATTTTCACTAAGAAATAAACATTTTCAAGACTTGATTTTTCAATCAAATAATATTACATGTTTCATGAACATTTTCATATAAAAACAAAACAAAAGCTCATATTTCTAATAAACTAAAACTGTAAATGAAAATAAACGTTTTCCCATATAAGTTCCTAGTAAAGAAAAAATTGTATGTACCTTATTTTAAGCTTAGTAAAAAATACAGTCGATACTGGAGGCTCTTATTTATACAGTAGGCTCTGGCTCTATACTCTAGAAGGCTCTGATACTATTCGAAAAAATAGTAATGACAATATGTATTGAAATTGAGCGCTTTATAGTTTAGCAAAATTATCTACCTTACCATACCCGGTTATAAATTTAATTTTGGTACATATAAATTATTTCAGACTTTCATCCCAGGAAAACCTCAGACAAAACAAACGGATTTTGTTTGTTATACCAATTGTACAATTGATTCAAAAATGATCCGCTGATATATTTTATAACCCACCTATTAGGATTCCTTTCTATTCGTGAAATTCAAAACTTTAAAATCTAATTAGTTAATACCAGACATACATTAGCTATATTATTTCACATTTAAATTTACAAATCTAATTGAACTATGATTGGCCGCAAAATAGATGCTTTTGGTTATAACTAAAAGTTTATTTTTTCGAATTAGCTTCCAGCTAAATATTCACATTTTTTCTCATTAGTTCTTTGTAAGGAATTTGCAGTGGTTTTCATTTCGATTGCTTTTATAAATCAATTGTTTATTGATGATACACAAAACAGTACAAAAGAGTCAAATATAAATAACAATAATAACAGTAATCGTAATATCATAATATAAATAATAAATACGATAGGAATAAGAATTTTTGTTCTTTCTGGGAGATATGCAAATAACGATAAAGTTTTTGTTTTTCTTCAAAAATCAACAACTTTGCAGTGTGTTTGATTGTGTGTGTGTGTGTGTGTGTACATAGTTTTTCATCGTGGTTTTGATTAGTTTTCTGTATAAAAGCTAGATATCTCTTTGATCATAGTTTTTGGTTTATAAATCGAAACTTTACTTAATTTATTATTTTTTTGCCGAAAAGCTTTTTATGTAATATATGTATTTATTTAGAAACTAGGGTAGGGTAGGGATAAGTCGTTTATTATTTCGAATGTATGCCTTAACATACCACAGTTCTGTAGCAGTGCGCACATTATAGTTTTAACAAAAATTTTACAAATTTATCACACATACATTATGTGTAACAATAACTTGAATGAACTGATAAAACCGTCTTTTGGTTTTGACAGATTTCACGGTAAGATTATTTTTATACATGGCAAAATAATTATTCTAATTTTTTTGTGTTCGCGTAACGAGCATATTGCTTCATTGAGTTTGTATTCAACTAAAAATGAGGCACGTACAAATTAAATCATAACTGAATTAAATGTTTAGTCGAATGAAATCTATATGGGAATTGATCAATTGTATCAAATCAAATAGATGGGATTGACACATAAGTGGATTACAATGCGATACATCCTAAAATGATGTTTGCATATCTAAGATTTACACAAATGTCGAACTAAAGAAAACGTCTTCTCTGGTATCTATAAATGCTGTTGAAATTTAGATTTATAAGATGATTCAGTAAATAAACTACTTTACCAGAAAGACCTACATCCTATCGATTTTAATGGCAAATAGCTATTTTTGTCTCATAATCGCTGAAATGCAAACAAATTTTCAATCTGTTTGCTTTTATAGGATTTTATTTCAATTTATTGAAAGTTGGTATTGGTTAGATATAACCGGCACATTGTTTATCTATATTGCACGTGGCACGTGGTTTTTTCCAAAATGTGTGCCTCGGCTAAAATTTCTGAAAATTTTCATTCAATCCAGTAAAAATATTTAAACTCTTAACCAAACGGTATTCATCTCGAAAAATATCATGAGTTATAGTGGTAGTAACGACAATAAATTCGGGCCTTAACTAAATGGAATTCATTTTAGCCGAAACCCATATTTTGAAATAAGCTCTTTCGAGATAAAAATTTCGTGCTAAATTCTCATACGTATAAATTGGAAGACTTATTATTATTATTAAAATTGGATGAAACATACATAGAGGGCTGCCCTCAATGACACAAAAATCAATGTTCAAAGTGCAAACCTGGGCTTGGCGGCGCTTGGTATTTCTGCCGACGGAAGCATCATCATTTAAATCATAATTTAAAAATGCCTCGCCTTGCTACTATTACTGGTAGAGTGGAGCGGCGTCGTGACAGAATTCGTATCAGATTACAAAGAAGTGCATTAAATGACAATGGTACAAATAATAATCCTATAGATAATTTAGATGGTTCTTTTAAATGTGCTTTAAATTCAATCCCGCGTAATTTTAATTCTTATAGTTGTGGTTCAATGAGTTTGCGTTGTGCATTTTGTAGTACCAAACATTTTCAGGTAGAAGCCACTTTACGAAACACACAGTCGTTTTTTACCTTATGTTGCCATAAAGGCAAAATTGATTTACCTCCTCTTGGTCAGAATACATTATTTAAAAATCTATTCGATGGACTTTTTTCTAATGATAATTCGATCAAACGTCGTTCTAAAAATTACTTTGAAAATATTCGCTCCTATAATTCAGCATTTGCAATGGTTAGTTCTGAATAAATTGTCTAATAGTCTTTTGAACGGTGTATACCATTTTAAGATTCATAATATTTTTTATCATCAAGCTGGAGCTTTAACATCTGAATATGGTCGTCAACTGTGCTATGCACAATTATACTTTTATGATGTTGATACTGCTAATCAGTATAGAATGCGTCAGAGAGCAAATGTTGACTGTAATGTTGATTTAATGCGTGCATTGGCTATAGAATGAGACCGCGTGAATGATTTTGTTCGATCCTTCATCCCATGGTTGTTTTTTCAAAATTGTCAAACGCAGTTTTTAGTATTTCTGTTTTAGATTTTTCGTTAGATCTTTTAGCGTGATACTGGTTGGCATGTCAATATAGCACATAACATAGCTACTACTTCTTCTTCTACAGTACCTCGAAACAAAGTTAGAATGCTTGAATATGCCTCTTATAGACTGACTTGCAATTCATGAAGGGTTTAGCCTTTTACATCATTCGTAAAAATTATTTCTTCATTGGGTGGTTGATATGTATGTGCGGATTGAAGGCACAAGATTGCATTTTGTTCGTCAAAATCAGGCTACATTACGTGCAGAAGTGTATAATAATTTAACTGATTTTGTAAATAATTGCCCAAACGGTGTTGATGGAGTTCATACTGTGGGCCATAAAGTCATTTTACCATCATCTTTTATTGGTTCTCCAAAATATATGTAACAAAATTATTTGGATGCAATGTCAATAGTGCAAAATTTCGGAAAACCTTCATTATTTATAACTATGACATGCAATCCACAATGACCAGAAATTATTGAAGCTCTTGATGGTTGTAGTGCAAATTTTCGTCCTTCGATATTGTCGTTCGTGTATTTAAAAGTAAGCTTAAGGAATTTATCGATTTAATTTCCAAAAGAGAAATTTTTGGTAAAGTAAATGCCTTAATTTATACTATTGAGTTCTTAAAACGTGGTCTACCTCATGCGCATATTTTGATCACTTTGGATAGAGATAATAGAATAGATGCGGTTGTTGATATTGATAAGATTGTGTGTGCTGAAATACCTGATATTCAAGCACATCCACAACTATATGATATTGTTAGGCGTCATATGATTCATGGACCATGCGCTCTACTTAATCCAAACTCTGACTGCATGAGAGAAAGAAAATGCAGTAAACATTTTTCAAAAGATTTCTGTGATACGAGTGATAGCGTGAATGGATATCCTGTTTATAGACAACATGATAATGGTGTGAATGTTGATGTTCGTGGGCATTCTGTTGATAATCGATTCGTCGCGTCGTCCCATACAATCCATATCTTTTAGCCAAATTCAATTGTCAAGTTTTAGCCAAGTTCAAAGTGTGAAATACATTTTCAAGTACGTGTATAGAGGATATGATTGTGCATCGTTAGAATTTGGAGAATTGAATGGTGAATTAAAGGACGAAATTCAGGTAGATGAGATACAAAATTTCTTTTAATTTCTCTATTTCTTTCTTTTTCTTTTTATTTCAGTACCATATGCACTTTCAATCGCATACGATTATTCGCCTTGGTTTTCACTTGCCCAATCGTCAAATTTATTTGTTGTATTTCGGGAAGGTTCTGAGAATGCTGAGAATGAAGCTGTTGCAAATCCATCAACAACAAAATTATTGGCATTTTTTAACTTGAATAATAATGACCCTTCATCTAATAGACTTTTGTATAGTGAAATACCATTACATTATGTTTGGAATTATAGAGAGTAAAATTGAACTAAGAGAAAACGTGGAAGTAAAAAAGTAATATCTCGATTGTATGTTGTGTCTCCCAAAGATATTGAATTGTTTCATTTGCGGTTGCTTTTGTTGCATGTTCGGGGCCCAAAGTCAAAAGAAACTAAATTCCCTCGGCAATTACGTGAATTATTTGGATTTATTTGAAGAGATGAGTGAAGATTTTCTTAAGTATTATAATGAAAACATTTCATATAATAGATCCCTTTTGATTATTGATGATATTCTCAAACACACAATCTTTCCTGTCAATAACTTGGGCTCCCAATTCCAGTGTATGTGGATGAAAATATTGATTTCGATTTTGTTCATCCTATTGAAGAAGAAATCATTTTTCATGAGATGTATAGAAGCGCCAATAATGAACAACGCAATGTTATAAACTTGGTTTTGCGTGAATTATTACATCATAATACTGGTAGCAATGTATTTTGTTTGACAGCTCATGCTGCATGCAGGTTGTGGAAAAACGTATGTCCTAGAAGCAATCATTCATAAATTATATTCATTACAAATACCAGGCATAACAACTGCTTTCAGTGGTATAGCTTCTACTCTTTTGATTGGTGGTCGAACTTTGAACAATGTTTTCAAGTTACCTATTCCAATTTTAGAAAACTCAGTATCAAGCACTACCGCCAACAGTGCTCAAGGTCGATACATTAAATTAGCTTCATTGATAATTATTGATGAAGTATCAATGTGTCCACTATATGCCTTAAAAATGATTGATAGATAATTGAGAGATTTGACTGTGAATGAAAGTAGAGAAAAATTATTTGGTGGTAAAACAATTCTGTTGTGCTGTGACTTTCGGCTAATTTTGCCAGTAATACCTCATGGATCACGAGTCACCCTAATTGAGAATTGTATTATATCTTGGTCTGAATTTTCAACTTTTTACCGTATTACTTTAACACAAAATATGAGAACTCTAGCTCATAAAATTGAATTTGTTAAATTCCTTAAATCTATTGGTAATGGTGATATGCAAACTTTCCCTCAATACGATCAAGATGTCATTGAAATGCCCACACTACAGGGTATGTAGGTATATTAGATGGGAGATCTTGTCGAATTTGTGCTTGATTTTTCCGCTTGTTTCTTCAATTGAGTTTTTTCTCTCATAAAATTCATTAGATACAATGAAGATTTTTTAATCGTTTGAATATCTCATATGGATTGGAAATGGGATTCTAAAATAATATTTGGATGAAGTTCTGGACTAAATGGTCAAGTAAGATAGAAATTGCCTATTTCTGAACCGATTATTATGAAATTTGACATTTGTGTTGGAATTGGGATTCTAAAATGATTTTTAGATAAAGTTATGGAATATGGTCAAATATGATGGAACTTGTTTATTTCTCAACCGATTATGATGAAATTCGACTTGAGCATTTGAAATGGGATTCTAAAATAGTTTTCGGATAAAGTTCTGGAATATGGCCAAATAAGATGGAACTTGGCTATATCTCCACCGGTTACGATGAAATTTGATAACACGGGATGTGGGATTCTAAAATTACTTTTAATGAAATTCTGGAATATGGCCAACTACACAGTTAGAAATATCAGTATAATTTTTTATACTACTTTAGGTATAAAGTTCTAGAATACGTTTTTTCGGAATTATATCAAAGGACCGAATGTCGAAGGGCCGAATGGGTGGAAGGGCCGAATGGGCCGAATGTCGAAGGGCCGAATGGGTCGATGGGCCGAATGGATCGAAGGGCCGAATGGGTCGAAGGGCCGAATTTTTTTTATTTTTTTTTGTTTTTAGAAATATGTATAATTTTTTAAATTTCTTGTTTTAAGGAAAATTTTGTAAATGTACTGAATTTGGTATTAAGAACTATAATTTTTATTTATTTATGAAAAACAATATTTATTTTCCAGATGTTAATGCCAGGTTGAAATGTTGTTTGTTAAAATGATTCATATCAAAATAGATAATACATTTCAGGTTGAAACAATATCCAAAACAACACATGAGACAACAATATACTTTAAAATAAACACTTTCGTTTAATTTATGTAGACATTTTGGAAATTTTGCCTTAAACTGTAATTTGTCTTTAAATCATGTAGTAAATTATGTAGTAAATTGTTAGGAGTATATTCACTATACTCACATCACTAAATCACAGAGAAATTATTTTATTCATCCAAATAGAATTTTCCTTCACCCTAATGAATAAAAAATGTTCTGATTTTTATGACATTTTGTGACAAAATTCTTTTTTGGTTTTGGTGAAATACCTATTATGTACAAATATTTTTCCACTTGATAATTACAAAAAGAACATAAAATATAAATAACAAAATGAATGCAATATTTTTGCAGATAGAATATCCAAAGATTAAACATAATGAAATAAGTATGTACAAACTCAAAAGAAATTAATTTATATTTCATAAAAAAATTTACAAAATATTCCTTAAAACAAGAAATTTAAAAAATTAGATTTCTAAAAACAAAACAAAAATAAACAGAAAAATTCGGCCCTTCGACCCATTCGGCCCTTTCGGCCCTTCGACATTCGGCCCTTTGACATTCCACCCTTCGACATTCGGCCCTTTGAAATTCGGCCCTTCGTCCTCATTCCGTTTTTTCGTGTTAACTTAATAGTTGTTTGTTGTATAAAACTGATTTATAATCAAATATCTCAATTTCTTACGAAAAGTTATATTAATCATAATTGACGAATGGAACGGTGTGCTCCAGAGGACAATAGTGAAATAGAGTCAAACCTGTTTTTGTGCGGTCTTTTTTTATGCGAATTTTTTTTTATGCGCTTTTTTTGTGCGATTTTTTTTTGTATGCGATTTTTTTTGTGCGATTTTTTTTTATGCGGTATATGAATATCGAGGTTCTGTTCAGCCATTTTCATACCTATTGCATCAGCCAAGTTCATTAATCATTAGACATGCTCAATATTCTTATATATTCCATATTCCAGCAAATTGCAATATGTAATTACTTATTATCTTGCACACAAAGAATATAATTTAGTTAAAAGAAATCTTTACTTCACAACCAATGAAATGCGTAGTAGGTAATAGCAAAGATGATATTATAATGAGATGACTCCTTCAAAGCAGAATTTTACTGTATGTAGATATTTTTATAGAAAATGTAAAACTAAAAAGAAGAAACGCATTTTTCTAGTTTACTGTACAATATAATCCATATACACACCTACTTTAATTCTGCTTGTGTATTTTCAATTCGAAACTTTTTCTATTTTTTCATGTTTACTTTTAAAACCTATACAAACTAATTTACTTTTATTTTGTGTATTTGCATTGACATTTCCATTGCATTTCCATTTTAGTTTTAAATCTTTTTTGTGTTGTGAAGTACGCTTAGTCTCTGCGCAAATATTTAAACAAAAATGAATCAATCAGTATCGGGCTTGAATTGTATAGTGAGTAATTGCCATAACTCGAGACGAAATTCTAAATTAAAATTATTTCGTTTCCCTAAAAATGTCGTTCAAGCAAAGGAATGGTTAATTGCATGTCGCATAATACCTAATCCATTTGTACTTGATAATTTACATAAAAAACGAATATGTAGTGCCCATATTGATCCAAAGTTTATCGGTAAAAAGAAACTAATAAACACAGCTATTCCATCTCTTCATCTACCTTTGGATAATCCGCAATCAGAGATTGTCAATTTAGAGCCAATGGTCCTTAATAAAGCGTCGACAGCTGAAAGTAAGCGAACAATTAAAACCGTTGATCAATATAAAAAACAAAATCGCGAATTATTACAAGAAATAGAAAATCTTAAATCAAGATGAACTAAAAAATCAATTAAAATTAAGTACCTTACTTCCAAAGTGTTCACTCTAAAACGAAAAATTCAAATTTTATTAGTGAAAAATAACAAAAAATGGAATGATATACTCCTAGAGAGAACTGACCTGGAACCTACGGCTAAATCATTTGTGGAAATGATGGTTGCACCAACTAATAGGAAAAATGTATTTACCGATTTACAAAAGCAACTAGCACAGACCCTTTATTTTAAATCTCCAGCAACTTATTTTTTTATGAGAAATTGTTTAAAATTTAATTTACCGTCTAAATCATCGATAAATAGATGGAGACCAATAAAAAATTTGAGGCCTGGATCAAATGAAATACTGTTAAAAGGACTCATATCAGCAGTTGGATCTCTTGATGATATAGAGGAAAACAGGTGACATTAATTTTTGATCAAATTAAAATTAGGCAAAATTTAACATACAACGAAGTTCATGATGAAATTCAAGGTGTTCAAGATTTTAGTGCTTTTATAACGCGTCCAATTGCGCAATCCGTTTGTGTTTTTATGGTCAGAAGCATATGCTCACAATGGAAATTTATCTTAAATTATTATTCCACAAAAACCAATTTTCTGGTTCAAACCTTCAAAAAATTGTATATGAAAATTTAAGAATTTGTGAAACTGTGGGCTTAAATGTTACTGCAATAATTTGCGATCAGGGTAGCAACAATAGAAAATGTTTTAAAAACTTGAACGTTACCTCGGAGCACCCTTATTTTGTATATAATGATAAAAAAATTTATTGCCTATATGATATTTGTCATTTAATAAAAAGTTTACGAAATAATTTATTAAAAGGTACAAAATATGATAGTCCGGATGGTTTAGTTTGTTGGAGTGTGATTCAAAAATTGTATAATTGGGAAAAAAATGCGACCACAAAACTTTGTCCTAAACTAACATCAAAGCACATATATCCAAATACATTTGAAAAAATGCGTGTTCGATACGCCACCCAAATTTTTAGTAAGAGTGTTGTGGCTGGAATTAAAACCGCAGTGAATTTAAAAATATACCCCGATCCTGAATTAGCTATATCAAAACCTACTTAATAAATAAAGCCTCCATGATGAAAAGAAGCTTTTTTTATGGTAACAAAAAATCCAAAAAAAAATGATTATTTCATAGTTTTTGTATGGAGGGACATGACCTCAGTTTATTCAAAATATATTAATGAAAATTAACTCGGAATTAATTTTATTTTAATTCAATTGCATCTCTAAACTTCCGTTTCCACCTGACTTGGAGGATTTTTCCGTGAGCTTTTCCAATTTACAATAATAATGATAACAAAATAAGATATTTTTTATTTGAAAAAGCTTAAAAATAGAGTACATATATGTAAAAAAGAGACAGACATATAAACGGAAAGGCATGACATTTACAATACTAAACATAACAAACAATATGGAAACACGGTTAATATACGGAAAATGAAGCAAACCTATAATATGAAGCATATTATCATATGCAGTAAATAAAAAGAAAACAAAAAGTATGAAAACAAATATTGTTGATTTAAAATTTTCAAAATATTTATTTAATTGTTACATATTTATTTGTACATTAAAATATTTTTGTCAAATTATTATTATTGACGATTTTCAGCCAGGAATAATGAAATAAAATATCTTGTTATGGATCCGAAAAAGCTTAAAAATGAGTACACAAATATAAAAACGAGATAAACATATTATGAAAAATAAAATGGCGCCCGCACGGCATTTACAATAATAATGATGAGAAGATGACAAACAAAAAAACAACAACAAATTATGAAAATAAAATTTTTATTTAAAATTTTTTTCAATTTATAATTTTAAAATACATAATTAACGATTAGGCATCGTTTTTGTTGAATTAGTTATGATAACGATTTCCAGTTTTGCGTATTTTATATCTTCAATGTACCTAAATAATGTTGGTTTGGCAACTAAAAATAAAATTAAAAATCAAAACAAAAACAGCTGTTTAGAGAAATTTTTTTTGAACATATTTGAAGAAGATTATTTGCGTATTTTGGTGAATCCCATTATATTATGAATCGATTAAATATTTCTTTAAATGTGCCTTGGTAGAAAGAGAACAAATGCCTTATGCATGCCCATAAATATTTGTTAAACTGCCAAAAATACCAAATATGATCAGATTTTGGACACAAAAGGGCCACTTTTTCTACCAAGGTACAGATTTTATTTTCTCTAAGAAAAAGAAAACTAAATGTTGGTTTGCACTTCTTTTTCACTTAATTACACCATAAAACACAATAATCTTGAAGATATAAAATACGGAAAACTGGAAATCGTTATCATAACTAATTCAACAAAAAACGATGCCTAATATTCGTTAATTATGTATTTTAAAATTATAAATTGAAAACAATTTTAAATAAAAATTTTATTTTCATAATTTGTTGTTGTTTTTTTGTCATCTTATCATACTTCATTAGTGTTTATTTTCCATTATGTGTGTTGACCTTGTTCCTATATATTTTGTTCTTTTATTATTGTAAATGCCGTGCGGGCGCCATTTTATTTTTCATTATGTTTATCTCTTTTTTTATATTTGTGTACTCATTTTTAAGCTTTTTCGGATCCATAACAAGATATTTTATTTCATTATTCCTGGCTGAAAATCGTCAATAATAATAATTTGACAAAAATATTTTAATGTACAAATAAATATGTAACAATTAAATAAATATTTTGAAAATTTTAAATCAACAATATTTGTTTTCATACTTTTTGTTTTCATTTTATTTACTGCAAATGATAATATGCTTCATATTATAGGTTTGCTTCATTTTCCGTATATTAACCGTGTTTCCATATTGTTTGTTATGTTTAGTATTGTAAATGTCATGCCTTTCCGTTTATATGTCTGTCTCTTTTTTATATATATGTACTCTATTTTTAAGCTTTTTCAAATAAAAAATATCTTATTTTGTTATCATTATTATCGTAAATTGGAAAAGCTCACGGAAAAATCCTCCAAGTCAGGTGGAAACGGAAGTTTAGAGATGCAACTGAATTAAAATAAAATTAATTCCGAGTCAATTTTCATTAATATATTTTGAATAAACTGAGGTCATGTCTCTCCATACAAAAACTATGAAATAAACATTTTTTTTTGGATTTTTTGTTACCATAAAAAAAGCTTTGAAAAAAATATCGATATCATGGAGGCTTTATTTATTAAGTAGGCTTTGGCTATATCAACAGCAAAATTCTGAAGTTTCTAATAATTTATTCGATTGTTTAAATAGCAACACACTCTTTAATTCCAACCCTTATTGATGTGCTTTGGCTGAACATAACAATATTTTTCAAACATTAAACAGCTATATAATTTATTTTAAAAATACAACATTTAAAGGAGCTAAATCTATCTATTGCATTGATGGTATAGTGCAAACCATTAATGCGGCAATACTATTGGGAACTGAATTTTTTAGAAATCCAAATCTAAACGTTAACTACATTTTAACGAATAGATTAAATCAAGACCCAATCGAAAATTTGTTTGCTCAGGTTCGATATAAAGGCGGTAACAATAAAAACCCATCCGTTTTTCAATTTAATAATATCCTGTCACAAATAATATCGTCCAAATTACAATTTAAATCCAATTTTTCTAACTGTGAAGCAGACGGAGGTGATTTTTTAAGTACCGAGTTTCAAGAAGAGGATCAGCGGAAAGACACTATTTTACCAGAAATATCAGAAGAACAAAGCGAAGAATTATGCGAATTTGGGGAATCGTTTTATGTAACTACAGCAATTGGAGAAAATTCCATGAAATATTTTGTTGGTTATGTTATTTTTGTAGTAATTGGTAAAATCGATTGCTTAATATGTTTGGAAAATATGTCGTCTAAAAATAACATCCAGCTGGACAATGAATATTTTTTATACAACAAAAATTATTATAATGATAATAGTTTTGGATCACTAAATTGCCCAAAAGAAGACTTCTTTTTGCTATGTAAAATGCAAATTGAGAATTTTCGCCGCATATTTCAAAAACGATACCACGAGAGGCATATTAAACAAACTATAATGGATAGTTGTATCGAATTAACCCATAACGCTCCACAATACGCTGAATATTATTCTTCAAATAATAGCTGCTTAGAACATCGTTTAAAAATTTTGAATTTTATGATTAAAGTTCTTATAAAAAAGCATTGCCAATGGATGCTAAACAGTCTTAAACAACAAACAAAGTTCTCTCGTAATTCACGGTTAACAATTCTACAACAATAGAAAATATCATTGTTGTTTGTGTTTTCTATCAAAACGGATCAGCATTTGTTGTTATATCATTCAAAAGAGAATAAAATCATTTAGGAATATTATAAATTTGTGTTTTTATTTTATTTATAAGGATTGGAAAAGCCCAAAACCAGCTTTAATAATAAAAATGAACTGTTTTTACAAGCCATTGCTTCACAACACGGAACACTCAAAAAAAATTGTGGAACACCATTAGGCCAGATTTATTTTAATATTAATGCTACCTTAACCGTTTAGCACTTTAGAACCATAAACTTCATCCCAGCTTTTTCACAAATGATCAACACCTTGTGCAAGCGCAATAAAATACTCCAACCGCAACAAAATCAACTCAATGTAAACATTTCTTAAGTATTTGCACGGATGCGATTTTGTTATCCAATAAAGTTCTATTGCATGAGCAATATTCTTAAAATATACCCACAAAATAATTTGCTTGTTAGACTAGCCTTTTATATTTTATAGTTAAAGCAAGCCAAGAGAAATACAACACCATTCAAACAATATGCTATTTTATTATTTATGTTGCACATTGATTGTGTGTGAGTATAGAAATGTAGAAAAGGAAACAGCAAAAACGAAATTATTTTGTTGTAAACGTGTATACAGTAAGCAAAAAAATGTTTTTATAAATTTTATTTAAACTGGAGGCTCCCTTCGGTATGATGGAGGTACCCTAGATTTATTTTTATATTTTGCACTGATTGAACTATCTCTATTATAATATTATCTTTGGTAATAGCCACACTGATTGTTAACCTTGAACATAAACTAAAAAATATACATAATGATGTACGAAAAAGGAAATTTACCGTTTTGTTTTGAAATGAAAAATTTAAATTTGTTTAAATGTTTCCATTTGTAATTTAATTTCGTGAAACATTGACATATTGTCTAAGGGAGACTTTTTTTATGCGGTCCCTATCCACCGCATAAAAAAAATTTTTTTAAATTTTTGTCCAAAATTACTTACTATAGCGATTTATGAAGTTTGTGAATATTTTTTTTTGTGCGTTTTTTTTTTGTACAGTCCCTATCTACCGCACAAAAACAGGTTTGACTGTATGTGATAGGCTGTAACAAAAATTTGCTATATGAAGTTATATGGAAATATTGTCTATTTAAATTTCATTTTTATTTATGAAAAGTGTAATGATTGGAAAATTGAATTAATCCCATATGTAGCTTAAAGTGTGATTTTAGTATATCTGTTTCATTTGAGACATTTTTTTCATTTTAAATATCAGAAAGTTGTGCTTAAAGATTTCAGAAATTTAATGTTAAACTCACTATAAATATATATTTGGGTCACTAAACATTTTTGGAGCTTTATTAGACCACAGTTGCTAATTTGCTAGGATTTGACTTATTAATACAATCTAAAATTTAATATTTCTTTTTTTTTTTTTTTTTCAATTTATTTTATTACGACTGAGACTGCGCTCAACTAGCAATTTTTCCTTCAAATACAAATTTTTATATTATCTAGTAAAATTCACTTTTGTTGGGGTGTAACCCACTGGTTAGCCCCATAATCAATTAAACCTATTTACTAATTTTAGTTTGGTAAGTTCACTAGGTCAAGTGGCCTCGTTCTTTGGAGTCTTCTTTCAACTACAGGGTTATCTATCATATGGCGAATATAGGGGTTTCCATGTTCCTGGAGCCTTATTTCGTGTTTTGCGGGATGCATTTTTATTTCCTCTTTGATGTATTCCATCCGTAGGTCCCTGTGAAGGTCTTCATTTCTTACGTACCACGGAGCATTGACGATGCTACGAAGAACCTTGTTTTGAAACGTCTGTATCATTTTGGCGTTTGTTTGCTTGGTACATCTCCAGAGTTGTATACCGTAGGTCCATATCGGCTTCAAAATTTGCCGATATAGCAGCAGCTTATTGTGAATTGTAAGCTCAGAGCCTCTACCTATGAGCCAATACATTTTTCTGAACTTTATGTTAAGTTCTTCTTTTTTCTTTTTGACATGCTCTCTCCACTTGAGATTGGCATCGAGGGTCATGCCAAGGTATTTAGCTGTATTTGCATATGGCACGAGTCGTGAGTTAATTTCTATAGGTATGTGGTAAGCCTTTTGATAAGTAAAGTTAATATGCGTGGATTTTGTCTCATTAAGTTTGATTCGCCAGCGCTTTGTCCAGTTACAAACCGCATTGGTCATCCTCTGGAGTTTGTTCGTTGCATCAGCGATATTATTTCCAACTGCCATAATTGCTGTATCATCTGCAAAGGTGGCTATGGTTCCTTCATTTGTGGTTGGTATGTCCCTGGTATATAGTAAATACAGGATTGGTCCTAAGACACTCCACTGCGGGACACCGGCAGAGATTTTCTTTAGCTCAAAGTATTCATCCTCATATTTCACTCGAAAGTGTCTATTGGATAAATAAGATCTTAGTATGGCATAGAATTGTCTCGGTAGATCTCTATGCAGCTTGTATTCCAGACCACTGTGCCAGACTTTATCGAATGCTTGAGCGACGTCCAGGAATATGCTTGAGCATACTTTTTTACGTTCTAACGTTCTTTCAATTATGTTGGTGATTCTATGGACCTGTTCAATTGTAGAATGCTTTTCTCTGAATCCAAATTGATGTGGAGGAATTAGTTGTCGGTCCTCAATTATTGGTTTAAGTCTCTTTAGTAATAATTTTTCAAAGAGTTTTGACATAATTGGCAGCAGAGAAATTGGCCTGTATGATTTTTTATCGTTAGGTGGTTTATCAGGTTTTGGTATCATGATTACTTCTGCTACTTTCCATTGATGAGGAACATATTTTAACAGAAAGGTCGCATTGATTATGTGTAGTAGCTTACGAAATCCTCTGTCTGGTAGAGCTTTGATAATTTGGCAAGTAATCAAGTCATACCCTGGGGCTTTTTTAACATTCATGTTACTTTTCACTTCTTCTTTTAATTCTTTGAGAGTTACTGGCCGTATTTCAAAACTCATCCAGCTTATGAATAGATATTATATTTTCATTAGCAGTTTGTCTTGGTAGTAGTTGGAAGGTTTCTTAAAGATACTCCGCAAATAGATCAGCCTTCTCTTTGTGACCTCTTGCCCAGGTTCCATCATCCTTTTTAAGTGGAGGTACTTGCATTTTGGGTCTTTTGAGTCCCTTCATCGCCTTCCACAGTGAGTTCAGAATTATTTTCATCAGTTAGGCTAACTAGATATCTGTTGATTGATTCATTTTTAACTTCTTTAAGAAGGGATTTGAGACTGTTACATAAATTGTTAAGAATTGTTTTGTTCTCCGGTGTTCGATTAATTTGCCAGGTTTTACGAGCTCGTCGTTTTTATCTTACCAACTCTCTAACTTCCATTGGGTAGGATATGTTAGGCGCCTTCTTATTTTGTAAAATGGGAGTGCTTGCCAATGCAGCATAGTGAATTATTTCATTGAGTTGTTCCAATTCGCCTTCCAACTGTCGAGAATTTCTTATCGGTACCTGGAGATTGATTTTGTCCTCCATTATTTCACGAAAGAGATCCCAGTTTGTTTTTGAATTTGTTAATCTGGGTGCACTTTCCCTTTGAATTGCAGTTTCACTAACTGTCATGATAACCGGTGAGTGATCCGATACTAGAGAATTGCTGTTTTCAATGTGAATATAGTTCTGGGATATACCTCTTGCTATATAAAAGTCGATTAGGTCCGGTATCTTAGCTTCGTCACTGGGCCAGTATGTTGGGGAACCACCAGAGTGAAATTCACATTTTAATGTCTGCCTTGCTTGAAACAATTCTTTACCCTTTGACGTCGTAAGTCTAGATCCCCAATACGTGTTTTTTGCATTAAAGTCTCCTCCAATAATAAAATCACGTCCTAGCGATTTAAATAGTTTAATGTAGTCCTCCCTTTTCAAGTTATGCCGGGGAGGACAGTATATTGCGGAGACAGTAAGCTGTCTGTGTTTAATGTGAATCCTAACAGTGGTGACTTGCATTGTTTCTTCTTCGATTTCTGTTTCTACATGGTGTTTTATATTATCTTTTATTAGTAATGCTGAACCACCTCTTGCTCTTTCCGCTGGATGAATGGAATGATATAAATTATAACCCCGGATTTTAACAAACAAAGATTTAACAAAATGGCTTTCGGATATTAGAAAAATGTCGATTTTTTCTGTATTTAAAAATATTTCTATTTCTGGAATATGTTGCATAAGTCCATTCGCATTCCAGATTGCTATTCTGAAAGTTGTGTTCTTACTTAACATTTTTTATTGGATTGCGTTGTGGGAGTTGCATTTTCTTCAGTTGATCAAATATCATGTTGTTCAGGTTACTTTGGTCATCTAGTCGCTTTGTAATAGCTTCAATGCTGTTCATAATGTTTTCCATAATTCGATTATTTTCAGAGCCCATATATTTGGTTGAACCCGAGCCTTTCACTACCTGAGCAAATGTTCTTCTTTGCCCTGCGTTGCTTGGTTGTGGATTTTGATCCATCTGATTTGATGGTTGAATCCTTCAAATTTCATGATTTTGCGATTGATTTCGTGATTTATCTCTTAATTTTTGTAGGTGTTTAGCAACCTCACAGCCCCGATAATTGGCCGGATGTTGGCCTTTACAATTTATACACTTAGGGTTTCTCCTTATTATACATGCCTGGGTAAAATGTTTACCTGAGCATTTTACACATCTCGGATCCCGGCTGCAATATTTTTGGGTGTGATTAAATCCCTGACATTTCTTGCATTGGGGTATGCGTGTAGTGGTTCTCCTCATTGGTTCAATTTTTACCTTCATATGAAGAATTGCTTTTATACGATAAATATTTTGAACATTCTCTGAGTTAGCAAATACTAGCATAAAAAGAGGGAGTCCCCTTTTATTGAAAGTTGGGTTTCCTTCTTGGTTTTCTATTCTCTCTTTTTTAATCATATTCACTGCTCTAGTATTTGAAGGTAGAAGTTCATTTTCTCGCTTTAGATACTCAATTTCTTCGCTTAGCTTGGCAAATGATTGCTCCATCTTCTGTAGCCTCTTAAAGAGATTCATATTTTCCTTTTCCAGGTCAACACTTCTTTCACTGAATCCTACTGCTCGCAGTGTAAAATTTCCGCTGGCATCACTTCTTTCATGCAGTGTATGGCCCTCCTCAAAATCCATAGGGCCAGCCTTCGAAGAGGATGGATCATAGAGTCTTGTTGGTGATCGTAGCACTATGGAACTTCTTCCAAATGGATTTACAGAACTTATCACCTCTGAAGTATTGCGGTCATTGGATAACTACGACTGGGAGCCCGCTTGCTCACCCCTCAAAGTCGCCGGCATTGGGTATCTGTTTCCCTGCGCCGTAAGGTTTTCTCCATTAGAGTCCCTCATATTGGTTATTATATTCAGGGAACCACCCCTAGCTAGTTTTGGTCCACGAATGGTATTTTATTTCCCATTTACCCGCCGGCAAGTCGGTTAGGGTTTCCCCCTATCCGCCACCTAGGGACGCGCCCGATGCGAGACCAGCAGCTCCACACGAGCAATTCATTCAAAATGATTAATTAATATTTATAAAACATTTATGTTTTTAGTAACACTATAGCTTATTTTGAAATGTCTGCAATTTTTAAGTACAAGTTTGTCATATTTAGAATGATAAGAATATCACAAATGAATCAGATATTCAAAAATCACACTTTAAGCTACATATGGGATTAATTCAATTTTCCAATCATTACAATTTTCATAAATAAAAATGAAATTTAAATAGATAATATTTCGATAAAACTTCATATAGCAAATTTTTGTTACAGCCTATCACATATTTCACTATTGTCCGCTTAATGCGCATTTTAAACTTTTCAATTCGTCAATTGGCTAAACGATTTTCTATTAAATTTATAGAATTATTCGGGAAGACCGAAGTTCTGATCACCTTTATTTGATTTTTGTGTTCTTTATAAACCAAAGTCAATTCAATGTCAAACGAAAATCCAAAAAAAAATTTATGAAGATAAAGAGATTAAGAGATTTAAAGAGAGTAAGAAAATAAAGTTACTACGGTTCTACTGTATTTTCCAGTTTTTGTTGTTGTTATTTTATTTTTCCACAATAAATGTTCATGAGACGTCTTCGTATTTTACATAGCTTTTGCTTGGTAGAATCTTCACTGCAACAATAACGGGATTCACTCGAAACACGACATTTCAAAACGCGAAATTTCCAAACGAGATATTTCAAAACGAGATATGGTACAAAACCCGATATTTTAAAATATGTAATAATAATTATTAATCTTCCTTCATTTAATAAAATTTTCCTTCACCATTATGATGAAATTGAACATGTATGTAGAACAGAACTAGGAAATCGAGTTTTGAAATATCGCGTTTCAAAGGAACCCATCAATAACATACCATAGCTAATATAGAACCCCTTTGATAACCCAGCAAATTTTCAGGACTACTATTTATAATCCTTACCAGAAGAATACTTACTATAGCGACATAGAAAGGTATGGGATGGGATTTTACGCTCTCGTAAAAAGTCTTGGATTGGTTTATAATTTTTACTCTAGTACACTTTAAATTGTAAGAATTGTAAAAAAATCGGAATTTGTTTTCGAGCTCCGGTTTTTAATTTGAAATTTATGGGATAAATGTCGAGGATAACTTCAAGATGGTGTTCAGAGGGGATTGTTGAAATGATTTTCAACCCTAGAAAAACACATGTTCTGAAAACCTTTTTTTAATAGGCTCCCGTTGAAATTGAATAATACTTTGAATATTTCTAAAAATAGGACAAAAATTATCATATTCAAAATGTTTATGTGAGCTAAACATAAAGTAAATGAATAATTAATTCAATGATTGACTAATTTAAATTTAAATTACACTTATTAGTCAAGTAAACGATAACCATTTTCCATTTGCCTTCCATTGTGCTAGATTGAAATGAATCTAATGGGGATCACGATATTAAAAATGTATGATTTCCTCTTGACTCTCAGATAACAATGAAATATTTACAAGTACATATTTTGTAATTTTTGACGTTTTAATAAATCAAAAAATTAAATTTTGTTACATTAATTTATGTTTGTTTTTTATGTAGGTTAAAAGCTATCACTAAAATTTCTGGCCGATTTGTTGAATCCGTCACAATATAAGATCTTCGTCTAAAACATGATTCCCCAATTAATTGTTTTATTTTTGACTTCGTTATGAAAACAGCGACGAATTTTCATAAATTGCTACGGTCTTGGCTCTCAAATATAACAAAATGCTTGAATCTCATACAATACCTCGCGATTCACTCGATAACGATATAAATTATTTTTTGTGAATCGTGGTAAATTATCCAGGGCATTCGGTTGCGTTAGATCAAGATAATTTGTTTCCCAAGTAATCCAAAACGTCTTACGTAGACCTAATGGCGATACCAATCCAGGATTATGTTTGGCTTCTTTTAAAGCGTTTTCAATTCTGATTTGATTTATTGTGGTTCGATAATTTTTGGTTAGTTTTGATCGGTATCGTGAGTATTTGAAATTAAGTTCCCCAAAGATAAATCTTGGGTTGATTAAAACAAAAAGCAGCATAATTTTTATAATTTGTTTATTTATAACTACGATCATTTTGAGTAACATTTTTATACTACTTGAACGCGTAAAACTATTAATGATGTCGCCTTATCTGACAACTTAATAAGTTCTTGACATTTACAATGCTTAGCTAACAAAAACAAAACAAATAGAATCCCCCATAAGGCACTATTGCAGATTAAAATTCTCCATTTAAACAAACAAACCGGTCTAAATGAGATGAGATTTTCCAGCACAAATCGGAACGTGATACAAATACTACTATAAGCAGTAAATAAATATTATTGCAAAATTCGCCAATGCTTCTATATCTATATTTTGTGCCGAAGCAAACACTTTTTTTGTACTTTTCATACATATTATAAAATTTTGTCACATCAAATACCGTCGACTGATTCAGCTAAATGCAATCTAAAATAAAAATGACATTAAAATAAATTTCAATGCTAACCGTGTACACAGCTCCTTACCGATGGTCGGTTGACTGAATCAGAAACTATATAAGATCGCCTCCATGAATTCCCAATCTTACTTAATAATCGTTGTTTCGATTTGATAAAAGCACCAACTGAATTTTCATAAATACTTAAACACTTCAATCGAATATGTTTTATTCGATCTTTAACAGATTTCACAGCATCTTTATTCACACGATATCGATACAGACTATTTTTCGTAAAATATGACATACCATCCAAAGCATCAGGTTTTGTTAAATCCAAATGATTGTCTTGTCCCATGATAAGGGCAACTTCTCTAGATGAATATTTATCAGAATTCCTTCGTATATCAGCAAATGCTTCTTCGATACGGGCAAGATTTTTTTGTTGGATCTCTAATTTATGCTTGTTTGTAGAATCTTTCAGCGATACATTTACCAAGTAGGCACGTTTAAATCGTGAGCTAGCTTTTACGTAGCTTAACGGAACGGCACATCGAACCAAACCACAAAATAATAAAATTTTTAAAAATATACGTTTCATTTTGTATTTGTGGATATTTGAGATAGCACAGTTAAACTAATGTACAGAATTTCAAATTGGAAATATTGAAATATTTATTTCGGTTATCACTTGACAACGAAATATAAATTGGTTTATTAGTCTAAACCAATTCCGAAGAATTAACCAATCACAAAATTTCAAACACGATTAATAAATAAACCTTTGACCTGGGTTGCACCAACAACTCATTATTTTTTAAATTATACACAACTCTTATCTCAATATTGAAGTTAAATTCAATACAACCATATCTGTGCAAACACCATATCAATTCTAAATTTGTACTCATTTCAACTCTGTCAAATATGCGATTTATTTTAGTTGTGTCTTTATTTTTGGGGTGGTAATTCGTGCCGCACATTTGGAACTGGATTTATGATCAAAACGTAATTGCAACATGTCACTGTTCGACCCAGAATTCATAAAACGATTGCAAATCCATCAAAATAATTTAGCTCGAATTTGGCAGAGTTTGGCCAATCTTAGCAAACATTCCTTTGGCGAATATTTGAATCTCTTGAGTCGTACCAGTAGGCTTGATCTAACCAAATCCGATGCCCACGATGACATCAAAATGTTCACGAAAATGATTTATATTGATATCGAGTTGATCGAAGCGTGTTAGTCGCTGTGCAATATAAGCTAAACTGGATGAAAGACATGTGTTATGGTTATTAATATGTGCGGAACTAGATCTTACATTGTGACCAATTCAACGGATAGAATACAGGGTAAAGAACAAAAACAATTTAAGTTTTTCATTTGATATACATAAATGTAATTTTATTTTAGATTGCGTTTAATTGAAGTTTTACACGAGGCTGAAATATTAAATAAATTCTAGTAAGAGTCAAAATTTATCGGTGGTCGATTTATCGTATTTGGTACAATATACGATCTTCTGCCATTTTGTAATTTTATTCTCAACTTATTATAAATGGAGTATCCTTGTTCATATGCAGTAAGCAGCTTATCACTCAAATGTTGAATTGCAATTTTTACGCCAAAAAATACTTGTCGATTAACGGAATTGCGATACAAAATGTTTTTTGGTCGTTGAGTCGTGGTTGTGAAATAACTAATATGATTCAAGGCATCGCCTCGCGTTAAATCCAAATTTGGCAGAATTGTTCCCATCTGCACGATCTCATCTAATGAATAACGGTCAGGTTTCGCCCTCATGTCACTCAATAATGCGGCTATTTTTATTGAATTCTGCCGTTGGTTTTCGATTTTTTCCTCGTAGTTAGGATCATCTTGTGCCACAATGCGAAAATAACTACGCTTCACAATTTTGGAATTAATCAAAACAGGCAAAATCATTAACAAACTACTTAAGAGTATTATTTTGGAATATTTTGACATTTTAACAAATACTATTGAATAAGTACTATTGATCATATAAGTGAATAATCAGAAACTAAAGTAAAATTTACGAGAGTTTTATTTACACATCTTACCAGAGATAACGTTTAACCTCGTATTGCATTTTATTGTGCAACATACTTCAGTCTTTATAGAAATTCTAAAACAATTCAAACCTCGATTACTATTCTCCTTACCATTATGTTTTATCTTTCAAGTTTCCTGTTGCTCGACTATGCTAAATTAGGTGACCTCTAGAAAGCGATTATTGTGCCGAATAAGATTACAACACTCCGGTTAAAAATGTCCAATATGTTCATATTCATTGAATAGTTATTTCACTTCACTGGCTCTATTGATTTTCCAGATTCGGTTCAATTGACAGAATAGGTTCATGTAAAATATTTGATTTCAATAAAATGTCCTTAAATAAACAGACTAATTTATGTGTTTAATTATGAACGTGTTTCACCGGGTAGACTGATTAAATTCCAAATATATATGTATATGTATTTATAAATAAATTGAACCAAATCATTTGAAAATTTTATACACTTCTAAATAACAGGTTTATTTAACAGAAAAATTGAAAATTTTGAGAATAGCCCACGTAATTATTTATTGAATTTTGAAAGTTCAAAAAAATGTAACCAGCGGCAACTCAATAAAATGATTACTACTATTGACTGTGCTGCGAATTTACTCTAATTCAAAATATAGGTGTTCGTTTACGGTTTCTGTAATGAAAATGCGCACTAGTAATTCCAACAACTAGAATTTGGAGAACAATACAAGCTGATAAACGTCACTCGAATCATTTCGTTACTCAACATTAGTTTAGTTTTTTTTTTTATATTAAATATAAAATAGCTTACAGTGGTGGCATTATAATAAGGCACAAAAGGCATTATAATATAATAAGCAAAGAATCAAAAAATAAATCACAGTTAATTAAGCAACCAAAACCTGCTTTTGCTAAAGAACATTTAACAAAACCTAGGGCATTTTGTAATTTAATAATTTGAAGGAATGAGAGTAAATCTAATCTGGTTGGAGGTGATGAGGGACCATATGTAAGACTTCCACCAAACCAGGAGCAGGGGCTTAACCCTTGGTATGCTAAAAAAAGCAATGAACCATAGCAGTGCATCAATAATGGAGTTGGCCTATCGCCAAAATTGATGGAATTGTTTATTTATTTATTATTTCTCCTAACCATGTATAAAAAACTATTAAAGTAATAAGTGATATTAACACAATTAATGATAAGCTATGTCAGCAGATAGTAGCGATTAAACCTGTAATCAATGTAATGTGGGGATAAATCGAAAACTTCAGATGTATAATTAACAATTATTACTAACTATTAACTTCAGATATAAGATTAAGAATTTTTTAATAAAATACTGTACACAAATAAAAATTAGCTCTAAAAATAATTAGTGAAATTATTTTGCAAACATAAACCCAACATCCTTATGCTCCAACAACCAGTTTTTCACAAAATTGACAATCTTTATACGATTAAAATCTAAACCTAATGAGTGGGCAATTGGTTAAAAAATATTGGCACAGAGGCCAAAAATAATGCTGTACAATAAGATAGCAGAAAATTTTCAGCAGAAAAAATGAATTTTTCTACTCACCACCAGGGGCAGCACTAAACCAAAAGAGAACTTTTTCTGCTGAAATATTTATTAGACAGCCGAAAATTGTGAATATTGTTCATTTTTTGTTATTGTTTTTTTAATGTTAATTTTTGTTTTTAATATTGTTATTCGTATTTCTTGTTCGCAAAGATCATCTAATTTATTGCGAAACGCTCTTCAAGCAGCCAAAATCACTAGGCCAAACTGAATATTTCAGTTTCTTCACGGAATCGTATGAACGGACCCCCTTGTATCCAATGTGGGACCCTGATTTTTGGATACCAGGAGTCATAACACATCCACACAAGCAATCTTAAGAAAATCGATCGAGTCTAAAGAGAAATTTTTCAGTTTCTTCACTGTATCGTATAACCAATATGTACCCAATATGGGACCCTACTTTTTGAATACCTGGGGTCATGTCACATCCACACAAGCAATCTTAAAAAAATCGATCGAGTCTAAATCTAAAGAGCTACAGAAGTTTTCAAATGAATTTGGCCAAACTGAATTTTTCAGATTTTTCCAGTGCTGGAAACCGGGAAATACCAATACAGGTATTTTCCCGTACCACTCTAATTTCCGTGTACCAAATACCATAACCAGTACCAATTTTTGAATATGTAAAAATACCATTACCATTCGGATAAATACCATACATTTTTGGTACATTGCATATAAAAAATAAAAATAAATATGCTTTGCATTTCAATATTTTGTTCAAGTAATATTTGGTGTGCTTTAATTATTCCCCCTATTATTTAGCTGAACAACTAATTTATGAATAGTTTCAGCCAACTTCACTCTTAATCAGTTGTTCTTTTATCATAGAAAAATTAAAATAGAAGAGTATTTTGTATGGGCGAAATTTGGTGATTTGGCGTCTATTGGAAGGGGCTCCGTAACCTACCAGTAGGGGCAAGTGTACGTACTGCCTCCTCGTGGCAACCACCGGTAACTGTAACCATTAGGCTGAATGTAGACTTTTGTGACAGGCTAAAGTATGGCGCTAAAGGAGAAAACCTTGACAAAAAATCCCTAATCTAAGGTGGAACAGCATATGCCGATGGATGAATGGCTGATAGGTTAATCAGTCTATATATGCGGACTCTGGATACCAGGCACCCTCCAGTTTTATTTAGCCTTCCTGTAATAAACCTGGGTGACCTACAGGCGACATTTTTTATTCCCAGCAACTCGCGAGAGTCAAATCAAAACGGTAGACGAGGCACAGGAAGGAATACACGGGAGTGGGTCTACCCTCTTAAAGTCCTTGAGTCCCAATGCTACCGCTTTTCTAGCAGAAGTAAATGTTATTACATCTAGGAGGGAGAGCAATGAGCCCAGATAGTACGTAACGCTTGTAGAAGTACTTCCTACAGTAAACATCTAGGAGGGAGAGCAATGAGCCCAGATAGTATGTGTTGCGTGTAGAGGTACTTCCAGCAGTAAACATCTAGGAGGGAGAGCAATTAGCCCAGATAGTATATCCCAGCAACTCGCAAGAGTAAAATCAAAACGGTAGACGAGGCGCGGATAGGAATATACGGGAGTGGGTCTGCCCTCTCGAAGTCCTTGAGTCCCAATGCTACCGCTCTTCTAGCAGAAGTAAATGTTATTACATCTAGGAGGGAGAGCAATGAGCACAGATAGTATGTGACGCGTGTAGAAGTATTTCCTACAGTAGACATCTAGGAGGGAGAGCAATGAGCCCAGATAGTATGTATCACGTACCGGTCGGCATTATTATCAGGTTCATTAAGAGCCTGAATATTGGCTGGACGGATAATTAAAACATCCAGGAGGGAGAGGAATTAGCCCAGATAGTATGTATCACGTTCCGTTAGGCAGTATTATTAGGTTCATTAAGAGCCTGAATATTGACTGGACGAATAATTAAGTGGGGCTTGATGCACAAAAGATCTTTAAGGTCGCAGTGCGGGGTGGCTTGAGCCCCCACATGGCCCTCAAGTAATAATAATAATAATAAAAAATGGGCGAAATTTACCAACATGATTTATTTTCGTATTTCTGTGAGTTGTTTTTTGTTTTTAAGTGGGAATGAAAAGTCTATATAGTAATTTGATATCATATTGCCTCTTTCTATTCTTCGTTCGGCAGTATGTTGGTGTGTACACACAACACATATATACCCAGTTGTACAAAGACTGAGAGCAGAATGAAACAGCAAAAATACATACTATGAGCGAAAGTGAGAAAAAACATATTTTAATTCGGTTTTCATTTTATATTAAGCGCACCAATTGGGGAATAGCGTAACTACATGCATTTTGTCAAATTGCATTCCAATATCCAATTAGATTTTGTTTATTGTATTACTTCATTCATCACAAAAGAATTTATTTTGAAACTAGCTGACCCGGCGAACTTCGTCCTGCCCCAAATTACTTCGTTTCGAGCAAATACTTTTGTGCTTCACGAAAATTGATTTTGATGATAGAAAAATCAAACAACTCAACTCTATTCTCAATAGATGATTGAGTTGAGTGGACTTTCCATTCCATGTTCATCGAATTCAACACTAATGTATTGAAAAGTGAATGAAATGTCGATTCAAACTCTCACACAAATTTGGGCCTACAAATCCCGTACAAAAACATAATTTTTGAACTTTCCGAATTTTCCGACTTTTCCAAAGGATTTTCCAAAAATTTTCTTTTGTAAGAACCATCTCCTGGCAATTTCAAATACAATTAAAAAAGATTAAGCCTAATCGGTCATCAAAACATACAAAGATACACATACCGTTGTTATATTCAAAATTTCATTGAAAAAAAATTCAATTTTCTTTGAGTTTTTCCGGAAGTTTCCGAGTTTTCCACTCAGATTTTCCAATTTGTCTCTTCTAAAAGACCATCTGGTTTGGATACGCGCCAAATCCCGTACAAAAACATAATTTTTCGATTTTCCGAATTTTCCGACTTTTCCGAAGGCTTTTCCCAAAATTTTCTTTCGTAAGAACCATCTCCTGGCAATTTCAAACACAATAGAAAAAGATTGAGCCTAATCCGTCATCAAAACAACAAAAAATTCAAAATTTCATTGAAAAAAAATTCAATTTTCTTCGGGTTTTTCCGGAAGTTTCCGAGTTTTCCACTTCGCTTTCCCAATTTTTCTCTTCTAAAAGACAATCTGGTTTGGTTGCGCGCCAAATCTCGTACAAAAACATAATTTTTTGATTTGCCGAATTTTCCGACTTTTCCAAAGGATTTTCCAAAAATTTTCTTTTGTAAGAACCATCTCCTGGTAATTTCAAATACAATTAAAAAAGATTAAGCCTAATCGGTCATCAAAACATACAAAATATTCAAAATTTCATTGAAAAAAAAAATTCAATTTTCTTTGGGATTTTCCGGAAGTTTCCGAGTGTTCCACTCAGATTTTCCAATTTGTCTCTTCTAAAAGACCATCTGGTTTGGATACGCGCCAAATCCCGTACAAAAAAATAATTTTTCGATTTTCCGAATTTTCCGACTTTTCCGAAGGCTTTTGCCAAAATTTTCTTTCGTAAGAACCATCTCCTAGCAATTTCAAACACAATAGAAAAAGATTGAGCCTAATTGCGCCTAATCCGTCATCAAAACATACAAAAAATTCAAAATTTCATTGAAAAGAAAAATTCAATTTTCTTCGGGTTTTTCCGGAAGTTTCCTAGTTTTCCACTCAGATTTTCCAATTTTTCTCTTCTACAAAACATCTGGTTTTTACCATTTGGTTGGCTACGCGCCAAATCCTATACAAAAACATAATTTTTCGATTTTCCGAATTTTCTGACTTTTCCGAAGGATTTTCCCAAAATTTTCTTTCGTAAGAACCATCTCCTGGCAATTTCAAACATAATAGAAAAAGATTGAGCCAAATCGGTTCAGCCGTTCTCAACTGATGTGCGCACATACATTTTTTACACCATTTTTATATATAGAGATATAGAGATATATAGAAAAAATTTTATTTTTTTAGCTGAACTTGGGGGTTTTTCAAAATTTTTTTTTTCTAAACCATCCCTGAACTATAGCAAACAAAACAAAAAAAAAAATTTTGAAAATCGGTCCAGCCGTTTTTGAGTTTTAGCGAGACTAACGCACAGCAATTCTTCATTTTTATATATATAGATTCTCTTTAAATTTTAAATACTTTGGTAATATACGATTTTATATAAATATATATGATTATAATTACATATATATTTTTAATAATTAAATAGAATGTGAAGGAGAGTTATTTGATTTCTTGCAATTTTGGTGTTTGTACTTCAACTCTTTGATAATTAAATGTGTAATACACACAAGGTAAAAGTGTTATAAATTATGTGCGAGTTTTTAACTGAATTTATTTTTATAATTACAGCTCGTGATTTTTGAATTATTTACATTTTATAGCTGTTGATTAAAGTGTAAATCTTTATTTATAATTTTTGTTTTACCGTTTCTCAAAAATTAAAATACTTAAAAATGTTATAATAAAATTTGTGTTTCAGATGACTTGAAAACAACAATCGAATAATGTTTTCCACATGTTCAACTATCAAAATAAAAAAAGAAAATAAATTAATTATTAATTATAAAATGCAAACATTATTTTTATTTATTATTGGTGTCATCTACAATCAAACATCTAAACAATATTAAATGAATAAATGAACACCTATCGATCAATAGCAGAGAAATTGATCGTTGTGTCGTTTAAACCCGAATAATATGATAAGTCCGATTAAAGTGGCATTAGGTGCATCAATTTGAATGCAAAATTGAGCGCTGAAATTGATTGGTGTTTATGCGCTCATTGAGCGCTACATTGTACAACTGGGTAATTGGTTTTTTACGAACCTTTTACAAAGAGTCGAACATTTTTCTGTTTTCCTTAATTTGCATCTCTAACACGTTAAGTTTGTGTATAGGTTTGAAAATCGTAAAAGCAATACTTCTAAATTTTCAATAATGGAAAATAAACTCATTCCATTTTCTACCACCACAAACAAACCACTAAATATGCACATATCGAATAATAAAAACAATAGATCATCCTTGCCTTTCTAATTTAACATAAACAAAAGAGACAAAGTAGCTTAAAAACATAAAAACAATAAAACTCCATACCTAAATAGAAAAACAAAAAATTAAAAATTAAATTTTCTTTGTGCCACCAATTGAAAACAATCTGAAGAAAGGTAAAAATCAAAATAAAACCACTTGTGTAT
This sequence comes from Tipula helvola, assembly GCA_963556165.1. Lineage (NCBI taxonomy): Eukaryota > Metazoa > Arthropoda > Insecta > Diptera > Tipulidae > Tipula > Tipula helvola. The sequence continues at coordinate 188,985,226 of OY744482.1, forward strand.
AAAAAAAATAAAACAGTAGGGACATCCTTATCTGCACTATAGAAAACAACAAAAAAAACACATTCTGCTTCGCACCATGTCCGTTATACAACAAACCCTTTATCTGCTTTAATTTTGGTACAAACGTTGTGATAATTCCAAATTAATCTAAAAGTCATTTTAGGGTTAAATTTATTTGAATGAGTTGTTTATTATTTTCGTGTATACGAGTATGATAAATTTTGTAGTTTTGTTTGTATGTATTAATGACCAAATTTAAGGAAATTTTAATAACTTTTTCAGATTAATTGACAAATTACAATTTAATTTTGAGATTATGTTCAATAATAATAGTATATTGTGTAACGTGTAGGAAAAACGATATATTCCCGGACGAGTATGGAAGTTGCTGGGACGAGGCGTCAGCCGAGTTCCAGCAACCATAAGAGTCCGGGAATTATAGTTTTTCCACGAGTTGCACATACGATTTTTTCTCTAATCGGCAGTATATCAGATTATCCATTTTATTCATTATATTCTTTAAAATACGCAAAATTTTCCAATTTATATTTTCAATAGATTTCACTATCAAAGTTACCTTAGAATTATAACAATCGCGTGCGCTGTCAATTTATTTAAAGGTCTGTCAGAGCAAACGATACCCGTCGTTAATTTGTGGTTTAGTTTAAATATAATGGACAGCAATTTTGATAATTCAATCCCAGGTACTCCGCCTGGCATAAATAACAAGGCCAATTCATTCTCCGAAAACGTTTTAATTGCATATTTTTCGGATTTATGTCAAAAGATGAAATCGTCAACCTTATGGTCCAACTATTCCATGGTGAGGTCGACGCTTAGCATTAACAATAATGTTGATATATCCAAATATGGAAAACTACGCGCATTACTGAAACGTCAGTCAGATGGATATAAGCCTAAAAAATCCAAAATCTTAACGAAACAACAAATAGAAACATTTATGGAACTTGCTCCAGATGATACATATTTAATGGCAAAAGTATGTTAAGATGTACGCGCTCATAATTTATTTACAAAAAATTTGTTTTCTAGGTTGCCTTAATTTTTGGAATTTCTAGCGCATGTCGTCAAGATGAACTATGCCGAATAAATTTGAATGACATTCAAGATTTGGGAAATAGGATATTGATTACCATTCCTGTTAACAAGACGAACAAGCCAAGATCATTTATTGTAAATGAAGCGTATATTGAAATATATCGTAGATACATAGCATTACGTCCCACTGATTTCGATAACTTTCGATTCTTTTTCAAATTAACAAACGGTAGAGGTAACAGACAAGTAGTGGGCATACATCAGTTTGGCAAATTGCCTCAAACTGTAGCTACTTATTTGAAGTTGCCAAATGCGATAGAATATACAGGGCACTGTTTTCGCAGATCATCTGCTACAATATTGGTAGATACAGGTGCAGATTTGACTTGCCTTAAGAGACATGGTGATTGGAAATCGGCAACGGTTGCTGAAGGGTACATTGATGATTCTCTAAATAATAAAATTGAAGTTGCAAACAGAATTTTCAATACCACCGAACAAAATCCAGGTGTGGACCGTAACATGACCGAGATAAAAATTTTCAATACTACCGAACAAAATCCAGATGTGGACCCTAACATGACCGAAATAAACGATAATAGTGCATCAGTGGCTACAACTAACCTTAATTGTAATGCATCTGCGCCAATTTTCAACACCTGTACAAATTGTACAATTCATGTAAATATAACCAATAATAAATAGTTGTTAAATATGTAATTTTACAATTATAATAATAAAAACTAAATAAATTAAAATTATATCATGTATTTCTTAAAAACAGATGATAATCAGTACTAGAAAGTATTCTCTGCCTAGGCAAGGAATACTTTCCAGTACTGTTTTTAGTAAGTTGCCTAGCAACGATGTAGTGTCGGGGAATACTTCATTTTGCTGACAGATAACAAACCAGAAAACTGACGTATTTTATCCGATTTGAGAAAAATTTATTAATCTACATATCGGTGAATAATTTTTCCGGAACAAGTACATTTTTAAATCAGGCAATTTGAATTTAAAAAGTTTTCTTCTCTCGTTTTGGAATAATTGAACATCATAAAATCTACTCTTTCAAACCTCTTACGGAAAGCTAATATCGTAGTATGTATTTATCTAGATTTCTAGAAATCTCGTTCTACTATTTCTAGACATTTTTCGGTTTTTCTGGAACATACATGTGACAAGTGACATTCTTTTTTAAACATTTGTTCAAAAATTGTTAATAAAGCATTCGCAACTTTGGCATATTCAGCTGTCGGTGCTTTAAGAGCTCCAAAGTTAGTAGATTTATTGAAATTTTTTTCTATAATTAATTTATCAGACGGCGTTACAATTTCTTCGTTAGGCTTTATTAATTTCGCTCTGCATTCATTGCAGTTTATTTTTTTTAATGCACAATAGCCAGCATAGTAGGATATTGCATTTTCTTTAAGAATGCTATTTTCATTCTTAATTGCGACGTCGTACTCCTCTATACCAGGTTCAATATCTACCTCGATATTAAATACATTTGCTTTATAATCTTCTTGAAATGTTCCCCACTCCAACTCAACCATGCTTCCGTCGTCGGCTAAACAATTGGAATAAGCACTACTAAATATTAATTTTGTAACCAAAATGTTAGCGAAATGTACTCCTATTTCATGGCTATTGGGTGTGTAGTTAAATCCTCCTTTAGCCCGTAGCTTTGAAAAAAAAATGTCGATGCAATCTTGGTTGGTTCTACCAGTAAGAACATATTCAATGTTAAAATTTTTGTTCAAATAATCAATCATCAATAATTGCGCTTTAATTGTTGTTTGAAACCCTTTAATAAATTTAAAATAATTTTCATTTTTCGAAATTATTTTTAAATTTCCCAAAAAACCTAAGCTGTCATTCAAATATTTGTGAACGTTATTATCTATTTTTAAAGGTTTCTCAAACGGCGATTATGATGAAAAATTCCTGCAGTTTAAACAATTAAATATATTGTTAAACCGCTCTATAAAATGAGCTGTTGGTAATGCTGAGTCCATATAAGACCCCAAAATTTCAGGGCAAGTTTGAACAGCTGTCTTTATTGCGAAGCACACTGTGTTGCTTAGTAATTGAGCTGCCAATGCCACATTCATTTTTTCGAAGCTGTTTGGGTACAAATGCTTCTTTGAAATTTTTGGCAACATTTTGCATTTTTGAACAGTATCAAACTCATAAATTTTGCGGAGAACATTTATATCAGCTAGTCCGTTTGAAGAATGCGAAATTGTATTATTAATTAATGCGTTTCGTACCGATTTAACTAAATGCGGTGGGTCATATTGTGCAAAAACTGGTTTTCCATTGAAATAAAAAGAAGGCTCTGTTAGTGTAATACCGGGTTGCTTATAAGCTTGTAGATTAATAGCGCCTTGATCGCATGTTAACATCAACACATTTAAATTTAGCTTTTCTTGACAAACCTTTAAATGCTCTTTAATTAAATCGCATAATTTGCTTGCCGAGAATGTCTTGTTAATTAAAACATAATTTAGAACGTATTTCCACTCTCCAATGATTGAACGCACCATAAAAAACATAGCAGAAGTAGCCAGTTGATTTTTTCTGCCATTTCCTTCATCGTAGAACCCCTCAATTCTATCCAATAAAACATTATATGTTAATTATTGTTTTATGGTAATTTCGTCAAAGCTCAATACGCAAATCTTAGAAGTAGACGGCAAATTAATAAAAAAAGAATTATGCTGTTCCATTAGGATTTTGTTAATTCCAGGTGGAATAAATTTGATCGGCGACCACTTATAAATTGAAGACACCGATGGTAATTTTAATTTTTTGATATCTTTTAAATATTTGTATGTTGATGCAGATTTGTAATACAAACATTGTGCAAATATCTTGTCCTCTTTGTTGTAAAAGAAGCTTTGTTTTAATAACAGCTTACTGATATTTTTAGTGTTTATATTCACACCTAATTCATCAATTGTGTCTTCGATCGTAGCTCTTTTGCACTTGTTATATTTTGTTTTTAAATTTTGAAAATTTCGTTTGTATTTGTTATTTGCCATTCTCAAAAGATTTATTTTTTTTTGTAAGTTCCGCAGTTTTGTTTTGTAGCAGTTTAGCTCTTTTGACTTTTTGCTACATCTTAAACAGTCATCGATTAAATTAAAACATTATTACCTGAACAATGAGAACAATTCACTAAATTTATTAATTTTAGGAATTCGGTGTCGCCGTCATTTTCAGTTTGTGTTTCTACAGACACAAATTTTTGAACTTGCGTAGGCCTTTCAAATTGTTCAAAAGTATCATTCATTGCTACTTCAGATGAAACAGTTATATTTAAACGGGGAACAGCGTTCATTGTCAGTCGAGAAAACCCGATATGCTCTCTTAGAAAGTGTTTTTAACAAACAAAATTAATTTTATTTTTTAAATTTTCCGGTTGTATTCTAATAGATTATTATTATTATTATTATTACTTGAGGGCCATGTGGGGGCTCAAGCCACCCCGCACTGCGACCTAAAAGATCTTTTGTGCATCAAGCCCTATACTTAATTATCCGTCCAGTCAATATTCAGGCTCTTAATAAACCTGATAACACTGCCTAACGGTACGTGATACATACTATCTGGGCTCATTGCCCACACAGTATTCTGTTTAAAGAAATTTCAATGGTTTAAAGTTCATTTTAAGTGACAGACAAAGTTCGATGTCTCTATATGTTTTACAAGACATCTTATTACTCAAATTAAATTTAAAAAAAACCGAATTAATTGTAATACACATAAATAAGTACATTTATGTATATTATATTTTATTTTAGTAATGAATTTGCTACATATTTTTTATTGTACCGGTTTTTATTCAAATGGTACTGGTAATCTCGAAAAACGAGTTCTATGGTAACCCATATAAAAATAAAGAGAGAGAATGAAGGCCTGAAATAGAACGCCTAAATAGGCCATGACAATAATAAATTCTGTAGTGAATATCATACAAACGAAGAAGAACTCGAAAGAGAAACTCGATCTGATCGCCAGCGGTCACTAGCGGTAAGTAAATCAAGAAAGAGAGTAACTTATCGACATATCGATCGTTACATCGAGTAACTTATGAACTCAGCACAACAGGGAAAATCAAACTAAAGAGAGCAAAAACAGCATCCACCTATTAATATAGTTAGTAACAGAGACTATCCGACTGTCAACGCTCTCATGACATCAATCATTGACAAAAACTTCAAGCTGGCTACCACTAAATAACGATGTATGGGAGGTAAATGACTCAGACTCAGATACTTATACATAGAAACTAACAGCTTAAGGCTGAGAAAATTCAGTGGAATACTACTACCCTAATTACAGAATAAAAGCTACAGGTTAAGGATACTATAAACAACATCAAGAAAGAGACAACTATAAATGATAAAGGCAACAGCATCCTCACAAAATGAGAGCTACCGCTTTTCATGGTAACTTTGGCAATGAGGAAAATATCCAAAAAATCAATGACATTCAAAATATGAAATTCAGAATTGAATCAATGAGAAAAAGTCACTGCTGATAGTCATTGCAAAAAATGTCAGGGATTCAATCATACTCAAAGATACCGTAGGCGTATGACAGGATGCGTCAAATGTGCTGATAAACACATTTCGTGCACGTGCACATTAGTTAAGAACTCGGTAGCAAAATGCATTAATTGCACGGGACAACATGCAGCAAATTACCGTGGTTGTGCAAAAAAATCTAACCTAAACCGTGGATATCCCGTTGCGATAAATTGATAGATAAATCAGGGATCTTATAACCTGCTAGGGAAAGAATCCTATGCACAAGTGATTCAAGGTCAGGAGGCAAACACAAAAGATAACAACGACGGCCAAATTTTAAGAGATGTCTCGAAAAGCATAGAGGTTCTAAATAAAAAACTTGAAGAGCAGTTTGAGATAAAGAAACTTATTAACCTGGTATGATCGTTGCGTAAAGCGACTGGAAAATAAAAAATAAATTTACAAACGCTTAGACTAGTAGTTTGGGACGCGAATGAGCTGATCCAACATATCCCCGAGCTGGAAATAATTTTATTCAAATTTTTGAATTATTCTGGTGTATTCCAGATTGATAAATATTTAAGAAGAGGAGAAATTGTTAAGAGTTTGCAATTCAACATTCCTGAATTGCAAACTCTTAACAATTTCTCTTCTTCTTAAATAATTTTATATTCACAAACAAATTTACTTATTATGTTTAATTTGCGAAACTCATTTCATATCTTCATATGCCAAAATAGATGGTCACAGATTTTACCACGCTATCCAGCCATCAGAAAGACAGATCTACTATTATTATTAAAACACAACGAAGAATTAAAAGTTGAAATTGATTATAAGCAAGTTACAACTATAAAAATGCAAACAAAGCACAAAGGAGTAAATATATCAGCAGTAACTTACAGAAAAATGACAAAAATGTTAAACGAGGAAAATTGTGCTGGCACACGTTTGAAAACAAACATACCAGACCAATAAGAGTTATGGCTAAAAACCTACACGTAAACCAGACAAACTCTACGTGTTAACCAGAAAAAATAATTGATGACCTGAGCGCAAAAGGATTTAAGGCAACTGAGACAGCAATTAAGCTAAAACGGAGAGGCAAATTACTCATTAACATGTTTATTTTGACCTTGGGTACAGATGAAAAAAAATGATGAAATTAATTACATCTTGAGGTACAAAGTGGTTATTCGGCCTTTAAGAAGATTTAAGCTAATGCCACAATGTAAACAAAGTCAAGCCAATGGACATAAACAAAAATATTGCAACAAGGAACCCAGGTGTGTAAAATGCTTAGGTAAACATCATACATGTTTAGGTAAACATGTTCAGTCTAAATGCGTTCACTGTGGAGAAAACTGTCCAGCTAATTACAGAGGGCGCAGCGTTGCTATTGAACTGTAAAACATCAAAAATAGGAATGTGATTGCTAAAAATCCAAGTTTAATCAGGAAGCAAGCAGTTAAGATGAACCAATCCGAAGTAAATCGTAGAGTGTCGAAAGGTACTTTTGGACAATTAGGTAAAATGACTCATGCTAAAGTAACGATGAGTAACGGAAATCAAGGAAATAAGATAAGTTAAACACTTAAATAAATAACGACGGAAACTAGAGTACAACACTAAAAGAACCATCCCTAAACAGAAAAATGGCCAGTGATCTTAGAATTTTATGCTAGAATGCCAATCGACCGATGGAACATCAACAAGAATTGCAGGTGGCGCTGGTCACAGAAAAAAACGAAGTATGCCTCATCAAGGAAACACACTTCACTAGACAATCAATCATTAAATTTAAAAATTATCAAGTATATCATACTATTCACCCTGAAAACACTGCTAAACGAGGCAGCGCTGTTAGTTAAGATATGAAATAGCAGAAATACTAGCAACAGCTGTTAATGCCAAAACTCAAAACAGTGTTATTTGTATTGGTAGTATCTGCTGCCCCTGAAAAGATTATCTCTAGTTCTTCAGTAAACTAGGAAAACTTGTACTTGGAGGAGACTTTAATGCAAAAAAGATCCACTGGGGCTCTAGGTTAACAACGCATAAAGATAAAGAACTCATAAAAGCTATCGGGAAATTCAGTTGTGAAGCGCTATCAACTGGAAAACCAACCTATTGGCCAACTCATTCAAACAAAGATCTGATTGATTTCTTCATAATAAAGAACACATCTGTAAAATATTTACAAGAAGATGTATGCCGGGGCTTAAACTCTGACCATTCACCGATACTCCGAACGTTAAGTGAAAAAATTATTCTGAAAAAATTGATTATTTCTACGAAATAATCACACTAATTGGGAATGCTTTAGACTATCATTAGAAGAAATAATTAACTTAATGGTTCTATTAAAGAACGAGAAACAATTAGACAAAGAAGTTCGCAAATTTGTAAATGCTATATACAATCCAGCTGAGGAATATACCCTTGAAATTAAAAAGAAAATCAAGGGAAATAACTTTTTTTTTTTTTTTCGCTGGCGCTACATCCCATAGAGGGATTTGGCCGCTTCATATTGAAGTTTCGTAATCATTTTTTTAACGGATAATGAGTGATTAATTCATTGATCCTACATAACCAGCCGTGATTTTTTCATCACCCGCCGGGAATCGAACCCAGGACCTCCGGGGCTTAAAGCAAGCATGCTAACAACTGTGCCACCGGGGCGGCAAGGGAAATACCTACCCTTTGGAAATTAGGGAACTCCTGGCAGGAAAAAGAAGAGCGAGAACAATTGAGAAGAGAAGTCAAAATTTTCCCACCTCGAATAGCCCTCTCCGTTTTGGTGTTGTAACATTGGAACCCCAGTAGGTATTTTTTGCATTAAAGTAGCACCCATGATGAAACATCCCCCCATGATGTTATACAGTTCTTCATAATCTTCCCTTTTCAAGTTATGTCGTGGGAATAGTTTGTATTCATCACATTTGTATTCAACTTAAAGTAAATCGTACGCTTGAACTTCACCTATTACTGATAGTGGTGGTGGAGGTATATTTTTGGCTGTTTCTGAATAATATTTGGAACATCACCTTAATAGCAGCCAATATTACAATTTTAGATAAATTTGATAAAAATAATGATTTTGTTGTTTGTTATTTGGATATGCCGTGCGGTGTTCAGTAGGATTTCATGAATATTTGTGATAAACGATGTTTTTGCGCGACCCTCAGCTCAGGGACTGAGATTTTTATTTTAACAAATTTCCCTATACCAAAAAATGTGTAGGTGAAGTTTGATGGCCATTGACAGGTAATCGCAGAGATAGTTACGCAGATCTAACTATACCTTGGTGTGCGATTACCTGTCAATGGCCATCAAACTCTACCTACACATCTAGTCGATATAGGGAAACTTGTTAAAATAAAAATCTCAGCCTAATCGCCATCCAACTTCACCAACAATTTTTAGTGTATATGCTCTTTCATTGTCAGGTTTTGTATTTTTTGTCATTTTTCTTTTTGTAAGAAACTTCACTTTAGTCTGGAATCCTTATTATGATGTGCACATTAAAAGAATTGAAAGCATACAAAAAAAGTGATTGATATTCCTGTTGAAAAAAACTGGCTGGGAATATGACTATAACATACCTTTTTATCAAAATGTGGCTCGCTTACCATCATATTCGATTAGGTGCAAAGAATATGGAATTTGCACCCTTGAAAACAGACAGAGACTTCTTCTGGAATCTGGATGCTGCTTTTATCGGAACCGTCCTATTTGGCCACATCGGTTCAGCTTTTGTATTGGAAAACATATTCATAAATGTTCCAAGCAGAATGTTGCGTAATCACCGATTTTTGGCACAATTTAATTTTCATGTTTTTTAAATTTCTTGGTTTTGTTTTTGTTTTTTATCAATTTTAAATTTTAATAATTGGTGATTATTTTTTATAATTGAAATCATAGATGTCAATAACAAAATCGATTTCTTTACTTAAATTAATTAATTAATTAATAAACAAATGAGATGTTAACACAACAGTTCAATTAAAAATCAACCTAATGAACCAATGTTTGGTAACATTTATCGATTTGTTAATGGAATTTTATCAATTCCACATTTTTCGGCCAATACCGAGAGAATTTTTTCAAATTAAATTTAATAAAACCCAAGTGCCGCAATAGACTTTTCGTAAAAATATGCTCTACCTCACTACAGTCAAAAGATTTGATTAAAACTTGCTCTTGCCATAGGGTCACAGCTATAAAATATTCAGTAAACTATTAAAAGTATATCTTTCAAATCCCCATAAACAAGATTTACTTAAAGAGTATACAAAAATTATAGTATAATCCATTTGTGATGGAATATACTAATTTTTAACTCCAGTATAGTAAAGTGATAACCAACATAAATAAATCAATTACTTCCAGTTTCACAGTGATGTTCAACTATCATAACATGAAGCATACATTTTTAAAAGTTCTATTATTATGTGTTTTTGCCGAATATGTAATTTCATTCGATTACACTGGTGTGAATTCGCGAATTAAACGTGCTTCCTATGGATATTTATCGCCAACTGATCCCAAATTTCATGAAAAATTAGAGATCCAACGTCAAAATCAAATGCGAATAGATGCTGCTATAGCTGATGTGCGAAGGCATTCTTTTAAATATACAAAAGGAAAAACTGCTCAGACGATCACACAATTCCATCGATTGGATTTAACAAAGCCTGATGCTTTGGATGGTATTCCATATTTTACGAAAAATAGTCTCTATCGGTACCGTGTGAACAAAGGTGCAGTAAAATCAGTTAAAAATCAAATAACGCTTGTTCGAGATAAGTGTTTAAGAATTTATAACGGTACAGTGGAGGTTTTCCTCACATCAAGGCGAAAATTTTTGGATATACTTGGAAATTCTTGGACTAGGTCATACATAGTTTCTAATTCAGTAGATCGGCCAGAGGTAAGAATTTGGAATATTTAAAGTTTTAAATAAATCTTCATGCATCTTTAATTGTAGATAACATTCAGTTGAATGAGTCGATGGTGACAGATGAGTCAAAATTATATTGTAAGAATAAAATGTCAAATGTGTATATAGTTTTGATAGTTTTTCTATGTATTGCGTTATAATAAAATATCAAACGTCCTTCCTTAAATGCTCTTTAGACCTTTTGATAAATTAAACTTTTACCACAGATAAGAATAGACAGATGTGGATCTTGTATGGGCCATATTTACATTCTAAATTTCAATACCAAATTCCAATCCAATTCTTTTAGAGCAGGACATACATTTCTGTCTCTTTTTATCTTTTTTTACGTATGGCTATTTTGATTATATCAAAGCAAACATGGCATGGCTATTTTGATTATATCAAAGCAAACATAAACCAACTTCAAACAACAATTTATTTTATATTATATACGTCCTGCTCTAAATGGATTGGATTGGAATTTGGTATTGAAATTTAGAATGTAAATATGGCCCATACAAAATCCACATCTGTCTATTTTTATCTGTGCTTTTACTATAAATAACTGGTGCCGAATTTGTTTTATGTAATATACAAATATTACTATACGAATTCAAATATATAAATATTGTTGTTATCATAATTAACGAAGGTGAACGACCAAGCAACTTTTATCTCATATTGAAGTTAAAGTCACAACAACCATATCTGTTCAAACACCATTTCAGTTCTAAATTTGCACTCATTTCAACGCTGTCAACTATGCGATTTATTTTAGTCGTGTCTTTATTTTTTGTGGTGGTAATTTGTGCCGCATATTTGGAACTGAATTTACGATCAAAACATAATGGCTATACATGTCACCATTCGACCCAGAATTCATAAAACGATTGCAAATCCAACAGAATAATTTAACTCGAATTTGGGAGGGTTTTACCAATCCTGGCAAACATTCATTTAGCGAAAATTTCAATCTGTTGAGTCTTACCAGTAGACTTGATCTAACCAAATCGGATGCCCACGATGACATCAAAATGTTCACAAAAAATAACACAGAACCACAAAAAAAATTAGTGGAGGGTTCCTCAGACTAAGTTGATTATATGTTTTTTGGGTCGCTGAAACCGAATCCGAAACCTGTTTTGTCCCATTACGTTGCGTTTTTTATAACCTCAAAAAACAGCTCGAAGCTATAAAACCCAACAATATCAACCCATAAACCTTATAACCCTATATCTTCATAGCTCAATAACCTTGAGATCGATAACCTATAACCCTAAAACACCTATCATGAAAATCGATAACCTCAAAACTCATAAATCTCAAATCCCCATAACCTACAAACCCAAAATGCAGCAAAAAAAACAAAAAACTTACACGAAAAACCTCAATCTCGGAGAGTTTTACCATAAAGAAAATACTATAGTATATAAAGAAAATACTATAGTTCCTTATTTTATGGTTTTACCTTTAAAATGCCATACATCCATCACTTCATTACCTCAAAACCCATAAGATCCATAACCCTGAAGTCCCATAACCCTATAACCCAAACATCCATAACCCCAGTAATCCAAAATCTCATAACCCTATGGACGCTATTGCCGCTGTATAGATTGTGTTTAAGTTCATCAGTTCAACATTTATTCCACGAGACGTCGCGACGTTACGGGGTCAAAATTTTTGTTTACATTTTTTTTATATGGATTTTGGCCCAAAACAGCTCTAACAAAAATTTTAAAAAATGAATGAAATTTACCACGACGCGAAGAATAATCAAATGATATTTGTTAACAAAAGAAGGATTTGTCTATTTTTAACATAAAATAAACGGATCGCCGTTACAATTGTTAGAAAAACGAAATACAAAATCATCAATTATTTAGGTTTTGTATGGTAAATTTTTATGTTAAAAGAACCATTTGAACTGCCTGGAATAACAAATTTCACAAGAACAATGATCAGCAAGGATCTTCTAATAGAAATGGGCAAAAAAATTTGAAATTCTTAAACAAAACCAAACATTAAGCATCTGACATAACCTCACAAAACTCAAAAAATGTTCGGTGTTTAAACATCAAATTCTTGTAAACCAAAGGATTTTCTATTTATTTTATGTTAAAAATATAATAATTATCCTTTTGTTAATCAATTGTTTTATTTTACATTTCGTATCATAGTAATTTTCTTTGAATATTTTTTAATTTTAATAGAGTTGTTTTTGATCAAACTACATATAAAAAAAATGTAAACAAAACTAATTGACCCAACGTTCAGATACTCTGGTGGTAAATAGACACACTAATCACACAATCTATAGACGGAATGGTCGTGTTCACTTTATGGTCGGGATAAGGTCCTATAAGGTCGAGCACACTTATGGTTGGCGATGATACCAAAAAAATCCACTGTGTAGTGTGATGCTGCTCCGTTCCTTAGGTTTAATCTGAATCCAGAGATTTAATCGGACGCGTGGTGACGATTATTAAGCTCCGTTGCTTTGATTATCAAGCAATCGTACAAACGGCTATGCGTTATACATATATGTATCGAAACTTGTGGCTTACGTAGATACCGATAAACGTTTATATGTGAACGCGTATTCCACCAATTTTTCCAACATGAATAATCACAGGCACAGTATTTTATTATTGACAAAACTTTATTAATATTTACGTTAATTTCAAATACAGTATTTTAATAAAATTAATTAATTTAAAATTACAAAAGTTATTTTTTGTAATGCGGTTAATACTAAAAATGCGCTTGCCCAAAATGGCGTTTATTTTTTATTCAGTCTTTTCTGTCGAGAGTTTACAATCGCAATCCTTTATATATTGTTTTTAATAAAAGTGAACAAACAAAATTATATTTTGTTTTTACAAAAGTGAATAGGAAAGTAGTACTAAAATAAAATTACCCTATGAAGTAGTTTTCTGTATTTTGACATTTTACCCTTTGAGCAACCGTATTCGGAATTTGGTACGCTACAACCCTATTAACCCAAAACCCATAACCCTACAAAATTGTTCTTAAATGCGACAAAAAATACTTTGAAGTGGACAATTAAGACTCCATGACACCACATCTCTATAATCTTTCAACTTGCTACCCTATAACCGCAAAACCCCATAACCCTAATATGCAACAGTAAATGTACTTTGCCGTAAGACTTGAGTTCTAAGTCTAACAGTTGTAACAGATTCGATAGCGGACTATCGAGCCTGTCACAGAAATTATTCACGCAGAGGCTCTGGGGCAGTCATCCGTAGCCGACTAAAACTCAGGGTATCGGGGTGGGGGGTTCCCAGAGCACACGTGAAACTTGATAGACCGCATGGAGGAAAAATCCAACAAAAGGACATGAACGGGATTCAAAACAGGGACCAACCAACAACGAGACTGTGACTCACATACTTACCGCATCCTATATACTCAAGCTCTTAGCTACTCATCCTCTTCATCAACTCTTTAAGCTAAAAAAAAATTAAAACAAAAGAAATACGAAATAAAGCGCAAAACTATCTGCGAAAGAAAAATCATCCATAAGAACACCGGCGAAAAGAACGAAGGAAGAGAGAGCTGAAAGAAATAGTTATATAATAAAGAAAAGTATAATACATGCAAGCAGTGACCTCGGTAAATATGTAGGCAGGCGCAAGAAAAAAAAGCTTAATGAAAATTCACGCACGGAATGAACAACAAAAAAAAATTCAAACTTATTTCAGCCAGGAAGCTGTTAAAGAAAATGAAATGGATCTGATAAAAGTTACTGGAAGTTGAACAAATTAAATTTCTTAAACAGTATTTACTAAATTTAATAAAAAAAAACTAATTGACAACCAAAACTAAATGAATATTGCTTTTACGTTAAGGAACATAAAACTACACAAATGAAACTATTATAGTACTGAAAATAATCAAAATACATAATATACATAACTTTCAAAAATCATCAAGCGGTTTTGTTGTTTTCTCCCAGCTGTTCTCCACGATGACCTCTTTTGGGACACCCGGTGATTTAAAAAAAAGGTAGCTTAACTGGATAATCGGTATATGTGTGGATACTTGACCAACAGTCTACGCGTAACTTGACTACTAGCTAATAGGCTACAATCTAAGGGCGTTAGAGGATAACGAAACTTCCAACAGCATTATTAGCCAAAACTGTCATGCTCAACCGATATTATACTCCAAGAAAAATTGTGCCCCTGAGAATGACTGAATGTACCGTCAAAACGTCGGGTTTTCATTAAATAATTAATAAAAATAAATAAAAAATTAAGCTAAAAACAAAATAAAATTATTTTATTATCCAAGAAAAATGTTGAACTCGAATAATGCGTTTGCGATGACCAAAACTTATCCAGAAAAATGTATAACAGCTTATCTTGCACATATGTATCACGTTTAACTGAATCAATACATAAAATGCGCAACTGGAACAACGGGCAATACGGTTATGTTGGATCGACATAATAACCACTTAACTGGATCAATGCGAACACAATATTTGCCTTGGAATTTTTTTATTTTTATTTTATTTTTTTAATTTTATTTATTTTATTTTTCGTACTAAAATCACAATAACTAGATTATATTGAATACAATATTTAGTTATTTTATAATTACTTAATGTTTTTTTTCTTTTCTTACAAATTTCACTAAATAACTAGCACTAACTTTTATTCTTTCGATAACATTCTCAACATTTCAGATGTTTCAACAATTTATACAATATATAAAAAAAAGACACGATATTACCCAAAAAATCAAATTCGAACCAATTGTTCTGCATTGAGCTCAAAAACTTGACTAACTCCTAAATCATTCGATCGCAAATTTTACGTAATTCTCTTTCTTTTTTTTTCTTGCTTGTTACATTGTTTATTGTTACTACATCTCTACTCTTGCCCTCTCTGCCTTCGTTCAATTTCACTACCAATATTAAAGACCAAAAAAACACAAATGTATGCATGCAGGGAAGCGGAACCTGCTCCGACGATGTTCACGATGCGCGGCCGACTTAAGGGGGGAACCTCCTCCAGACAACTGGTTTTTCAATAAATTTTACAAAAAATTGAGAGCATTTATTGCAATGAAACAAATTGCATAATAATATTGACGTTTAAATGAATACAAACAAATTTTTTTATGAGTGAAAAAAAACAAAATGGCGGCGCTAGAGGTGCTCGAACTAGGCTACTAGAGTTTGCGCCGTGGAACGCCCAGGTCCTTGTAGTTAACTAAAATCAACGAAACAAATTTTTTTTATTAAAATAATCCTTTCCGCTTTGCATGAACCTAAAAGTTGCAAAAAAAAAATAAAATTTAAAATTTAAGGACAAAAAGAAAAAAACACGTGTTTCTTTATAAACAATTCGTTAAAACCAATATGAATATTTGTTTAAACAATTTATACGAAATTTTAGGTTTGTGCAAAGGCCGATAAGTAAAGAATATGTGTACAAAATTTCAAGTTGATTGGCCAATTACTTTTTGAGTTACATTCCACGGCGCGCAAAAAAACACGTTTCAAGAAAAACTCGATTAAAGTTTTCGTTCTTGAAGAGAACGCATTACTTCGCATCACATCGGTGACTTCCTAGGGCCCTTTAGGACTTTCTGTTGGGCTTGAAACTTTGGAAATATATTCTTCAGATACTAAATGAATTTTTACAGTAAAAAAAATGCAAAAAAATTAATATCTGGAGGAGGTTCCAAACGTGGCAGCTTATAAAACGTGGGGAAAATTCCTAATCCAGGAGATGAGGAGGATGAAATGAACGAACATTTGGAACGATCGTAACACCGAACGTTACACAGTTTTGCCGTGTCTCGGCATCCAGAGCACCTCCACGCGGTGACGGTGGGCAACTGAGTTGTTCCGCGATCCGGCAAAGCCCTTGGATCATCGCTCTCATGCCGTCATGGTCAGCACACGGAAAAGTACGATGCAGGGAGTCGGAACCTCAGTATCGACGGCTGGTTAGAGAGAGAAAGCGGGCCCGCTGCCGTCGTCATGAAGCGACGGCAGCTCTACATTGGTGGGTAACTGGGCCTTTGAAGAGTATAATGTTAGAAGAAAGACATCAATCAATAATTTTAATCTTGGTTAATGGTGATATTAATTGTAATTTGTCATTACAGAATAGCGTTAATCACAGATCAAACTTCTATATCTGAATGGCAGGTTAGCGGAAATGCTTCATTTATAATATTAGTTTGAGCTAAACTTTAGTTTTAGGATTGGATTGGAAACACAGGGATTTCAGAATGAAGAAACCAGGCATGGCATCTTATTTATTTTATTCATCAGTTATTATTTATTAATATAAGTGTGAAGAGTATTTAAAGTATGTAGTTTTTTCCTTGGTTTACTGATAAATAAAATAATTTTCAGAATACAACATAAATCCAGAATTAATTATTTTTGAAGGATTAAACTTAATGCCGATTTTCAGAATGAATCAACTCTCCAGGATCAACAAGAAGCTAAAGTAGGAGTAGCTTAACTGCAGAATGTGTGCTTCATGTGCTGAAGGTCTCGAGTTCGTATATCTTGAACAAGAAATAATTTTACCAGAAACTTTAAGCATTCAGCGCTCAGCGGCGGATACTAATTATATTTATTAGAAGGGCCCGAAAATCTGATCTGAACCTAAAACATGGTAGTTTTCAGAATCTACATAAATCTTTAGTTTATTTTAAAGTAGTAGTTAGCGATAAGTAATTAATTTCGATTTGAATTTTCAGAATAGCGGAAAACCTCACTCAGCTCAGCATCCAGAAACTTCAAGCATCCAGCGAACATGTAGTTTAGAAATTGTATTGTCCTCTGCTAACTATTTTATCATATATATTACTAACAAAAACATACTAACTATCGACTACTTAGGTGTCTGGAGCCGGGTCGATTCCTTGTTACTAACAAAGCTTTTCTTTCCTTCGGTTTTGTTATATATAAAAAGGGTGTACGGTGGACCCGGCGTTTTACCGGGAACCTTGCTTAGTCTTGATCGTACACTCCAATCCAATCAATCAATCAATCAATTTTAAATTTTAATAATTGGTGATTATTTTTTATATTTGAAATCATAGATGTTAATGACAAAATCGATTTCTTTACTTAAATTAATTAATTAATAAATAAATGAGAATTTATATGTTAACACAACAGTTCAATTAAAAATCAACTTAATGGTTTGGTAACATTTTATCAATTCCACATTTTTCGGCCAATGCCGAGAGACTTTCTTCGAATTAAATTTAATAAAAACCAATTGCCGCAATAGACTTTTCGTAGAAGCATGCTCTGCCTCACTACAGTCAAAAGATTTGATTAAAACTGGCTATTGTCATACTCATAGCTACATATAAAACATTCAGTAAACTATTAAAAGTATATCTTTCAAATCCCCATAAACAAGATTTACTTTAAAGATTATACAAAAATTATATAGCTAATCCATTTGTGATGGACTACACTAATTTTTAACTCGATTATAGTAAAGTGATAACCAACACAAATAAGTCAATTATTTCCAGTTTCACAGTGATGTACAACTATCATAACATGAAGCATACATTTTTAAAAGTTTTATTATTTTGTGTTTTTGCCGAATATGTAATTTCATTCGACTACACTGGTGTAAATTCGCGAATTAAACGTGCTTACGATAGATATGTATCGCCAACTGATCCCAAATTTCATGAAAAATTAGAGATCCAACGTCGAAATCAAATGCGAGTAGATGCTGGTATAGCTGATGTGCGAAGGCATTCTTACAAATATACAAAACGAAAAGCTGCTCACATGATCGCACAATTCAATCGATTGGATTTAACAAAGCCTGATGCTTTGGATGGTATTTCATATTTTACGAAAAATAGTCTCTATCGATACCGTGTGAACAAAGGTGCAGTAAAATCAGTTAAAAATCAAATAACGCTTATTCGAGACAAGTGTTTAAGAATTTATGACGGTTCAGTGGAGATTTTCCTCAAATCAAGGCGAAAATTTTTGGGTATACTTGGAAATTCTTGGAGGAGGTCATTTATAGTTTCTAATTCAGTGGATCGGCCAGAGGTAAGAATTTGGAATATGCAAATTTTTAAATAAACCTTAATGCCTCTTTAATTGTAGATAACATTCAGTTGAATGAGGCGATGGTGACAGATGAGTCAAAGTTCTATTATTAGAACGAAATGTGTATATAGTTTTGAAAGTGTCTCTGTGTATTGTGTTATAATAAAATATCAAACGTCCTTCCTTAAATGATCTTTAGACCTTTTGATAAATTAAACATTTACTATAAAGAACTGGTGCCGAATTTGTGTTAATATATATACGAATATTACTATAGAATACAGAATTGTGTTGTTATCATAATTAACGAAGGTGAAGGACCAAGCAACTTTTATGTCATATTGAAGTTAAATTCAAAACAACCATATCTGTTCAAACACCATTTCAGTTCTAAATTTGTACTCATTTCAACTCTGCTAACTAAGCGATTTATTTTACTCGTGTCTTTAGAACTTTGGAACTGTATTTACGATCAAAATGTAATGGATACATGTCACCATTCGACCCAGAATTCATAAAACGATTTCAAATCCAACAGAATAATTTAACTCGAATTTGGGAGGGTTTAACCAATCCTGGCAAACATTCATTTAGCGAAAATTTGAATCTGTTGAGTCTTACCAGTAGACTTGATCTAACCAAATCGGATGCCCGCGATGACGTCAAAATGTTCACGAAAAATAACATAGAACCACAGAAAAAAATGAGTGGAGGGTTCCTCAGACCAAGTTGATTATATGTTTTCTGGGTCGCTGAAACCGAATACGAAACCAGTTGTGCCCCATCACGTCAGCTTTTTTTTCTAACCTCAAAAAACTGCTTGAAACTATAAAACCCAACAATATCAAAACTTAAACCTTATAACCCTATATCTTTATAGCTCAATAACCTTGGGATCGATAACCTGTAACTTTAAAACCCCTAACCTCAAAATCTATAACCGCAAAACTCAAACCCCAATCTCGGAGAGGTTTAACTTTAAAATTCCATACGTCCGTCACTTCATTACCTCAAAACTTATAAGCTCCATAACCCTGAAATCCCATAACCCTATAACCCCAACATCCTATAACCCCAGTAATCCAAAACCTCATAATCCGATTAACCCACAACCCCATAACCCTACAAAAGTATTCTTAAATGCGACAAAAAAATACTTTGAGGTGGACAATTAAAACTCCATGACGCCACATCTCTATAAGGCTGGAAATACACCGAATTAATCAAAACATTTTTTTCTTGTCTTAAAACGCCTGGCGGTCAAAATATATACGATTGTATAGTGCTATGCTCATTGAAACAGGCAAAACAATTTTAAGTCATACATTTTGTTTCATAAAACATAGAACGGGAAACATTCTATTGTGCCTTATAGGTCCATGATGCACACATAATAAAACAAAATTGTCTTAAGTCAAATTTGACTAACGAAACATGATTGAAAGCGACCATAGCGTATAAACAAATCAAATAAATTATAATATCTATAAGGGAAATTGGTCATAATTCTCATAGTAAAGCTTGAAGTAAACATCTGCTTGTTGGGGTGCGTTAAAATGCTAGTACCTGATCCTTGGGTAGAGATGGCACCACTAGCCGTTGAACGAATAAAATGGAAAAAAAAGTCAAAAAATTGAAATTGTTCCCTACCTGTCAACCAAGATTTTATGTTTTTATTTCGTTTAATATTAATATTATATTCGCTTTAATATTTAATTGAGTTGTTTATTGGGATTCGTTCAACTACTAGTAATGCCATCTGCACCTAAGATTCATGTTGTCTTCAAAATTTGATAGCGATTTCCCTTATAGATTATTATAATTTATTTGAAACAAATACATAAGTTAATTCACACTGAAACAAAACAAATCAAAACAAGACAAAACTGCTTGAGTTAATAAAAAACAGTGTTTGACGTCGTTTCGTGGTCGCTGTTTTATAAAGCAAGAAATAGCAATTTAATATTTTTAATTAAAAATGTTTAATTTCTTTAATATTGTTTTGGTCGTAATTTATTGATGGGAAACATTTTTTCTTACTTATTTTGCTGGCAACATTTTGTATTCATTTTATCAAACCAATTCACACCAACCTTTAAAGCAACACGAGACAATTTGACTAAAAACAATTTGTTTGATTGGATGTGGGCTATGTTTAGGCAAATCGTCTTGCCTATTCAAAGCAAAAACGTTTTGACTAAATTGGTGTGTCACCAGCCTAAGTCCATCACCTTTCAACTTGTAACCCTATAACCCTAAAATGCAACAGTAAATGTACTTGTACCTAAGACTTGAGTTCTGAGTCTGACAGTATTGCCGTGTCTCGATATCAAGGGCCGATGACGGTTTGCAACGGAGTTGTGCCACGATCCGGCAATGTCCCTGGATCATGGCGCTCATGCCGCCATGGTCGGCACACGGAAAAGTACGATGCAGGGAGTTGGAACCCCAGTATCGGCGGCTGGTCAGGGTGAGAAAGCGGGCCCGCAGGCGTCGTCATCAAACGACCGCAGCTCTACATCGGTGAGTAACTTGGCCTTTGAAGAGAAACGTAATGTTGCAAGGAACACATCATGCAATAATTGGGTAGACTCCTTCTGAGTTGTTTGTAGAGAATATGTTGTGAGTAAACTTAGAAAGTTATTCACAGATGTACTTGGAGGTTGGAGGTAGAGACCAGACCCAGCTGTATTCTGAAAAAAAGTAAAAAAAACGTGACGAGTAACGTGAACGTTTCTTTTTTGTCAAATTCCTATTCTGATAAAAAAACATTCACGAACAGGGCCGCGTTTATGGAAAGGCATACTAGGCACGTGCCTAGGGCCCATAAATTTTAGGAGCCCGGATTTTAAAATTAAATATTATTGTTTATCTCAAGATTTGTATATTTTTTTGGATAAGTTGTGATAAATTTTGAGATCATAATTTTTGGTTACGTGGGTTATTAAATATACATATTATTAAATTTAGTTCTTCTAAATATCATGTAAAAAGCAGTGTAAGAATAAATTAGCGCTTGGTATTACTGAAATTTTCTTGCTGATTCCCGTTTCATGTTGGCCTCATTGAAATAAAATATTTATAATTTAAAATTAAAAACCCTGGAAACGTCTTATAAAAGTACTTTCAAAATAAACATTTGCCAATAAAACCACTTTCAAATACTAGATGATCTGCAACAGCCGATACGTGTAAGGCACTAAATGAATCAATATTCAGAAGCAATTAAAATATTTTCTTCAGATCAGTTGCAAAAACCAATAGTATGACTTTTAAATGGCTGGATGACTTGTTAATAAAACGGGCGAATTTGAATTTGTTTTGTTAATGTGTATATGGAGTACCATTTTATATCGTATTAATGCAGTAAGTCAGTTATTATAGACGTAGTCTATTTCTGGTTCTCAATGAAGTAATTTTGACGAATATGAAGCCAAGTGTGAACACATAGTGCCAAAAACGAACCAAAATGAAAAAATGGCTTCTTTGGTAAAGATTTAACGTCATACTTGAAGGGAGAGAATATTTTAAAGTAAATGCGTTTTATGTACTATATTATAAATTGGGGTATGGTATGTAGTTAATCCCGATTCAGAAAATCCGAAGTAATAAAATCTCACTCCACAAAATTCCGATTGAATGATCTCTTGATCCAATAAGTACTCGTCTAAGTAAAATCCTGACTAAATAAAATCCTAACGCAACCAAATCCTGATGGCACAAAATCTCGAAAAATATCCCGACTTTTAAAAATAAAATGTCGCGCAAGAAATATTTTGGAAAAGAGCCGAGACAATATATTCTGGAAAAAAATTGAGAGAAATTCTTTAAAAATATTTTGAAAAATGGAGAATTTTCTGCTCTTTCTAGTATTATATTCTGGAAAAGAGCCGAGACATATTCTGGAAAAGCGGAAGAACATTCTATAAACATAAATATTTTGAAAACTCGTTTTTATAAGCAATTTGATTAGCTTGAGATTTTCTACAGTCGGGATTTTGTTTAGTCTGAATTTTATGCAGTCGAAATTTTGTGGACTCGAAATTTTGTGGAGTCGGGATTTTAATACGTTTTCTTGTCGGGATTTTATGTTTTCGAAATTTTATGATTCGACATTTTGTCGAGATACTGATAAATTGATGTTTGATATTGAACGCATGCAATTATAAAATATCTTTATGATACGTACAGTGAAGTCTTAAATGTGCAGGAATTTGAAGGGGAGTTTGAACATTTTAATTCCATTGCACAGTCGGAAAATTTAATTTCGGCTGGTAAAAAATGTAATTTATGCACATTTAGAAAATAATGGGAGCTAAAATAAGAAAACGCCTATAAAATGTGTTTTACTAAATAAAATGATTAAAAATAAGTAAATATAGTTTATTTTATTTATTGTTTTTGATTTTATAGTAGATCCGTGAAAATTATTTTGATATTAGTTTTTGGTCGTGATCGTGTCATTACACATCGATACACATGTAGAGGCCCGAATTTAATGTTTGTGCCTAGGGCCCGAAAATGTGTTAATGCGGCCCTGTTCACGAACATCCAAAAAACATAGAATACTTGAAAAAAGAAAAAATGTTCTGTCAAATTATGTCATTTGACAACTATTTTAATTGTATACAAGTCTGTTTAGGAATTTAAAGACATAAAATGTATCTTTTAGCGAACCGAGGACGATAGAGGAAGCCGCAGCATCAAATAATTTTTAATTATCCAGCAAATAGTGATGATTGTTTTATTAATAACATAAAATAATAGTGATAATAGCATTACTGGATTGGCCAAATCGTGCTCGGATTTCTTGTGCATTTTTTATACTATCTAACAAAAAAAAATAAAATAAATTATTTGGTAATAAGACAGTTACATTATTTGTTTACTTATTTCAAAGTATCGCAGCATTTCCTCTTTTCCGCTGTTTGCTTGGCACTGTTGTGAGACGCTTTTTCTCTCGTGTGTTGACTAAATTAGTATTAATTTAATCATTAAATTCTAAAACTTAACGGAAACCAAATTATATTGGTTCTAATTACAAAATAGGTTATTGTTTGGCTAAATTACTTATTTTTTGTCATATAAACGAAAAACGTTTCAAAAACCCAACCAAAATAACGTAGGTTTTTTTAACATCGGGAATGTTGCAGATGTTATGCACTGTACTGTTGTACACATATACTTATTGTGTAGACTGTACGAACTACAAACGGCATGCAGGGTGAGAGCCTGTCAATCATCAAGCGACGCTACAAATAAGAACACATGTATAATATTTATTAAATGTATTAATAAAGAATTAAATATAATATATATTCAGTGTTTATTTATAACCAATAAAACATGGTGTCAGATGTGTGAATTGAATACTGTATATTCAATTAAATGTATGACTACAATAATATATAAAAGGAAAGTGAAAAATTGAGGTTAAAGTAAATTCATTATCTGCCGCGTGTTACCGTATTATCACATATAATGGAAAAGCAACTGATGGAGTTCATCAAAACGCAGTCGGAGATGATGGAGAAAATGGTAACACATCTTAAAAATATATCCGTTGACCCTAAAGATGCTGATATAACAGTTTCCAACAATATACCGTTGCCACCTCCATTGAATGTTGAATTTGGAGATATTCGAGAAAATTTCGAGAATTTTGAGTCAAGCTGGAACGACTATACCATAGCCACCGGTATAAATCTTTGGCCAGCAACGAGAAATAAGCAGAAAGCAAGCACTATGCTTTCCGCGATTGGTGTAAAAGCCAAAGAAAAATTTATGGAATTTGGTTTAACAGACGCTGAAAAAGAATCAGATATAATTGCTCTTGCGGCAATTCGAAAGTATTTGATTGCCAATTCAAATGTGATCTACGATAGATATATTTTCAATACGTCTAACCAAATGGAAAATGAAAGCTTTGACACGTATTTGATTCGCATAAAACGACTAATCAAACTATGTAATTATCCGACGAACATGTCAGATGAGTTACTGAGGGATCGCATCGTTGTCGGTATTCGAAATGGTTCAGTGATGAAAAATTTAATGGAAAAGGGTGATTTGACGTTACAACATGCCATTGACACATGCAGAATCAGCGAAGCCACTCAGTGCAGGGTAAAAAATATGACGACAGAAAACAATGTGCAAACTAGTGTTCCGGTAAATAAAATTTTAAACACAAGGGGGCAAACAAGCGCAAATAACGTTCTTAAAAAATGTCGGTTTTGTGGTGCGAAACACAAGTTTGAAAAGGGATGTTGTCCAGCTTTGGGTCATATTTGTGACATATGCAAATATAAACACCATTTTGAATCGTGCTGTAGACGTAGAAATAAAGAATCTGATAAAAATTCAACATTTCATCGTTCTAATAAAGTTAATCAAATTGACTGCGATGAAGAGGAAGAACAATTCAGGTCCAATGATGAAAGCTTTAATATATGCAAGGTGATGACATCATTCAGTAAAAATAAAGTTACGGCAATTCTTCGTTTAAAATTTAATTCAGTTTGGGAAAATGTTGAATGCATGCTGGACACAGGATCTAACGCATGTCTCATGGGCTGGCAACAATATTCTAAGCTCATGAATAAACCTAACCCAGAAACGCTTCCAACACAACAAGGACTGATAGATTTCAATGGAAATCCTATACCATCAATGGGAGAGGCGCATATTCCATGTAAAATCGATAACCGAATAGTATCTATAGTTTTTCAAATCATAAAACGCAATCACCAACCAATATTATCTTTAAACGCTTGTTCAGCTCTTAAACTGCGATTGCATATAGTTCTGAAGTGAAAAATTTTCCAGTACCGTGCAAAGCTGATTAACTCATTGAATCGGTATCAGCTACTGCAGTGGAAAGAACTACAGACAATCATAGGTCAAAAGTGAATGCAGAGCGAATAGTGAACAAATATTCGGATATATTTGAAGGATATGGTACAATTCCCGGCGAAGTGGAGTTAGAAATTGACGAAAGCATTAAACCCGTCATTCAACATGCGCGCCGTATTCCCGTGACGTATCGTCATCGTTTAAAGACTGAGTTAGATGGCTTGGTTAAGGATGGGCTGATTGAACGTGTAGAGCATCACACTGATTGGGTGAGTAACATTTTAATAGTTCAACGTAACAATTCTTTTCGAATATGTTTAGATCCTATACCGTTGAACAAAGCTTTGAAAAGACCCAACTATCAGTTCACGACAATTGATGAAGTCCTACCAGAGTTAGGCAAGGCTAAAGTGTTTTCCACTTGCGATGCTAAAAAAGGATTTTGGCAAGTGCAACTTTCGGAGACAAGTAGCAACTTAACATGCTTTTGGACACCATTCGGAAGATATAAATGGTTAAGAATGCCAATACCAAATGGTATTACATCGGCACCAGAAATTTTCCAGATGAAAATATACCAGCTCGTACACGATCTTCCAGGCGTAGAGGTACTCGCAGACGATTTATTGATATTTGGTCAAGGAGATACAGTCGAAGAAGCGACAGCCGATCATGATAGAAATCTCGAGAATTTATTCATGCGTCTCCAAAAATGCAACGTTAAGTTAAACAAATCAAAACTCATTTTGTGTCAATCATCAGTTAAGTTCTTTGGACACGTGTTAAGTAAGGAAGGTTTGAAAGTCGACGAATCCAAAATTATGGCCATCAGAAATATGAAAACACCTTCGAATAAAAATGACCTACAAAGATTTATTGGTATGGTTAACTATTTATCCAGATACATAAGAAATTTAAGTACTCAGTTTACACCATTACGTGAACTTATTCATGAAAACACTCCATGGAAGTGGACTCAGTCGGAGGAAGACGAATACCAGAAGATTAAGTTCTTAGTGTCGGACATAAGAACATTAGGC
Source organism: Tipula helvola (assembly GCA_963556165.1). Classification (NCBI taxonomy): domain Eukaryota; kingdom Metazoa; phylum Arthropoda; class Insecta; order Diptera; family Tipulidae; genus Tipula; species Tipula helvola. The sequence continues at coordinate 189,011,752 of OY744482.1, forward strand.
TATTTCGACAATACAAAGCCAATCATAATTGAATGCGACTCCAGCAGTACGGGTTTGGGTGCTGCAATGTTCCAGGAAGACAAGGTTATCTGTTATGCTTCCAGAACGCTAACGGCTACAGAAAGAAACTATGCGCAGATAGAAAAGAAACTGCTCGCGATCGTTTTCGCCTGTGTCAGATTCGACCAGATGATAGTTGGTCATACTTGCGTAATCAGAACGGATCATAAGCCGTTAATAAATATATTCAATAAAACTCCACTTAAATCACCAAAAAGACTGCAGTTAATGCGTATGATACTGCAGCGTTTTTCTTTGAAACTTGAATTCATTGAAGGAAAAAATAACATTATTGCGGATACCCTATCAAGAGCAAATTATGATGAAGATCCGGATGAAAACCAACAAGAAAATATTTTGTCGAAATCAAATATTTGCCGAATAGATGTAGCTCAAGTGTCAGATGCCGAAAGGCTAGTGCAAAGGGTCAAAATAATTAGCAGTCTCAGCATCACAACAAATCGTCTCAACATTATTAGAGAAGAAACTGCAAAAGATGTAAGTTTTCAAAAGATAATTACATTAATAAATAAGTGGCCGAAAAATATACGTGATTTACCCGATGATATAAAGATTTATCATAAATTTAAACACGAGCTTTCCACGGAGAATGGATTGCTACTACGGAATGATAAAGTCCTGATTCCGTATAGTCTTCGTGGATTAATGATTGAAAAGGTACATACCAGTCATAATGGCATCGAAGCAACAGTAAATCTTGCTAAGCAAAACATATTTTGGCCTGGAATGACATCCGAAATAAGAGATAAAGTGAAAGATTGTTACATATGTGTCAAATATTCCGATTCCCAAATAAAACCTCCAATGCTTACGCATGAAGTTCCAAACTATCCGTTTCAAATAGTATCAATGGATGTTTTCTTTGAACATATCAAAGGAAAGGCGCACAAATTTCTGATAACCGTCGACCATTATTCAGATTTTTTTGAAATAAATAAGTTAGATGATTTGAAACCAAATTCGACGATAAAAATGTGCAAACTAAATTTCAGTCGACATGGTATTCCAGAGACGGTACTGACAGATGGCGGAACAAATTTCGTATCCAGTGAATTCAGAGAATTTGCAAACAAATGGGGCTTTTCGCATATAACATCTGCGCCTTACCATCAACAGGCTAACGGCAAAGCAGAAGCCGCGGTTAAAATCGCAAAACGAATCATAAAAAAATCAAATGAAACAGGAGAGGACTTTTGGTATGCCCTATTACATTTTCGGAATATTCCCAACAAAATAGGTTCCAGTCCAATTCAACGACTTTTTGCAAGAAAAACACGTACCGGAATTCCATCAATCATCAAAAATCTTCAACCAGAAGTCGTTCCAAATGTTTCAGATAAAATAATAAATCAACGACAAATAAATAAGTATTATTACGATAAAAAAACAAAACAGCTACCACTTCTGGAAGTAGGACAGCCTGTCGTAGTCCAAATACATCCAACAGAAGATAAGTTGTGGTCGAGGGGAACGGTACAGTAAAGGCTCTCAGACCGATCGTTCGTAGTTAATGTTAATGGATCTGCTTATCGCCGAGATCGTGTGAATATTAAACCGCACTCTGCTGAGGATCATAAACAATCAACTTCGGTTACCATACTGCCGCTTCCAAGCTGTTCAGCAAATACGCTTCCAAGCTGTTCAGCAAATAACATTTTGGATTCTACTCGAAATACCGAAGGAAATACAGTAGAAGGAAATAATCAACAGACGTCTTCTGAAGTTGAACAACCATCAATTGTGGTCAATATGGAAACACCACAGACTTCTTTAAATCGTCCTCGAAGGGAAGTCAAACCACCATCCCGTTTCAAGGATTTTATTTTAACTAAATGATATTGAACTTGAATTAATTTGTTAATGTATAATTTGAAGTTTTGTTTTATATACATAATTTGATTTCTAATGTTAAGATTACCAATATAGTTACAATGTATTTGGTGAATTGTAAAAGAGGGAGGATGTTGCAGATGTTATGGACTGTACTGTTGTACACATACTTATTGTGTAGACTGTACGAACTACAAACGGCATGCAGGGTGAGAGTCTGTCAATCATCAAGCGACGCTACAAATAAGAACACATGTATAATATTTATTAAATGTATTAATAAAGAATTAAATATAATATATATTCAGTGTTTATTTATAACCAATAAAACAGGGAACGTACACGTTTTTCTTCGGTCAGAATGGGAAATAACGTTAATTTTGCGATTCACGTTTTTAAATGTCAAAAAAACGTAAATCACCAAGTTACGTTTTTTTCAGAATACAGCTGTGGACTTTTTGATGTGAAAACATCTTTAGCGGCAGGAGTAAACGCATTGCCCCATGCAAAACGAAAAACCGGCATTTAAAACCGTCAAACGCAATTTTTGGCTAAGTTGCTTCACTTTGCAATATGAAATTTATTAACAAACAGTTCTAATCTATAAGTTCCACCTTATTCTAAGAAACTTTATTAAAATTGATTTAATTTCATTCAAAAAGCCCCAATTTTATGTTTTACTAGCCGTCAAGCAAAAATTCGTCCGTTCAAAATATAAAATAGGAGTTTTTTGAATTGATTGATTGATACGGATGTACGACCAAGCCTCAGCAAGACTCCCGGATACTCCGGATCCACCGTACACCTATAAGGTGGTGTACGGTGGATCCGGAGTATCAAAACCGAGGGATAGGAAAGGAATGTTAGCATTATAAACTCGATCCGGTTTAAGCCAAATGCAGTCGATAGTTAGCAAATTTTGTAAATTTTTTTTTTTTTTTGACAAGTTGTTAGTTACAAGACAACACATCTCCTAATCAGCGTTCCCCATTAGTGCCGCAGGTTTTTTTCTGAAAAGCTGTAAGAAATGTCCCCACTATTATTTCCATGGGCCCTGGTGAGGGGGGGGGCGAGATTTCGTTCCAACATCATGTTCCCATGCGGTCACCCAAATTTATACTAACTGTAGCACGTGTTGCTTGACGTGTTGAAGTTGTTGCGCCTCTGCTGATTCTCCTACTCGCCCCCCATATAATTGGAGTTTTTTGAATGGAATTAAATCAATTTTAATTAAGTTTTTTACGAATAAGGTGGAACTTATAGATTCAAACTATTTTTTAATAATTTTCGTATTGAAAAACAAACAATTTTATCAATAATTGGATGTGCCGGTTTAAAATTTCGGTTTTCCGTTTTTGCATGGAGCAATGCCTTAAGTAAAAAAATGTATAAAAATCGGTTTACGGAAACAAAAGTGCCGAACAAAAAATATTGCAAGTATGTGTGAATATCGACAAGAACAAAAAATAAATAAAACGTACAATCAATGCAAAATCTACGCATACACATGCAATATACAACATCATCCGACATTTCAAAAACATCGTTCGCGAGCCGAATACAAAAAAATTCTAAAAACAACCGCCTACTTTAATTTATTTTGTTTGAAAGTATCTGCTATATATGGTATGGCCGCAGCAGCGAGTGTTTTTGAAAATGAAAATTACATATGAGCAAAAGGACCACAAATAATGTTGTGTAGCCTAAAAAAATTAAATGGAAACAGCGAGCTGCGATAATTGCACATATACATTGATACATAATAAAATAGTAATTTTAATAGTATATTGTATAACAAGTGAAGAAAACGAGTCATTGCAATACGAAATTGAAATTTGTAGCTTGAGCGATAGCGAGGGCTGCATTCACTTGAGTATTGCAATGAGTCATTTTCACACGAGTTACACACGCTATTTTTTCTACGATAGAAAAAAATATTATTCGCAACAAAAAATGAAATTGAAACGTTTGAATTTTTACAAATCGTGTGACAATATTAAGAAATCGTTGTGTAATGAATATTTCCACACGATTTTAGTAGACGACGCAAAAGCTCCTTTTCTTATATAATTTAAATTCAAAAATCAGATACGATAGTGTAGTCTAGTAACCTATGTATGCTTTCGATGATGATTTTTGAATTTAAATTATATAAGAAAATGAGCCTTTGCGTCGTCTTCTAAAATTGTGTGGAAATATTTATTACACAACGATTTCTTAATATTGCCACAGGATTTGTGAAAATCCAAACGTTTCAGTTTCAGTTTTTGTTGCGAATAATATTTTTGTTCTATCGTAGAAAAAATAGCGTGTGTAACTCGTGTGATAATGAGTCATTGCAATACTCAATTGAGTGAAATTTCACTTTCGTATTGCAATGAGTCATTTTCTTCACTTGTTGTACAATATACTATTAATCGGTATGCTTTCTTATTAGTATTGCTATTGCTGTTGGTGAGTTTGGTTATGGGGGATTTCGTGCTACTGTCTTTTCAATTGCAATGATTTTACGGTCAACATTGCGCCCAAATAGAACCGCTCTAATTAATTTATTAACCGCTCTAATTTAATTTATTTTAAACTGATCAGTGATAAAGAGATGCGATTTTGCTTTGTTCAGCGAGTTTGCTGTGTATGAGTAATGATATATTTTAAGCGTACATGGCAGGTTTAGGTGATTAACTTAACAGAACTGTACTTTGCTCATGCTCAATTAATGTCAGTAAGGTTCGTCCTCCAAATTCGAATCGTATGGTTACCCTTCTACAATGTTTTTAAATGATCGTTCGTGCGATGACGTGCGGGTTACTTGTGATTTGTTTGCCGATTTCTTTGAGAGTGTATAATTCAAAATCTAATGTTTCAAATTTGAATAATGTTGCAAGTAGGTGAACATTTTCAATGTTTCGTCTGAAAGTAGATACTATTTTATCCGAATTGTCAAATCTTGATATTATCAAAGTGCCGGATTCGATTCCATTCCACCCATTTTTCTGAAATTAACGAGAAATGCAATTTCTGGCCATATTTCCTTCCTATTTAATCGAAGTCTCGCTGAAGGTTGCTTTCCTATCCTATGGAAACGCTCTCTTATTAAGCCGATTTTCAAATCTGGGTCTCGTAGCGATTTGGAGAACTAAAGAGGTATTTGCATTATTTCAGTTTTACCAAAACTATTTGAAAAATTAGTTAAAGAACATTTGTGGCTTCATGTTAAGACTTTTATTTCTCCCAGATATCATGGATTTTTCCCTGGTAGGTCAACTGTTACTAACTTAGTTGTATTTACAAACTGTTTTTCAAATGCACTATTAAATGGTAACATTCTACAGGTCGTTTACACTGATTTCTGCAAGGCCTTTGACAAGATCAATCATGAATTGCTGGAATTTAGAACGCAAATTGTTAAAATTGGTTGTTTCACTTTAAGAGTGATTGATGTTTCTTCAGGAGTACCTCAGGGTAGTCATTTAAGCCCCATGCTCTTTATTCTTTTAATTCTTTCTCACTCCGACATTCTAATCTATGCGGATGACATAAACATTTTCAAAACTATTTCTTGCGCCAATGATGCAATTGACTTTCAATCTGATCTGACAAACTTTAAAGCTTGGTGTGCATCTCATAATTTAATGCTAAACATAAACATCTCTAAATCCAAAACAATAGTTTTATCCGATTACGCTTACCCGCTAGATATGTTTACGTTTTTGACAATTGAAAGTGTCAATATGTTTAAGTATTTAGTTATAACTTTTACTCCGAATCTATCGTTTCATAAGCATATTGAGAGTTGTATTTTTAAAGCGAATTCTATATGCTTGGGTTTGTTTAAAGAGTTTCCAAAGATTTTCAGGATCACTACGTGATTAAAACTTTATACGTCTCGTTTGTTCGTTCATTGTTGGAATATGGTTACCGTATGGAGTCCGTATTATATTAAATACTCAGATTGCATAGAGAGACTCCAAAAGCGCTTTTTAATGTTCGCTCTACGAAGGCTACCTAGAGATACAAGCTACCTGCTTTCATACTTCCAGTAAAATTAATAAATATTGAGCCTCTTTTTATTCATAGGATAAAAATTAGCGCCAACGTTGTTCGAGACTTACTAGTATCAAAAATCGATTGTTCAGAAATATTGTGTTTGCTCGATATATGAGCCGTTTATTTTGAAAGTGGCTTAAGTCCATATTTTGTTGAAACGAGATAATGAAAGAATATAAAAACAATAAATGAAAAAACATATGGGATTTTGAATTTTCTTTTTTTTTGCACAGGTGTTAGAGATTAATTTTTTTTTTGTTTTGTCAATAAATTATTTACCGTTAGAAAGATTATACTGTTATTTATCTATTGTTAACATTAACTTGATTTTTTTGAAAAATGGACTTAGGCCACTTTCAAAATAAACGGCTCATATGTACTCCTTTCCAAATCAAGCTTCCACTTTGCAGGCAAAACTACGGTAAATGTGAGCCGATTTATCATTCATCAGCCTCTTTTAATAAAGTACGGTTGGCTTTTGACTTTAATCTGTCTAGAGATGCATTTAACAAATTGATGTCGAAGCATCTTTTAGATCAGTCATGTCCAACCGGTAGCTCGCGGGCTCCTGGTAGCCCGCAAAGCCATTTCAAAGCGCCCGCGAATAGAATTTATCAATTACTGTCATTATTTAGTATTTGTTCTCATTAGCAAATAGTTTACTATAAAAAACTAAAAGATTTTTGTTTTTTAGTTAGCTAGTTCACTATAAATAAAGTTTATAAATCCACCACTAGCACATAGAACGCAACACAACAAAGCAATCGTTGCTTTAAAATTTATCTTTAATGGAAAGAATCCGGGGTATTGATATATATGAAATATTTAAAAAATGTATAAGTGATGATAATATCCCGATAAATAAACTTGCGGTGATTACAACAGATGGTGCTCCATCCATGATACGAAAAAATGTCGGTTTTATTTCACTATGTAGAAAAAATGTCGATATTCCCGATTTTGAAAGTTACCATTGTGCGATTCATCAGCAGAATTTGTGTACAAAGGTTTTAAAATATTCTCATATGATGAAGGTGGTTGTAAAAATAATTAATTCAATCAGAGGAAAACCTATGCAACATAGGCTATTCGAAAGTGTGCTTGATGAACTGGAGAGCTCCCACGAGGATGTTATATTTTATTCCGAAATTAGGTGGGTTTAGCCTAGGCAAACTCTTAAATAATTTTTTTAGATTTCCTTCCTAAAATTAAAATATATTTGTCCTCAAGAAACGAAATTTATACCGAATTTGATGATTCGATCTGGATGAGCGATTTAGTTTTTTGTATGTGATATAATGACACATTTAAATGAGCTAAAGTTAGTACTGCAAGGAAAAGATATATACATCTCAGATATGGTCAATGCTATAAATTCTTTTAAAAGTAGATTGGACTTGTGGATGTCTCAATTAAAATCGTGCAACTAAAAACATTTTCCATCCATAAAAAATGTACGTATGGTAGCGAAAAGTATAATATTCCGTAAAGACCCGTCCATGATCTTCAGTTACTGAAGGATGAATTTAATAGTCGGTTTCAGGATTTAGTGGGAATTGAACCACTTTTATTATTTGTTTCAAATCTTTTTTCATCGTTGGATATACTATAAGTCACTTTGGTAGTGTAATGGAAGAATTTACATTTGTCAATAAAGGCATCGCAAAATTGGAAATGTGTAATAGATATTCAAAGTGACATCCGATTAAAATCAATTGAAAACCAAAATGATAATTATGGAAAGTTATTGACGTTTTAAAATATCCAAACCTAACCAGATCTGTACAAAAGGTAAATTCGTTTTTTGGATCATTTTATCTCTGCGAAATGTCATTTTCACAGTTGAATATTATCAAAACCAAGCACAGAAACCGGCTTTTTGATTGGCATCAAAGTCTGTATGACTATAGCTGTATCGCCATATGAACCAGATTTCAAAAAACTGTCAGACGGCATACAGTCCCAAGTGTCGCATTAAATGTACTTTTCTTATTTTTTTAAATAGTTGATGAATTCTTGTGATTTTATTTGTTATTATTTTAATAAAGATTGTATTTTTCTAATATAAGTATACATAGTTTTTTTAATTACTATTTATATGCTGTATGGGCCCGCTAAGTGCAAAGGAATTATCGAAGTAGCTCGCAGCTCCAAAAAGGTTGGCCATCACTGTTTTAGATCATTAATAAATTTTATATTTTATATTTGATTTTTATTTGTATTTGAATTATTGTATGTAAATATATAATTTTATTAAATTCTGATAAATGTAACCAGTGTATATTTAATAAATTGGTAATAATAAATAATTTCAAAATAGAAACTTATTAACTTTTTGAACCAAAAATGTAACAAGGCTGCGGTCGAATTCTCGGGTAAATCATTTACTGCGGTAAATTTACATTTTTAATGTTTGTTTTCTGTTAAATTACGCATTTTTTTCTATTTTTTACTCGTTCAATTCTTATAACAATAAAGAATAAAGTATCTAAACGTAAAAGATTTACCTTTTTTATTTCCCTTACTCTCCAGCAAAAAAAGGTAAATGCATTTACCGAATTTTGCGGTTTACCCGAGAATTCGACCGCAGCCTTAGTTTAAATACTGTGCGAACAACATCCGTCTTTATGGAGGAGTTTCTGAGCCTTATCGGAATGGCTTGAATGAAATGATTCAATAGATATTTATACAAAAAAGTTTTCACATAAATCTTTTGCGAGTTGAGCGTGAATTCACTCGTTGTTTTTTTTTGGTGTAGAAACAAGTGAAATGATCAATCATTGGACTCCAAAAACGATATGCTTAAGATGCTCATTGCAACTTAATAAACAAAAGAAACGGACATTTGCTTCTCCAATGATCTAGCGGGAACCAAAAAATAATGAGAAGGATTGCTATTTTTGTTTAACGAAAGTTTTTGGGCACAACCGAAAAACAAAATCTCCGATTTCTTACGCAACTGTTGATCTGTGACTTGTCCTACAACTCTTGAAGCTGAAGAGAGTAACGCAAGTAATACTACTAGCGACGAATATAAAAGTGCTATGGAAATGTCGGATAGAAGAAATACCAGAAGAATCAGAAGACGAGACTAATAAAAATCCCAATGGGTTCTCTCAAGAAGAGCTTATTGACTTGTTCCGAGATGCTGAACTTTCAAAAGAAATTTCTGAACTAATACCATCAAGATTAAAAGAGAAAAATGGCCTAGCTCCAGGAACTCGTATAACTTTTTATTGCGAAAGAGATATCCAATTTAGAAAATATTTTACAGATGTAAAAAATTCAGTTTACAGAACAAGAAGGACTAATAAATGAGTATAATATTTCTTATGAAGCTAATAACTGGCTTCTATTCATAGATTCTTCTGTCTTGCTACATAATGGCAACCATCTTACTGCGCTACCTGTTGGTCATTTGGTTGTGTTAAATGAGGAATACCACAACCTTTGCTTCCTACTCGATAAATTAGATTACGCTAAACACAAGTGGAAAATATGTGGAGATTTAAAAATAATGACAATTTTATTAGGTCAACAAAGTGGGTTCACTACACATCCATATTTTCTATGTGAATGGAACCATGTTTTCTATGTGAAGCTCGTGCCGAACATTATGTGAAAAAGAATTGGCCAACTAGAAACAATTTAACTCCAGGAACAGAGTCTAATACCAATAGATAAAGTAATCCTTCCACCATTACATATAAAGCTGAGACTACATATTTGAAAAGTTACCTAAACTATCTGATGCGAAAATAAGAGATGGTGGTTTTGATGGGCCTCAAATTAAAGAGCTCTTGAGAGACAATGAATTCCAAAAGAGAATGACTAAGGTGGAGAAAGCAGCTTCGGCGAATTTTAGTGACGTTACGAAAAAATTTCTAGGAAATAGGAGAGATCCCAATTACGTGACTATAGTTGAAAATATGGTAAACAATTTTAAAAATATAGGATGCCTAAAGAATCTAAAGCTGCACTATCTGCATTCTCACGAGTAATTTTCTGAAAATTTAGGCGATTTTAGTGAAGAGCAGGGTGAAAGATTCCACCAGGATTTAAAAGATATTGAAAAGAGATATCAGGGTGGTAGTGATAGACATATGTTAGCAGACTACTGTTTGCCTTCGAAGAGAGACACGTCAAACCAACACAAAAGAAAAGCACTACGAAGGTAATTTACAAATAAACACATGAAATGGCTACTTACAAAGTCGTAAAGCTCTTTGAGAGCGTGCGGAGACTCACGTAAATCAAGCACCACAAAGGGAACAGAAGCCTGCTACGTCCACGTCGTTCTTCCTGAGTATCGCTAAATGTAGGTTATTATAATGCAGGAAATCTTGACCTTATTGAGTATTCGAATTATAGTTTTAGAGACCCAAAGTTTATCAGAAGTAAGATTAAATATCTGGTTCAAACTTTCTGCAAAACAAAACTTAAGTCTCGAGCATAAGTTTTGATGGTATCTTTCTGATATGACAGACTCATATTATGTCATGCAATTTTCTTATGTTACACTTCAGGATTGTGGGATTTATGGGTTTCGAGGTTATGAAATGATGGACGTAAACTCTCCGAGATTGAGGTTTAAGTTTTGCGTGTAAGTGTTTTTGTTTTTGTGCCGCATTTTTGGTTTGCAGTTTATTGGGATTCGAGATTAATGAGTTTTGAGGTTATAGATTTTGAGGTTAGTGAGCTATGAAGGTATAGGGTTATTATTGTTGGATTTTACAATTTCAAGCTGATTTTTGAGGTTAGAAAATTAAACGCTGACATGATTAGGCAAACCCGGTTTCTGATTCGGTTTCAGCGACCCAAAAAACATATAATCCACTTGGTCTGATTAAAGGAACCCTTCACTCATTTTTTCTGTGGTCCTGTGTAATTTATAACGATATCGAGTTGATCGAAGCGTGTTAGTCACTGTGCAATACAAGCCAAACTGGATGAAAGACAAATGTGTTCGTAAATAATTCAATATGCTGAACTAGATCTTACATTATGACCAATTCAACGGATAGAACACCGGTAAAGAACAAAAACAATTTATGTTTTTCATTTCGTATACTTGACTGTAATTTTATTTTACATTACATTTAATTGAGGTTTTACACGAAGCGGAAATATTAAATAAATTCTAGTAAGAGTCAAATTTTATCGGTGGTCGATTTATCGTATTTGGTACAATATACGATCTTCTGCCATTTTTCAATTTTATTCTCAATTCATTATAAATGGAGTATCCTTGTTCATATGCAGTAAGCAGCTTATCACTTAAATGTTGAATTCCAATTTTTACGCCAAAAAATACTTGTCGATTAACGGAATTGCGATATAAAATGTTTTTTGGTCGTTGAGTCGTGGTTGTGAAATAACTAATATGATTCAAGGCATCGCCTCGCGTTAAATCCAAATTTGGTAGCATTTTTCCAATCTGCATGATCTCAGCAAATGAATAGCGGTCAGGATTCGCACTCATGTCACTCGTTAAACTGGTTAGTTTCATTAAATTCTGCCGTTGGTTTTCGGTTTTTTCCTCGTAGTTAGGATCATCAGGTAACACAATGCGATAATAACTACGCTTCACAATTTTGGAGTTAATCGAAACAGGCAAAATCATTGACAAACTACTTAAGAGTATTATTTTAAAATATTTTGACATTTTAACAAATGCGTACTATTGATCATATGAGTGAATAATCAGAAACTAAAGTAAAATTTACTAGAGTTTTATTTACACATCTTAACAGAGATAACGTTTAACCTCGAATTCAATTTTATTGTGTATACGCAACATCGTTCAGTCTTTATAGAAATTCTAAAATAATTCAAACCTCGATTACTATTCTCCTTACCATTATGTTTTATCTTTCAAGTTTTCTGTTTTTTGAATATGCTAAATTAAGTGACCGCGAGAAAGCGAATCTTGTGCCGACTAAGATTAAAAAACTCCGGTAAAAAATGTCCATTATGTACCATATTTATTGAATATGTAGTTATTTCACTGTCTCTATTGATTTTCCAGATTCGGTTCAATTGACAGAATAGATTCACAGGGTGACAATAAAATGCAAAGACTGATTAAATTCCAAAATGTATTTACCAGTTAATTGACCCGTTCTATGAACTGGAAAGTAACGTGACTGGGTATATACGCTGGGCTTCGCACTGTTTCAAAATTTAAAAAAAAACAAAAATTAAAAATTTATGTTTTGAATGGAACATCAAAAAACGCGCTCCAAAACAATTTCTTTAAAGCAAAAATTCGACACGTTTTTGTGTCGAAGGGCACCCACCACTCACCCGGCCCTGATGTTCTGAACCACGCCCAATGTTCTATAAAATTTAAAGAACTTCTGTGTAAACGACATTTCTTTGTGTCGAAGCACACCCACCACTCACCCAGCCCTGATGTTCTAGACCACGCCCAAATTAGAGAAACATATTCGTCAATCCACGAAGACACGCTCAAAGAATTTCTTTAAAGCGAAAATTTGACACATTTTTGTGTCGAAGGGCACCCACCACTCACCCAGCCCTGATGTTCTGAACCACGCCCAATGTTCTATAAAATTTAAAGAACTTCTTTGTAAACGACATTTCGCGTGAACACTTTGTCACAATTGGGAACTAATTTTTCCTGCTCTTAAGTCTCTTTAACTGTAACTTTGATACTTGCAAAGATGTTCACCCTTGAAAAGGCAGTGTATAGTTGCCCATGAGCAAATACTGGTTGGGACAAATACAACCCCACTTACTCAAGAGTCTGTCCTTGAGCTTGATTAATAGTCATGGCAAAGGCACTCTTACAGGAAATTGCTTTCTCTGTAACTCAAACGGGAAAGGAAATTCAGAAAATCTTAGTGCCATTCTTGGAATGAACACAATTTCTCCCTTTGACTTGCCATCAGGAATTACTTTGGCAAAAATCACGTTGTTTTACAACATCATGACAATGCGTAATGTACCGTTACAAAGAACTCGTTTCCAATTCAAATTTCGGAGCAACATTATTATTGCGAAACTAGTGAAAGATTTATGAACTAATTTCACAATCTATAGATTGTTTTGTATAGATCGTTATTGTTTTTGAAAGAAATACCAAAAAGAAAACTTGCAACTCCCACAAGGTTGTGTATGAGTTTGTGTAGCATTTCTAATTTATTTGTATTGGTCCTTTGTTTATTTTTTGTTGATTTGATTTTAAAGTTTCGCAAAGCCAACTAGACCAAAATCAAAAATTACTTACGAAGGTCTATCTCTTTTAAGCACATTATAAAGTGTAAAGATTTCTCTTTCGTTTTAAAATTGCACTGATTTTTATTTATCAATAGAAAGAGGTGGGTACAAACATTTTTGTAATTTTTTTTTGTTTCATTGATTGCATATAAAATTATTTTTCTATCTTTTCTAAATCAAAATCAGTCGAAAAAAACAATAACGGAAATATTTGTTTACCAGCTTAGGACTAAAGCGCTGTAGAAGATATTGTTCTGTATATGTATACTTATATATTCTGTGTTCATACTACGCGCCAACCGTCTGAGCTATCGCTGTTCATAACGTGATTCGTAATATGATGGTTATAATCGTTACAATATTATGAAAATGTATTGGTGGAATTTTACTTTTTGTTAGAAATATAGAACAAAGAATCGGTCTCTTTTGCTGATGAGTGCTGAGCACCGAAAACAACACATCGGACCACTCAACATTATATTAGGCGTACTTATTATTAAATAAAAATAATTGTCATAATAATTATCATAAATTGTATGCTCAAATATTAAAATTATACGTGTATTAATTAATAAATAAATGAGAATTTATAATATGTTAACACAACAGTTCAATTGAAAATCAGCTTAATGAACCAATGTTTGGTAACATTTATCGATTTGTTAATGAAATTTTATCAATTCCACCAAACACCAAGTGTCACATAATAGACTTTTCGTAAGAACATGCTCTGCCTCACTTCAATCAAATGATTTGATTAAAACTTGCTATTGTCATAGCTATAAAATATTCAGTAAACTATTAAAAGTAAATCTTTCAAATCCCCATAAACAAGATATACTTTAAAGATTATACAAAATTATTTAATCCATTTGTGATGGACTACACTAATTTTTAACTCCATTCTAGTATATTTGATTTTAGTAAAGTGATAGCCAACATATACATATAAGTCAATTACTTCTAGTTTCACAGTGATGTTCAACTATCATAACATGAAGTATACATTTTTAAATGTTCTATTATTTTGTGTTTTTGCCGAATATGTAAATTCATTCGACTACACTGGTGCGAATTTCCGAATTAAACGTGCTTACTATGGATATTTATCGCCAACTGATCCCAAATATCATGAAAAATTAGAGATCCAACGTCAAAATCTAATCCGAATAGATGCTGCTATGGCTGATGTGCGAAGGAATTCCCACAAATATACATTTCGAAGTGCTGCTTCCATGGCTGCACAATTCAATCGATTGGATTTAACAAAGCCTGATGCTTTGGATGGTATTTCATATTTTACGAAAAATAGTCTCTATCGGTACCGTGTGAACAAAGGTGCAGTAAAATCAGTTAAAAAGCAAATAACGCTTGTTCGAGACAAGTGTTTAAGAATTTATGACGGTTCAGTGGAGGTTTTCCTCAAATCAAGGAGAAAATTTTTGGATATACTTGGAAATTCTTGGAGGAGGTCATACATAGTTTCTAATTCAGTAGATCGGCCAGAGGTAAAAATTTGGAATATGGTAAACTTTTAAATAAATCTTAATGCCGTTTTAATTGTAGATAACATTCAGTTGAATAAGTCGATGGTGTGGTAACAGATGAGTCAAAATTGTATTATTAGAATGAAAGGTCAAATGTGTTTATAGTTTTGATAGTGTTTCTATGTATTGCGTTATAATAAAATATCAAACGTCCTTCCTTAAATGATCTTTAGACCTTTTGATAAATTAAACATTTATTATAAAGAATTGGTGTGCCGAATTTGTCTTAATATACATACGAATATTACTATAGAATTCAGAATTGTGTTGTTATCATAATTAACAAAGGTGAAGGTACTAAGCTGAATAGGTTGAAAAGATGAAACTCAACAGCTGGTGTTTTTTTAAGATTAAGTACATTAACATATACTGAAATAATAGGCTTATTCTCGGAATTTCTATCAACCCTCGGTTGAGTTATAATTTCCACGCTTAGTTATTCTATTGAAGGGTAACAGATTCTGACTAAAACTGTGTCCGAGACCTGTGATAAATATTTGTTAGTACAAATTTTTGAAAATTAGCAAAACTACATTCATAATTTTTATTGTGCTGTCCGAAATTGTAATAATTTTTTGGTATATTTCCGCACCTCAACTATTCGTCCCTTCACTTTAATTTCCGTAATTTCCGAAAAATGGATCGTGGTTTGGACAGGAAATGTCTTGGATGGTACATTTATTAAGGCATAATTAGGCCAATTAAGTAAAATCGGCACAGTAAGTTAATCATCGTTAGTAAATCACACAAAGTAATTTATTCTGTAGCTGTTACAAGTTACCAAAGGAATTGACTATTATAATTTGGGTATGTGTCGTTTTTTCAAGTAAATGTCAAAAATGTGTACTAAAAAATATTTACCCCAAGTAAATGTAAAGTTTGCAAGTATGAAATAAGAAGTGCCAAAATAAGTGCCTGGATGCTCTACTGTGGTAAAATACAAGAGTCCTCGGAGGCTGCGAGGCTAAGCAAAATACTGGCTTCAAGTCCTATCGTTCCGAGTCATCTGCAGTAACCGGAGGTTCTTGGACCACAACAATTGCTGAATCTTTGAAGTTACTACTGCTAACCCAATTTCCGGAGTGCTTCGAACTTGCAATTGAAATTTCGGGGCTATTATGGGTTCAGGCGTTGAAGTCGAATAATAAGCAGGAGGAAGGTAGCGTGGGTAATTAACAACTTTAAGCTATACAAGTCGGATGGACCTGATGGCATTATTCCTGCAGATGTTCAGCAATCTGTTGACTTAGCTCTACCCTGACTGGACGTTATCTTCAGAGGCAGCCTGGAATTTTGCCACATTCTTTAGACTGAGGTAAACATAATATTTATACCTTAGCTCTCATTGCCATCTCGAAGGCCTTAGGCTTTTCTATTAAAGATACTGGAAAAACAAATAGCAGCCCATTGAGACGGTTAGGCACCGGCGTACTGTAAAAAGAGATCGGTAGAAACCGCTCTACACTCCCTGATGTTTTCTATTAAGAATTCCCTAGTATTTAAGGAATACTCCGTGGTAAACTTGGCATGCAAAGCGCACTTGGCTTTTTTTCTAAATGGGCCAACAGTTGTGGACTAAATGTTAATCCACGTAAAACTGAAGAGTCCTCTTATCTAAATTTTATTAGCTTTACATTTACTGATAAGCAAACTTAGCTGGAAGCCTGATATTTTAAAAAGGGTAAAGAAAGCTACTATAGCACTATACTCCTGTAAAAACCGCTATTGAAAAAAATGGTGTCTTCACCTGCAGATCGTATCATGGATGGCTCTATCAGTGCTAGGCCTATACTACTTTATGGGATTGTTGTTTGGTGGCCAGTCTTAAACAGTATGGCTAATGAGTATGGCAGAAAGGTTTCTTATTGATATTCCCTCCACAGAGGACTGGCCGAGTGAAGAGATATTGAACTCTGAAGTTTTGAACTTCTTCACGAATGGTTCAAAAATAGATGGTAGGGCTCGTGAACGTGAAAAAAACGTAATATTACGGTGAGAATGATTACTATAAAACGAAATGAACGGAGCAAAATACAAAAAATTGGAAATTACTGTGTATCTCAATCACAGTATCACACCCACACGATTGAAAAACACAGCAAATCAATTAATTTATATAATTGAAATAATTTAAATGAGAGAATGAGGGGGACAAATGACTTCCCAAACCATTTAATTTAAATTAATTTCGACCAAAAAAACAAATGAGTAAAACTTGTTTTGGTCCGAACATACTCGTGGAGTGGCCATTGAGGAATTAATGAGTTAATCTAATGTTACAGAACAAGTTGTTCCAATTGATCCATCAGCTCCTGGATAAACCTCGATCAAGCGTTCGAGAGTCCAGGTTCTCCATTTAGGGCGGTACTGCAACATTGTAAGATAATCGGACCTCCACAGCTTCCAAAACCCTTTAGTCTTATTTTGAAGAAGTTGCCAGTGATTGGTGTAAGAATCGGGCTCATTTGTCGCACGTCTCGTAGAGGTGATATCTCACAATTCTCGGACAACATCGTGTCCATAGTGACGATTGATTGGGTTTAAGCCGGCATTAAGACAATCAAACAAAACCTCACACGTACAATGTAAAAGTCTCCACTGACTTTCGAGAAATATTCCACTGTATGTGTTGTGTTAAATGGAATGTCTTTTAAATATGTACATCCTATCTGGCACAATACAGTGGAATATTCCTCGAAAGTCAGCGGAGACTCTCCTATGTCTCTTTGTGTTACTTAACGCCGGCTTCCAAAATGCCTCCAAAGGTTTTGCATCTCGTCTAGTTTTAGATTTTACTTTCACCGGTCCTGCGAAGTCGGAACTAACTGTGGAGAATAACCTGGAATGGGTGGAAGTATCGACATGTAAAGTTTTCACAAGAGTTTCAGTAAACGGATGGCGGGCATCAAGAACTGATGGATGCTTGATGTTATCTGAATCGCATGTGGTCAAACCGCCCACTAAATGCCAGTGTTCTCTGACTCTGGTCATCGATAAATGTAGATAATCCGCATGAAGTCTTCTTAAAAACTATTATTTGGAGGCCAACGCACAGCAAACATTGCAGCCCGCTTAATTTGAGATCCTGTCAACAATTAAGAAAGTTGTGTAATTTTAAATTTATCATAAAAACGATTGCGCTGGGCCAATATTCGCATAAGGGAAAAGAAAGATGACGACTTTTCAATTAAATTTGCAACCACAGTATAATTGGTCGGTACTAAATGAGTCGCGGCCACTTGTGCCAACCCAATTTCCTCAAACCAGTGCTTGATACCACCAACCATATTATCTTGCTTGGTTTCACTCAAGCAGGTTACTCCCTATGACTACAACTATGACTACAGTACCTTCCACAATTTAACCACTGTGGCTAGTCGATAAATGCTTTGTAGAAGTGCAAATTTCAATATTTTATCCAAAGTAAACTAACTCTAACTCGAACGATATTGCAAATCAATGAAGTACTCAAAGAATACTTTCTACATATTTACAAGTCGATCTTTTGATGTGATAATAATAATACCTATTTCTTATTACATTGGAATTTAATTTTTTAAATTTCTGCAACTATACTGGTTGAGAAAAATTAACAAGATTTTTGCGTTTCACTATAACTACAATTTCGTAAAAAGTTACCAATTTGCCATATAAAAATTTTAATCGAATTTAATAGGACATTAATAATTCCACAAATCCGAATTTCAATTTCAATTTATATAAAACTCGTTTAAAATTGAAAAAACAACAACAAACAATTAAAAGTGTTAAAGTCCCAAAACACTCACTATACCGTATAAATACTCATCCAAACATTCTAAACAAATAAAATTTCTAATCTTTACCAAGAAACTTTTATGTGTTGATAAACAGAAATTTCTAAATTAAGTTGAATATATCGTTCTCTACTTGTCGTCGTCGTCGTACTCTTATACATAAATACACCTGATGAATATTAAAAATAATTGAAAGTTTTTGTTTCATTTCTTACGGAAGATTATCTTTATCCCTATTGAGGATTTTGTATTTTTTAATTTAAGAAGAAAATTCATCATCATTTTGTTTTCAAATTTTAATTTTGAATAAATTTGAATAACTGTGGCATTAAATTGGCATTCACTGGAATTTATAATGAGGGCGAGGTAAATTGTGATGTATGCGTAGTACATTATCTACACTAATTTTTCTTGAGCTCACTACGTAGTTACATATGCAGAAAGTTTAAAACCGTTTTGTATTTTATTCAGTAGTAACCAAACAAAACATTTAACCACTCTCTCTCTCTAAGTTAACGTCCAGCCTTAAAAAAAACAGTCCACACAGAATAAAACGTAAAAAAAAAAAAATTCTCGTGCCCCATCTGGAAGAAGTTGATTTAAATTGTTCCAATTATAATAATGAGAAAGTCTAAATATAAACTGGTACATATCTCCTGTTCTGTTTTTACACCGCAATACAAAGCCATCACTGTATAAGAACTTTCTGGAGAAAAAAAAGTTCTGTATTAAATGTATTCTGTAAATAGTACATATTTCTACATACATACATATGTATACGACACCCCCAACAAAAACAAAAACATCATTTTTTATCTGTTGATTTTTTTTTTTTTGTACCATTCGGTTTTTTACCAACACCAACAACAACTCAACTTGGAAAAATCTTATTTATTTTTTATTTGCGAAAAAGCAAAATAATGATAATGGTCGATTGTGAATTGGAATGAATATGTAACCCAACCAACTAAAAAAAAAAACAACCGACCAACAAACAAATAACAGATATACGATGGTCCAAATTGTGAATACTTATGTTACTTGGTTTTACTTTCAAATATTTTACATAAAATTTATATCCCGAATGGCTTTTCATTAATTTTCCTTCTTTGCAAAAGCGTTTTGTTTTTTAAATTCATGTTTTGCCGAATCTGGATGGGGATTATTTGGTATACTTTATATGAAAATAGATAAGTACACATAAATATGCTAATAAATTTATTATTACTACAAAACAAATCCACATGTGATCTATTTTAGTGAGTGAACATAGTTAAAACAACAGTCGCAAAGGGAGAATGCTTCATCTGATAGGAGCAGATGAGGCATTCTCCCGGAGCCAATACGTACTGCCATATGTATTATGTATATCAGTCTGGACTCCGATATACCTCATACATCAACATCGATGTCATCGCTAAAGCCGAATTCATGCGCTTCATCATGGACACCTTTGACCTAGACTGCACCCGCAACACACTAGCCTCGACAACTTTGGGAGGCACTTGTCTGGATCACCAATTCGTCAGGCACATCACCGCCGAGAACCTGCGCTTCATATCGTACTTCTCGTACCATCGCCCAGTACTCAATCGTTCGCAAACAACCTCTGGTACTCTCATTTCATGTTGCTAACAATAAATAAATTTAATTTAACAAACCCATATATCGTGCCATTCCTCGCACCGCTTATAAACGTTATCACGGAAAACACCTACGGCCGTGTAGAAGACACAGCCTACCCCGAATTTTTTTTTAACTATATTTTGAATCAAACTGTTTAATTTTTAATTGATTCATTTTTGGACACTCAAGAAAATTAATATACGATTCAGGTAGCAACCGAACGACAATTTTAAGGGACTAATCCGTTTCTCTCGGTTTATGTTCCGTTCGATAAGGCAATTACTACTAATAGTAACTATAAGAAACAACAAACAATCGAAACAATGTTCGTTTTTAATTTGCTGGTGGTATTTTTCCGACTATCGCATAAATCGTAGAAAGGTATCGTGTTTGGCGATCCGAAATATTTGAAATCGTTTAAGGATTGTTTTGCGACGGAAATTATGATAAGGGCCCCATAGGTGAATGACCTTTTTGAAGGAGCGCAAAACCAAAGAAGTTTCTTCTTCCGTAATCGTACTCTCTATTTTTGTAGGTTCAATTAATTTTTTCCAATTTAAAGAAATTTTAATTATTTAATCGTTAATTGGCAAAGCGTTATTTTAATCTGCAAACGTAAATACGACACGGCCGCACGGCTGGACATGCAAGACACTTATTAAGAAGTAAGAGAAACCCGAATCAAGAAGGCTTAATCAAATATAGAATTAAAACAGTCACAGCATCAGGTTGGGCCAATTTCATCTTAGACCGGAAGATGACACTCCCTGCTATTACAAGATAACCAGTACGTTTTTTTATTTAACTACTGTTATATTTGATAAATTTTAGTGATACAATGTTTGCTTTTAAATTTATTTAATTTGGTTTCATTTAATTTGGAAAAAGTTTCATTTCACTCGAATAATTTTTTCCGTAAAAGGGTTTATTCAATTCAGAATAATTTTCATTCATTTTAGAAATAGTTTCACTTAAATTGGAGAAGGTTTCGCTCAATTCGGAATTTTTCAAAAGTATATATTTTTGTAACATACAGAAGAATTTATTTTCAACTTTCTGTTAGGAATTATATACATAGTGAGTCAGATCGTCTGTAGGCAACACGGATTGGAGAAACTTTTGGGTCGAACAGAGAAACCAAACTTAGTTTACCAACGCTAAAATATTCTGTCCGGTTTTGTCGAACTTGTTTGATATTTAGGCTGAATTTTCAGTTGCAGGAGTGGACTGTATTTCTTTACTTCTTTCGTATTTCTTGTTCAAAAAATAGTGATTTGGTATAATAAAACAACTTTCACTTTTCTTTTTAAATTACTTTTAATATTTATTATTTTTACAGAATTTTATTACACGAGATCAAAGCGACTGTTCAACCACGAACACAAGAAAAAAGCTAACAAAACTATAACGCCGATTTCAGTTCAAGTCCAATTTTAATTTTTTTTTTTTTTTTTTAGTCGGAACAATGAATAATATTAAGAATTAAACAATAAATCATAATTCGAATGAACAACGAAATCGTTGGTTGTGTCAAAACTTACGCATACAAACTGCGCAATACCGAAATACACGCAACTACAATTCATTTGTGGTTAAACGTGGTTATAAATAACAAAATCAATTAGCTTCATCAGCCAAACATATATAATAAATAATTAAACTTACAGCTGGTCAGGGATACTGACGCCATGTTCAGTCAAAGCCCCTAAAACCATTAGTCTCATCTACATCCTGGTCCAGGTTGGTTAAGTTGGTCTCAATTGGTAATATGGAGAATCTGGAAATGCCTCGCTTAAACTCGCATCCTGCAGTCTTAACCGTGACCACACGGACGAATCCGTCGGAACCGATGTGAGTCTTCACAACGCGTCCCATTATCCACTTCATAGGTGGGAGATTGTCGTCTATCAACAGGACTAAGCAACCAATAGTTGGAAACAATACTGAAGTTGTTGTTAATTTGACAACCGGTTAAATTTTAAATGACATACCGAAGGTTCAGGTATTGCATTTATTGGCCCTACAATGAGGCCATGGCCAGGTGTGAGCACAGCCATATCTGATGGGCCACTAGACATGGGACAAATAGGTCTTGAATTAAGACACGCTTCAATTTGCGTTGTTAACGTGGTCAAGTCTTCAAAGGTGCATCGGGTATTATTCAACACCCGTTTTAAGTGATATTTGGCACTTTTCACTGCCGCCTCCCACAAACCCCTGAAGTGTGGAGAACGTGATGGTATCGTTTGCCAACCTATGCCTTCCTCAGTGCAGTATTTTAAGAATTCATGGTTATGCGATTCAGACTCAAACAGACGCCTGACGCGCACCTATAAAATTGTTAGGATTGTCACTATACAAGTTTGTGCACTGCCCTCTTCGGGAGACAAAACGTCTAAATGCTGCCAGGAATTCTTGAGTTGACTGACAAGTCATGAACGACTTCCAGATGAATTGCTTTTGTTGTAAAACAAATAAAAACTGCAATAAAAGCTATAGTTGTTACATTTGTTCGAATGGGTTGACGGAGAACAAACGGACCGCAATAACCAGCACCTACATGTCCGAATGCATGAGAAGGTCTGACTCGATCACAAGGCAATTGACCCATAATCTGATTTATTGATGTCGGTTTTGTTCTAAAGCATAATATACAATTGTGGACGATGCTTCTGCACAGCCTCCTACCGCCGATAATCCAAAATCGTTGTCTTACAAAACAAAGCAATGATTGTGGTCCTGCATGTAAATTTCTAAAGTGTTCCCTGCGAACTAACAAGCTGGTGAAAACATGATTTGATGGCAGAAGCATTTGATGTTTTTGATCGTGTGGGAATAGAAAATTCTTCAACCGGCCACCATCGCGTAATATGCCAGTGTCGTCGAGGAATGGGTTAAGTTTGAAAATAACACTTTTTATAAATGCTTTTAGTTTATATTAATATGTACAAACAATTAATACTAGCGCAAGATGTGGCGTCTCAACTTAATATTTTTTTTTTCGTTTTTTCCTTTTTGTTTTTATCGGACTACTTAAATATTATTTATTTTTCGTAAAGTACGTGTCCTTCTGCGTTTCAACGCGCTCACATATAGGCTCCCCTAAAGACATCAGGACACGCCCAACGTTACGCATCGTCGCCACAGTACTCCCCTTCCAGTGAGAACGCGAGCGAGATCATTTACCGAAAATGCGCAGGCCGCACTACTGCTCGGCCTCCCCTAGTACAACTCGGAAATAAATTAATTGTTGGAATCGGATTGAATGTTATCCTTTTCGCCGGCCTCGAACTCGCTGGTATCGTCGCAGGTAGAGACAATGGGATCGATTGGTTGGATGGAGGAACAATCCGAGACGTTGGTTCCCCAGCATCGAGCAATTCAGCTGCTTCGTGGAAACAGGGCTTAAGTCGATCTATTGAGACATTGACTTCCCGATTTCTAACTTTGACTTTAAAGAACTTTTCACCCCGGCACAATACTTGAAAGAGTCCTTCATATGGTGGTTGAAGTGGACTGCGAACGGCATCAGTGCGTATGAAAACATGAGTGCACTTGTCAAGTTCCTTAAAAATGAATGGTTTGTCCCTGTTAGTATGTGAGGGAGGCACTGGTCTAATGGTATCAAAATGATGTTTAAGTGATGTAACGAAATCCGATTGGTTTGCAGAGGTCGTAACTGGATTAATGAAATCCGTTGGCAATCTCAATCTTTCGCCGTAAACAAGTTCTGCTGCAGTAGCCTGAAAATTGTTTCTATACGCCGTACGTAGACCCAGCAACACCATCGGTAAAACTTTCGTCCAGTCCGGTCGATCATGACACATTATCGCAGATTTCAAGGTGCGATGCCACCTCTCGATAAAACCATTCGCCTGCGAATGATATGCCGTTGTTCGTTTCCTCTTAAAACCCATTATTCTCGACAGCTCTCCGAATAACTCGGATTCGAATTGTCGTCCTTGATCGGTAATGACGTATGATGGCGTGCCGAATTTAGCGATCCAACCACTGAATAAAGCTAATGCTACCGTGTCAGATCTAATGTCGGCCAATGGAATGGCTTCTGTCCAACGCGTAAACCTATCAATAATGGTCAGACAATACCTTTTGTCTTCTGAAACCGTCAGAGGTCCAATCAAATCTATGTGAATTTCATCAAATCTTCCTGATACTACTGGAAAATGATCCAACGGTGATTTGACGTGTCTATTAATCTTGCACTTCTGACACGATACACATGATTGCGCCCACAGTCTGACATCCTTCTTAATAGATGGCCAAACATACTTTTGCGTCACTAACTTAATTGTAGCTCTGATACCCGAATGCGACAAATCATGAACACTTTGAAAAATTTGCTTGCGAAACTTATCAGGAATGTGGCAATCGCTGCAACCAGAGGTTGCGGAGAGCCTGGTCGGAAAGATCGTTATTACTGCTCATACGCATAACCGATAACAATTGGCTAGGCTTCTGTTCACCTAGTACCATTCCTCCCACCAATCGCTGAAGTCGCGCAGCATCTGATTCCGACAAATGTTTGGTTAACTTGTCCCGAATGGCAGGATATTTGTCGGTCTCAGGAGGATTTTCTAAAATGTCCCCAACTATTTTGAGATACTGTTCGTCAAGTACTCCAACTACATAATAAAATTTAGTTTAGTCATCCTTAATCCCTGATGTTCTAAAAACTGTGCCTCAATGCTGTGAAACCAAAGTCTCGGGTTCGAAGTCCAGAAAGGAGGTATTTTTATCGATACCCGATCATCGTGCGCTGAACCCTGCTCATTATCGGGGCCAATATGCGGTTTCGGTGCAACATCCGGCTTGACGAGTGTAACGGATGGAGGATCCATTTTTAATTTTGATCATCAACACTACACTACACAGAAAGACACGTGCGAAACGAAAAAATAATAATTATATTATGTTTATAACTACCGCACGGTTTGAATTGAGTGCCAGCTGTAATAATTTGTATTAGCGCATAAATATTCTTTACGTTAAAGGAAAATATAATAAAATGATAAGAATCAAATAAAATTAACAATAATAAAAATTTAAGTTAACTTGCTACAGATGTGGTACTTCTCAGGATACTTCTGCTTGGTTTTTGTACACGTGGTAATATCTGGTACTGTTGTTTTTTTTTTTTTTAATTTTTTCTTTGATATATTTTGGTTGATTTTTACCCAATATCGTTTGATACTTTTCTAGTCCTTATCGGTGGTCACCAATTTGGGGGTGGTAGTTTCTCCCTTGGTAGATATCTTATACTATATATATAGATACTATATATATTGGTGAGTGGGTATTGTTTACCCCACCATAATAACGGGTGCTCCCCCAACTATTGAGTGCTCCCAAAACGGCATTCAACTAATACACGTAATTAAAACTCTGCCCTTTTTTACGAGCACTTTTTATTATTTTGCTTTAATATTTTAGCAACACTATAGCTGCGTTTTTTTATTCGCTCCCGATAGCTGCTATGCGGAGCAGTCCATTTTCTACGCCCAAATTTAAATTTGACGTGCTATTTATTGGTAAATTACATTTATTTAACGTCAAAATATAATTTTTAATTCAATTCATAAGTGAAAAGGTGAAATAAAAAATATTTAGCTCTACCTATTTATATGGAGCCGCTATCCGGAGCTATTTTCATATGACGGCTCTCCTCTTCCATTGGAATCATGTTTAACGCTTTTGGTATAACTGGGTTCACACGCTTTCTCTTCCAATGACAAATTGTTTTTAGTCATCACGTCTTCGATTTCATAAAATTTTTAAATTTCTTTGCGCAACATATCTCCGTCACAACAAAATAATGACACAGATACTGACGGCATTGAACAAGTTACTTTTCCACATAGTACATACCCAAACACCGATTGTTGGAATGGTGGAAGTTCTTGACATACGTGAATCCTTTCTCCACTAAAAATATCACAGAGGATTTCTGCGCCATTCAGGCACATAAAAATTTGGATCAGCCAATTCCAAATTCTTTAGTAATATGTGCAAGCCAAAATGAACTGGGTGCAGTGGCAATTTGCCGGTTATCTTTGGGAGAACTAAAAATTCCAACTTTGTTTAAAGTTTTGAATACGAGACCCAATCGACAAATTAACCTTATACTTAATTTCCGATATACATATATATTCCGATAATAAATATATTTGAATTGATTCACTTGATTGGAATATGAACTGATTGTTTTTGAGTACCCAACATTTGACAAATCCTTTCTGTTATGAAATTAGATTGGGACCCGGAATCCAACAATGCACGACATAACACGCGTACCCTTTGATCCTTTTACCGAAAGCAAAACAGCGGATAATAGTATTTGAGATTCGGTTGAGTGAAGACAAACTTCGCCCTCGACATCTGTGTTAGTAACGATATTTGAGTGTACAGTGGCAATAACCTCGCGTTGAGTATTAGATGGAACTGTTGGATTCAAACGCACTACTTTTATTAGTATCTGTAGTTTGGTTCGAACCACTCGAAGTAGCAATTATATTGGAAGGCAATGATACGTTTTGAATGAACTTTGAAACCTGAGTCATATCAAGATTATCATGATTAAAAGTTGAAATGTGTAAGAGCGTATGATGCCTCTTCTTACACGTATAACACGAAAGTTTGGACTTGCACTTGGATATATGATGCGCACCAAGGCAATTGTGACACAATTTTTTATCTTTCAGCCATTGAATTTTGTCCTTCCACGGCATTGACTTAAACCAAAGATAATCACATATTAAAGATAATTC
This sequence comes from Tipula helvola, assembly GCA_963556165.1. Lineage (NCBI taxonomy): Eukaryota > Metazoa > Arthropoda > Insecta > Diptera > Tipulidae > Tipula > Tipula helvola. The sequence continues at coordinate 189,038,686 of OY744482.1, forward strand.
ATTCGGTACTAAAATATGAGGCAAAAATAGGGTCCCCCGATGCAATACCTATACAGGGTTCCTTTGATATATACGTAAATATTTTGATATTCATATTAAAAATATTTATATTGATTGTGGATTATTTCACTATTTATAATTATATTAAATAAAATAAATTATGTTTTTAATTGTATTTTATTAATTTTATTTTTAGATTCCTTATTGTGAAATTTGATTTGATTTTTTTTTTTTTTAATCGTAAATATTTTGTATACAAATTACTTGTAAATATTTAACCTGTACCAGTTGTATGTACCAGTTTCTAATCTACTACATGATATGCAAAGGTACCCCATATAAAGAAATGAGGAAGGGGGGGGGGGGGGGGGGTTCTAGTCTGTTTAATTTTTTGTACTGAATGACTCATCTCTAATATACTATGATCTTTGCTTAAACCGTTCACATTTGTAGATCAAATGTTCCGACTTACAATAGTGACACACGATTGTGTTCTTTATTTGATGCCTTACAATCAGTAGAAGATATTGCTTCTAGGACCCGAGCTCGTTGTGCTAGAATCTCCATGACTTCTTGTATGGTGAAATCTCTGTCGATCGGTTTCTTTATTTCAATGTGATGACAAGATACTGAGTCCACCAATTGAGAAACGTGAAACACCAAATACAAATCCCACTGGTCTATGGAAATTTTTATCGATTTTAAAGCATTATATTGTTTCCAGAATGAATCTATAAACATCTGTAAATCCTTTGCACTATTTTCTTTTCGAACTGGTTCTAAATTGTACAATGATTGCATATGCAATGTTTTTATTCTTGAAAGATTTTCATAGTGTTTGAAAAGGGAATTCCAAACTTGTTGATAGTTCGCATTGGAATTCAATAAAATGGTAAGCTGAACCTCCCCTGAGGCAACTCTCCAAGTGAAAAAACTTGAGATTTATATCAACTCTGGTTTCGTTATGTATCCGTTGTACAAATGTTTGGCGAAACCCGATCCATGATAAAAAAGTTCCGTCGAACTTTGGAAGAGGTATCTCAGGCAAAGGTAAAGAACAACGTTTAAAATCATTGATATGGCTTACCGACATACGATCGATGGACTTTATACTTTTACTATTTAAGTTATCCAATCCATTCCGGATACGAGATTCAACATTGCTAAAACATTCAGAAAGTTTTAGATGCAAATATTATGAATCTGTGCTCGTGATTTGCTCCATACGTTTCATCGGTCAGTGAATCGTGAAGTAAAAATGTATCACCTTTGAATGTGCTTTTATAGCATTCCGGAATCAAAAGTGATTTTCGATCCTTTGGAAGTGGAAAATGTGGAACATTAGAATGTTTATTTCGCACTCTTCGAATAGTACGCTTGATTGATCTCTCCAGTGGCATTTTTGCAGCAGCAGCATCCGAAATACTTGGTATTTCTTTACAAATAACTTGTTGTGTGCTACCAATCTCAGAATTTCTTACAATATTAGCCATATGCTGACGAGCGGCAAGCTCTGCAGCTTCTGCAGCATGGTTGTGTTGAAAAAGATCTGGCAGTTTCTTTTCAATAACACTATCATGAATGTGTAAACGGGCACGACATTTTGTGGAGTAATACTGAGCACACTTCCAAATTGTTTTCAAATTCAATTCTTTAGCCAAATAGAAAACGAATCCCTGATATATTAAACAGTCTTCAAATCACAAGTGGCGCCATAAATATTATACCGGGATTGTAAGAAGTGTTTTGTGTGGACATAGTCGGTCGACATCTACAAAATAATCATCATCGAATATCACCGATAATCTGTTGAATGATCGTAAGCAAATCATCGGATTTCGAAATATTCATCTTCGGTACTATGCGGTGAAGCACTATCTGTGGGATTTACGGACCAAAACATTTCAACTGACAATTCAGGTGCTAAGTTTTACTATAATGCCGAGTCAGTAGCCGGCAAAACTGTGCCCAGGATAAGCCTAACGAATGATTTTTTTGTAGCGGTCGCTTAGGCGATCGTTACAGCAGGGCTAAACTCATCGGTAAATGGGGCGACGGGTCCACTAAGGGGTACCTTAAGACAGCGGTAAAACGCTAGGAGGACGTATAAAAGTTCTCCTACTGGCGCAGAATTCCAGGTCTACGACAGGCGAGGAGATTTATATCACCTTCATCAGTAAAGGAATGTCTTGAACTTAGGAAACCTGAGTTGAGGCTGCTAACCGGCTTCCTTACAGGTTAGTTCCCTTAAGATACCACCTTAAGAATATGGGCAAAGTACGATAGACGGATGCTGCTTCTACGAAATGGAAGCGGAATCTGCGGAACTTGTTCTGTGAACGCCCACATGGCCTACAGTGATAATAATAATAATAAAATACCTACTTGTCCACAAAAGATGTTTCCAAAAACGGTTAAAAGAAATACAAATGTGGCTTTACAATCCATTTTATCATTCGCCCAGTATGATAAGAAACCAATCCGCTTCTCTCCAGGAGCATTAGCATTTACGAATATGAAGGCAGACTCTAGTGGCTGAGCTATTACCAAACAGAATTTCTTCAAACTAAATACGAATATTTTTTAAAATTACATAATATTGGCGTTATTAAATGCAATAAAACTGGCTGAAACATTAAACGATCGATTGCAAAGTACTGCAAGAACCCCTCGAAGTCTATAAATCGAAAAGGCTCCGCTTAGACTGTGATGAAATATTCCCTATTATGATTCGACGATCGATAATCGACACGAGTTTTGTTGATATTAATAATATGAAAAACGAACAGACAACAGAGTCGTTTTGATAGTCGATCGACTCGACAATCATAATAGGGATGAATATTTTGGGACAAACTCGAAAAAGGTGAAAATCTCTTAATAAGTTTGAGTTGTATGTTTATTTCCAGACTTCGGAGGGCTCACTAGAAAAAGTTTTTGGAACTAATGGATTAACATTATTTTCTGCTATACAATAAGTTGGAGGTTTTTGTATAAGCCTTTTCGGGTGGCGTCTTAATAAAAATCCATCGATTATTTAAATAGTCTGTACACCAAAATTTATTTTGTATTTTCTTCATTTTTTTTATCAATTCTTTGTATTTAAAAAGAAAACAATTACAATATTTACAATTCATTTTTGTTTAATTTAAATCATAATACAAATAACTTCTGTAATAACTAAATATCGAGAAAAAATAACAGCATATCTTAATCATTTTCTCTTTATTTAAATAACATTTTAATTTATTTATAATAAAAATTTATTATAATTTACAGATATTTATTGTTTTCTGATTAGATTATTATAATACATAATATGTATATAAAAAAAAACCAAAACAAAAAATAATTGTGTAATTCTATGAAATTTATTGTGGCCCCAGTTATTCTTATTTATTTTTTATTTTATTTAACTGCCGTTGCAATAAAATAAATTTTAAATTTGTATTGTTTTGTTTAATTAATAAATTAAAGCCACAGAGCTAGAGCTTTTTTGTAAGATGATTGGTTTGCATGTTATATAAAATATAAATTGGCTTAAATTCATTTAGAAAGAAACATAGATTTTAGTGTTTTTAACAAGTGAAACGCATCTACCAAATAATTTTTTTTTTTTTTTTTTTGTTTAAATATTTACTATGTATATTTTTTTTTTATTTTTTATATTTGATTGTATTCTAGAAATTCTATTTAAGATAGACAAATATAGTAGATTATCAATATAATATTTTATATTTTCAGTTAACTTAAAATTTATAAACTATAATTATTTATTTAAATATATGTATAATGAAGAAAAATAAACTATCACATTATTGAAAAAATTAAAACTAAAACAAAAATTTAAATCCTTCTTAAGTTGGTTTCTTGATATGTAAATTATATACAATATCTCTAAATTTAATTATAAAAAATCAACAACAAATTATAGGCCCCATTTTGAATTTTTTTATGTCTTATAATTTTTTTTTTTTTTAATATTGAGCAAGTTACTTGCAAAAATACTTAAACTAAATCCAACATTCTCGCAACATTTTGTAAATTAAATTAAATGAAAATAAAAATTAAATTAATTAAATACAAATAAAAAGGTTTAAAATTTCTTTGGCACTATTTAATATTTTTTGTTTAGTATTTTAGTTTCAATTTAAATTTTTAAAATGCCAATATTTTCACACGAAATAAAATATCTTTCGAGCTCGAAGATTTCAAGAAACTGAAAAAAAGGAAAAAACAACTCAGACCGGCTGAATTTTGAATTTTAAATTATTGGAACAATCTTTTACCAATTATTCAATCTCACAATTTTCTTGTTAATAATTCATTAAATTTTAAAGCTTGTTTGAATAATGAAAATTAAAAAGGGAAAATTAAAAGTTTTTAGAAAAATATGAACAACCTCTGCTCGGCTTTTTTTATTTATAATATTTGTTATTTAATTTTTTGAATACCAAATGAGATCACGTGCAATAAATCATCATTAATTTTTTTAACAATCCAATAAAGTAATATGTGAACCTAAATATTTATAGTTGCACGGACTGAAACAAAAATTAAAATTTAATAAACAATTCTTCATAATCACACAAATAATAAAATAAAATTAATAATTAATTTCATGAAATTAAAAATATGCAAACAAAAATATGAGAATGGAATGTTATTTATAAATTAAATTAAATATTTTTTTTTTCATTAAATCTGCATTATTAAATAAAAAATAAAAACATAGTTTTATATACACCTTTGATTTTAAATTATAATAAAATACGACTATTCTTGACCAAACCCTTCTGTTTCCTCAATGGCATAGGTTAATTTTTCTACTAGTTGATCATAGCTTTTGTAGGGCGGTAAATCTAATCGATTGAAACAGGTATGTGAACGTGGAAGCCATGTTTCTTTACCTACTTTTTCTATACAAAATCGCTGATTACCGTTCGAGCCCATGAGTTCAGAGAAACCACCAACTGGAACACGACATGTTCCTGTGACGAATTGTAAAAGACGTGTTCGTTTTTCTGTGTCCACCTCGCGAACAAACTGTAACGAAATGCATAAATTTAAATTTTATTTAATAAATGGTAATGTAATAATAATAAAATTAAATGAATTATGCTCGATTTCAGAACAAACCAGCAATTCTGCAGTAAAAATTAAGCGTATTTTGTTGACCAAAATTTAATTCGAATTATTTTGTGTTTAATTTTATCCCTGGTGATGGACTAATTTACAAAATTAAAGAACTTCTACCTAACAAATTTCACTCAATTCTGGGAAGCTATCTTCTTAAAAGGCAATACATGGTTAAACAAAATCGTGCAACTACTTGATTTTACGATATAAACGAAAATTTCCCACAAAACAGCGTCCTAGGACCAATATTATACTTGATGTATACACAGCCGATTTGCCTGTAATCAACCAAGTAATGATATCAACATTTGCAGATGATACGGCCATCCTGGCGTCACAAAATACTCCCGAAACTGCATCAAAGGAATTACAGAATCATTTGAAAAAAATCGAGGACTGGCTGAAGAAATGGCGAATAAAAGTGAATGAAAAAAATCAACACACGTCACATTCACGCTGAACAAACGCACCTGCCCACCAGTGGTACTAAACGATATAAATATTCCTCAACAAACCAAGGTCAAATACTTAGGTTTGCACCTGGATAGAAGGCTGACATGGAAAAAACATATTGAAGCAAAGCGCAACCAAATAAAAATGACGTATTCCAAAATGTATTGGCTGATGGGAAGAAAATCTCAGCTGTCATTAGACAACAAAGTTTTACCATAGACATTCATAATAGATATCTCATTTGACTAAAAACACAAAAAAAAAAAAAAAATTGTCCATTCAAATGTTATCAATGTATTGCATATACGTATTATATTTGCAAGGCATTCTGAAATCATTGCCTTATAAAATACACAACACAACGATACATTGGAATTATCAGAAGTTTTTGTTTTTTTCCTTTAGTTACTATGAAATGAGAAATCTAGTATGAATGTCTATGGTTTTACTATATAAAGTGATAATCAGACCTATATGGACATATTTTTTTCCTATTATCTCAAAATTGGCCATTTTTGAGATGTGTCACTATCCTCGCAAACCGACGTATAATCTAAATTAATTAAATCGTGAACACAAATAATAGGTATCAACATTGGTTAATATTTAAAATTGTAATAATTTTAGGTTAAGATTTGAATACTTCTTGTTAGTTTCTTTTGTAGAAAGATTCAAGAATAAGGCCATTCCGCCTATCCACACTGGGATTCATTTGATACTGGTTTCTGGGAATGATATCAAAGGGCCGACTGTCGAAGGGCCGAAATGGGTCGAAGGGCCGAATGGGTCGAAAGGCCGAATTTTTAATATTCACTAATTTATATCACTAAATCACAATGAAATTATTTTATTCGTCTAAGGCTGCGGTCGAATTCTCGGGTAAATCATTTACTTCGGTATTTTTAATGTTCGTTTTTTGTTAAATTACGAATTTTTTCTATTTTTTACTCGTTCATTTGTTATAACAATAAAGAATGAAGTATCTAAACGTGAACCATTTACCGAATTTTGCTGATTTACTCGAGAATTCGACCGCAGCCTAAATAGAATTTTCCTTCACTCTAACGAATATAAAATGGTCTGAAAAAAAAAAATAATCGGCCCCATATTTCTAAAAACAAAAAAATAATAAACAAAAAAATTCGGCCCTTTGAAATTCGGCCCTTCGTACCCATTCCGGTTTCTGGTATCAAAATACCAGTCGCATCCACACACAGTCTCAAATGAATCCGGTGCTGAGATGTTCTAACATCACTTTTTTCGATGTTCGATAATATTCATGTCTCTCTTTTCAAGAATAAAATTGTATACTATTTCGACTTTTGAATTAACCTTTTTCTATTGCGATCTCAGCATGCTCGCATAAAACATCATTCTATTTCTACTTTCATTCATCACTCTTTATCACAAAAAATTTGGTTTGTGATATTTTATCGATGTGAAAAAAAGGAAAAGTATACAGAAGGCTGAGATCGCATTAGAAAAATTATAATGAAAGAAGAAAATAGCGTACAATTTTGTTCTTGTTACAAGAGACAAAATACTATCGAAAACGAATCGAAAGTGATGTTAGAACATCTCAGCACGGATTCTTCAATAAATGTATATGGATGGGTATGTCGAAAACCAATGCCTACTAGATATACTCAAGACGGCATTGGTCGAAACACAATATGAAACAATAAAACACAAGTCAAAAATGTCCTTGAAAAATTTTTTATTTCATTTTTGTTTGTGTGAGTGTGAAGAAACCAAAAAAATTTTGGTTGAAAAATGAATCCGAAACAAAACCGGTTTCATAGGTAAAGGGGAAAAAATGAGGAATGATACCGGACTCATGAGACCTAGGGTGGATTAGCTGATTGGCAGCATTTAAAAAAAAAATCCCAAGAAAATAGCCAATTTGATTTAAAATTGGCAAAAGCCAACCTTTCGAAATAAAATATAAATTTAACATGTATGTATTATGACATCGTGGCATCTATAGCTAAGTACGAATACTAAAAAATTGGATAAGATTTAAATAATCCCAAACAAAATTTGGAGAGAATGAAGAGAGGAGAAGTTTAACATAAGTTCCTTGCAGAACAGCCCAGCCCCGACTTTTCCATCCCGTTTTGAACCATCAGTGAAGAAGTTTATAACTCCTGGCTCCAAAACTGCATCCATCCAGTCCTCTCTGGATGGGATCCTAATGCTAGCCCGGAACTTTATGTCAAAAGATAGTGACCGAACAGTATAGTCGGTCGCCTTGGGAATCTCTTTGTAAAAAAAAACAACAGTTAGAAAAAAAATAAAATATGAAATTAAAATTTGCTTGGTAAAACCGGTCTAGTACATTTTTCGACTTACGCATTGCGATTTGCTGTTATTTAAGCGAACAACATGGGTTGTATCAAAACCAACAAAAATGTTTATACAAGCCGTACTAATGGGATACAAACACAAAATAAAACCTAATATTTCTCTAAGTATTAGTATCGTAACCCAGTATAATCTTTACCTACATCGATTTTAAATCATACATGACGGACACAGACACCCTCTAACATTTCTGTGGCAATATGACATAAAGGAATAACTCGAACCCTTTTACATATTATTTAAAATTCGAAATGTCCATATTCGAATTCATACCATATCAATTTTTTGTAATAATCCAGCAACTAACCGTAATAATCATTTAAAAAATCAAGAATTCAAAAAACTCATACGATTTTGAACGACTCTTCATTTTAAAAACGTTTTCCTGAAAAATGCGAATTTTAGAGTTACATATTCTCTTATGTCATATTGCCACAGATTTAGTCGCTTATACTTGAAAGTGTTCGTGCGAAAATTCGTTTGTTTTGTTTTATTTACAATTATTTTTATCTGCAATAGACCTTTTTCCTTAATTGTCAAACATAGTGAATCGTTAGAAATATCTGTAGGTGTTGCATAATATTGGAATCTTGTTTTCAGTGTTTTAACCAAATAAATTATATTTTACATTAAATATAACTTTAGAAACGTTTTTGGGGAATTATGAAGTTGTTTACCGAAATATAATTCATTAATTATGATTCTACAACATTAATTTTTAGTTCGGACCACCTACGGATCGCCGATCTTACTTGTCAAATTTTTTTAGGGATAAATAGCCCATAGAGCCCACCAGCCCCTGGCATTTGTGAACGGTCACTTATTCCAAATTCGATAAATCTGAATTCCAAAATTTCTGTTTAATTTTGACTTTCTTATTATTAATAGCTTCTTTTACTTGATTCCAACAATTTTCGATTGGATTCAGATCAGGTGATTGACTCGGCTATTGTGTGACCCCCACTTTGTTATCGTTAAGCTAATATTTTGCTTCTCTCAAGGTAACTTTGTATCGTTATCTTGCTGAATACACCAGCCTGCACCCTGATTCTCTAAAAGCTAAGATAATGGGTAAACGTGTAAACTCGTAAAAAGCAAAGCTTTCTTTTATTAGTTTGCAATTTTACGATTTTATTTGAAGAAGTAATCAGATCGAAAAATTGCGAATTCATTAAAGTAGGCCCCTGTTTTTACAAGTTTACACATTTACCCATTATCTTATTTTTTAGAGAATCAGTACCCTGGTGGTTTATCGTCTGCGGTATAAACCGAGCCATCATTACATTTTCCCAGCAATAAATTATAATGTTCCGTACCAAAAAAAAAGTCTCGCTGTCACAATGGACAACCACCATGCTTAATGGTCTTTTTCGTATGTTAGGGCGAAAGCTTGTACTGGGCTGGGATCGTACATAATGTCGGCCTTCAGAACTAAACAGATTGACTTTTATTTTATCAATTCATAGTACTTTTCTCCCCTTTTTTGGCTTCAAAATTTTGTTTGGATAAAGAAGGAACGGCTCGGGCATTTCAATCAATTTCGAGCATCTGTTTGCGAATGAGGCCTTCTGAATAATTAAGCTTCACCAACTTCTTTAATTCGATAGAGGAGATACAAGAATGTTTATTGCAGTTCGGCCAATTAAAGTGCAGAGTAGGCTGGTATTTTCAGCAATATAATGGCCAACTATATCTCAATGAGAGTAACCGACAGGATTAATTAAGTAAATTACAACGGACGAGTCAGTCACCTGATCTGAATCCGATCGAAAATTGTTGGAATCAAGTAAAAGTAGCTATTAACAATAAGAAACACAAAAATAAACAGAAATTTTGGAATTCAGATTTATCGAATTTGGAATAAGTGACCGTTCACAAATGCCAGGGGATGGTGGGCTCTATGGGCGGGCCGATACCGGAAAATGGTTCAAATGGAAGATTACAAGACTAATACTAATCAATAAAAACGCATATTAGGTTTAATCATACACAAATAAGGCTGAAAATGAATTTTGAAATTAACTGTCCTATTTCATTGAACAGCCTATTTATAAAATAAAATGATTATTTTTTTTTTTAATACATATTCCTTTTATTAATTAAATATGATTTTTTATATTTAATTGTAAGTTTATATTTCTACTATGTAAATAAAAAAAAATTATTGAAAATTGATAAATAGTTTTTTAGTTAATGAAGAATTTGCAAAAAATTCTTAGAGTGTCCTATTTTATTGAACGTCACTGTACATAAGTAGGTATGTAAATTTTCTACATCAAGGAATAATACAGGGTGTTTTGTACTAGAGTGTAAATGAATCGTTTATTATTGAAAGGGCTCATGTCCACTTTTTCAAATTATTCAGGAAATAAAAAAAAAAATTATATTGTTAAGTTTAGGAGGAAATTTGAGTTTGTTGATGAAAATGTGGCCATTGCATAATTTCGTCGTAAAAATACAAACCCTGAGCAGGTATGTACTTTAGGACTTTTGGCAGGTCACATATTTTTTTAATATTTGTTACGTTTACAGTATCAAACGCTCTTTGAGAAGGTAATCTTACCTCGGTAGTATTAAACCGTAGCAGTTTAAACGTAAAACTTTCCAAACTATCAATAAATTCCCGGGCTTCCAAATTTCCGTCGCTGGTCATTTCAAAATTTGAAAATTTCGAAACTTTAAATTTCATTTTTTTTGCTTTTCTGCATTTGATTGAACAGCAATTACCTGCTTTTGAAAATAGTAGGCCACCAATCCTTAAAGTTTAATATTTGATCATTATTTGATAAAATATTTGTATTGATTTTTGTAGTGTACTTGATCGGTTGATATGTGTCTAAACTACTGTGTCCAAAAAGTAAAGCTAGTTTTTATTTATTTCACAAAATATTTATTTACATATTCTTCCAAATCTATTTCGTCGCCTTCAAAGTAATCCCCTCCCGACACAATACACTTATGCCAACGTATTTTCGAAACAAGAATTAAAGTCGCCTTCCGGGATAGCCTTCAGAGCGCGTAGCGATTCACGTTTTATCTCTTCCATCGTCTCAAAATGGTTTCCCCGCAGTGGTCATTGGTGGGGTTTCGGGAATAGCTAGAAGTCACACGTTGCTAAATCAGACGGATACGGAGGTTGTGGAACTATATGGATCGAATTTTTGGTGAAAAAGTCACAAGAACGAGTGCAGTGTGAGAAGGTGCAATATCGTGGTGCAAATACCAAGAATTGTCTGCCCACAATTCTGGCCTCTTCTTGCGAACAGTTTAACGCAAACGACGCATAACACTCAAATAATACTATTTGTTGATGGTTTGGCCGGGTGGAAGGAATTCTGAATGGACAACACCACGATGATCGATGAAAACTGACAACATGGCCTTCAACACTTTCTCGACCTTCTTTGAACAATTTATACCACTTGTAAACATTCCTTTAAGACAAAGCATGGTCTCTGAATTCTTTCTGCAACATCCTTAACGTTCTGTACCCGAAATTTCATTCCGCAAACAAAATTTAATGCAACTTTTCTTTTATTAATATAATTAGAAATTGTCCGAATGCGCTTTTAGCGTTGTACAACCAAGCGTAAAACAAAACCTTATACCAGATGTATATCACAATGCTGCCAACTTAGAAAAAAAATATTTATGATGTGCGGTTTACCCGCGCGATTTAAATTGAAAAATGGCTTTATTTTTTGGACACAGTAGTATAAGCATGTTATAAAATAGTATACGAAAAAGTAAAAACATAACAATATTTTACTTTTTAAATATTAGTTTAGTATTTAAAGAGCACATGTCCTGGACATGAGCCCTTTCTAGAATAAATGATTTTTTTTTTTTGCAAGGTAGGTGCCATTCTATTAACCATACGGCAATGTCGTCTTATCATAAAACGTATGTACGTGTCTGTGACTGTGATACAAAACCGTCATAATACTAATTTTGAAAAAAGTGGACATGAGCCCTTTCTAGAATAAACGATTCAAATATTTTCAGGAATGATTCCTTGACTAATTTCAAGCAAAAAATCGTTACTGGAGGGGGGCCCATTTTCAATATTTACTGAGATACAGTGTGTTAAAGAAATTACTTAATTACTCCAAAGTTAGGTAGACTAAGCCAAGCATTTGTAATATTATTTTTTAATTTATTATGTAAGTACGTAGCCCATTCCGTTGCTTAAATATTAATGTCTAAACTTTGAATTTTATTTGAATATCACTAAAATTTTGCGTCAAAATATTCAACAAAAAATGACAACAAATTGAGTATAAAATACAAATTATGCTCAATTGGCACAATGTCATGATCATGACAAAAAAATATTGAATATTCTAATCTTTTCCTTTTTTGCAGCGGCGTAACTACAAGGAAGCAAGCCCCGCGCTGCGGGGGCCCGTAACATGGGTCCCGTGGTCTTTGCTCTAGGAATGAAGGACTTTTTCATACCCTCCACAATATGATTTTCTACATTTCAAGTCAAAAAACCATTAAATTTTGATTTAAAATGTTGTATGCAGCCGGATAAATTTGTAGAAATGAATGACGATGATCTCATAGTCTGCAGGAGCGATTTAATGAAAAATATAAAGACGATCTATAGGAAGCGTTTACGCTACAAATGGTGATAGTAAAGTCAATGCTTAAGTAGGAAATTTCAGGGATACCATCAATACTTGAATTCGCTGAAGTTCTAATAATACCATTTCCTATAGCAGCTTCAAGTGTTTCGCAGGTAATAACGTGTTATTTATTAATAACATGTTATTATTGTTTCTTAAGTTACCTGTGACGGTCGCAACAGCGGAACGATCGACATTTTTAATTAATCTGAAGGGAAAGATATGCAACGTGCAGGGAAGGTAATAGTGATATGCTGAATCGCTTCATTTTGTTCTGTTTTGCTTATTTTCTCTTACGTTTTTAACAAAAACGAACAGACTTAGCCAGCCGATCACTAGAGGGTAGTCTAGGGGCCCACATTAAATTTTGCGGTGGGGCCCAAAATTTGTAATTACGCCACTGTTCTCTTGACAAAATTGCAATGCACATGCTCAAAACCATTTTTGTCTATGTATTTTGCAAAATGTAGTAAAAATTGTCACGAGAAAAATAATGGACTACATTTTTTTTGTCAAGACAAAAATAAGTAAGTGGAGACCAGCCATCAATTTGAAAAAACAAATCGTAGGTTTTTCTTAAAATTGTATCAAATTTTTTACAAAACTACACTCCCGAGCAACTAAATCTTCCTCTATATATCCCGCGTAAGACACTATATGATCCAAGAGAATGTCCTCGATATATCGTTCAGCAGTCCTCCTCTACGGCCTCCACCAGGTGCGAAAACAAGATTTGTTTTTCCCTCAAGTGATATGCCAGCCCACACCATGCACGAACCGCCGCCGTACGAAATTGTTTCAGCAAAACAGTAGGTACTGCGAAAATTGCTCTCCTGAACGCCGTACTATCCTATCACTACCATGGAGACATATTCTGCACTCGTCAGTGAATAAAACGAACCTCCATTGCTCGATGCTCCAATTGATGCATTCGCGAGCAAATTCGAGTCGCTCTTTGCGGTGGTGTACTGTGAATTTTGGGCCTCTAGCGGGCCGTCTTGGAGTGAGGTTGGCGTCCTTCAAGCGTCTTCTTACTGTCCATGGACTAACAGCTACATCTCGAACTTGTCTTAGCTCTTGCTGCACAGCGACGCCCGTGAGATGGCGATTTCGCAGTGAAGTTAGGACGATAAATCGATCGTCCCTCTCAGATATACACCGATACCGGCTGGTATTTGGTATCCGATTGAAGGTACCAGTTTCCTGAAACCTTCTGTATACTCTTGAAACAGCAAATTGGCTCATGTTTAGCTGACGAGCGACTTCTCGTTGATTGCGTCCTTCTTGCAATAAAGCAACAACTTTTGTGTTTTTTTCTGGACTAATAGGTATCCTTGATTTTGAGGAAACAACGAACGAAACTGGTAGAGATTTGTTCAGGTCGACGTCTGATAAGTGACTATCGGTTAACGTGGTATTATACAGGAGATTGCAGCTCGCCAATTGTTTTCACCGAAACATCGCATTTTGTTACGATTGCTTTAATTTGAAAAGTACTGTATAGATTTTAATGGTAAAGGTGTCCTTGTAAAGTTAAAATACTAAGCTGTCAAAAAAAAGTTGTTTTACGAAAATCGGTTAAGCCATTTTAAAAAAATATCCCTTTTTGTACGCGCGGAGGTTTGAGTCGATTAAGTTGCTCGGGAATGTAGGGTAGATAAATGAAAAATTATGGCAAATTACGACATTTTAAAAATTATAGTTGATCAATAATGTCCCGAGAATGTTACTGCAAAATTTCATCATTAAATTCGAAATTTCACAATTGAAATAGATATTGAGATGTTCAATTTAGCGAAGCACCTATGTAAAATAACTGAATTTTATGTTTACAAAACAAAGCACTACAGTACGTTCTATAAATAGATTTAAAATCTATGATCCTTTCATCACCTCTCGAATCAGTCATTAATTAAACAGCAACAATAGTGCGTGTACACTCACCTGCCAGAACCAAACAATTTGTTTACTATTCCGATTATAATGCCTATAAATTGTATTCCGTTGCCAATCATCCACATCGATATTTTGCATGCCAACCAAAAGTAGCTCCAATTCACGTTCATCGAAGTATTTCAACCATTCCAAAGGTACAACTTCATTGAAGCCATCCAAAAATGTTTTTGTTTGTTGTTCGATGCCGCTGAAAGATAACAAAAAATATGAGTTTTGCTATCGTTATTGAGTCATACAAATATATTAGTCTTACCGAGTCATGCGCCATTCAGTCATTAAATGAATATATTCCTCTTTATTCAATTCTGTCACCTTTTCCTTATCACCATTCGATTTCAATTCATGGTGGATTATTTGGCCTAAAACCTCGAAATCTACACTAAACCACAATTCTAAACCACATTCTTCGATATTATTATCCCGCACCCATATAAGCGAATTATAAAATTCAGGATCAATTGATTCAATATCTTTCGTTATTAATTTTTTATTCAACATTCTCTTATAAAATGGCATGGTAAAACCAGAATAAATAAATTTTCCATGATACAATGCCATTGCAATAAAACGTCCAATAAATTTGAAATATTGCAAATGATCTGGATTTACGTAACTGGCTGGATTTATCTGAAGGCTGTAATTATTCTTGTTGGCATACTCAAATAGGCAATACATTGGATTTAGTGCTTCATGTGATAACAAGAAGAACCATTCACGGGCCACACCGCCATAATCTAGACCCTCTTCTCCGCGGAATATTATATACAAGCGGCGACGTAATTCATATGCGGGTAATCTCATAATTTGATGATAAGACTCTTCAAACAGAGTTTGTCTGCTTAATGTGATTTTTATATGTGATGGTAAAGTGTTGGAGGAGCACAGATATCTAAATTGACTAATTTTCCATCTAAATGAACGTTCATAAACGAGGGGAACACCATATGCTCCTGCTATACCTTCGGCAAATTTAATTCTAGGATCTTTGTACGTTGTTGTACGTGTGTTATGATCTACGAAATACCGTTCACCCGAAGCATTAGTTCTTATTTCCCAACCATGGGGTAACAGCGGTTCATCCATAATTTCCACTTCTTGTCCCTGTGTTCGGGGATCTTCCCACTGAGTTGTTCTATTTTTATGATTTACAAAATATACTTTATTATTTGGTTGTAAACGTTTCTCCCAACCATCGGGCAATGTGCCCAGGCCGTCATCTTCCTGAACAACTTGTGGCTGTTGATACAAAAATCTTTGATTTCCTTGGGCCACTACATGCTCCCGCTGACCTTGCCATTGCTGGAAATTTTGAATACGCTCTTGATTAGGTCGTTGCCATGTGGTTGTTCTTGTATTATGATCGACGTAATAAACTCGGCCGCGAGAATCTCTTTTTGTTTCCCAACCCGGCGGTAATGCGGTAGGCCTTTCCCAATAGGTTGATCGAGTATTATGATCAACATAGTACCGTCGGCCCAATTGATCAAATCGTATTTCCCAACCAGCTGGAAGTGGGTCATTATCACTTTGATCAGATAGCAATTGTTGATCAGTTGAATTTGCAGTTGGTGTAGGGTTTTCGACAGTAACAGATGTATTCATAGCAGGGGTTCCATTTTGTTGCATCATCACCGGAACCGGCCCGTTAGCGGTCATACCCATCATCACTGGATTATTATTTGGCGGCTGGCCTGTGGTTGGTGGATAAGGAAAAATAGGTCTAGTTTGTTGCACTGGATATCCAACGTTAGGCGTATTATTAGTATTTGGTTGTTCCCATGTCATCCCATTACTTCTACGAACAGCACCAGTCGATTGAGGTGCTTTAATATTATGTGCTAATTGAATTCCCGGTACAGCTACGTTACCTGTATCATCGGCTGTTGCGTTATACTGTTGTGGTAATGACGGAGTAGAAGCGGTTGTATCACGACGTTGACCTCTAGGAGGCCGAACAGCACCATTTTGTTGAGAGCTATCCGAAATTATTTCAGCTGAACATACACCGCCCAATAAACATGGCCCAGTGGCACCTGTTGGAGGCCGTTCCGTTACGGCCGACATATCTATCCGCAACCCATTCAGCAACATAATTAGTTCTCCGTTTTTAGTATGTCGCGAATCTTTTCCAGATAGTACGACATCCAGTGTTAACTGTAGATTATTTACATTTCCGTTATGTTGTTTAAGAATTTGATAAAAGTCTAGTAACTGTTCACCAAGCAGCGTATCTTTGCGAAACGTTGAATGGTCAAATATTTTAAAACTAATTTCCGATGTAGGTTTTATCAGAATGGTCATGTCTTCACTCCATTTTGGAAGGTACGTATTTTTGACAATTTCTGTCCGCCTCCCGCCAATATTATCAACAGATAGTTCAACATAAGGGTTTGGTTTAAGAAATCCGTGGTTACGTAGTAATGCTTTTTCGACTGAAATTAAAGAAATTATTGTCTAGATTCTAGATTTATTTATGATGCGATTAAATTAAGCTTACTTGTGACATTTAATTGATGAAACCCATTTTCATTTTTGTTGGCCGCTTCATTCTCTGCCATTTTAAAATCGCTATTATTGCGTATTACGAGTGCGAATTTTTAAATTTGTTTTCTTCACTTATTTGATTTTAAAATGTTCAGGGCATACACTGAAAATAATAATAGAAAAAATGTTGTATATTTCACGGAAAGCGACACATTTCAGTTTATCAAATAATGCTTCCGTAACGCTAAAAACAATTAATTTATATTTCGATGGTACAGAAAACCCTAAGTGATATTCTACGGATTCTAAATACCTAAATCAAGAAGAATATTAGGCACAAAAATATTTGTTCTTTATATTGGAAATTCATATAATCAAGTGAAAAGAGCGCTAATTAAAAGTAAAAAAAATTGTACATTAGATGGGAATGTACATGTACATTAGATTGGAAGGTGCAAGAAGTACAAATACTTGTATCAGTGTCAGTGGATTACAGCTATTCTGATTGCGCTGTGAGACTCTTGCTCCAACTGAAGAGTGTAATTATTATAAATTTAAGTCAAAGCAGCAAGGAATAGGCGTTTATCTTATCTTTTATCTTTTTATAAATCATACGCACTACTACCAAAACAATAAAATAATTTATTATATAAAATAGCATACAATTAAAATATCAAAATCAAACGATTTAATAATGCACAACAGTCGTATTAAAGGGATGCTAGATCAGTGATCATAGACGTTCTTTTAAATAACCAATAATTATTACACACCGTGACTGGCTGAAGACCACTGGACTAAAAAAGTTCTCGAATAATCTTTGCGGACATCAAAAACGCAACTAAATATTTACGCATATCTGGTACCTATAATCGAATATGCCTGAAATATCTGCTTAATACTCGGTTAACTTTAGCAGATGCCACGAAAAAATTAAATTAATTATTGAACTAACAAATTTGACAATTTTGTATGCAGTATCCAATCATGATAATTAAGTAAAATACAAATTTCCAAACTTGTCATTTCCTGAAAGCATATTTGGTATCGACAGGTACCAACTAGTATTTCAAATTATTTAATACATACTTAGGTATTTTACAATTAAGAAATTAAAGTAATAAGGCACAACTAAATTTTTGATAGCGCGTCATGGATTCTATTATTTTATCGATAAACAAAATAGATACAATTACCAAGTAAAGATAAATCTTTTCATTGCGTTTACCGTATTTTAAGCTCTTATTTGTTTAAGATAACTTCTCTGGATAAAAATAAACGCTGAAATTGGACAAAACAGCCAAGGGAAAATCGATAAAGTTTAATACGAGCTATGAATTTACAAAAATACATAATATGTATAAGGAAAAATGAAAAATAAAAGTTAGTTGTACTTCAATTAAGAACGATAAATAATAAATGTTTAAAACCATAATTGTTAAATTATTTCTAATGGTGGTTGTTTTTTCTTTTTTGCTTTACTTACGTCAAGATACTGTTGACATAATTTTTTTTGTTAATTATTTTTTTGGAACTATCATTTCGCAATATTATGCTATGAGAGTTTATTATACTAATATAAATATGTTTCGAAAGCACACACTTGTAGTTTTTAAACAGTTTAAAAGAAAATCCAAATTAAATAAAACTACATAAATATGTTTTTATAATTTTTTACGATAAAAATAATCTTTTTCCTTTTTTAATGCAACTTCAATTTTTCAATTGAAATGGCTTCTCAATTGGAGTTGCCACTGTAGATGACTAATATGCCCTGAAAACATTTTGTTGTTATAAATAACCAGACGAGAAACGTTTTCCATATTTTACCCCATTTAAAATCTTCTATTTCAAGTGTAAGTAGTTTGGAGATTATTACTGGCTTTACACCGTTCAAGTATCACTACTTCAAATAAATGATTCATTTTTATGGAACTGAGTACAAGTTTGAGTTCCATTATATTATAAGATTTCCTATGAAAAGTGAAACAAAAATACTAAACCGATGGAACTTGATATATGTGGGTTACTTAAGTTCCATCGATAATTTTGATAAATGGAAAAAAAACCTGGAACTTATGCATGAGTTCAATTTTTGTTATACTCCGTGTGTTCGCTGATGGCTTTTTGACAGAAAATACCCGAGTTTTTTTGACAGATTTTACCCCCGCAAACTTCACATCAATAAAAAACTCGGGTTTTTTTAAAAAAAATCGCGTTTCACGCTAGTTTATATTTTTACACAAACTATGATTTACTATTACTACATAAGCAAAAAAACGTGTATTTAAATTTGTCGCCGACGCGCCGCGCTTGGTGTGATAGAACCTTAACATAATAATTAAAAAAATGAATTCAATAAATGTAAATCGGTCATTTTGACCGGTGGTAGTTCTAGTGTTAAATAAGTATGTGAAATCAATTCGGATGATTATACACATACTTATTTAAGATGGCGGCAAATAAGTATGCCTAAATAAATAAGTATAACTTTCGAAAAGGGCCCTAGTGTTCGCTGATGACCACCGAGGTGAAAAAGATATCGGAGTTTTTTTGAGCAAAAAACGAACGCATAAAAACCTAGTGTTCGCTGATGACCACCGGGGTAAAACAGATCGGAGTTTTTTTGAGCAAAAAAACGAACGCATAAAAAGAGTCGGTGTATTTTTAACTCTACTTTTACTTGGGTTTTTTTGACAACCGAAAATTATTACTTTTATCGGCGTAAAAAAATCCAAAATTTCGGTGAATTGAAAAATGTAAATTAAAATAATATGAAATGCTTCGATTTGAATAAGGATATTAATAAAAAATATTAAAATAATATGTAATGTTGACATTTAAAACACCAAAATTATTTGTCAAGTAAAAAAGTTGTTCGCTGATGTCATAAAAAAAAAACCCGAGTTTTTTATTGAAGTGAAGTTTGCGGGGGTAAAATCTGTCAAAAAAACTCGGGTATTTTCTGTCAAAAAGCCATCAGCGAACACACGGAAAGAGTCTGTGTATTTTAAACTCTACTTTTACTTGGGTTTTTTTGACAACCGATATTATTTCTTTTATCGGTGGAAAAAAATCCAAAATTTCTGTGAATTGAAAAATTTAAAATAAAATAATATGAAATGCTTCGATTTGGATAATGATATTAATAAAAAATAATAAAAAAAAAATGTAATGTTGACATTTAAGTACTTTTCATACCAGGCGCCTCGGCTTTGAGCTTCAAAAATAAAAATTCTTTATTTCATTTTTGAATTATGCAAATTAGTTTTATTTGGTTGATATCGTTTAATTTTATAGAAATAAATTCAATTTGTTAAGAAATAATTTATTTTTAAGTGATAATTAAAAAAAACAAAATATATTGCAATGAAGTTATCTACAAGGCCAAGGCAATGCGTTCCACACTCCACTGCGACATTTCAAAGTAGTACAAAGCAGAGGCTGGAACCGAAACTGAACCGAAAACCGTAATTAGCCGCTATTTTCAATGAACCGAAAACCGGAACCGAACCGAAATAAAATAAAAAATTGAACCTGAACCGAAACTGGAATCGAAATTAATTTTCGTTCCGGTTCAAGTTTTTGCTATCCGAAAAAATTTATACAATTATTTTCAGTTTTTAAAATTGTGCAAATTAAACTAATCGGACTATCCAAGACGGTAATTTTTTTGTTTTAGACGGGTCCACTTCTGACTTACGCAGATTTTTGTATCTATAATAAAAACTATTTTCGTTTTTCGTTATTATTATTTTAATTAACTTTTGAATAAAAAAGTTGGAATCATAAATAGAAATCTTTTATTAACAAACAATTCTTGAACCGGTTTTGGAGCCGAATCGGAACCGAACCGATATTTAATGGCCGAACCGGAACTGAACCGAACCGAAATTTAAAAATTAGGAACGTAACCGAAAACCGGAACGAAAAACATTTCGGTTCCAGTCTCTGATACAAAGCGAAGAGCTTTGTCAGCATAACCAACAAATCACATTTCTGTCACAACTGTTTTATATTTACCGAAAAATCTAGCTCATGTGTAGGTTACAAATTTATAATATCTCATTTCTTGCTATAATTCACATATAAAATGAACCTAAATAAAATATTTGATAGCAACCGAATGTTCAAAGCCGACGCCACGGGTATGAAAGGATATCAGCTTCACATGTGTGGTAACTAAAAATTTCGAGGCGAGGCGCCTGGTATGAAAAGTACTTTAAAACACCAAAATTATTTATCAAGTAGAAAAGTTGTTCGCTGATGTCATAAAAAAAAACCGAGTTTTTATTGATGTGAAGTTTGCGGGGGTAAAATCTGTCAAAAAAACTCGGGTATTTTACTATCACTATTCACTATTTTACTATCTACCGTAGTCGGTTTTACACCGCATAAAACATTCATAAAAAACGAAAAATTATAACAAAATAATGAAAAAGAATAATTTCAAAATACACAAAAACCTTTCTAGACTAATTTATCAATAATCCACTGTCAAAATTTTCCTTCAGCAATAAAATAAAATAAAATATAATAGGTATTAAAATTTGATAGCTATCAAATCAAAATAATATTTTATTTTTGCTATTATACTATCAAAACATCGGTTTTACACTGGATAGCATAATAGTATTATACTATTTTGCTATTATACTATCTACGGTGTAAAGCCAGTACACATATGTATATAATGTATCTTTTATGCTTTATGCTCTTTGTTTATAGTTGTATTGCTTTCACCAAAAATCAAAAAATTACAACAACAATCGTACTAGATAGACCAAAAAATAATTTAGCTAACCCAAAAAAAAATTAGTGGTTAAACAAATTTTAACCAAATTTTTAGTTTTAATGCCTGCCACAAGAGTGAAATTGACAAGAAAATACACGAAAAAAAATTTAAACAAAATTTGGTTAATTTTGCTGTTGCTTTGATTAGCCGTTAACCAAAAAAATACCTAACTCATTATGGTTGAAAGCAATACGTTTTATGTAAACAAACCATTTAAGTATTTTTCATACCAGACGCCTCGCCTCGAAACTTTTAGTTACCACAAATATGAAGCTGATATCCTTTCGTACCGGTGGCGTCGACTTTGAATATTCGGTTGATATCAAATATGTGATTTTGGTCCATTTGACACGTCAATTTTAGCAAGAACTGAGATATTATGAATTTGTAATATGCATATCACCTACATTTTTCGGAAAATATAAAATAATTGTGCGAAAAATGTGATTTGTAGGTTATGTTAACAAAGCTCTTCGCTTTGTACTACTTTAAAATATCGCAGTCGAGTGTGAAACGCATTGCCTTGGCTTTGTAGATAACTTCATTGCAATATATTTTGATTTTTGTTAAGTTATTACTTAAAAATAAATTATTTCTCAACAAATTGAATTGATTTCTATAAAATTAAACACTATCAATCAAATAAAACTAATTTGCTTGATTCAAAAATGAAATAAAGAATTTTTATTTTTGAAACACAAAGCAAAGGCGGCTGGTATGAAAAGTACTTTAGCTTTAATTCTTGTTAATAAGTGGTTGTGCGTAGTTTCGCGAAAATTCAAAATGAACAAATAAAACAAAACAATTAAAAGGAATATATATATATATATATATATATATATATATATATATATATATATATATATATATATATATATATATGTAATTCTATCTGAAAAATATGCTGTTTCTTAACTTTTTGTCTGTTATATTTATTTTTAATGTGTTTTTCATCTTAATTGTTTTATTTTTAGAAGTGATTTTAAAATTATTTTAAATAATTTTTTAATAATAATTAAATTGTAATTTTAGAACAAAGAGACATTTAAAATGTCAATTCAGATCAAATAAAAAAATCCCATGTTACCACCAACCCAAAGTTTCAGTCAGATCACTTTCAGTCATAACTCAGTCAATCACTTTTGGGTTTAACATGTATCTTTTTTTTTTTTTTTTTTTCTATCTCTGCAATCTTTTCTGGGGCTCAAGGCACTCCCAACTCTTTCGCAGTTCCCTTTTAACGTCCTACCTTACGCCGTTGCCAGCCAACTCGAGGACGTACGGCTATAGACCCGCTTTCGTTTAAACCACCTGCACATTGCATTGCTTCATGCCAGCCTATAGTACTGACATGAAAGGTGGGTCGGCCCATGGATTCCGCACTCTCAACAGGGGGTCATAGATGTGTTCATCGTCATCACCGATCGTAATCAAATGATGAAAAATCCCTTTTACATCCCGCCCCTATAGGGATTCGAACCCGGTACCTCCCGATCCAACCGCCGTAGCTTTAACCACTGCGCCGTTTGCTCGGTAACATGTATCTTTAGTACCTATGTATCTCGGAAAATAAGCACTCTACGAAAAAAATGGTTAAGATCAAAATTTAATTATTTCGCGGGGGAAATACATTAGTGTTAAAATTAGTACCCCTCCTCATTGTAGGTGGGTCGGGGGTAACTTTGAAATTAAAATAGGAACCCCTACTTTTTATTTCAGATTCGGATTCTACGACTAAAAATACGTAGGATTTGACTGAAACATTTTTTTCGATTCTTGATAGATGGTGCTGTAATTGTCGATATTCAATTTTTTTCGATTTCTCCTTTTGGGAACCTACCCAAACGATTTTGTAATACGTCTGCAATAAAAATACCATGGTTTCAGATCACCAAATCTTACTTCGCCAGATTTCTTTTTGTGGGGCCATCTCAAAGACAAAGTTTACAAACAAAAACCAACAACACGTGAAAATATGATTGAGCGAATCAGAAATCCTTGTGCTGAAATTCAAGCAGGCACACTTCTCAATTGTGTACAGTCATTTGAAATGCGGATTAATAACTGCATTGAAGTCGAAAGCCATCTTTTTGAGCACTTAATTTAATTGAAAGATGATGAGGCGAGGGGACTCATGTAAATCAAGCACCCTTTTCCCAGTTATTCGAAATTTGCAAAATTAATATGTATATTGTTTAAAACTAGCTTCGTGTATTTACAATAAAACCATGGTATTTTTATTGCAGAATCGTTTGCATAGGTTCTCAGTACTGCCGTGCTAAACATGTTTTACTGATCTACATTTTTGGCCAAATTGAGTTATTGATGCCAATTATTATATTTTACATAAATAAATATAATTAAATCGACTTTAATAAATGCGTTATTAACCAAAATAAATTTCGTTCTAATCGAAAAAAACAGCAAATTTGAAGTAACACCGACTTAACAACTTGATATTAAACATGAACGCCTTATCTGTGCCTCAAATAAGGTACTTTTCTTTCAAATATGTAAGTTAAGTTACTTTTGCTTATTTCCATAATTGAAATTGCATTTATGGCAATTTAAGAATTTTCATTTCCAATAGCAAAATTGACTTATTTGAAATTTTCTATTCGCGAATTGAACCAATAACAACTTATATACAAGGACTTTTAACTTATCTTAATGAAATGTTATTTAGTACTACAAATGAACCACTTACCTATAAATAATGAGGTAGTTTACACCACGAAATATTTAGTGGATTAACCTAAATGGCCACCTATTCTAGTCCACTTACCGACAGTTTACATCACAAGAAATATAGGTCGCATTTGGGCCATATGTTTAAAATTAAAATATTCCAATAAACGTGTTTGTATTTAATATTATATCATTTTGGCATTTATTGATTTTAATTCTAATATTTTTATTTTTATTCATTATTTGTGCTATAAAAATGATAATTAACAAATTGCATCTATTGAAAAATTCGAAAATCCTTAGGTCGAACCGTTTACACCATATTTCTAGTTGACCTATTTTAGGTCAGGTCACACATTTTCCTTGCCTAACCAAATTTGGGTAATACCACCTATGCAAATTGGTCATTTAAGGTTGTATTCTATAGTTTATTTGAAAATAAATTTAACGATAAACTAAACATAAATACCTTAAATCGCAGATAAGGTATATATTCTTCTTATTGACACAGGAGTTCAGCTTCTATTATGTGATATAAATGACTTAATGGCATTTAAGTTATTTTTGTTTAGTACCAATCGATTATTTATAAAGCGTATTTAAAGTATAATACTAATTCTGCAAATAATTCATAAATTATGTGTAATTTATTTTTATTTTCTCAAGAAACATATTATTTATGATCTAATACATAATTTGAAGTCTTTGAAAGTAAATTAAATCCGCATTTAAGTAAATTATTCCCCAAATATTTCGAAAAACTTTAACATCAATTTTCTCCAAATGCCATTTTTGCAGATCAGTAAAACATATTTAGCACGGCAGAGTAGGAGAAATAAAAAAAATTGAATATCGTCAATTACAACGCCATCTATCATGAATTGAAAAAAATGTTTCAGTCAAATCCTACGTATTTTTAATAAAAAAATAGAGGTTCCTATTTTAGTTTCAAAGTTACCCCGCGCCCCACCTACAAGGAGGGAGAGGGGAGGTGGTACTAATTTTAACACTAATGTATTTCCCCCGCGGAATAATTAAATTTTGATCTTAACCATTTTTTTCGTAGAGTTCTTATTTTCCGAGATATTTGAGTGTATCAGGTTAACAAAATCACCCGGTATAATACAGATCTATTTCCAATCCATTTTTAATTCATAATTGAATCATTTGTTATAAGTTCAGATTATTAATGACTCATTTTTGAAATATAAATGCTCCTTTTCTAATTCATTTGACATTTATTAATGATTTATAACCCGGCAAACGTAGAACTACATCCAGAAGTGGTGCAAAAGTAGTGAAAAAATGTACTTTTTTTCTACTGAAAAAGGATAGGACGATGGGAAAAAATTCATCAGTTTTTTAAAAAAATAAATCAGACTTTCTCTTTTACTCTTATTACATAAAAAAACTGTTTGTCTCTTTTTAACTACCAGTTTTTAAAGTAGTTTTTAAGTAGTTTTTTAACGTTGTTTAAAAGTACTTTTATGTCAGTACTTTCAGAGCACTTTTGGTTTCTCAAATACTTGTGAAATAAAAGATACACATATTCGGAGTTATAATAAATTCATTTTTTAAATACTATTTTATTCAAATCAATATATTAAGTAATTCAGATTAATGTATAATTTTATGTCTTTGTTTTAGTTTTAAAAAACCGGTTATGCGCATGTTGAATGCATTTTCGAATTTCTTTTTCGAAGTTATCTTTGCCGAGTAAACCACCACAAGCATCTGAAATTATTAATTAAAAATTATAATTATAATTTGTTAGTCAAAAATATACAAAGCTTACCAAATAAAACGGTACTAAATAGCTTTAAGGAATTCAAAGACCTTTTCCCCGCTTTTCCGTTTAAATTAAATTCATGGTACACGCTGTCCGTTGCTATGAATCGAAATACACTTTCTACTGATGAGCACCCTTTTAATTTACGGAGGAACAATACCTATGAATAAAGTAGTTTAATTAATTTGTTTATATGGCATTGTAATTTTTTGATCATTCACATAATATGTACAATGTATTAAAATTACCAATTTTGAGACAAAACCTGGATCTCCTAAACGAAGTTCGATCTCACTCAGCTCCGCAATCGTTTTAATAGGAAAAACTAGATCAAATTCTTGTGTGCCATCTTCCTGTCCTACAACCTTCTCTAAAGAACGATTAATTTGTTTAATTCGCACTAAAGACTCCATAAAAATTTTGTTTTGTGCCAATCTGTGACAATTGGTATCTCTTTCAAAATTGTCGATCCTCTCATGTAATTGGTTAATTTTCTGCAAAACCTGGTTTAAAACTAACACGACGTTATCTGAAATATAAAAAAAATAAATAATGTGTAAGTCTTAATAGTACAATATAGTAATAACAGTATTTTATCAATACCCTGATTGCATTCTTGTGTAGGCGTAGATTTGTCTATGTTGTCTTCATCCCAAGAATTTCGTATTGACGTTGTTGGACTTGTATTGGACTTGTATTGGACTTGTATTTTATCAATACCCTGATTGCATTCTTGTGTAGGCGTAGATTTGTCTATGTTGTCTTCATCCCAAGAATTTCGTATTGACGTTGTTGGACTTAATGTTGGAGTCTTAGAAATTGGTGAGTCGGTGCAGCTATTCTGAGCGAAATTTGAATTTAATTTAAATTTCTTTCTTATAGGGGATATATTCAATTTAATAGTTGTTTCAGATGAAATGTCCTCTTGTTCCACGTTGACGGTTTTATAAGCTGAACGGTACCTTTTTCTGGGTGGAAATAAAATTTCGCTGTTTTCGAAACAGTCATTTGAAAAATTTGGTTGAGTCTGATTTTTGGTGGATGTGATGAAACCTTGTGAAATATAATAACTATTGAAGCTGTTTTGGTAATTATCGATGATGGGCGAAAGTGGTAGATCTAAGAATAAAATAAATGTTGGTTAAGTTTGTTATATATAAGTAATATGTATTTGAACAAATTTAATGCATTTACTATTTTTGTTGGTCCTGGACGTCATATTGGTTTGGTTGATGTACTTAAGATAGCTGAAATATGCATTGGTTTTTATAAGTACATAGCACTATTAATACCTATGTACACAATAATTAAGTTGATATAAAATGTATATACAATTTGATTACCTCACAATAAAAATAACACAAACAATTAAAAATTTATGATGAATTTTTTAAATGAAAAATTGAACGACTGTAAGCACAATATTTTTTCTTCATTCCCTTAAACTTTCTTTTATCTTTTATTACTTTTAAAACTTATGTTCCTTTACAATTTCCACTATACTAATAATTATGACTATCAAAACCACGACACTCGAAATACAATTATTTTATTTATTATATTTTTTGGAAAAAATTTAAATTACGCAAATTAATAAGGTTTCAAGATGGCGATTCATGAACGATTAATTGAACGGGGAATTCCCTTGAAATAAATTCTTTGTTTATTGTTTTATTAATCAAAATGACGGTTAGAATGAGATGTCACTATATATGTTAAAAAATATTGGTAGTTTAGTCTCACTCTATTCGTATTTTATATAAAAATATTTGGTTATGTACAAAAAAATGTTTTTATGTAGTAGTAACTAGTGAACTCACGTTTGCAGGGAAACAATTCGATTCGAAAAGAGTAATGGTTACTTATGTCGTGTTCTTTTCGATTTTTCAAATCAATCCGAATTTTGTGGTGTGAAAAGTACATGAAACAAAATTGATGTTGTTTTGTGTTTGTATTGGTAATACAACCGGGTTTTTTTTACTTGAATGACATTTCTAAACGTCAAATTGAAATTTGGCGGCTTGTGTGCTTTAATCCAGTGTTTTGTATTTTTATTTGAATAAAATTAATCCAGTGTTTTGTTATTTAATTAAATTAAAATAATTAAACACAAAATGATAATACAAATCGATCGAGACACAAAAAACGCCTCTCGTGTGTTGAATCTTAATGCTAATATATTAAGTTTTAATAATAAATATTTTCAAAATTAACGAAAAGAAGGAAATTATGAAATTAATTCAATTGTATAGAGACAATTAATGCTTATGGAATATAAATTCCAGTTTATTCGCACCGAATGACATATCGCACGTTTACCTCACCTGCAGCCATTTTTAATATTTTTGTTTATAGAAATGCTAATGGTAGTGGTATAGTATATGTCAGGTGGAGAGGTAGGGTTAGTGTTCGCTGATGACCACGGGGTAAAACAGATCCCAAGCATTTTTATTTTCGATTTTTTCGTCAAATTTCGAAGGATACTCTAAACTTAATGTCGTTTTTTTCTTCGCTCGAGTTCCAATTTATTAAAAGAAATCGTATGAAACGTGTTGCGAAAACTCGTAACTCAACGAAACTCAATCTAAAAAAATCGTGTGCATAGATTTGTGAATAAAGAATAAAAAAAGGCGGGTCTAATTTTGAGCATGTGTATGCATGTATAAATGTCAAATTAGAAATACTACTGTAATTTTTATTTTTTTTTTCTTAATGAAACAAAAGACAAATTCCAATTTGAAATTAATTTTATTAAAATATTGTTATTTTATGTAGATACATATATTCGTAAATAAATCTAAAAAAAATAAAAAATGTAATTTAACGTATATAGATAAAGAAAATGGCGTAGGAGTCCTTCTTTTAAGATGTACATTAAAAGTAAAGTTTCAAGTACATAAATTGAATCAACATAATTTTATTGATTTTCATGTTTTAATTGAAAATCAAACACAATCACAATTTATCGGTGACACACATCGAGTGTCCAATTATTTTTTAAACACAAAAAATTAACTTGATAAAAAAATGAATTACAAACGTAATGTTTTACTCACATTACAACCCAGCTGAAAACACTTTACTAAAATATTTTACGTCAAACAAAATTCACGTTAGGATATTGTATACACCAATACTAATCACAAGTACAATGAAGTTATCTTACGATTATTTTCTCAAAAATCGAAGGAAAATACGGTAGCTCAATGTTTAGTTTCGTCTTGTTATACTTGGGATCGGAGTATTTTTGAGCAATAAAAACGAACGCATAGGGTCGGTGTATTTTTAACTCTACTTATGCTTCATTTACATGAATGTTTTTTTCCTGTTGTTTATGTATCGTGAAACAACAACAAAAACTTAATTTTTGATTTAATTTTTACAAACTGAACGTTTTGTATTTCATCGTTTTTTGAAATTTATGATTTGATAAAAATTTTACGTATAAATATCTCGAATAAATTTAATTAAATCAATTGTATATAAATATTACACGTGAAACAATTTTATTTGAATGCAATAAATAGTTCCAAAATACGTTAAATAAATCGATAAGTTTTTGAATTCACAATCAAAAAAACAACCAAAAATACTACCGCAGACATATTTTGGTTGTTTTTGCCCTACAGTGGCTTTACAAATTTACGAAATAATACAATGCATTGGTAGAAAACTTGACTAATCTCGATGATAATTTTGTATGGAGTTGGTGTGTTTCTGAAGTCAAAAACCAACAACAACTACTGAAAATTAGAAAACACAATTCACAACGAAAAAAACAATCATGTAAATCCTAGGTTACTTGGTTTTTTTTGGAGTTTTTTTGACAACCGAAAATTATTTCTTTTATCGGATTTAAAAAATCCAAAATGTTTGCGAATTGAAAAATTAAAATTAAAATAATACGAAGTGCTTCGATTTGAATAATGATATTAATAAAAAACATTAAAATAATAAACAGAAAATGTAATGTTGACGTTTAAAACACCAACATTATTTGTCAAAGTAAAAAAGTTGTTCGCTGATGTCATAAAAAAACCCGAGTTTTTTATTGATGTGAAGTTAGCGGGGGTAGAATCTGTCAAGAATGCTCGGGTATTTTCTGTCAAAAAGCCATCAGCGAACATATGGATTATTGAAAACTTTTGACAACTAAATTGACGATTCTATTTTTGTTGGTGTTAGTAGCTGCGGATGTGAAATTCATGAAAAAATCTGCATTTCGTAAAATTGATGCACATCGAAAAAACATTGACTTTTTTGGTGAAAAGAACACAGTTTTTGGATGTGCATCAAGTTTTTTGACGATTTTGGGTGAAAAGATTCAACATTATAACATCACCCCCTGAAGGCGCCCGTATGCCGATAGACTTCAGGTTTTTTAACACGCAGTCTACACTAAAAAGTTTTTTTTTATCTTTTTAGTAACTTTATTGACCAATGTACCAATTTTGGTTTTTTGCTCTTGCTTTATTTTGATTTTGTTTTTCTTTTTAGGCTATAAAGAAAAACAAAATCAAAAAAAATTTGCTTGGAGCAAAAGCAAAAAAAAACAAAATTGGTACATTGGTCATTAAAGTTACTAAAAAGATAAAAAAAAACTAACTTTTAGTGTAGACTGCGTGTTAAAAAACCTGAAGTCTATCGGCGCGGGCGCCTTGACTACAATAATTGACAATGACATGCGGCAGCCTTTAAGGATGGTGCACATTAACAACGAGCGACGAGAACGACATTTTTCTTTTTCACTAAATAATGAAAGAAAATAGTAAGAATAATAAAAACCTTTAGTTTTTAATTGACGATAGTTTATAAATTTTTCATTTACTAAAAACAAAATATAGAATTTAAATCCTTTTAATATAAAATTCTAATATATCGTCGCAAATTTTGAATTATCGCCGCTAGTTGTCAATTCAAAATAAGTTCCAATCGTTTTCCACAAATCTTTCTTTAGTACGAAAATTATATTTCGTCGTATTTTTTAGCGATTTTTTAGCGATTTAGTTTAGTTCTTCGATGTTTCCTCAATAAATAAACGGCAACAATCAGTTTATTTCTTTTTGAAATAATTTTGAACTATATATATTTATATAAATTGAATTAAAATATTATTTTATGTGAAATTAAAATATGTTTTACGTTTTAGGTTAAAAATTTTAAATAATGAAAATCTGAAAACAATAGAATGAATCAAAATGTGACATAAAATATCGCTCGTCTTGTATGTGTACACAATTCGCTCTCGCGCTTGTGGAACTGACTCGTTCCTCGCTACTCGCTCTCAATGTGCACCATCCTTTATACCACTGACAGACTAGGGATTAGCTAAGCGCCATTAGTGAAACGAGATTAACTAATCCACTACAAATCCATATGCGTTGACAGACTAGGGGTTAGTTTCTTGCAGAGAAATAAAATATTATTATGGTGATTCGCTGAAATATAGCTAGTAAATCAGCTGGACTCATTTTTTAATTCAATATTTCTAAGATTTATACATTAAAACTCACTAGATTTTCTTTTTCATCGAAATTTATTCAGCACAAATTTTTTAAGATGTCATTGATTTTATAACTTCTATCGTAAATTCACGCCACTTGCATTTTCAGCAATGTTTAAATAATTATTTCACATTGTAGTGCCACTTGTACCATCACTAAACCCAATACAATGAGATAAGCTCGAAAATTTTGAAGGATTAGTGCACTAATCTCGATTAGTGACTAATCCTCAAATAAAACGAGATTAGCTAATCTTCAACTTGACACACTACAGCTAATCTCGAAAAAATCACTAATCGCGCTTAGCTAATCCCTAGTCTGTCAAGGGTATTAAGCTTGGTTCACCAGATTTGTCCGTTGAGCTCGTCAAGAAAATGACAACTTAATGGAGTTAAAAATCGAATTAAAAATATGTAAAAACATAATCAAAAATATGTAAAATATGTCTAAAACGAGAATGAGCAAAAGAAAAAACAATGTTGGTATGCCTGAAATTTTGTGTCCAGCGAGATAACATATCTTTTTAACTCGGTTTTTAACTCCGTGAAGTTGTCATTTTCTTGACGAGCTAAGTGGCCAAATCTGGTGAATCAATAGATCATGTTTTCCGAAAGAGGCAGCACGATTGTTGAAAAAGTACAGAGTTTACGAAAGAGGCAGCACGGTCAAAAAAGAAGTACAGAGCGTTTGCCACTAGATGTCACTACATAATCAAACAAATATTACTGACGTTTTTCAAAAAGGGGCAGCCAAAATCAATTTATTTATCACGTACTAATAATAGTCACTTTTATGACACGAAAATATTTTTGTTTATATTTACAAAATGCATTCATTAAAATGTCATACAATTTTTGACAGCAAATATTTAGTGACACCTAATGGCATTATGTGAAAGTTTCTTGTATTTTCGGAGTTTTCTGGAAGATGGTAGCTCTTGCGGTTGTTGAAAATTTGACATTTAAACATGATCTATTGACGATTGGAGCATCACTGATTCCACCTAGTGGAAATTTTTTAAACTTACACAGCATTCACAATGCAAAAACTTTTTACTTTTGATTTACAGGTTTGTATGAATTTCCAACATAACGAACAAAATTTTTATTCGTCAAGTTGGAAATTCATACAAACCTGGAAGGCAAAAGTAAAAGTTTTTCATTGTGAATGCTGCCTGAGCTACCTGATAATTTGACGTTCGAAATTATTGTAAACAATTCCATATTTGGACTGTAAACCCAATTTTTACTTACCGGATTGCTATATTTTAAATAATTCTAATTTTGGGCTATAAAAACAATTTTTAATTGCCACATTGCTAAATTTTCTTTCGTCGTACTTTTTCAACAATCGTGCTGCCTCTTTCGGAAAACATGATCTATTGATTAAACACACCTAGTAGCAGCGCGACTTTTTTAATTTCATGAGACGGGCTACAGGGTTAAAGTTGCTCATTTTCACAAGTACGATCTAGTAGTGAACACAAGAACTACTCGTTTATCGGTCGGTTCCTCGGTTGCTGTTGCTTGTAGGCCGCTTTTATTTTTTTCATCCATCTTCATTTGTCGTGAAAACGTTCATTAAAGCGGGTTGATATACAAAATATTCATTAAAAACATACGTTTTGCTTGGTTGTTAGTAAGATTTCTATATCTATTTTATTTGTGGCCATCCACTGAATTTATCAAAAAATTATATTGGTAAATATTAGAACTAAATATAATAACTTCATTTTTATTAGAATTGGTCGTATTATGTAAATAATACAACAAAATGATATTTAAAATAGACGCCGGGTTGCCCGACATTTTGTTTTATTTTCGTTTTTAACGTGAAATAATTTTATTTTTTTAATTTCTCAATAATTTTAGAAAACAAGTATTAATTTAATAATATGGCAGATAATGATGACTTATTAGATTACGAGGATGACGAACAAACCGAACAACAAATCGTTGAAGCTGAACCAGCTAAAGCTAAAGATGTCAAGGGCACATACGTATCTATACACAGCTCCGGTTTTAGGGATTTCCTTTTAAAACCAGAAATCCTACGTGCAATCGTAGATTGTGGTTTTGAACATCCATCTGAAGGTAAATAATAAAAATAGTAAGGCATGAATAGTGAAACACATTTTCAGGTCGATTATAGAATCCGCAGGAGTTAATCGAATACGAAAAGAATCGAAATCATAGTTTCTTAAAAATAGCTGTGCTTCTTCAATTCGATCAAAAGAATTGTTGCGGCACGCCTAAAAAATCGAAATTTCATGGATGCCGCATGTTCAAAACTAACTTTTATGATAATTTCACGACCAAAAGTTCGTAATTTTTGAGAAACGGCTGGAAATTTAATTTCGTCATGTTGCGAAATTCCCATAAAAGACTAAAGTTTTGAGGAACAGTTTTTCAGGATTCTTTGATTAAAACCATTTCGTATTCAATCCCGCGGATTCTGTAGTTGGTTTTTATGTTTATAAATTTACTACGAACAGTTTGATGTGGAAATGGAAAAGCTGCTAAAGGCATTGACACGATGCAATATCGAAATTATTATACCTAAAATGTAATTTGGAATTATAAATTACCTTATTTTTGGAGGAAAAAAAATTTAAAATAGGTAGTTCTAATTACCAATTTTATAAAATCTTTTTTCTAGAAGTTTTTTAATGAAATTAATTTATTGTAAAATTGGATTTTTTAAGTGGACTACGATATCCCCGGTTCCCAAGTATCACTACTTCAAATAAATGATTCATTTTTATGGAACTGAGTACAAGTTTGAGTTCCATTATATTATAAGATTTCCTAGGAAATGTGAAACAAAAATACTAAATAGATGGAACTTGATATATGTGGGTTACCTAAGTTCCATCGATAATTTTGATAAATCGTCCCTCTAGTAATGAAACAGCGTATAAGAAAAATAGTAGTTTTAAAATAATTCGAAATTAAATGCTTTTTGAAAAAACTTTTTAAAATAAAATCTTTTATTTCATAGAAAATTAAATAAGATTTTATTTCAAAAAATTTTTTCAATAAACATTTAATTTGTAATTATTTTAAAACTACTATTTTTCTTATACGCTGTTTCATTACTAGAGGGACGAAATGGAAAAAAAATTTGGAACTTATGAATGAGTTCAATTTTTGTTATGTGTACTTGGGTTCTTGGTTTTAAAAAAATAATTTTTTGTTCGGGGCGCCCCTTCCGGTGAAGGAAAAAATTAAACCAGAGATTTATGTCAAATTCTTTCAGGCTAAAAAAAACTGATCTCGATCAAAACAAACGGAACTCGCCATAGTAGAAAATGATTGAGTTCAGTGTTTTTTTGCTTGAGTTCAGTTTTTTTAGTCTGAAACAACTCGATATTTGAAAATCAAATTAACAAAAAAAGGAGATTTTGACAAAATCGCCCGGTCTTTACACCGATTTTTTTTAATATGAAATACTGTTTTCCAGTTACACAAAAAAAAAAAAACCGGGGCGATAGCAGCTGTCATTCGTCGCCCGGTAAAATTTTTCGGGGCGATTACTAACACAATTACATTTTAAACGTCATTTAAATAAAAACTAAATATAATTAACTAAATTAACACGAAAAAAATCTTTCATTGCAAAATTAACGTAGAATTGTTAAAATAATTTGTATACACATGCAAAAAACAAAAAATTACGGAAACCGCATTTTTTGCTGTTCCAGTTGAAACGTCAAAAAACTAACCCGGTTTCGCCCGGTTTTTTATTTTTGTGTAACTGGAAAACCACAAAAGTATCTTTTTACCTTTCAATTTTAACGAAAGAATTTCTAATGTCGAATTCTTTTCACACAAAACATCAAAAAAATGTAGTGAAAACTTGGACTGCTTTTCGCCAAAAAAAAAAAACAATTTTTTTTTTTATGTAGTGAAAATCCTGAAAGCCGGAAATCACTTATCGCGAAAACTTGTGAGAGGCGAAAAAAATATCGAAAAATATCCCCGTTAAGCTAATTACCAAGAAAATTTAACCTTTAACGCGAAAACTCCTGAGACGCGGACGAAATTTCGCCTCTCAGTACTAACTTATAATTTTGGAATCCTCGGACGCGAAAAATAAACAAAAATAAATGTCAAAATTTTCCTTCTTCCTTCATTGTGTGTGCAATAGCTTTTAATATTATTATTAATTAGTCCAAAAATTTAATGTATTTTCGCCATTACACTTCTATAAAGTGGATTTATACAACTTTTTCAATCATTTTAGTGCATTTATTTTGTTTATTATTTTACGTTATCTGCATAGATAAAATGTGTACCAAACTAAAATTAAAAATCTAAATTTAAAAGAAAATACTATGTATGCGTGTAATAATCTCAAATATTATGAAATTTTATTTGAAGAAAATAGGATTTTTTTACACGTTAGAGCACACGAATACTGCCTAAATTAATCTATTTAGAAATACTTACAAAATAAAGTATTTTCCCAAAATTAAAAAAAAAACTAGTCCTTAACCCTCCATTACTAACCTCTATTATCAGTACAGAACTACTAACCATGGGTGTAATCCACCCATAACACTAAAATGGCTCATGCAAAAAATCTTACCATCCAAATCGTAAAATTTGTTGATTTTAAGTAAATTCAATAATAATACAATAACATCAAAAATAAAAAAAATAAAGATTTATTCGTTCAATAACTTTTTTCAAAGATAAACATTGCCCGTCATATAAGCAACAAAATTAAAGAAAAATAATAATGGTTTTGTAAAACCTATCACACTAGTTCGTTTCAGTCATTACATGTTACATATTATATGTCTTTAGAAAGCTGAAATGTTAAACAAAAATTTATTAGAATATAATTTTTTACTGGTAGAGCATACATTTTGAATAAAATACCACAGAAATCGAGAAATTTACCTTGTTTTTTGTCATCAAAATTATAATTCATCGCATGATGTAGGGATTTCTATAGACGTTTGAACCTCCTTTTCATAGCAATCGGAACAAAGTGATATTGCATGGGTACCACAAATGTGTCTATCACACTTGAAACATGTTGTTTTAGTTTTCTGGTCACTTTTACAGCTACACACCTGGCATCAATATTGCTTATCTGCCTTCCTCTTCTTTGGCAATGGTTGTGTGATTGTGTTTGTTCGCGATGGTCCTGGGTTTTGGTGCAGATCGTTTGCAGGAGTTTTACTTGCAAATTTAATACAGCTACCTTTTACATTAGCATTCTTACACATGATTCGCCGATCTATCTGAGCTTTTATAAGGCTCAAAGCAAGGTCCTTTATAAATAATGATCTTTTTTTATAATGGATTGGTGGATTTTCGGTGTAAAGCAATATTATTCGGGCATTAATGCCTGCTAAATTGAGTATACTAAAAAATAATACCAAAGGCCATCTGCGAGCATTCTATAGTCTCATTATATGTTGCACATAGCTGGTTGGTGGTGTCTACACTACCTTCTGTTTTATTATCATATAAATATAAAACTAAGATATAAAACTATAATTTCGGGTAAATTTTTTGGATTACTAATTATATTGCCATCCAAAGAAATGGTGAAAGTAGTAATACACACTTGTCCTTTTTTGGAACGTAGGATAGTTAGCATTCCTTCTATGTATATACAAAAATCGTTGATTATATTTCACGATATTTACCGATAGTGAATTCTGGTGGCAGTACTCTTTTATTTTTTCTTATGGTGCAAACCAAAGGTGTTTTTTTCTGCAACAAGTTTTCAGCCAATGAATGTGTAGTGAAACAGTTATTCATTGTAATGTTCCTACCAACACGTTATAACTCCTCTTCGCTGTCTAGTTCCGCTAGAATCGGTCGTAGCCTTTCCTGCTCTCTTTCATAATCGCACATCCTATATAAACAAAATACGCCTATATGATTCCACAACAATCCGTACCTCTGAGGGCATAAACTATTACATACCTGTTCAATAATTTTGATCTAAAATCTAAATAAACACCTCAAAAACAACACAAACAGTATTACTAACCTGGGTGTAAGACACCCAAATTTATATAACGTAACTACTAACCTGGGTGTAAACAACCCAGTCACTTTTTATATTCTACGATGTGATCACTTTGAACGACAAAACAATACTGAAATATATTTTAAATTGCGGGGAAATACCTAAAGATAAAATACAAATAAGTTTGTAGCAGGCAAAAAATCATAATCGAATGATTTTTCCAACGTTAAATCTGATTGGGTGGATTACACCCTCAGGTTAGTAATGCAGGGTTAAAGACGAAAAAATCCTGAAAGCCGGAAAATTTTGCGGTCCCGTCAGATTCCGGCTTTGAGGATTTTCACGTACATCGATTTTATGAAATATGTATACATTTTTTCATAAATTTCACCTTGGCTACGCCAACAAGCATAGAAATGTCAATTTAAATTTATGTATTTGCTTTAGAGCCGTAGAATATTGGCTTTTATATTATAATTATAAATGTCCATCTGGAAATATTGTTCCTTCCACAAGTTCAACTTGATTTTCTAATAATGTGTTATTATTATCAATACAAACACAAAACAACATGTTTCAAGTATTTTTCACACCACAAAATTTACATTGATTTGAAAAAGCGAAAAGAATTCGACATAAAAATTACAGCTATTATGAGTAGTAATTTTAAAAAATTCGAACGATCAATAATTTAAAAGCAGTCGACATTACGTGCATCATGCATGTGACAATGCCTCAACTCGTGCACTGGCAAAATTTTCATTTATACACAACCATAAAATGATGATACTAAGATAGGGACAACTGATAATTTTAACAATGTTATTATTTTATCCGTGATCGATTTATCTTTTCTGATATTATTTATATATAATGTTTAATTATTGCGTAATTTTTGTAATTTAATTAATTACTAAACTTGTTTTCTTATTCCCACAGTACAACATGAATGCATTCCACAAGCAGTGCTTGGTATGGATATTTTATGCCAAGCTAAATCTGGTATGGGTAAAACCGCGGTTTTCGTATTGGCCACACTTCAACAATTAGAACCAACTGAAAGTCATGTTTATGTCCTAGTCATGTGCCATACAAGAGAACTAGCATTTCAAATAAGTAAAGAATATGAACGATTTTCTAAGTACATGCCCAGTATTAAAGTAGCTGTATTCTTTGGTGGCCTACCTATACAAAAAGATGAAGAGACGTTAAAAAATACAAATCCACATATAGTGGTTGGAACGCCGGGACGAATACTTGCTTTAATTAGACTTAAGAAGTTAAACTTAAAACATCTTAAACATTTTATTCTCGACGAATGTGATAAAATGTTGGAGCAATTAGGTAAGCAACTTAACATTTCTAATAATAAGCTATATTTTTTAAATGATGTTAAAAAGTAGAATAGGGACAACATGAATGTTTATATGTTGAATTTCTCATATAATTATGATCTGATATTATAATTTATTATAAATACATATTACAGAAATTCTGGGATTGAAATTATTATAAATTTTTAATTTATCTTGGTTACAGATATGAGGAGAGATGTACAAGAGATATTCCGCAACACACCCCATGGAAAACAAGTCATGATGTTCTCAGCCACATTGAGCAAAGATATTCGTCCAGTCTGCAAGAAATTTATGCAAGATGTAATTGAAAAACGTTTTTCTACTACTACTACTAAGAGAAGCTGGGTGGAAATTTGGGATAAATTTTTAAAATGGGTTAAATTCGCTAGTTGAATGTTGTGATAAATATTCAAATGGTGTTTGATATTCTTTAAATCGAGGGGGTAAGGTTTTAAAAGCACACGACGAAAAAACTGACGTGTATTAGATTAGGGTTGGTAAGGGACCAAGGGGAGATTAGGAAACCAACTTGGGGTTAGATAAATAATATTTTGGGATTGGTAAGGGATCAATGGGGCAGATATTTTATTTTCTTCGTTTATTCAAAATGTTGCTGTTACAATTTAAATATTGTACGTACTGACAATAATCTTCTATTTTTGTCACTAATGGTTTGATAAAATCGTTGACGAGTTGTGTAATTTGTATCATCTGAGTCATGCACTTACTGGATTGCTTTTTGTGGATCATTCACCGCATCAAGATAAAATTGACTTATCAAACAGTTCCAGTATGATAAGTATAAAATATATCATTAAGCTTCTCTTTTAGATTGTTGTTAAACTAATTCCAGTATCTTTAAATCATTAGCTCAATTAATTATTTTGAATTTTTTGTTCTATTCAGCCAATGGAAGTCTACGTTGATGATGAGGCCAAATTAACATTGCATGGATTACAACAGCACTACGTTAAATTGAAAGAGAATGAGAAAAATAAAAAATTATTCGAACTTTTAGATGTTCTAGAGTTTAACCAGGTGGTAATATTTGTGAAATCGGTTCAAAGATGTATGGCATTGGCCCAGTTATTGACTGAGCAAAATTTTCCTGCCATTGGTATTCATCGAGGAATGGTACAAGAAGAGCGATTATCCAGATATCAACAATTTAAGGATTTCCAAAAGCGAATTCTAGTTGCAACAAATCTCTTTGGACGTGGTATGGACATAGAACGAGTAAATATTGTTTTCAATTATGACATGCCTGAAGATTCGGATACATATTTACACAGAGTGGCAAGAGCCGGTCGGTTTGGTACCAAGGGTCTCGCGATTACCTTTGTATCGGATGAAACTGACGCAAAAATTTTAAATGAAGTTCAAGACCGATTTGACGTAAATATAACTGAGCTACCAGATGAAATTGATCTTTCTTCTTACAGTAAGTTTGTTATAATTTTATAAGCCTAAATATCATTAAACACATCCAATTTATTTATTTGCAGTTGAAGGACGCTAAAATAAGATATAATTAACCAAAATTATTTTTTAAGTACTTTTAAAAACATTATGGAATATATTTAATTCAAATTTAATTGAATTTGATAAGAGATGGACATCATCGTATTTTTTTTTTATTTACCAAAATAAAATGAGCATTTTAGTTTATAACAAGATCTAATATGGTTTTTATTTTTTTCGTTTTTATAAAAATATCACATTCTAGAGGATTTTTTATGTTGCCAACTCCCATTCAGTATTTCCATAAATTCCTTGGAATTGTGTAGCCATCTTTTGTTTGCACTAGATTTTGGTCCAAATGTAGAAGTGAATTTAAATTTTCAGGACATTGATGAGTACTTGACACTTTTGGTGATTGACTTGAAGTTGAGCCGTCGTAAGTAAAAGTTTCAGTTTTTCCATCTTGCGTCTTCGTAATAGTTGTGGTACTGTTACCATTGCTATCACGAACAATACGTTTTGTTTCATACGAACCATCTGGTTTGCGAATCGTTTGTGAAATAATACTTTGACCATAGCTGCGAACGTTTCCATTGTTAAACGAATTGCGGTTATCTTCGGCACTTGGTGGTAAAACACTGGCCCGGCTAAAATGTTGTGGCGGTGATGAAGTACGTTGATTACGTTTTGGAGTTGGTTGTTCCACAAGAGCGGTTCCATGAATCCTATCCATTATTTTTTCACTATCGGTACGTTTTTTGTTAATAGAAGGGCGAAATTTTGTTTGTGAATCCATATTCGGAGGTAAACGATGTAGAAACGTTTCTATTTGTGCCGCAGGAATTCTAGCAATGGGATCACGGTTGAATGATATGTAAAATTATTTGACATGGCTACTTACTTTCCATCTAGATCAATATCCACCAAAGAATTTTGATTACTTTCGAAAAATTGTTTCAGGTGATTTTCAAATTCGGGCTGGGTAAACTCGTCCAAAATATTTTCATCGAATGCTTTAATGTTTTCTGTAAACAAAAAAAATGGTGAATTGTAATGCGCGGTGTTCAATATGTTAACTGGGTGTAGATATTCACCATTATCGTTAGTATCAAATGATTTCAAAATTTCCTTCATTTGTGCCTCTATTTGTTTTTGCAAGTCCAACGGGCTCATATTATGCGGAGATCTGCAACACAAAAATTATGCGTAGTTGGCAATTTATTGATTATGTATTACATTACATGTAATACTTACTTTTTAATGTCTTTATTATTGCCATCGGAATTATCACCTTTTTCGCCAAATATTTTTTTAAATAAATCCATCAAGAACTTTCTTTTAATTATCTACACGCCAAATTACGAAATAAAATATAAAATTTTCATAGATAATTTTCTAACGTCGGGATGTCAAACTTTTGACAGCGAATAACACTGACATCTACGAAAGCTTTAATGAAACACAATTAATTGATTTTAAAGTTTAAACCAAATTTATTTTTGAAACTAAATTATTTACATTAAATATAATTTTCTTAGCTCATTTTTATTATTTAATGGTGGTGATCATCCTTTTTTTGGAAGCGTAGGCCACAGTATGTACAAGAATGAGCTCCAGGTTTATCCTGAAAATAGAAACAGAAATGATTTGAACAAATGTAACCTAACATTATTCGTGTTATATGTTGAACTTACGAGATTAATATAAACTTTAGGATGTCCAAGTGGGCCGCCACCTCCATCACAAAACACTACTCGCTCTGGACATTCTTTAATTGGAATTTCATCAATTAGTTTAATGGCGTGCCTTGGGTTAACATAACGAGTGAAGTTGGTGAACCGTACATTTCGATAATCCGTTTTATCGAAAACCTTAAAATAAAATAAAAAATTATAGAGAAGGCTTGCGTAATCGGAGTGGCCTATTCTCA
Organism: Tipula helvola; assembly: GCA_963556165.1. Lineage (NCBI taxonomy): Eukaryota > Metazoa > Arthropoda > Insecta > Diptera > Tipulidae > Tipula > Tipula helvola. Next base: position 189,081,232 of record OY744482.1, read on the forward strand.
TCGTTAGAGATAAACAGATGGCACTGTACCTGACCAGTATGGGTGACTGCAGTTATATCATTATCAGCATCAAACTTGCTGCTAAATAGTGCAATTGATCGAGCACTGACAGATTTAATTTTATTTAAATCTTTACAAATAATCTTCCTACACGCCATTGTTATTCACTTTGGTGCAGAGCAGACTGCAGAAAAATATTTGACATTTGAATTTGATCAAGGATGAAGTTTGGTTTAAACATAAGAGGTAAAAGCTGTAGAGGAGAAATAAACAAACGTCAAGTATAAGTAAATCGGTGGGAAAAAGGGATAGCGATAAAATAAAACATATTTAGAATTTTATTCAATGCATTGAAATGGAGTGGGTTGTGGTTTTCCCCTTTCTAAATTTTTAACAATTTCATTTGCCCATTACTAAAGGGGGTTTTATACGATACTACATGTTGGACGACATGTTCGACAAGACGGAAAGTTCGATCGTGTAAAAGCTAAAAACTACCGTCTAATGGACATGTCCGATGAAAATCAAATTTATTTGATTTTTTGACGGTTTGTCTGGTATGTTAGACCATGTAAACGAATGTATGTCGAACTTGGTAAATTTTGTAAACAATTTTTTTTGACATGTTCACATCGCAGGGCATAATTAAAAACAAACAAGTTTTTACAAACATTTTTAAAGCGCTTCTCGAGGAAAATAGTTAAAATGATGCATCTGATAAAATAACATTTGTCACAAATGCGACGAAAGATAATTTAGCATTGCGGTAATTAAAATTTGTTTTTATAGTCCAAAATTGGAATTATTTACAATTATTAGCAATCCGGTAAGTAAAAATTGTGCTTACAGATAAAAAATGGAATAGATCGATAATTTGACAGCCAAAATATGTCAGATTTTTTTGAGTGTTAAGGAAAACAAACAGCAGTTTATATGAAGCTAACTTAAAATGTTTGAAAATAACTTAATTTTAATAAAAATAACCATAGAAAAAATTCAAACGGCACAAGATTAAACCTAAAGAATACGAATTTGCCTTCTTTTTATGTTTTAATTTTTCACACGCTTTTCACAAAAAAATTTACTTGCTTAGCTTAAAATGACAAAATGAATACATTTCAATTAAATGTTTATTAAAAAATATTTAATATATGTCTGTAATTATAGAAATAAAATTACATCTGTGCCACTTCATACAAAAAGATATGAACAATATTTTGACGTTTATTTGTTTTACTTAACACAAAAAATCACAATGAAGTTGTCTAGCATTCAATCTATTATTCACAACAATTTCGAACGTCAAATTATCAGGTAGATCAGTTTAAAAATATTCCACTAGGTGGAATCCGTGATGCTCCAATCGTCAATAATGGATTATAAAAGCTGCAACCAATGCGGCAGTCATTGGGCGTATCCAGGACACAGATATCTACTTTTGAGATATTCTCAAATGTAGAATAGTCTCAATTGTAGAGCCAAATGTGCTGGACGTAAAATCTACATATTAGTTTTGGTTTGTGTCTTAGATTATCTGTATAATTACCTTAATTCATTGTTGTAATGAACCATTATTATTTATTTTCTAATTTCAATTTAATGAAATTGATTTTAAAGATTTCAAATGTGCATAATGTGCGTTGTCTTTCTAATAGTCGTGTTCCAGTCGACCACTTCAAGTATTTTCCATTAAAACTGTCAAAAAAAAGCGAAGATACAAACCAAGAAATATCTACTCAAATGTAGATTACCTTTTTTTGCCTCACTAAATAGTGAGAATATCTACATTTTTCTAGTGAGATATTTTGCATCCAGCACATCAGATGTGAGATATCTACTTTTTTTAGTGAGAAATCTATGTGCTGGATGCGCCCATTGTTCGGGCATTTGATTTTTTCCCTTGTTCACATATTTATTGCTTGACGAATAATGAATACTGAAGTCTATCCAACATGTTATTCAGTGTAAAAGCAAATCAAAATTTACCGTTAGTTTGGCATCGTACTTTGTCTTACGACATGTAGTATCGTATTGACGATTGTTAAAGTAGAGAAAGCGCCTCTCGAGGAAAAAAGTTAAAATGATGCACCTGATAAAATGACATTTGTAACAAATGCGACGAAAGAAAATTTAGCAATGTGGTAATTAAAAATTGTTTTATAGTCCAAAATTGGAATTATTCGCAATTATTAGCAATCCGGTAAGTAAAAATTGTGTTTACAGTTCAAAATTGGAATTGTTTACAATAATTTCGAACGTCAAATTATCAGGCAGCTCAGTTTAAAAAATTCCACTAGGTGGAATCCGTGATGCTCCAATCGTCAATAAAACCCCCTTAAACCGAAAAACTATTTTCGTTTGAAATTCCAGTATCAAAACTTGTATGTTTGGATCTGTGAGTTAATTTTTTTTTTAATTTATTGAAAAAGAAAACGGAATTCTCAGAATAATATTTTAATATGTATTGACGATTGTATTGTAAAAAAAGTAAAATCCTTTTTCGTTTTCCTATGAGCAAAGCGCTAAAGCGCTTTACCCATAGAGACTACTCACACCAAACGCGAACTGCGAGTTGCGAATAAATTCCAAACACGAATTCGCAAATTTGATTCACACTAAACGCGAGCGAATTTATGTCAAAATCAATGCCATCCATGATCAAATATTTCTAATAATACGGTAATTTTTTCCAAAACCTGTTTTTTTATATTATTCGTTTTAACAAAGTTTATAATACATAATTCGATATAAATAATATTATTTTAATCTTTAAAAATCATTTTGATCGTATTTGAAATGATTTATAAAAAAATACTCGTACGAATGTCAATACTCGTACGAATAAAAATTATGTAGAACGCGAGTGGAACGTAATTTTATTTTTTAGCGAATGCGCGAATATTTCATCTTTGTACGAATTTAGTAATTTTTCTTATTTTAAAGAATTTTTAGGGCTCAATTTAGTTTATTTTAAACAAAGTAATCGTAATTATAATATAAATCGAAAAATCCATTGTATTTATGTGTATTTTATGTCAAAATTTTCTGAAAAATGGTTACTCGCAATTCGCTACTCGCACTTGGTGTGAACAATCCCATACTGCCGTGCTAAACATGTTTTACTGATCTACATTTTTGGCCAAATTGAGTTATTGATGCCAATTGAAAGGTATTAATGTCCTTTATATTTTACATAAATAAATATAATTAAATCGACTTTAATAAATGCCTTATTAACCAAAATAAATTTCGTTCTAATCGAAAAAAACAGCAAATTTGAAGTAACACCGACTTAACTAAACTACTTGATATTAAACATGAACGCCTTATCTGTGGCACAAATAAGGTACTTTTCTTTCAAATATGTAAGTTAAGTTACTTTTGCTTATTTCCATAATTGAAATTGCATTTATGGCAATTTAAGAATTTTCATTTCCAATTGACCTTTTTCCTCCAAAATTTTTGACAGATAAAATTTGGTGTTTTGTGAACGTGTAGGACAAAGTATAATTTTGAGCTGTGGAATTTTTTGTGTTTTTTAATTAATTAGTGTGATTTTTAATTTATTTTAAACTGTGATTTATTTCTAAATTTTATTAGAATTAAAAATTAATAGAAATTTATAAAAATTTCTTGAAAAGTAAGTAGAAAAGAGTGTTTTTTTAAAAGTGTTAGGTTATGTTCTTATAACAAATTTATATGTTTTGAATAATTTTTTGTAAATTTCTAGAAACGGATGATAACAAGACGATCTCGGTATTATCTAAATATGCCATGAGCGTTTAGGGACCTGAGAGACAGCGGTACGAGGAGAAAATTTCAGAATTCAAGAGTGACCCATACTTGATGAAGTTTGATGAGCAAAGTCTGCAAACAAATGTGACGTTTCTCGAAATATTCCAGTATCTGGTAAATAAGAAGTCATATTACACGTCCAACGAATTAAAAGCGTTCAAGTCGTTAGAGGCCTACAAACTATTGTATGTAAAAGCGGTTGGGTCCAATATTTAACCGGTAAAAAGCACCAAAATGCACACATTGTGTTTGGCAAAGTAAGTTCTTTAAAAAAATTACATATTTAAAATTAATAATGTTAAAACTTTTTTGAGCAGGTACTTCATTCTCAGTCAGTAAATTTATCACCATTAAAAGTATGGACCCATCATGACGTCACGGGCTTCATTCACAACGGACACTGTACTTGTGTGGCAGGATTAGGAGAGTGTTGTTCCCATATTGGGGTCGTATTATTTGCTTTGCATGAAGTATACAAGTGCATTTTATTGATTCATGTGATAAAATGAGAATTAACTATATACATACATATGTGATTTTATACAAATTTATTTCTGATTATGAATTAACTGATTAAATGAATTTATTATGTGATTTTATACAATTTCAGTTTTATATTAAATAATCTTATTTATAACGTATTGTGTTTTATTCATTATCTCCTAAAATTGGTGAGTTCAAATTTAAAACTGCGCAAGATATTTTCACCATATAATCGAAATACATGTTTTCATTAATTTTTTTGGAAATAGCTATAATCGGTTCTTCATTCGCTCATAACTTCTTCATTCGCTCATATCTGGATGTAGAGGTTGTTGATTTTTTCTTATAACGAACCCAAATGTTGAGTTGGAATCCAGTCAGGGTTTAAAATATCATCTATTTTAGGCTTTTAGCAGATTTTCCGGATATGAAATGTCTGGAGCAAACAGTAGAGTATCTTAAGGCTGTTTTTTTAAATCTTTCCGATTAATTGCCTTCACCCAAGCTCACTGGCGTTCCTCAGCCAGAGTTTTGTATTTTGTGCACCTTTTTGAAATAAAAGGAAATCTATAAAAGTGTATTCCATCGTGTTTATCTGCTCTCATTTGGCACTTAAATACACTACACGTTAGTGGCATTTTCACAAAATATAACACTTATCTATTAAAATATTTTATTTATTATGATATAAAATGTTACAATTATAATTGTTTTGTTTAATTAATAAATTAAAAACCTTCAAAATTACTAATACTCGCTAATTTAATACGATTTTACTTCAAATTGATACACTTTTCACTTTATCTTGTCCTACGCGCTCGTTTGACGTTTCAAATAATCTGTATTTGACAGATGAGGAAAAAGGTCAATTGAAACAATAACAACTTATATACAAGGACTTTTAACTTATCTTAATGTAATGTTATTTAGTACTACAAATGAACCATACTTACCTATAAATAATGAGGTAGTTTACACCACGAAATATTTAGTGGATTAGCCTAAATGGCGACCTATTCTAGTCCACTTACCGCCTGTTTACATCACAAGAAATATAGGTCGCATTTGGGCCATATGTTTAAAATTAAATTATTCCAATAAATGTGTTTGTATTTAATATTATATCATTTTGGCATTTATTGATTTTAATTCTAATATTTTTATTTTTATTCATTATTTGTGCTATAAAAATGATAATTAACAAATTGCATCTGTAGAAAAATTCGAAAATCCTTAGGCGAACCGTTTACACCATATTTCTAGTTGACCTATTTTAGGTCAGGTCACACATTTTACTTGCCTAACCAAATTTGGGTAACTATACACCATGTGACCTATGCAAATTGGTCATTTAAGGTTGTATTCTATAGTTTATTTGGAAATAAATTTAACGATAAACTAAACATAAATACCTTAAATCGCAGATAAGGTATATACTCTTCTTATTAACACAGGATTTCAGCTTCTATTATGTGATATAAATGACTTAATGGCACTTAAGTTATTTTTGTTTAGTACCAATCGATTATTTATAAAGCGTATTTAAAGTAAAAGACTAATTCTGCAAATCTATATATATAAAAATGAATTCCTGTTTGTTTGTTCCGAATGGGCGTCTCAGCCGCTCAACCGATCGCCATGAAATTTTTACCATGTACAAGTTGCATATCCAGAACCAACCTTACGATATTTTGGAAGGGGCTGGACCCCGGGGTCTAGGGGCTGCGGTACAAATTTTTTCGAAAATTTTAATTTTCTTTAAATTTTTCCACGAAAATGAGTTTATGGGGCTGGTTATATGAAATTACTGACATGTTCGAATCCGAAGGGCCCAGCCCTGGATCGAAAATTAATTTTTACATGTATAGATACAAATATTTGATTATTTCAAAATTACTTCTCAGTCGCTCAACCGATTGCTATGAAATGTTTACCATGCAAATGTTGCATGTTCAGGACCAATCTTACGATATTGTGAAAGGGGCTGGACCCTAGGGTCTAGAGGCCATGGTACAAAATTTTTCAAAAATTTAAATTTTTTTACGAGAATGAGTTTAGGAAAGGGGTTATATGAAATAAGAGACATGTTCGAATTCGGGGGTCCGCCCCTGGATCAAAAATTCATTTTTACATGTAAAGATACAATAATTTGATTGTTCTGAAATAACGCCTTAGCCGCTTTACCGATCGCCATGAAATTTTTACCATGTATATGTTGCATGTTCAGGACCAAGCACACGATACTTTTGAAGGGGCTGGACCCCGGAGTCTAGGGCTGTGGTACAAATTGTTTCTCAAATTTCAATTTTTTTAAGATTTTTTTGACGGCAATGACTTTAGGAAAGGGGTTATATGAAATTAGTGCCATGCTCCAATCCGGAAGTCTGCCCTGGATCAAGAATTCAATTTTACATGTATAGATACAATTATTTAAATGTTCCGAAATAGCGCCTTAGCCGCAAATTTATACACCAAAAAGGATATCTAGCGTGCGATTGTTATACACAAATCATACCTCTACTATAATTGATTTAACTATTCAAATTAATTTTATTAATTTAAATTTAAGACAATCTTTCATCACTTTAACTGAAGACAATTCTCTGAACACTTATTTTATCCATACTAATAATCCATTTTTACTGGTTTGACATGTACTGTTTAGTGACATCCTATTTATCATATCCTGTTTTGAAATGTACCTACCATAGTCAGCGAGTTCTAATTTCCACATAACTTCAGAAATAATTAACATTCTATTTTAATCCACTATTGCAACCGGCGGCTTTTAATGAAAATAGTAGTTTCATACTAAACGCCAATAGTTTATTACTTTATTTAGTTTATTACTTAAATAATCAATGATTGTTTCATAAAATCAATTCTAGGAAAGGTACTAAAAAATATTGTACGTATAAACTGATTTACTTTGAAAAGTACCAGCGTTTTATATTTGAAAATAGCATCTTCTACAAGAAACATCCTTGAATTCAAATTATTGTACGTGTAAAATTGCCTTAGTTTGAAAAAACTTCTTTTGTTTTTCGAAATGTCATTTTCAGCCACAGTTCGCGGTAAAACGTATCGAAGTAGACGTAGTTTTAATCGTTTTGAATAAATTAATATTAATTTGTATTTCGGATGCCGTTGTTCTCGATTAGTTAGCTATATTGCAATAAAATAATTGTTGGTGATTATTTTCCAGGTATTAAATATTATTTCAAGTGAATATACATTCTTATTAGATTTAAGTTTTCAGTTTATAAACGTGTTAATCTATGATTACTTTTTGATTGTAGATAACATTTGATTTTGCTTAAAAAAAATTCCGTAAAGACATTTTCAAACACAGTTCGCGGTGAAACGTATCGAAGGGAACATTAAAATCGTTTTGATAAATTAATACTAATTTCTGTTTTGAATGCCCGTCATTCCTGATTAATTAGCTACATGTTTCATTTTTGCTTAAAAATGCCACCGAAAAAAAGATCAATTGGGCAGGTAACTGCAAAGTCGAAGAAGATTAGAGCCGCAAGGGTGGTTGAATCAAGCGAACAGCGTGAAGCACGACTTGAAAATGATCGAAGCAGTACGTCTTCTTCTAGAGCTAATGAAACAACTAAACAGCGCGAAATACGACTTGCAAACGTTCGAAGCAGGATGTCTTCTTCAAGAGCTGATGAAACAACTGAACAGCGTGAAACACGACATGAAAATGTTCGAAGCAGGATGTCTTCTTCTAGAGCTACTGAAACCATTGAACATCGTGAGGCCCAGCTGGAAGTCGATCGGTTACGATATGGACGATTAATAGAAACTTTTAGAGGTGATTTAAAGTTAGCAGCATTCAATTACGAGAAAGACTATGATTACAATGTTTCAATTGGGCAAATGGTAAACATTTGTTTGTATTGTCATGCTTTAA